>OY970822.1:53908766-55108766 GCA_963853835.1 Calendula officinalis
TAAAAGACCATTTTAACCCTTCGTATTTTGTTTTTTCCCCCCTCTACTTTGCTATACTTTACATAAACCCCTCCCTTAAACTTGTACCAATGTTTCATTTCTTCACATTAAATCATAACCATTTATTTTGTTGGATTAAAGGCTAGGATTTGTCCTCGTAGTCTTCATCGGAAAAAGAGTTCTCACTCGATCCCACTTATATATATATATATATATATATATATATATATATATATATATATATATATATATATATATATATATATATATATATATATATATATATATATATATATATATATAGGGGAGGGTTCCATTGAGAATTGATATATTAGGTGAGAATGTGAGAATTAGGCAAAAAGACGCGCGGTGGCATTTTTGTAATTAAGTCCAACTTTTCTAGTCCCACACGCGGTGGCATTTTTGTAATTAAGTCCAAGTTTTCTTTAATCATCGATGATTAAACTGGGTGTAGTGTTTAATCATCAATTATTAAACTTTTGAGATTGTTTTTAATCATCGATGATTAAACCCAACCCCAAGTTTAATCGTTAAAGATTAAACACATATCAAGTTTAATCATCGATGATAAATAGCATCTTATGATTATTACACAGATAAAGTTTAAATCATCGATGATTAAACACTACACCCAGTTTAATCATCGATGATTAAACCCAAACTCAAGTTTAATCATCGATGATTAAACCCAACCCCAAGTTTAATCGTTAATGATTAAACACATTATCAAGTTTAATCATCGATGATTAAAAGAGCATCTTATGATTATCACAGAGACAAAGTTTAATCATCGATGATTAAACACTACACCCAGTTTAATCATCGATGATTAAACCCAAACTCAAGTTTAATCATCGATGATTAAACCCAACCCCAAGTTTAATCATTAATGATTAAACACATTATCAAGTTTAATCATCGATGATTAAAAGAGCATCTTATGATTATTACACAGATAAAGTTTAATCATCGATGATTAAACACTACACCCAGTTTAATCATCGATGATTAAACCCAAACTCAAGGTTAATCATCGATGATTAAACTGTTTAATCATCGATGATTAAAAAAAATGTCAAAGATTAATCATTAGTAGTTAAAGAGCATTTTATAAAAAATTCAGACTAGTTCAATCATCGATGATTAAAACCAAACTCAAGTTTAATCATCGATGATTAAAAACAATCTCAAAAGTTTAATAAAATCATCGATGATTAAAGAAAAGTTGGACTTAATTACAAAAATGCCACCGCGTGTGGGACAGAAAAGTTGGACTAAATTACAAAAATGCCACCGCGTGTGGGACAGAAAAGTTGGACTTAATTACAAAAATGCCACCGCGCGCGTGAGGGCTGGAAGGAGATGAGAGGCTGAGATCTATTCTCACATTCTCACCTAATATATTAATTCTCAATGGAACTCACTTATATATATATATATATATATATATATATATATATATATATATATATATATATATATATATATATATATATATATATATATATATATATATATATATATATATATAGGGTGCGATTCAGCGCAAAACCATTTTTAGCGACAGAACCACAGAACCCTCTTCCAGCCAATCAAATCGCAGCATTTAATAATTATTATGTTTGTATTAATATTAAACGAAAAGGGTATTAAAGTCAAATTGCACAAATCGGTTATAGATGGAAACCGAATAAATGCTGATTGAATTCCTAAAAATATGGCAATTCCGTTTTTTTAAATATTTGAACACTAGATGTTTTGAACATGTACTTTTTTTTATTAAATATCTGGAGTTAAATATGTAACGAACACCAGTAAATATGACATTGAATGTCATACGACATTGAATGTCATACGAAATTACTACACATTGCATGATTACAATACATTGCATGATTATGACACTGAATGTCATATGACATTACTATGAATTAAATAAAAAAATTCACAAAAATTGATGTAGTCGACATAAGTGTAGAATTATAATACACAAATACGTTTCATGATTACTATACATTGCATGATTACCATGCATTGTCTGATTATGACATTGAATGTCATACGACATTACGGTAAATTAATTAAAAGAATCACAACATTTGATGTAGTCGACATAAGTGTAAGATTATAATACACAAATACGTTTCATATACATTGAATGATTCAGTTGATGTAGTCGACATAAGGTTCAAAACATTTGATGTTGTTCCTCTTCCGATTAAGATTAATTTGTTCCGCGGTTAGATGATTCACCAACCTTAGCTTTCCTTTTCCGAATAAGCTTGGTATGTGAGAAATTACAAACTATAACTATTATGCAACATAAAAACAATAATAATTAAATATCTTTCAAAGAGCAATCTTAACTCACCCACTGATGTAACTACGAGACAAAAGGTACTCGTCGAGCTTCTTTAGACCAGCTTCCGAACCAACAGAGAATGCCATTTCTAGAGTACTCTCTTCTGAAAACAGTTATAAGGTTAACTTATGCAATTCAACACAAAATGTAGATCAAACACCATATTGTTATACAGCTTTTAATCAGCCAATCATTGCTTAAATATCTGATTACATATTGTTGTATCTAACCGTAGATCAAATTTTCAGATTAATTCCATCAATCCTTTATCCAAACTGCTTTATTCTACTGATATGATACATCGAGCACATAGATTAAATCTTAATTTCACTAAAAATCCGAAGCTGCCAAACCAGGATGCAAAAAACGGCATAGCATTCAACGTATTGCAATTTACTAACGACTATGCAACTATTTCTCGAGACCTAGCTACCATCAGAACGCAATAAATCGATATACACTAACTGAATCAAAAATCACGATGAACATACAGATCTATCAAGTATAACTAGAAGAAAAAATAAGTGAAAAAACACGATTGAGCCTGTTTTGACACGTCTAATAACAAGTTTCACTGATTTAAAAATCAATTAACCAATTAACGTTAATGAAGAACCCTAAATCAAGGACCGTACCTAATTCTGAGTGATCCGATGGGAATTGCTGGCATGTTCGGATTTGAAAAATTGAAAAAACACCTAAGAATCCAAGTTTGGATTGCGACAATGCCTATGATTTGCGTTATACCAGAAGCGTATTCGCCACAATCATCGGTGTGCGCGGAATAATGTCTGGTGGTTGGTTCAGAAAGAGCGGCGGCTGCCGGTGGAGATCGCTGGATCAAGAGATATAGAGAAGGATGAACGATCGAGAAGTGGGTGCTACAGAGAAGGATGAATGAGAAATGGGTGCTAGGGTTTGTGTACAGACAAGACGAACGAAATAAAGGGGTGTGAACGACTGAACGGTTTCTAAGGGATATTCATTTTAGAATACCCATCTTAGCGTTTTGTTTATTTCTGATTAAAGATATAAAGGTTTTTATATAAAAAGAAATACAATTGATCTTGACCATTAGCTTTAAAATCTAACGGTTAAGACTGAGTTCTGCGGTTCTGTATCTTAAATGAGTTCTGCGCTGAATTGTCCACTATATATATATATATATATATATATATATATATATATATATATATATATATATATATATATATATATATATATATATATATAGGGGAGGGTTCCTTTGAGAATTAGAAAAATCGTAAGAATATGAGAATTAGGGTAATCATCGATGATTAAACAGGGCACATGTGTCCCCTCGCGCCGCGCGGCAGATTTTGCCGGGCCGTGAGCCCCAAATCCACCCAGATCAATCGCTGAGATCTATTCTCACATTCTCACCCAATATATTAATTCTCAAAGGAAATCATTCATATATATATATATACACACAAACACACACATATATCAAATTAAATTTGTTTTATATATCTATTAATTTATATAACAATTTAAATATAAATGTTACAAAAAATGTTATATTCATATTTATAATTATATATGTCAATATTTGTTTTTTTTAAAATTAAATTTTCGCATTCACCTTTAAAAAAACTCTTCATAAGGCGTGTCTTATCACACATTATCTCACGCCACGTCTTGCTCAGTCGCCATGATTTGTTTTGTAATGTCGGTGCCGTGCTCACGCCTTGGTGCGCCTTTTAGAACCTTGGAAAAAAGACAAAAACAACTCATACATGTGTTTCCTATTTTTGTCCTTTCTTTTATATGTGAAAAAAGGTAACGTGTTGAATTGATATGGCCAATATACTTGAACATGAAAGATTAAACTTTTTATTCATTAGACTAATTTTATATTAAAGATTAACTTAATCATTTATTGAAGGGATGAAATTAAAGTGTGGTAAAAGAAAATGAAGAACATAATTGTCTTTTGACATGAAATTGTTATGTATAAATAAAAATTATTCGTTAAGAATGAAGATTCTAAAATTATTGACGTCAAGACATCCTAAAATTATGTTGGCATTATCTATTCATGTCTCAAACCAATAAAAATATCAAACACATAATAAAATTTGCAAACCACAGCCCCGGTATGGATTAGTGTTCAGTCGTGTCTATTACGATGGTATGCTCGGAACTTTAGACCGCTCGGTATGGGCCAAGGGGGCGTGGGGGGGGGGGGATATGAGGTGGATCGACGCCAACGGCGTGGAGGAGAGGGGCACACCGCCCCCCTACACGGCGTGGGGGTGTGTGGTGCTCGATGGTGGCCACGGCCACGAGAGAGAACGAGCGGGGTGTTTGGGATTTTCGACCGTTCAACGGTCATAAGACCGTTACAATTTAAAAATAATAAATTTATTTTATATTTATATATATATATATATACCAATCACAACACATTACAATTACCCATCTTACAACACAATCTATATCATTTCCTTAGCATCTTTTTTAACCTATAATCACTACATTTAATAATGGCTACCCCACCACCATCGTCGTCAACATCATCGTCATCATCGTCATCATCCGACACATACGATACAACTCTGATTGCGTATTGCGCGTCGCGTTTGAATGCACAGGCGGCGGAAAGTAGCACCGCCCGCTTCGACAGTAGGACGGCGAAGCTCAACTGTAATCGTGCCGCTGGACACCGACGTCTTTATCGAGATTATTTTGCAGATGATAGCGTTTATAACGATAGAGATTTCAAACGACGGTTTCGTTTGAGCAAAAATTTGTTCATGCGCATATGTAGTGCATTAGAAAACATGTATCCTTTCTTTCAACAAAAATATGATGCTAGAGGTCGGCGGGGATTTTCTCCGATCCAGAAATGTACTGCAGCAATCCGATCCATGGCTTACGGGTCGTCTCCTGATTCTCTTAATGAGTACCTACGCATGTCTGAAAGGACCGCTAGGGAAAGTATGTATAACTTTGCGGAAGGGGTTGTTGAAATATTCGGCCCTATTTATTTGAGGAAACCAACGGTCACTGATGTTCAGAATTTATATGCGCATCATGAAGAGAAACATGGTTTTCCTGGAATGCTTGGTAGCATTGATTGTACCCAATGGGACTGGAGGAATTGCCCTCAAGCGTGGAGAGGAGAGTACACTGGAGGTCATCATGGAACGCCATCGTTGGTACTAGAAGCAGTTGCTTCACAAGATCTATGGTTTTGGCATGCGTTTTTTGGGGTTGCAGGTTCGAACAATGATGTCAACGTGCTTGATCAGTCACCGATATATAACGAGATCTTAACAGGAAGGGCACCAGATGCTCCATTCGTTGTGAATGAACATCACTATAGATTCGGTTATTACCTTACCAATGGAATATATCCTCGTCATGCTACGTTTGTGAAGGCTTACCGGCATCCATCAAACCCAAAACAAACCTTGTTTACCCAAAAATAAGAATCGGCACGTAAAGACGTAGAACGTACTTTTGGGGTTTTAAAGGCAAAGTGGCACGTTGTTAAAAATGCGGCGCGTACCTATCAACTTCATAATTTAAGATCCATTATATATGCATGTATCATCATGCATAATATGGTTATCGAAGACAAAGGTCGCAATATTTCACATTACATGTCAGACGGTGCCCGACAAACACTGTATGTACCGGGAACCGCTGAATATTTGCATAGGGTTGTTGACATTCGAGACAATGCAATACACGATAGACTTGAAGAAGACTTGGCGGAACATTTCTACAATAACCCAAATCAAAACCCAAATGAAGACAATAATGAAGTTGAAGATTAAAATAAATGTTATTTGTATTTTTATTAGATTGTTATTTGTATTTTTATTTAAATGTAATTTGTGTTTTTATTAAAATAAATGGAAAAGAAATGATGAGTTGGAAAAAATGGTGTGGGGTGGGGTGGTGGGTATTTCCTGGATAAAGTGGAGTGGTGTGGTGTGGTTGCTGAGGCGGCGGATGATGTGGCAGAAAAAATGGGGTGGTGGTGTTGCCCATACCCCATAGTCTTAAAGAGGGCTCAAGTGGGGTCCTATATCAACGTTGACAAAAGCCAATATATCTTGAGTCAACGTTATGTCAGAAATATCGGGTTAAACTGCTGGAGCTCGCTACGTTAATTAACTGTTTGTTCGTCCTAAAACCCGGTTTTTTAGTCGACCCGGCATGATGACCGAGTCACAGTTCAACCGGTTGAACCGACGGGTCAACCCGAGTCAAATTTCCCGATTTCCAATGAACCGGTTTCTAAAGTTGCCGAATTACCTTTGAAATCACATGATTTTCCATGATTCGGATTCTAAAATAGCCTATGATCATCTTTCAATTTCGACAAATCATTTTTAAAAATTACTGGATCACAAACGGTTCCGAGTCTCACATAAACCTGTTGGGTCACAACAGATCATTAACAAGCGAAAACCAATATACTTTTGACTCATTCTTATCACTGGTCTCGGTTTAGCCAGTTAAACCGACCGGGTCAACCGTGGTTATTAAACACAGTTTCCTCCCTTTGCAACTTTCCGGAAAACAACCCAAGGCATTAGCTACATATCGTGCTCCTCCCAGAAACTCAATTTTACACTTTTGATGTGAACTTGAAATTTCAAAATAAGATTGATACTTAAATTTGAACTTGAAAGTCTAACAAATAAAAAAATAAAATAAAAAACTGACTAGAAGAGGTGTAAAAATATGAGCTATATATAAAATACAAATATTAATGGTTAATTTTATAATTCTTATATATAAAAATACAAATGTAAATATGAGTTAAATTTGAAATCATAGTTTTTTAGGCAAAAGATTGAAATGATGATTAAATTTGATTAATTGGATGCTTAGTGGAGAATGAGTCACACACTTTCTGAATAAAGTAAGTTTAATAATGTTTAAAAATAAAATAAGGTAATTTAATTTATAAAATTAGATAGTTAATGGTGTGGGTCACATTATTTTTTGTTAGTAATTTTTTTTAAATATACCCCTTATTTTGAATAGTAGGAAGTATTTAGAGCATCTCTAATGGGAGTTTTTTTTTAAGCTTTTTACTATTCTAATAAGTTTTTGAAAGACTTTTTACCATTAGAACAATTAGCTTTTTGGAAAGGTTATTCCAATGATTTTTTTTTCTAACCTTTTAACCAACTTTTAATGTTTTTCATTTTTAGCCTTTATATTTAATAACTTTTTATTTTAAACCCTAGATATGTTATATGTAGATTGTTTATTATATTTTTATTAGTTAATAAATAATTTATATAATATTTAATGTCAATTAGTATAATATTTTTGTAATAGACATTTTAAAAAATATTATATATAGTAAGATGTAAAAAAATGTCAAATTATATATAGAGAGTATTTATAAAACATTTGAGATAGATAAAGGTATATTAGAAATATTGTAAAGGAAAAAGCTTTTGGAAAGGTTAACCATTGGAGATGTAATTTATGAAAAAATTTTTAGTTAGTGGATTGTTGATGTGACAAAATTAATAAGCTTTTGCAAGATTAACCATTGGGATGCTTGTTCTAGATATATTATATAATAGAAGGATAAAATGGAAAACTCTCCATTAATTCAAAGAACACGTGGAGTTTAATTGTTATCAAAGCATCGAAGAAACAACAAAGAACTAAAGAAATTGTTTAAAGTTATATTTGTTAACTTTAACTTTATTATTTTAACTATTTTTAGATTTATAGATATAAATAATCTGTGTAAAGTTATTCAATTTTAATCATTTGGATAATTAAGATTAATCTGATAGGGTTGACTCGATAAACTCGAAAGCCGATAAACCTGAATCCGACCAACCCGGTTGCTTATAGCGTCAGGTTTCAGGTTAAATATATATTTTGTTTCAAACCCGACAAGCCCGACCTGATTAGAGCCAACCTGTTGGTTAGCTGAAAGCAACTCTTATTTAGATGGATTTAATGATGACAAATAGATAATAATTGGAAGACAATTTGAAGATAAGTTCTTCAGATTGTGAGTGTATGAGCGTATGATGCTTTCAGATTCTCATCACTAAACTACATTATCTGAACATCTAAAGAAGCAATGACCAGTTCCTCGTGCGAAAAATCAGAGAGTGATCAACCGTTCAGATAGTCGCAGTAGGTTCAGTGCGTACTCGATAATGACACTGAATCTTGAAGACAAATGCTATACTAAGTATCAATCTTAGTGAAGGTCACTGAAGCTAGTCTAGTAACTGAAGAACCGTGAGTATCTTATAGACTCATGGGTATCTGAACATCTCTTAGTATCTTAAGCTTCAGTTGACACAAAAAGACACAAGTATAATACAAGATCGAGGGTCGCCGAGGAAGGGAATCCTATGCATATCTTCTAGAAGATCTCATCGACCACAAGATGACAGAAAGTACTGTCAGAATTCCATTAGTAGTGCTCGTTGCATGAAACATCCTTAAGACCAATGGGATTCTTACACGTGGACAATTCGTACATCCCTTAGCTGTCACTTCATTTTAAACTCTATAAATAGAGGGATTGATGGACGAATTCACATGTAACGCCTTGAATTTTTCTTGTAATTTAATTTCTACTTTTATTAAATAAATTATGTGATATTTATTCAACTGAGATTTGCGGAATATCTAAGAACAAATCCTAACTAAACTGTTTGCATGTGATAGACAACAACATATATTATGTAAGACAAGTTTTTGATCAACAAATGATCAAGCACAAGACCAGACTTCTTTGTTATGAATATTCAATTCTCAAATCAGATAACTAAGGTTAACTGGTGGTTTACACTCTGCTCAAAGAAAAAAGTTCTGGAGTAATTTCAGCAACGTGTAACCTTGTTGGGTGCACACCGAAATCGATCGCTAAGTCCTCAATTTATAGCATTGGGAAATTTGGTGCCAAAGGAATGATCGATCGATTCCACGTGTGAGAATTCCGTTGGTGCAGAGAATATTTCATGGGACGAGCACGCCTAACGGAATTCTGACAGTACTTTCTTTCGTCTTGTGATCGCCGATATCTTCTAGAATATTTGCAAGATATTCCCATAATCGGCGATGCACAAACTTGTGCTTTACTTGTGTTTTTCTGTGACACTGAAACTTCAGGCCTATGTACGCTTTGGGTAGCCATGAGTCTTCAGATACTCATGCTTCTTAAGATGGCCTTCAGCTTCAGTGACCTTCACTAAGAGTTTTGCTTAGAGAATATATGTTCAATGGTTCAGCGTTATTGTCCAATGTGCGCTGAACCTGCTACAACTATCTGATCTGTTAACCAGTATCTGATTCCGCATGGTGAACTGATCGTTGTTTCAGATAGTGATCAGATAGTGTAGCTGGGTAACTGAAATCCGACCTGATCATATTCAGTTACCCACAATCTGAGGAACTAATCCTCAGATTGTCTTTTAACTATTTTCATTTTTGTCTTCATTAAATCCCTTCAGTGGGGGATGCTTTTCAGCGACCCAACATAATTAAATACGCGATGTTTCGATTGATTAGCTAGAGTGTTATTTAGTTTGTGTTTAACTATTTAACTTGTGAGTTAATTAACTGACACATTTAATTCCCGAGCGAGTAGGTGATTATGGGTGAGCTATTGGAGGCCGTCATTTTGGCCAAGGCCATCCCTTAATCGTTTTCTAATTTGGTCTAGACAAGCTGAGTTCGACTTGGTGAGATAGGGCTGGATGTTTTAGCCATTCGCTGTCCGATTCCGAGCTCACTAATCCTCATAAATGAGTCTAATGAAGCCCGAGATTGGTTATATAACTTGGCCCGTTTTTTAGTGGAGACTTAAGGCCTTAAGTGTGTGATATTTAAACTAAATACAACCCTAATCCCTTCTAAACCTCTCATTTGGCTGAAGCAAACGAAAGAACCCCAAGCCTCCTTCCAATTTGATTCCATCTTCCTCCTTGGAAGCCGAGTTCTTCGTGTGGTTTCTTCCCTTCGACGAGAAAGAGCAGAGTAGGATTGTTGGTTCATTTCTCCTTGGTAAGCAGCAAATTCTCTCCATGTTCTTTTCCTTTTTATCGAGCAAAATTCCTAATCCATTCGATTCTCTTGTTAGCTACGGGTGTGAAGGAACCAAGCAGTAATAGTTGATGAGAAAGAGTGTTGAGCAAACCCTTCCGAGCAGTTTTCTAGTCGGGACAATCTCCGTGTTTCGAGTTTTGTGTTGGAATTCCCGAGCCTTGAGTGTTTTGGTATAACCCTTAACCGATTGTATTTTGTGTTTAAGTTTTATTATATCATGTCAATCCTATGTTTAACCTCCGGTTTCATGTAAGGCTGTGACCGAACCATAGGGTGTCGGGGTTTTTTTTCTGAGTTTTTTGTCCAATTACTTTCTTGTGATGATCAATTGGTATCGGGTTGTGCTGGCTTACAAATGTTGCGGGTTTCACTTGTTTTGTTATTGTGATCGTCAAACCATTTTATTCAACCTTCTCCTTGATTGTAGTCGGGTTTGCAACTGAGTTTGAGGAGTGTCGGGTTTAGGGTTGGGTAAAACCGTTTGTTGATGGCTAGATGTTTTATTAATCGAAAAACCCGGAAACCGAAACTTAGGGTTATTGGTTTCCTTAAACCGGGAATCTTTCTAATAGAGAATAAATTAGATTTTTGAGAAAAGAGAATTCTGAGATCAATATGAGTTTCGGGGCTGTCGGGTGCCTCGGGAATAAACGGGTTAATGCCGGGTTTGTAAAACAGGTTTAATAAACAAGCTGAGTTTTTGGACAAATTTTGTGGTCTGAGTTCGGGTCTGTTTGTATCACACTTAAACCGAGTTTCTGAATTTTTGGCCCACTCTGGTGCCTAGTTTTCAGACTCTTCTTTCTCGTCAATCTGATTACTGTTTAAAAGATATCACTGTTTTTGTAAACTATCGCAAAAGATTTTCGGTTCAGCTATCTTGTCTTGTGGCTAACATTTTAGATACTTAGAGTCTGTTTTGGACAAGGGTCGTTAGACAGTAAATTGTAGTATTCTGAGTCTTCTATCAATGTTTAAAATTTAGGACTAATATATTGAACGGTTTGGGAGACGTAACCGTTCCCATGGGGGTGTCGGGTTCTGGCAGATTGTTGTGAATCGAGTCTTATTATGTGATGTAGGATCGTCTAGGAACTGCGTTGTGACCCTTGTACGTGCCGAAAAATTCTAGGAACTTACTTTTACTGAGGTGGGTAATCTAACTATAAACTTGTATTTACATTTGTTTCATGATTATGTGCTAAATATCATGAACTGAGTTGAACTATAATTATTTGTGATGATCTGTTGTGTGCTTATTTTATTCGCATTATGAACCGAGATATGGATGCTAAGTCACCGAGTTGGGTACCATATTATTACGCGAGTGATATGTGTACATGAGATTTTACAAGTTTATATTGTTATTATTCACTCCGCGTGTGGCTGACCTCAAACACTCCCCCCGTTTTACAGGTACTAGCAAGGGTAAAGAGAAGGTTATCTGATGATGAGATGCGTATTGAGTTTTTGATATGGATTTGGATTGATGTTTGTTTGAGTCAAACAGTTTTTTTAAACCTTTTGATTTATTCCGCATTTAAACCATGAGACTGTTTGATTTGTATTAATTAATGAGATGAGACATTTTTATTTACTTGTACTTGAAAAAATAGTATTATTTTATTGATTAAAATTTTTTAAATTTCCCTTGATCTTTGGGATGTTACAAGTGTGCACCCAACAATGATTTTCACTCTGCTCATTCGCAATCTGCAACTATTGCAAGCAAAATGAAATCGACTTGTGATACTGTTTTATTACTAGTTTCATCAATTGATTCTAAGTGATTATAGTGTCTGATCTTGTGTTTGATTATTCGTTAATCAATACTTGTCTTAGATAGTATTTGTAATTGTAAATATGTTTTAAGTAGTTTAGTTAGGATTCGTATATTATTATTGATTAATAAAGAAAAATTTATTTATCTTGTGTGTTCATTAATTCTTAAATTGATCGAAAAACTATACAAGTGTAATCAACCCCCGTTTTACACTTATTGGCACTTGTTACGGGATATATATAATTAAAAGTATACACATTGCACATAGTGAACTCACAGTGTTGTTTAATCGGGTGCGAACTCAAATCGAAAGCCTTAATCAAATGTAGACACTTGTCACAAGCTCCCAATATGTTTTATATAACCCCTGGAGTATAAATATGAAATTTCATAAGCAAATATACCATTAACCCTATCTATGATCTTTTCAATTGACAATTTATTTTTACATGTTAAACACCCTTCTTTTTACTCAGTTCTGGCCTACTTAATCTCAAAGTTACCCGATTAAATTTGGAGAGTTCATTTTACTCTTTAATAGGTTTCCAATGCCCCTGACCTCATATTTTTATGATTATTCTATGATTTTCTATGAATTTTACAATACAACAACGTCAAGCAGTCAGAAATCAGCTTAGCAGCACTGTACAAAATCCGATTTTCACCTATCTTAGAGCCAGAATTTACTTTCTTGACCAAAATAAGAAACAAAGAAGAAATCAATACGGTTCAAATGCCACTGGATTTACCCCTAAAAGATGTTTCTACAATTTTGTATGATTTGTTTACAAAACAGTGCTGCATCATAACTTTCAACTCGAAAATTTCTAATTTTTTACAATTTACCAATGATTTTAGCTAAATAACTTGATATCCAACATAATCTAATCATAATATCTTGATATTATAAGTTTTATAATAGAAATTAAACCCTAATTTCATGGTTTTCTTGGAATCAAATAGAAAACATACTCAAAATTGGAGTTATACCTTCAAAATCTTCAATAATCTTGTAAGATTTCTCCATTTTCTTATAAAATCACCCTTGCATGGTCTCCTTAATCTCCAGAGCTGTTTAGAGAAGAATTGTGGAAGAAAATGGGTCATTTTCGAGTTTAAAAGGGCTTAAAATCCGAGTTGGGTCGGGTTGACCCGGTTTGACCCGGTTTGGTATCCATTTTAACCACTAAATACATAAAGCCCCTTAACTTTTCGCTCGGGCCTTTGTTTTCGATGAGGTTTTTGCATATGCGTTCGTAATGAAATTATCTATAATCCTCAATAAAAATATTGCAGAAATCATTCCACAAAAATGACGTTTTTATATACCTTATTGTGAGTATTTAAGCAATTACCACTTATTTACATATCGTCCGTTCATTAGTGCTCTTCGTAATCATTCTATACTTATCATATTTATTCAAGTTACTTAAGAGTAATAATATATTTGACAGGAAACGAAATTACGTATGTTACAATTACCTCCTCCTTTTGAGAATTTCGTCCCGAAATTAGGTTGACTTGAACAACAACGGATATTTCTCGATCATATCTTCCCTTCTTTCCCACGTGCAATTCGGGCCTCTATGATGTTTCCATCTGACTAACACTAATGGAAATTCTTTATTCTTGAAATTGACCGACTTTTGGTCAATTATTTCTTCCGGTTCCTCCACATATCTCAATTTCTCGTTGACTTTGACTTCGGTCAATGGTACCGTTTCATCATGTTCTCCAAGACTCTTCCTTAAATAGCTAACATGAAACACATTATGAATACCCGACAATTCTTCCGGTAATTCGAGTCGATAAGCTTGTTTCCCGACTCGTTCAATAATCTTAAATGGACCGTCTGTTTGTGGATGATAAGCAGTACTAAGAGCTACTTTCGACCCAAACTCTTTTTGCATACTACCCCAAAAGTTTGAAGCAAATCGGGAATCCCTGTCCGATACAATTCTCAACGGAACACCGTGTCTAGCAATTATCTCGTCTAAATATACTTGTGCCCATGAATCCATCGGTGCAGTTTCCCTCATAGCAAGGAAATGCGCACTTTTGGTCAACCGATCAACAATCACCCAAATACAATCGTGTTGACGAGCGGTTCTCGAAAGTTTAGTGATCAAATCCATAGAAATTTCCTCCTATTTCCAAATAGGAATGCTAAGTGGTTGCAAACTCCCGTAGGGTTTCTGTCACACCCCGCCAAAAATGAGTTTTACTTCATTTAAAATGTTTTGCAGAAAAACGAAGGTGTAACGTTCATGACAACATAGCAAAAATTAAGTAAACAAACAACCACACAATAACGAAAATAAAAGTTGTTTTCACTTTCTAAGAATAGAACGTTCCCAAAAATAGAAAGTTTCCTAAAATAGAAATTGTTTGAAAATAGAATGATTGTTCGTAAACTTAATGTTTTATTCATGGCTCACGACAATCCCACTGCTCATATCCTCCAGTTCCACTGCACCTAATCACCTAGAAAAACATAAATAATAAAAGGGTCAACATTAATGTTGAGTGAATCCACAGGGTTAATGTTGTATGAAAAGTAAAGTGTTTGCTACCCAAAATGTTTGTTATGAAAATGGTTTATGACTGAAAATGTATAAGGTTCAACACTCATATGATATGAAAAGTAAATATGGAAAGTGAAGTGTAATTGTAGAAGATCTACAATTACTAGTTTTGTTTATGAAAAAGTTGTTATGTTTGACATCGCATGACTGTTATCCCCAACATGTAGCTAGTCTATAGAGTTAATATACCAACCCCTAAGTCCACAATCAACACTTCAACTCCAGTATGTTATCGTTCTTTTATGGATATACACTCCCGAAAGATGTCTTAGATAAACCAAGTAGTGATCAAATGATGTTGGGAGGATGAGTGTCAGCCAATAGTACTATCTCCATATCCATGGTCTAGATCCACTAGTTAATGATTGCTGGCACCTTAGTCCGGTATAATAATTGTTTGTCATGCCAACGCGATAATGAAATTGTAAAGATGTTGTACATCCATAGTAAAACAGTAGCATTTGTTTATGTTTTCCACCCCAAAGTTTATAAAACAGTAAAAGTAGTAAAGGGGTCTGTGGACTCACCTGGGCAAAGCTTAGCGACAAATAGGACAGAAGAATCCTTCAAAGGCTCCTAGCTTCCTAAACGATATAACTTACTAATTAGACTAAGCTAACACAGGCGATTCTAGATACGATATAAGATATATGATATACCATTAATGTTATGTTTTATGTTTTGTGACATCGAATGAACTTAGATCATTGGGCCTTAATGGGCCAAAATGAAATGAAATGAAATGGGCTTGGGTTAGGCTTAATGGGCCTAGATTGGGCCTATTGGGCCTAATGGGCTTAATGGGCCACTAGGTTGGGCCACTTGGGCCTCATATTGGGCTTAGGTCCGATTGGATTGGGTCATGGATTGGGCTTGGGCCCAATTGGGTTCGGTTTGGGTATAAGTGGGCCAAAGGTTTGGGCTTTGGTCCAAATGGGCTTGGACACTAATGGGCCAACTAAAGTTTGGGTCCGATGGACTAAGGTAGATCGAATGGGCCAAGTACGGGCCTTGGCCCGATTAGGTATTCGGGTTTGGGTCCACGGTTTGGGTCAAGATCCGGCCTTGACCCGGTTTGACTTATGGGTCAAAATTGGCCCTATCTAGAAGTCAACATTGGTCAAATTAGTCAACAAAAGTCAACTAGGGTTTCTAGATTTCGACTAGGGTTTAGTATTCGGTCATGGGTTCCGGTTTAGCATAGGTGTTGGTCAACAAAAGTCAAATCTAGTCAATCTAGGGTTAGGTTCGATCAAGGGTTCGGTCTAGGGTTGGCCGAAGGCAAAAACCCTTCGGGTTTGGAGCTAGATCGGCTAGGTTTGGTCTAAATCTCGAGTCTTGTTACTAGTTTGGCTAGATCTAAGGTATTCGGCATAGCTAGTTTAGATCTAGGGTTCGAATTTAGAGTTTAAGTCATCAAAACAAGGGATTAAACAACAATTCGACAATACCTACACACACATGCATGCTTGTAGGCTACGGTTTGGTGCGAGCGTGGTATAACCGAGACCACATGGCTCTTAGCCATGGTCTCGGGTTCGATCTAGTACCGAGGCAAGGAAGAAAAACAATACAAAGGATTAAGATCATACCTTGCTACAATCGACGAATAAGATCAAGGGAATCAAAGGGTTGTTGCTTCCGATCGGACGAACGAACAAGGGGATGTTTGGGGTTTGCTCAGCCGAATGGGGGAACCAAAAAGGGTTAGGGTTTTACTAATAAGAAGTATTTATAGTGTATGGAGTTTAGGGTTTAGAAGAGGAGTTTAATGGTAACTAGGACTCCTTCAAATGAGATAGAGATAAGCTTACTAGATGGATAAGATCAAACAAAAAATGGACCACACCCCTAAGGGTGTTCGGCCAATTGGATGGTCACGAGAAAGGGAGGCCGGCCACTTAGGTGGTCGGTCATAAGATTAAGGTGTCGGGTTTAGAGCGTAGTTCAAATCGAGTCACGTTATATTAATTTTAATACGTTTATTGTTTAACCGGTAGAATTATCATTTTAGAAGTGTTTTAGCTCAAACGTGTCACCATAAGAAAAGTAATAATGTTATGTTGACTAAAATAGTCAAACACTAATGTATGGTGTAAAAGTAGATGTTTTGTTGTGTGTGAGGATGCCAGAACTAGAAAATATCTAATAATAGAAATTTTCTAAATAAGGAAAGTTCTAGAAATGAAATGAGATTACATACCGGAAATATCGAGTTGTCACATTCTCCCCTGGTTGAAGAAATTTCGTCCCGAAATTTAAGACGAAAAACGAACAGGAGAGACAACGAGAAGTAAATGAGGATATTTCCGTCGCATTTGGTCCTCACGTTCCCACGTGAATTCAGGACCTCTTTTGGAGTTCCAACTGACTTTAACGATTTTGATCTTGCTTCTTCTTAGCTTTTTCTCTTTCCAGTTAGAGATTTCAATTGGTTCTTCAGTGATATGGAGCTTGTCGTCGATAATAATTTCCTCAGCATGAACAATGAGCGAGGGATCATGGATAAATTTCTTCAAGTTCGAAACATGTAAAGTGTTGTGAACATTTCTGAGCTCTTTAGGAAGGCGAAGACGATAAGCAACATCACCGATTCTTTCAAGAATTTCAAATGGTCCAAAATAACGAGGACTGAGATTTCCCTTCTTGCCAAAGCGTACAACACCTTTCCAAGGCGCTACCTTTAGCAACACATGGTCGCCAACAGCGAACTCCAAAGGCCTTCGACGATTATCAGCATAACTCTTTTGTCGATCTCTTGCAGCCTTGATACGATCTTTGATCTTGAAGATCTTGTCAGTCGTTTCTTGTAGAATTTCAGGATCAGTAATCTGACAATCACCAACTTCAATCCAACAAAGTGGCGAACGACACTTTCTTCCATACAGGGCTTCAAATGGTGCGGCTTTAATAGTTGTATGATAACTATTATTGTACGAGAACTCAGCTAAAGGGAGATGAGAATCCCAATTTCCACCAAAATCAATAACACAAGCTCTCAGCATGTCTTCCAAGGTTTGGATTGTTCTTTCAGTCTGACCATTGGTTTGGGGATGATAAGCAGTACTCATATCGAGGCGAGTACCGAGAGTTTTTTGCAATGGTTGCCAAAAACGAGATGTAAAACGACTATCACGATCAGATATGATCGCGACTGGCACACCATGCCGAGATACGACTTCTTTTAGATAGATCCTTGTTAGCTTCTCCATTTGGTCAGTTTCTTTAATGGGAATGAAATGAGCTGATTTGGTCAATCGATCAACAATTACCCAAATTGTATCATGACCACTAGACGTTCGAGGCGACTTGGTTATGAAATCCATAGAGATTTCTTCCCATTTCCATTCAGGGATCTCTGGCTGTTGTAGAAGAACAGAAGGCTTCTGATTCTCTACTTTCACTTTGGCACAAGTTAAACATTTGCTGACATAAACTGCGATCTCTTTCTTCATATTTGGCCACCAGTATAACTCTTTGACATCTTTATACATCTTATCAGCACCAGGATGAATAGAATAATTAGATCGATGAGCTTCATTCAAGATGACGTCGCAAACATTTCCATGATTAGGAACCCATAAACGATCCATGAAATAAAGGGTTCCATCCACCTTTGCTTCTAACTGCTTTTCCATACCACGCAAAGCTTCACTTTTGATGTTCTCTACCTTTAAGGCTTCAGTTTGGAATTCATGAACTTGGGAAGATAGATTAGAACGAACAGACATTGGAAGGGCTCGAACACGACGAGGTTTAGGCTGCTCTTTTCGACTCAAAGCATCAGCTACCACATTAGCTTTACCAGGATGATACTTGATCTCACAGTCGTAATCATTCATCAACTCTACCCATCTGCGCTGTCTCATGTTGAGCTCTTTCTGATTGAAGATATGTTGCAAGCTCTTGTGATCAGTGAATATTGTGCACTTGGTACCGTAGAGATAATGTCTCCAAATCTTCAACGTGAACACAACGGCACCCAACTCAAGATCATGAGTTGTATAATTCTTCTCGTGGTTCTTCAATTGTCGAGAGGCATAGGCAATCACTTTGTCATGCTGCATCAATACACAACCTAGCCCTTGGTGCGAAGCATCACAATACACCACGAAATTGTCGATTCCTTCAGGAAGAGATAGAATAGGAGCAGAACATAATTTAGATTTTAGAGATTGGAATGATGATTCTTGCTTTTCACCCCAGACAAATTTCTCATCCTTATGTGTTAACACCGTTAAATCCTTTGAAATCTTCGAGAAATTTTCTATGAATCTTCTGTAGTAACGAGCAAGACCAAGGAATTGTCTTACTTCAGTTGGGGTCTTTAGAGCTTCCCAGTTCTTTATAGCTTCTATCTTTGCAGGATCCAAGTGGATACCTTCCTCGTTGATGATATGACCCAGAACTTGGACTTCACGCAACCAGAATTCACACTTGGACAACTTGGCGTACAACATCTCTTTCTCCACAACTCAAGAATGATCCTTAAGTGCTCTTCATGCTCTTCTCTCGAGTGCGAATAGATGAGAATATCATCTATGAAGACGATAATGAATTTATTGAGATATTGCTTGCACACTCTGTTCATGAGATCCATAAACACAGCAAGTGCATTGGTCAAACCAAAAATTCGTAATGACCATAGAGAGTTCTGAAAGCAGTTTTGGGCTCATCTTCATCACGAACTTTTAACTGATAGTAGCCTGAACGAAGATCAATTTTGGAATAGAAACTCGATCCTTGGAGTTGATCGAATAGATCATCAATACGGGGAAGAGGATATCGATTTTTAATGGTTACTTTCTTTCATTCACAATAGTCAATGCACATTCTTATTGAACCATCTTACTTTTTAACGAAGAGGACCGGAGCTCCCCAGGGCGAGAAACTCGGTCAAATGAAACCAAGATCAAGAAGTTCTTGCAATTGCGATGAAAGTTCTTGCATTTCAGACGGTGCAAGACGATAAGGAGAACGCGCAATAGGTGCGGCTCCTGGAATCAGATCAATACGAAATTCAACTTGTCTCTGAGGCGGCAGTCCAGGAAATTCTCCAGGAAAAACGCCAGGAAATTCACGAACGATAGGGATGTCGTCAATCTTACGATCTTTGGACTTTGTGTCAAAGACATGAGCAAGAAAGGCTTGGCATCCTTTACGAAGATATTTTTGTGCTTTCATAGAGTTTATGATTTTTACGAAGATACAATTCTCAACGGAACACCGTGTCTAGCAATTATCTCGTCTAAATATACTTGTGCCCATGAATCCATCGGTGCAGTTTCCCTCATAGCAAGGAAATGCGCACTTTTGGTCAACCGATCAACAATCACCCAAATACAATCGTGTTGACGAGCGGTTCTCGAAAGTTTAGTGATCAAATCCATAGAAATTTCCTCCTATTTCCAAATAGGAATGCTAAGTGGTTGCAAACTCCCGTAGGGTTTCTGTCACACCCCGCCAAAAATGAGTTTTACTTCATTTAAAATGTTTTGCAGAAAAACGAAGGTGTAACGTTCATGACAACATAGCAAAAATTAAGTAAACAAACAACCACACAATAACGAAAATAAAAGTTGTTTTCACTTTCTAAGAATAGAACGTTCCCAAAAATAGAAAGTTTCTTAAAATAGAAATTGTTTGAAAATAGAATGATTGTTCGTAAACTTAATGTTTTATTCATGGCTCACGACAATCCCACTGCTCATATCCTCCAGTTCCACTGCACCTAATCACCTAGAAAAACATAAATAATAAAAGGGTCAACATTAATGTTGAGTGAATCCACAGGGTTAATGTTGTATGAAAAGTAAAGTGTTTGCTACCCAAAATGTTTGTTATGAAAATGGTTTATGACTGAAAATGTATAAGGTTCAACACTCATATGATATGAAAAGTAAATATGGAAAGTGAAGTGTAATTGTAGAAGATCTACAATTACTAGTTTTGTTTATGAAAAAGTTGTTATGTTTGACATCGCATGACTGTTATCCCCAACATGTAGCTAGTCTATAGAGTTAATATACCAACCCCTAAGTCCACAATCAACACTTCAACTCCAGTATGTTATCGGTCTTTTATGGATATACACTCCCGAAAGATGTCTTGGATAAACCAAGTAGTGATCAAATGATGTTGGGAGGATGAGTGTCTGTCAATAATACTATCTGCATATCCATGGTCTAGATCCACTAGTTAATGATTGCTGGCACCTTAGTCCGGTATAATAATTGTTTGTCATGCCAACGCGATAATGGAATTGTAAAGATGTTGTACAGCCATAGTAAAACAGTAGCATTTGTTTATGTTTTCCACCCCAAAGTTTATAAAACAGTAAAAGTAGTAAAGGGGTCTGTGGACTCACCTGGACAAAGCTTAGCGACAAATAGGACAGAAGAATCCTTCAAAGGCTCCTAGCTTCCTAAACGATATAACTTACTAATTAGACTAAGCTAACACAGGCGAATCTAGATACGATATAAGATATATGATATACCATTAATGTTATGTTTTATGTTTTGTGACATCGAATGAACTTAGATCATTGGGCCTTAATGGGCCGAAATGAAATGAAATGAAATGAAATGAAATGAAATGAAATGGGCTTCGAAATGAAATGAAATGAAATGGGCTTGGGTTAGGCTTAATGGGCCTAGATTGGGCTTGGGCCCAATTGGGTTCGGTTTGGGTATAAGTGGGCCAAAGGTTTGGGTTTGGTCCAAATGGGCTTGGATACTAATGGGCCAACTAAAGTTTGGGTCCGATGGACTAAGGTAGATCGAACGGGCCAAGTACAGGCCTTGGCCTGATTAGGTATTCGGCTTTGGGTCCACGGTTTGGGTCAAGATCCGGCCCTGACCCGGTTTGACTTATGGGTCAAAATTGGTCCATTCTAGAAGTCAACATTGGTCAAATTAGTCAACAAAAGTCAACTAGGGTTTCTAGATTTCAACTAGGGTTTAGTATTCGGTCATGGGTTCCGGTTTAGCATAGGTGTTGGTCAACAAAAGTCAAATCTAGTCAATCTAGGGTTAGGTTCGATCAAGGGTTCGGTCTAGGGTTGGCCGAAGGCCAAAACCCTTCGGGTTTGTAGGCTACGGTTTGGTGCGAGCATGGTATAACCGAGACCACATGGCTCTTAGCCATGGTCTCGGGTTCGATCTAGTACCGAGGCAAGGAAGAAAAATAATACAAAGGATCAAGATCATACCTTGCTACAATCGACGAACAAGATCAAGGGAATCAAAGGGTTGTTGCTTGCGATCAAAAGAACGAACAAAGGGATGTTTGGGGTTTGCTCGGCCGAATGGGGGAACCAAAAAGGGTTAGGGTTTACTAATAAAAAGTATTTATAGTGTATGGAGTTTAGGGTTTAGAAGAGGAGTTGATGGTAACTAGGACTCCTTCAAATGAGATAGAGATAAGCTTACTAGAGGGATAAGATCAAACACAAAATGGACCACACCCCTAAGGGTGTTCGGCCAATTGGATGGTCACGAGCAAGGGAGGCCGGCCACTTAGGTGGTCGGTCATAAGATCAAGGTGTCGGGTTTAGAGCGTAGTTCAAATCGAGTCACGTTATATTAATTTTAATACGTTTATTGTTTAACTGGCAGAATTATCATTTTAGAAGTGTTTTATCTCAAATGTGTCACCATAAGAAAATTAATAATGTTGTGTTGACTAAAATAGGTAAATACTAATGTATGGTGTAAAAATAGATGTTTTGTTGTGTGTTAGGATGCCAGAATTAGAAACGTCTAATAATAGAAACTTTCTAAATAAGGAAAGTTCTAGAAATGAAATGTGATTACATACCGGAAATATCGAGTTGTCACAGTTTCTGATGTTCGGCTTTAACTTGTGCACAAACATTACACTCTTGCAAAAACTTCCCGATGTCCTTCTTCATTCCCGGCCACCAATAATCCAACCTCATATCGTGGTACATTTTATTCATACCCGGGTGAATTGAGATTTTTGAACTACGAGCCTCTTTTAACACATCAATTCTCAAATCTCCGATTCTCGGTATCCATAATCGGTTTTTAAGAACTTTGACACCCCGACCATCTACTTCCAAATCTTTCTCATAATTCACCATTCTTTACTTCTTAATATTTTCGGGTTTTAACGCCTCATCTTGCCACTTCTTAAGATCATCGAGTAAAATAAACTTCAATGTAGTGGTTGATATTGCATAACACATACTCGAGTGATAAGGGTTACGACTTAAAGCATCCGCAACTACGTTTGCTTTACCGGGATGATAAAAAATCTCACAATTTTAATCTTTTATGAGTTCCATAGCACGTTGTTGTCGCATATTCAACGATTGTTGGCTAAATATATATTTGAGACTCTTATGATCGGTAAAGAGTTGAAACTTAGTCTCATACAAAAAGTGCCTCCAAATATTTAATTCAAATACCACCGCAGATAGCTCAAGATCATGAGTCGGATAATTATTTTCATACTCCTTCAATTGACGGGAAGCATAAGCAATGACTTTTCCCCGTTGCATGAGAACACACCCGAGCCCATTTTCGATGCATCTCTATATACTACAAAGTCTTCTTCACCCTCGGGTAATGACAAAATTGGAGCATTCGTCAAACGATCTTTTAACATACAAAAATATTTTTCTTGTGCCTCACCCCATACATACTTCACATCTTTTCGGGTAAGACTTGTGAGAGGCACGACTAACCGAGAGAAATTTTTTATGAACCGGCGGTAATAACCCACAAGACCTAAGAAACTTCGGATCTCGGAAGCATCTCGAGGCACTTCCCAATTCTTAATCGCCTCGATCTTGGAAGGATCGACCGATATACCTTCACCTTATACCACATAACCAAGGAATTGAACTTCGCGCAACTAAAATTCACATTTGGAAAATTTAGCATACAATTTATCTTTTCGTAATAAATCGAAAATTTCACGAAGGTGCGATGCATGATCATTTTCGGATTAAGAATATACCAAGATGTCGACGATAAAAACAATAACATAGGACGACATACCCGATTCATCATATCCATAAAAGCAGCCGGAGCATTTGTTAAACCAAATGGCATGACTAAGAATTCATAATGCCCATATCTAGTTCGGAATGCGGTTTTAGGTACATCTTCTCTATAAACCTTCAACTGATGATAACCGGACCTTATCTCAATCTTAGAAAAGTAACTTGCACCTTGCAATTGGTCAAAAAGGTCATCAATTCTAGGCAACGGGTATTTGTTCTTTATTGTTACTTTGTTAAGTTCACGATAATCAATACACATTCGCATCGACCCGTCTTTCTTTTTAACAAACTAAACCGGTGCACCCCACGGTGATACACTCGGTTGAATGAATCCTTTATAAAGTAATTCTTGCAATTGATTCATAATTTCTTTCATTTATGCCGGGGATAAACGATACGGAGTTTTGGCAATGGGAGCCGCACCCGGTACAAGATCAATTCGAAATTCTACCTCTCGATCGGGAGGTAATCCGGGTAAATCCTCGGGAAATACATCCGGGAATTCGTTAACAATCGGAACATCTTTCAAAGATTTCTTAACTTCTACGGCCGGGTTAAGAATATAAGCTAAATAAGAGTAGCATCCATGGGACATCAATTTACTAGCTTTCTTGAAAGAAATCACCCGCCTATTCTTCATTTTACTATCACCATCCACATACAAAGGTTCTTTTCCTTGTATGTGAATTCTAATCATTTTCTCATAACACATAATATCGGCATGATACTTCGACATCCAATCCATCCCGATAATAATATCGAAATGTGGCAAATCTATCAACACTAGATTTACTAAGAATTTATGATCGTCTATCTCTAACGAGCAATCCCTATAAATACGATTGGCTACCAAAGTCACACTACCCGCAGTATCAACACATATTGGATTCAACAAAGGTGACGGGATTACAGTTAACAATTTAGCAAATTTCAGAGATACGAAAGAATCAGACGCTCCAGAATCAAATAATATATGAGCGGGTTGGGAATTAACAAGGAATGTACCAGAAACAACATTCGGATCTTCCCGGGATTCCTCCAGGGTCAACTGAAAAGCACGGCTTCTAGCCCCGGGAACCTCCTCCTTTTGACTTGATGCACCCACCCGCGGAGGTTGTTGTACCGAAGCTCGACTTTCAGTAGCTCGATTTGAGGGATTTGGGCATTGACGCCTCCGGTGACCTACTAACCCACAACCATAGCAAACCACATCCTTATTCAGGCACCTAGATTTTATGTGGCCCTCTTTAAAACAACCAAAACATTTTACGGGCCCACGATCACTAGCACACCGTCCTCGGTGGTTCTTTCCACAAGTTTGACAATCTCGATTAGCATCCGACTAAAATATTAAAATGGTTAAACATAATTCATAAACATATACGTAACATGATACTTAATTTTGAATTTAATCTTACATGAATAGAGAACGATTGAGATTGGCCACGAGGCCGAGATGACCCTTGAGATTGGGTTCGACGGTTAGGAGTAAATTGATTAAAACGACCGGAGGGTGACGAAGTAGTTTGCTCTACTTTTTGACATTTCGATTCGGGAGTCAATTCTCCACGAATAATCAAATCATGCTCTCTTCTTCGAGCATACTCTACTGCCTTAGCAAATGACGGGATATCACGATTGTTCACGAAGTCTTGGATTTCATACCTCAATCCCTCCACAAACATTTGAATCTTCTCGACTTCGACCGGAATGCACTTTGTGGCAAATTGGGCCTTTTGGTTGAACAAGGTCTCATACTCATCTACCGATAAAGTTCCTTGTTTGAGTTCTAAAAACTCCTTCTCTAACCTTCTTCTCATATCACTTGGACAATATTGTTCAAGAAATCGGACCTTGAACGGATCCCAACTCACGTGATCTTTTTCTTCCTCATTCAAGATCTTAAACGTGTTATTCCACCAAGTTAAAGCCTTATCCGTGAACATGGCGGTGGCATAAGCCGTCTGATCATTCTTGTCTATACGAGAGATATGAAACACTTTTTCGGTGTTTTCTAACCATAACAATGCATTAGGTTTGTCACACCCGAGAATTCCGTGGCCCCACTACTACGGAAAGTTTTGAATGAAACCGAACACGATTTCTTACTCGGGGATTCATCGACTACGTTCTCCTTCTCCTTCAACTTTTCTTTCTCTTCACGTCTAAGTTGTTCAAAGGTTGCCCGGACCATGTCCGCCATTCTATTCATCAACCTCTCCTCCCTTTGAGATACCATTTCTTCTTCTTCTTCTTCTTCACGATTACTAGGGTTCGTTCCTTGGGTTCGAGGACCCGAGTGACTTAATTCAGGACGCTCTGCACTTCTCGAGCCATCTTTATTACTATTACTACTTCCTTGATCCATCCCTAGCTGAAATTTATATGAATATAATGAAAGTATTAAATAACACTCATTCTATCAATTCCTATTGACCCACAATTTCATATTCAACCTATGGTTTGTATTCGACCTAAACTTTAACCTATACACTATACCATCAACGCCTAACTTTGAGTCTAGTACCACAATGATACCTAGTTCACTCAAACCAATTCTCTGATACCATATTGTAAGGACCAAACTCCAAAAGCGACCATTTTTACATCATTTACCACAAAACTCCATTCCAAAACCAAAATACGAGTTTTTAAGACATAAATACCAAAGACATACTTACAACATACCAACTAACTAATCCGGATACAAACCAACTTAAACAACCCAAAACATAAATGTACCAAAATACTACAAGTCTATACCAAAAGAGAAGCACTTCAAGGCTTCAAGATCAACTTCAAGTATCCACTAACTTCAAGAATCAACTAACTTGTTCTTGCCTTTATCTTTTCCTGAAAATGGTGACAACTAAACGGGTAAGCTATAAAAGCTTAGTGAGTTCCACAATGTATAATGTTATACTAAATAATTATATAAATCAAAATAATTAATCAAACCAATGTCAACGGGTCAAAGTACCGGGTTAGCACAACAATGTCATAACAAGGCATCACATATCAATACCGGGTCAACAACGAACAAAGTACAATTCTGGATTCAACAAAGTGCGTCATTCCCTCTTAGGCCATTAGGGAATGAAGCCGATGAAGGTGACCATGGCACCCCTAAATGAGTCCATGATCCAGCTTCACCACCACGGTCCATGTCACTCCTTCGCCATGTACTCCCGCGTCCACCGCCCGACATATTACACGAAGTAATACTCGAACCGCCATGGGTCCTCACGAAATGAATTATCACTCAAGGCATTCCACTCAAACGGGTCAAGCAAGATAAAGTTTGTCAAGGTGGTCTCAATGTACAAAGCAATACTCAAGGTTACCAATTGAAACAAGTACCAACTAATATATATATATATATATATATATATATATATATATATATATATATATATATATATATATATATATATATATATATATATATATATATAATTAAAAGTATACACATTGCACATAGTGAACTCACAATGTTGTTTAATCGGGTGCGAACTCAAACCGAAAATCTTAATCAAATGTAGACACTTGCCACAAGCTCCCAATATGTTTTATATAACCCCTTGAGTATAAATACGAAATTTCATAAGCAAATATTACCATTAACCCTATCTATGATCTTTTCAATTGACAATTTGTTTTTACATGTTAAACACCCTTCTGTTTACTCAGTTCTGACCTACTTAATCTCAAAGTTACCCAATGAAATTTGGAGAGTTCATTGTACTATTTAATAGGTTTCCAATTCCCCTGACCTCATATTTTTATGATTGTTCTATGATTTTCTATGAATTTTACAATACAGCAACGTCATGCTGTCAGAAATCAGCTTAGCAGCACTGTACAACATGCGATTTTCACCTATCTTAGAGCCATAATTTACTTTCTTGACCAACATAAGAAACAAATAAGAAATCAATACGGTTCAAATGCCACTGGATTCACCCCTAAACGATTTGTCTACAATTTTCTATGATTTTTTTACAAAACAGTGCTGCATCATAACTTTCAACTCGAAAATTTCTAATTTCTTACAATTTACCAATGATTTTAGCTAAATAACTTGATATCCAATATAACCTAATCATAATATCTTGATATTATAATTTTTCTAACATAAATTAAACATAATTCAATGGTTTTCTTGGAATCAAATAGAAAACATACTCAAAATTGGAGTTATACCTTCAAAATCTTCAATAATCACCCTTGCATGGTCTCCTTAATCTCCAGAGCTGTTTAGAGAAGAATTGGGGAAGAAAATGGGTCATTTTCGAGTTTAAAAGGGCTTAAAATCCGAGTTGGGTCGGGTTGACCCGTTTGGTATCCATTTTGACCACTAAATACATAAAACCCCTTAACTTTTCGCTCGGGCCTTTGTTTTCGATGAGGTTTTCGCCTACGCGTTCGTAACGAAATTATCTATAATCCTCAATAAAAATATTGCAGAAATAATTCCACAAAAATGACGTTTTTATATATCTTATAGTGAGTATTTAAGCAATTACCACTTATTTACATATCGTTCGTTCATGCGTGCTCTTCTTAATCATTCTATACTTATCATATTTATTCAAGTTACTTAAGAGTAATAATATATTTTAGAGGAAACGGAATTACGTATGTTACATATAGTAGTACTCGGTTTCGAGAAAATCACAGTTCATGGTGATAAAAATTCGACGGGTTTTCGGGTTATAGCATCTATATCCCTTTTGGTTTACTCCGTATCCGACAAAGACACATTTTTCGGCACACGGGTCAAGTTTGGACCTCGTAGATTTGGGAATGTCTACGAAGACGGTACAACCAAAGATGCGGGGTTCTAGAGTGAGATTGGATGGAGGTTTTGTATATTCCGTGAGGACTTGTATAGGGGTTTTGAATCTTAATATATGGGTTGGAAGGTGATTTATGAGGTATGTTGCCGTAGCAAGAGCTTCTGGACAGAAGGATCTAGGAAGTTTTGACTCTATAAGGAGTGCTCGAGTAATTTCTAATAAAATACGATTTTTTGGTTCGGCAACACTGTTTTGTTCGGGAGTATGAGGACAAGAGATTTGATGAATTATTTTTTTTTTGTTGGAAAAAAAAGTTTCATATCTGAGTTAATATATTCTCCAACATTATCCGACCTAAGGACTTGGATGGGTTTTTGAAATTGTGTTTGAACCATGTTGTAAAAAATAGTGAATTTTTCAAAGACTTCGTTTTTATTTTTTAATAAGTATACCCATGTCATACGAGTACACTCATCAACAAACATGACAAAATAACGATAATTTTGTCCCCCATTAGTTGGTACGGGACCCAAAACATCTGAATGGATTAATGAAAACGGTAAGTCAACTCTAGTGTTATTAGGTTTAAAAGTTTTTCGATGACTTTTGGCAAACACACATGTCTCACAATGTGAATTACAGTTTAAAGGAAAAAGTTTAGGAAATAAAGTATGTAAATAGTTGGTGGATGGGTGACCTAGCATTCTCATAACCATGCTTCCCTTTCTATTGTTCCATGAGATAACATAGCTTTCCCATTTTGAGTTACTTCATCCACATAATATAGTCCATCTTTTTCAGTGTCACGACTAATTATCGCTCACGTCCTGATATCCTGTAATATACAAAATATGGGGTGCATAAGGACCGTACATGGCTAATGGACAAGAGTTTATGTGACAATGCCGGAATATGAAGACATCTAGAAGGTTAAGAGTCGGAGATATCTCAATATTCCCCCCTATTTCCACGTGTAATTTTTCTCCATTAGCAGTTTGGATATATGCATTTGTTGGTTTATTTGTAGACGTGAAATCGGATAAATAGTAGGTCATAGTGTCCGTGGCCGCACAATCAAAAATCCATAATTTTTATTTTTCATTATGTTGAGCAATATTTACCCAACCCTTTTTATTATTTAGTTTTTCATAAATTTTAATATTGTTATCGAAAAAGGAATTAAAAGATAATGATTTATAAGATATATTTTCTTTAGAATTAAAATACATTTCCTTTTGTCGATAAGTTGAAGTATACAGTGGGCCCCCATCGAATTTTTATGGGTTTAATATCCTCTTTGTTTAAAAACGTTTCTTTGGTGTCTAAATGACAACTAAAATAATCAGAGGGGTCACATTGGATTTTTCGAAAAGTTTGTTGTTCTGTTTAGAATTTTTAAAACAATAGGGGAGGGGTTTCGAGATGCAGATGCAGGGGATTCCGGTCACTATTTTTGCTATCATTTCTTCCCTTCTCTGATCCGTTTTTCTTTGTGCCCTTTTTATGGCCATTGGTCCACCAATCGGGGTAGCTGACGAGTTGAAAGCACTGTTCTTTGGTATGTTGATTCATACCACATTTTTCACACCAAAGGTGTGATTTATCTTCTTTGTATGTCGGACTGCTTCTTCTCCCTTCCGGCTTACGATGCCCACGTGTAGCGAGCCCTGTCCCTTCTGATTCAGCAGCGGCAAGAGCGAGGCCCAAAGCTATTCCATGCATTTCGAGGTTAGTTACTCCCAGTATAAGCTGGTGAGCGGCTTCCTTTCACACCGTGGCGTATGCTGCTTCCGTGGAGGGGAGAGGATCCAATCGGAGGATTTCCCTTTTAATGTGTTCATATTTCCTGTCAAGGGAATTTAAGAATTGAAATAGTTTCTGTTCTGATCGGATTTTTGAGAATACCTTAATGTCATCTGGACATTTCATCGGGTTGGGATCGATCCTGTCGATTTCTCCCCAAATTCACTGTAATGTAATCCAAAGTTCTTCAAGGGTGCTTTCAGTATGTTTGATATCGTTAGCCTTAACATGAAGGTTAAAAGTTTGCAGCTTGTCTCTTCCGCTAGTATAAGTGACCACCAATGCATCCCATAAGCTTTTGGCAGTGGGGTATTCAGCTAGGTTTCCTGCAAGAGTTGGTTCAATATTTTGAATAAGCCAAGAGAAGACAATTAAGTCTTCCTGCTCCCACTGATTGAAGGTTTCATGTGTTTGATCGGGTAGGTTTGATGTTAAAAATGTGATAATAACGATTTGGATTTTCTGCCTATGGTAACTATGATCATACGAGTCCATAAAGCGTAATTCTGATTGTTGAGTTTGAGGTTTATTTGGAGGTTAACGGAAAGTTAGGGATTTTTATATTGAGGATTGATATTGTTTATGAGTGAGTTGGCTAATTGTACCGACAAACTTGCATTTGAGTCGCCGTCGAAGGACATGGCTGGGCTCGGAGGGTTTTGATCGGAAAAACTAGAAGATGAAATTGGTAAATGATGAGCTACATAGCTTGCTTTGATGTCATGATAAAAGTAATAACTATTATATCCGAATTGTGTATTCTGTACAGGGATTGTTCGGTATTTAAATACAAGAGAATAAGCTATACAAGGAAACATATTGATGGTGCATAACAATCGTGGTTGTAATTGAGGTGTACAATGGCTAGATGATGGTTGGAATATGGCTGGCATTACTGGTAATATCTTCCTTGATTTGTTTCATGTTTAACAAGAATTGAATACATCTAAATAAGAGATTATTTAGCCTACTGAAACTAGTTGTTGGGTCACAACTACCCTGATTACTCTATGTAATGATATATAATTTACTTAAGAACAATAGATCGTAAACACATCATTAGTCAAAGGTATATTATTCCAAAAGTGCGACTTGTTGCAGAATAACAAGGACACTATCAATTACAATAAAACTAATGATAAGATCGTGAATGTGTTCTAACCCTTGCACTCGGTATGAGAACTCTACTCGATGTTTGCACTCGGTATGAGTACTGAGTGACTGATCTATACCTACTAGCTCGGTATAGCACACTAGGCTTAGCTAAATAATGTAATACTTATAATTTAAGCTAGTCTAAGCTGTTTTATTGTCATAAGATCACAAGGATGTGGGATGTGGGCTTTGCCCTAACAGCGTAATCCCTTATAGGCTAGCTAGGAATACAAGTTAAAACATAAATTCACAAGCTTGTAATTAAATCCAAATTCAAGTTCATATGCAGTTGGTTTTTTCCAGTTCAATTTGGAATCCTGCTTTTGCTATCCTTTTGACATTGTAGAATGGTCATTTGCACATACACTTATTCTAACGAATTTGGATAATTTTGCTTATAAATTCTAATGTTTCTGTGATAGTATTCTTATTAAACAGGCAATAAAGGGCTTTAATATGTCTTCGACACATTCTTTGCCAAGTTGTACCATACGTAACAGGAGTGATATAAGCAAAGAAAGGATTTTACGATTTCATAATTGTCTAAATTTTATTTATGATACACGTCATATTATGATTTGTGTCCTTCCTTCGTAATATTCCAGAATTTGAGTGACCATCTAATTAAATGTTGCATATTTAAACATATGTGATACTATATGCTCAAGTTGGAATTTGCTAATTATAAGTTGCATGTTTGTCCTCTTCTATAGCTAAAACAACAGGATGTGCTCACTTGGGAGATTTTAGCATCTAGAGATAATAAGCTTCAACGGAATATTGTTACATGTAAGTTTGATCCCTGTGGAATCTTACATACCTAAATTCGTGTAAATTTCTGGTTTACAACAATGTTATTCCAATCATATGTTCTATTCAAACGATTCGGGTTGGGTCAACCTGCAACACATTGTATCCATTAATGATGTATTAATTTTTGAAAATTATGTGATGCACTAAATTTGATCAATAAACTAAATTTTTGTACAATAATATAATACATAATTTCTGAAATGGAATGCTATTATGTTGTCATCAAAAGTTCCTACTTTCTTTCCAAATTCTCGGGTTAACAAATGATGGTTAATGACAAACTTTGCATCTTTTTTTTATGGGTTTTCAATTTAGGTTATCTTTTTTTGTTTGCGTTTTTTATGGGTTTCTTAATCCGAAAGGTTTTGATTTTTGGGTTTATAATATTCTTTTTTTGTGGGTTATAAACCTAGAAACATCCCTAAACTTAGTTTGTATATATATTACTCGTAATAAATAATTATCAAGCAAGTAAAAATTTATTAAATTAATCAACACATTTTTTATCATCTAACCATAAAATTTTGAGAAACACCTTTCGTTATTAATATTATCAATTGTGACCTGTTCCTAATTTATCTAATTTTTTTAGATATCCCTTTTGAGATAACGAAAAATAAATAAACCAAAATTGAGCCGTTAACGAGTCACAGTTGTCATCTCGAGTTTGCATCAAAAAAGTTGATAACAATATTGTTTAAATCGAATCCTAATTCAGGACACGTGTCATGCAATGATTTGTCAAAGTCATAATGTTTTTTTTTAACGGCACCTAACCTATCAAGCTTCTATCGGCAATTATGATCGTGGTCAATAGCTTGGTCTTTGTTTGCATCAGGTAATGAAAGAAGCCATAATCTATCAAAAGTGGTATGTTTTTTAAATCGTTTTTCTTATCTGTTTTGATAATTATGTGCATTTTGGAGACTTATTTTATTCGGGTTTAATTTATCTTTATCTTAGCTTGCCCTTTGGGCACTTTGACTATAGGCAGAATGTTGTTTTGATTCTTTTTAGTTTTTGCGGGAATTATTGTTCTTTTCGCAATATTTTGGCCCAAGATTTTAGAGCATTCTTCATTATTATAAAAACCTGAGTACCTTCCTTTTTTATATTTACGTGAACCCAATGATTTCTATTTGTAAAAGTCGATCATTTTGGCTTCAAAAGTAGAAGATTCTTATTTTCTTATAATTTTGCGAAGCAATGCATATTTTGTTAGAACTTAGAAGTCAATACTTTTGGATATTATAAATGAGGCTTCTGCAGTTTTAATGTATGACTCATTTTTAGCACTAAGTGTGCAATTTTCTCGCTCAAAGTTCACGAATGATTCAAATTTCCACTTTCTTAATACCCTATACAGTTATGATGTGTGATTTGAGTTTGTTGGTTATTTTAGCTGAACTGGTTTGTTATGCGTTTAGTTTTTAGTTGAATTTATAACTGTAATGAACTAGAAAAGATTGTTTTTTTTTTTTTTTGAACAATTAGTTAGTAAGTTAGTAGTTCGGGCCTAGACAGTGACATCCACGGGGCAGTATGCCTTCCCTCGAACCTTCCACCTTTTTGTCCACGACGGGACTTGAACCCATGACCAATAGGTCATAGGCAACACCTTAAATCCTCCTTGGATACCACTAGGTTACAAGCCTTGGGTAGAAAAGATTGTATTCTCTGTTGAGTATTATCCCATATTGGACAAGTTACAAATTTGTAATGTGCTTATTAAGATCTTGGGCTACTTCTCTTACAACCAATTGATTTTCAGATGAAACCTCACAAACTTATACTCAAACTTATACTCTCATGAAGCAATTTATTTATCATATAAATTACGCCAAGTTCTATGCGCGAAAATAACACGTGTAATGTGCTTCTAAAGATCCCTAGGATATTCCTTATCATATAAATACGCCAAGTTCTATGCATAACTCATAACAGATTTTTTAATGGTTTAAAACACCGTTTTATATAATTCCGTTTTGATATGATTTTCTAATGAACAATACATGTATGACACATGTATAATAGAAGAATTTGGCAAATGTTGTTATTTTCGTTGGTACTTGATGGACTCACGTAGTCACGTATATTAGGTTTTTATTGTGCTATCTATTTCAATTCCTCATTTTGTAAATCTTCCAAACATGATCATATGGATGCATGGTTATGATATATATATATATTTTTTTTGTCATTTAACTGTATAAAATTTTCGTGATAGAATTTCGTGGTTTTACTTGAATTTTATCATTCTTTTTGATTTTTTTGTTGTTCTAAATAATGCATATATTTCTTTCTAGAATTTGCTTGGACTACGAGTCATTCATTGATTTGTTTCGGTCATCACAAGTCGCTAACATCTGTTAAATGTTTCCAACAAATTCTTGAAAATTGTCGGCAGCAAACAATTAAATTTCAATCTTATAGCAACATTAGAAATTTGTTACCATCTATATAACAATACACAAATAACAATATATATATTTGTATCTTATATATAATAATCATAAAATGAACGATTAATATTTGTATTTTATAAACTTTACATTCAATAAAATTAATGATCAACCGTGAATTTTTATGGATTATAACATAGTGTAATATGTACACATCTATGATGTATTTAAGAGCAACACCTAGAAATATTTGAATCTGTTTTAGATATTGATATAGCCTCATATAGGCCTATGCAAACTGGACTACGAACCATCAGACCAGACCCAACCGAGCATGCAAAATCAGTTCTCGATCCTATTCGATATGGCCCAAAACCAAAGAAAGTAGGATTTTTTTTTTTAAAACCTGGGTCTCAGTACAATATGGCCCAAAACCAAAGAAAGTAGGATTTTTTTTGTAAAACCTGGGTCTTAGTACAATATGGCCCAAAACCAAAGAAAGTAGGATTTTTTTTGTAAAACCCGAGTCTCGGTACAATTTGGTTAAGACGTCATCAATTCAGTTCTTGGTCCGATAAAAATCATTTTCTCAGTTCTCAGTCCAATTCCAAACGCTTCAATTCGATTACGTTATTGAACCATGCACATGGATATATAGATGTAGATTTTATACATGAAACCAATGAACACTTGGATTTATTAGAAATACAAACTATATATTCATGTGAAGTTACAAAAGAGCCCTAACACAATCAATCCTTGACATTCAAACAATAATGATCAATAATTGGCAAGTAGTCACACAATCACAAAAGAATTAGGGTTTTCTGCTCTATATATAACACCAAATACAAATCACTAATAATAATAAACCTCCATCACTCTAACCTACTAATTAACTTTACAATACTTACACCTTAAAATCACAAAAATAAAAACATCAAACAATACTCAAAACCACATTATTTTTCACATTATCATGCAATTGCATTTAGATTCTAGTTTCAACGGCTCAGTATTCTCCTTGTTATTCGAATGAACAATACGTGTTTTCGGTAAATCCGTTTCATCACTTACACTCGTGTTTTCGGTGTTAGGATCTTTTGCAGTGTCGTTATCCATTGTTTTTCTTTTTGTTTTTTGGGATTTTGATGAACGTTTGTTTGTTCTTCTAATTTGATCGTCATTTTGGCCCGATTGAGTTTTCGGGACAGCTGGAATAAGTGGAAATGAATTATTATTATTATTATCTTCTTTCTCGATTGCTAGAGTTGCAGCTTCATAGGCTAAATTATGAACTATTGAACTGCAAAAGAGTATTGTGTCTGTTGCTTCTTCTAATGTTAGGCTTTTTCCTTTCCTTCCTTTTTCACCTTCAACTAAAACTGTAGATGTAGATTCCTCTGGTGTACACAAAATTATGTCAGTATGTTTGACTTTTAGTCAAATATCCAAAATATTATAATTAATATACTAAAGCTGGTAATTTTGGCCCGTTTATCTATGAAGGTTGTATTTTATTTCAACCGGGTGAAATTGCTAAAATTGCATTATTTTTTAATGTGTAGAAAGTCCTGAATGGTTTTATTGAACAATTTAGTTTATTATTGAAATAATATTATTTTTGTAATCATAATTAACATAATAAATATTAATAATAATGTACAAAGAATATTTAGCTATAAGGAGAACGGGTCAAACAGGTTGAAAGTTCAAAGTTTACTTTTAAATTGTAATGCATACAACCTCCTAAATCATGTTTATTAAAGATTTAGGTTATTATAGTAATAATATTACTTTGTAATGATAATCAACATATTAATAATTTATAGTAAATGGACAAAAAAGGTGTTTGAAGGGCCGACCCGACCCAGACTAAAAATGACCCGTTCCAAACCAAACCCGTTTTGACCCGCTCAAGATATACATACGTACCTAAAATGCTGCCCGAATGATTTACAGTGTCACAATCGATAGCAGAAATTTCTACATCTTTATCAATTGCAATAGAAACATGTGGGTCCCGAAATTCTTCAATATTGCTTTCTGAACATTGAGAAACAGAAGAAGATGAAGAAGAATCACAAATATTGTTATCAAATTCTCCTTCCGATATAACACCCAATTCAACTTCCGCAACATCACTTGTACCTTCCTCAAACGTACAAGTCGTTAAAGCACTAGTATTAGTATCCTTCCCCAATTCTTCAACTATCTCAACTGTACAAGTCGCTAAAGCACCAGTATCCTTCTCAGGGTTTTGGTCTTCAGCATTTAAAGATTCATTTTCAGTGCACGTGTCATTTTCTTGAGGAATTACAGATGCTGAGTCAGCAATATCTTTATCCACATGGACAATATTATTAGATACCTCAAATGAATCTTGAGATGATACACTGCGTTGATGCTGTTTAACATTCACAGGGTCAAATTTGTAATTTTCTATATCTGATTTTTTGCTGCTACTTGATTGACGATGAAAACGGGGCCCACAATCAATGGAAGATGAAGCTGAAAAACTACATCTCCCTATTGAGCTTTTTATGCTGTTTGTACTGTCCCGAACATATGAAAAATCATCATAAGAAATGCTACTGGCTGATAAGTTCACGGGTCGGATAAACGGTCCCGCTATACTCGTTGACCTTTTAAGAACCACTGAAATCCCTTCTTTTTCTGAAAAGTCAACCTTTGACTTTGAGAAGTCAACCTTTGACTCCGGGTATGCAGCATTTGGCTCTTGTTCATCAACCTTAGATTCTGAAGATGCAATGTTTTGCTCTGGAGAGTCAACCTTTGGCTCTGCAAGGTCAACACTTCCTGTGTCACTATAAGTTAAAATTGGTTGACTTACTATTACTTCATGGTTGACTTGAGTTAGTTCATGTTCCATTGGAGATTCAATTTTCACTGTGTTGACTAATTCATGGTCGTTGTCTGATATAGCTGAGTCAATTACTGGATCGCTGATGGTCAAACATGAAGTTGACTTTCGGCAATCTTCACAAAGTTTAACATCATCTTCTGTTTGACTTTGACCAATAGCAGAGTACTCACAACCACATCTTGAACAAACTAATGTATTTTTTACAGTTTCAAATTCCGGGAAATCATCAGAATTTGCAGAAATATCATTAGATTCATTTCCTGTATCTAAATTAACAGAATCGGTTTTCTCAAACATGAAAACTTCATCATGATCATCAACAATGTTTGGATTTTTACTAGTTGCATCATCATCATTATCAATTATTTCATTTCCTTGAATATCGTGGGGCCCACTAGTAGTACCAAAATTAGAACTTGTATTACTACTAGTTGCTGTAACTGAAGAATGCCAGGCTGGACTTGCTTTTCCAGCATATAAATTTGAAGTATGAACACTAGAAAGCAACGGTCTGAACATATTTTGAGAACCTTTTCTGTGATCCTACACAAAAAACATTAAAAATCAAATCTTTTAATTAATACATATGCTAAAAAGAAATAAATAAAAAATAAATAAATTATATTACTTACCATTTGTCGAAGTGCCAGGTCAAAAGATCTTTTTGGAGCAGAGCTAGAAGCAACCGATCTGTTTGGCTTATTAGGGGAAAAAGGAGCTTTATTATTGATATTAATATTATGATTAGTATTATTGTTTTTAAAATTAATTGCTCTCCTTGAATTCAACCGTTGTGATCCATCAACAATAACAGACTGAATAGATTCAATATCATCATCACCAGAAGACCCAACTGAACCTTTACTATATGATGAACTGATGCTTCTAGAAGCAACCGGAGACATTGAATGTCTCCCGTTTCTAGAAGCAGGTGATGACCCGCGGATATATGAAGTGGGTCGATCCGCTAAAGATGTTCTCAGATTCGGTGGTGCTTCGGTTGAAAACCCGGGTATGTTTGCTTGCCATGCTTTGACTTTTGGTGAAGGTGAATTTACCGAAATACCCCTTGCAGGTGTCCTAGTTGGAGTGACAGAACCTGTGCTTAATCTTCGTGAAGGTGGTGTAGATGGTCTTTTTGATTTGGATTCGGGCCTTCTAGAAGGTGGTGGGCTGGAACTAGGTGCTGACGTGGCACGGGTTCTGGGTTGAAATGCGGGTTCACGAGATCGGGGAGATGGGCTTAGGCGATTTGGGCTTGGACTACCTCTACTGGTTCTATGATTCTTCTCCATCTGTATACAAGTAAATATATATAAAAAAATTATTTATATTATCAACTATAATAAAAATAATAATAACATAATTATTATTACTATTTAAACAGCTTACAGTTGATGATCTTGAGATTGAAATTGGTTGAGCTCGAGGTCTACCCCTTTGTGGAATAATAACTTGAGGCATCTCATCATCCAATGAGGGAAACAAAGGGGTATCAGGAGGAGTTATTAGCCTTAATTCCCATAAATAAATGACAAAATTAGTCTAGAAACCAGAGTAATTAACTTGAGATAGATAATGAAAGATTAATTAAACAGAAAGAAAATGATTACAAACCATTCATAATCATTCTTTTCCTCTTCTGTATTGAGCAGGTCACTGCTTTCTCCTCGAGTAGCAACGTTTATTTCAAGCTTGTGATCTGAAAAATGTCGTAACTTGTTCACTACAAAAATAAAATTAGAAAACAATGTCATTAATTGCATTCACAAAATTGATTCAATTAATTGAATAAAAACAGATTATTAATTGCCAATATTACATGAAGAAAAGGTTAAGTAATTACCAAAAGTGTCTTCAAAATCATCACTAGATTGCAGCAAGAAATTGTCACTCTCTTTATTCTGTACCTCATTAAATAAAGCTAGATCGTCATCTCTTTCCTTAAAACTTATTCCATTCTCGAGACTGCGCCCTCTTTTGTGATTATCAGCTCTTGGTTCTCTCCCAGGAGAATATCTAATTGCAGGTGAAACAGGCATTTTTGCTACAGAATTCTTTCAACAACTATCATTCCAAAGTTTCAATCAACCACCTGAAACTCCCAATCAATTTCAATCGAGCTAACTAAGCTAGAAATTTAGTATAATCCATCGTAAAACACATTAAAAAAATTCAAAACCAGAACTCAGTAGTCAGTAATTGACTCAATTATAAGCAAAACCTAACATTCCAGACAATTCAATTCTAAACCTAATTCCAATGAAATCACTTCAATTAATGCATCAGCCGTGAAAATCATCATAAAGTCGAGAGATTCAGAAACAGTTACGTCAACAATTAAAACTTATAAATCCTAATTCAACCTCAACCGCACAAGTAAAAAACGGTTAACCTACCAGTACGGAAGTCAAAATCGTTTCAACAAGAAGCAGTGAACGCAGCTGATTAACCGTAATCACGACGGTTGAGACAAATTGGAGTGCAATACAAGTTATGAAACGGAATCAGTTGCGCGGATCTGGTTGAAATTTGGGCGGATCAAGGCGGTTTGTCGGTGATGTAATGTGTGAAATAAATCAAAAATTGCGGTTGAAGAAACCCTAAGTTATCAGTGGATCACGTGAAGAGAGATGGAGATTGAGTGTTGATGGAGAAATTGAAGATGGTAGCAGAAGAGCAGCTGTTGCTTTTGCTTCTTACTTTCTGCGTCCCAGTTCACCAATCTTTGCTGTTAATATTCTTTTAAAAAGATATTTTTATATAAAATTATATTCTTTCAATTTTTATAAAATTGTTAAATATAAATTGAATTAATTTGTATGATTGTGAGTAGACTTTGCATGGTTCGATATAGAAACAATTGTTTTGGGTTTGGTTGGTGTGAATATATATTATTAGTTTGTCGGTTTATAAATTACTGGAAAACGTTTAATAGTACGGTTATAGACGTTTAGAAATTATGATAATTTCCTTTTAAGTTAGAAACTAGTCTTCTATATAAAAAATAAAGATTATATCATATGGTCATATGATGTTTCAGAAAAAGTCTCAATAACGATTAAGTGGGTAGATCACGAATTATGTTTTAAAAATTTGGTTGAACCAGTCGAATCGTGAACAGAAAGATAACTCGAAATGACCCGGTTAGATCGATGATTATAGCTCGGTTGGAACTAACCGGCTGGACTAAAAACTTGGTTGAAGCTACCGGTCAAACAAAAAAAAAATTAATTGTTATAAATTAGTAGAATAGGCATGAATTTTTATATTCTATATATGTTTGGAACTAAAAAAATGATACACATAGTTGAAAATTAGGTTTTGGAATTCTTTTGATTTTTAATGTTATCTATTTTGTATTTCCTAGATTTTTTTTTTTTTTTTTTTTTTTTTTTTGCATTTGTATAACAATAAATAATTATTTAATCATAAATACTTAGTATTGTAATCTGGTTTAACTGGAGGGCTAATCCGGTTGAACTATTTCAACTGGATTTAAGACATCGGCCGTTTCAATGTAAAAATTAGTTCTTTTAAACCTAGAAAAAACTGTTATAAAAAGAATTACCCTTTTAAATAAATGAATAAAACTTGACTGGTCTATTATGAAATCTAGTTTAACATGTAATGAGAAATTGTTAATGTGTCATGTGTGTAATGATATATCATGTCCAAGTTATTGCATTGAATTGTCAAGTATTTGTTGTTTTTTGAAGATAAAAATAATTGGTAACAAAAACAGGTTACATTTAATAAATGGTGTTTTCAAGTACATCGGCCTAGTTAGTAAAAAAGTACAAAATTTGATGGTGTTGTTAACAACATCGTACTCCTTCTGCCTTGAGGTTACTGACCACATTTACATTATGTATTACTATTGAATGCATTTTTTAATATGTATTACTTCCTCCGTATCAAAATAAGTAATACAAATTGGTTTACACGTTTTTAAGGTAAAAGATTAAAGTAGAGGTTAAAATAGATTAAAGCACATAGTTAGTGAAGAATGGGTCCCACTTTTCTTGTATAAAGTGATATTAATAAGTTTTAAAAGTAAAAGTAAGGGTATAAGGGTAATTTCACTTTATTAAAGTGAATAATTAGTGGGTATGAGTCCCACTATTTATACCAAATAAGGAAAGTTTTCAAAGTGTGTCACTTATTTTGATACACCCCAAAATGGAAAGTGTGTCACTTATTTTGACACGGAGAAAGTATCATTTTTATTATTTCACTAAAATAATGTAATTGATGTTTATACCTTGCATCAATGCATCTTGCTTTAAATTCCTATTTTTATGTAAAAACCAGGCTATTTGTCCTACATTACACCGGAATCTAAAATCATACATATTTTGATGAGGTGAATTTATCTGCAATATAATCTCAATGATCTACACGAATTCATAGAAGCACCAATTAATAAAACAAGGTATTTAAAAGATAATTCTCCAATCTTACAATTAATTCTTGAAGTCACACCATTAACTACTTGGCGGTACACCTATACCCAAGATGCTACTATTATACATATTAACTTTTAACATAAAGAGAGATAAACGCATCTATGAATTCGGATTAAATTTTTGGCAATTTGCAAGAGACAATCCCCTATGAAAACTGTATCATCCGTACATTGTAAATGAGACACTACCGGACCAAAGGATAGAAGGCGGACACCATAAAAAATGCCGAGCCTGGTTAGTGGGGGATTTCAATCATTATTATACATAGCATGGATGACATTATTAGGTGGAGTGATATGTTGCAGTTATCACTCAACAAGTTAAAATCTTTTGTGGCTTCCTAGTTTTCTGTATTGTGTTATATTTGGAAGTAAAGAATTGAAATAGTGTGGTTTTTAATAGGGGAAATAATGCCCTTGATTCGGTTATCCGTATTGTAATACTCCCTCCGCTCCTAAATAAAATTCTTATTTCTCTCTAAATTTTTGTCCCTAAATAAAGTTTTTATTTCTCAAATTGATGGGGTACACTTAATAAAATAATACAAATACCAAGAAAACCGCTACTAAGAGCATCCCCAATGGTTAACCTTGCAAAAACTTATTCCTTTTGCTACATCAACATTCTACTAACCAAAAACCTTTTCATAAATTACATCTCTAATGGTTAACCTTTTCAAAAGTTTTTTCTTTTACTATATTTCTAATATACCTTTGTCTATCTCAAATGTTCTATAAATACCCCTTATACATAATTTGACACCCTTTTGACATCTTAATATTTATAATATTTTTTTAAAATGTCTCAAACAAAAATATTATACTAATTGACATTAAATATTATATATTTTATTTATTACTAATCAAAATATAATAAACAATCTATATATAATATATATCTAAGGTTTAAAATGAAAAGTTATTAAACATAAAAGACTAAAAGGGACAAATATTAAAACTTGGTTAAAAGGTTAGTTAGAAAAAAAAAAGTCATTGGAATAAGCTTTCCAAAAAGCTAATTATTCCAATGGTAAAAGTCTTTCAAAGATTTATTAGAATAGTACCTTTTTTATTAAAAAAAGCTCTCATTGGAGATGCTCTAATTATCCACTAGCTATCTATCTCTCTCCAAACAAACTTTATATTTTAATCAAAATTAATATCAATGACCCCACCACGGCACCACTAACTTCTCCTTAAAATTTGTGCCTAAGAGAAATGAGAATTTTATTTAACCAGAAAGTATTTGGAAGTAAATGAATAGTGTGGTTTTTAATAGGGAAAATAATGCCCTTGATTCGGTTATCCGTGACGCCCAGGCTCAAGTGTTTATTTTGATTAATGATAGAACTCAATTAGGCTATACTAGTGCAGAATGGTACATGTTGTGTAGTAATCATTTTTCTTTTTCTGGTTTTTTTTTCTTTGCCGTTAAAAAAAAAAGAAATTTGCATGACTTCATTGATATTTTTACAATTTTTTGGAAAGTTTTAGGTTCAAAATTTGCATTACTTATATTTCTTAGTAATAAACATGAGTGATCAATTCAGAAGTTATGGACTTAAGTCTAGCAGTTTGAGACATGTTTGAGATAGTAGATTATATTGGTGTGAAATTATTATTTATCGTATAAAAGAATAAAACTTAAGTCACGGTAATCCAATTTCAAGTGAAACCAAATAGTTTATTCGTAAAATTGAGTTGGTTTCAAAAAATCTAATGCTTACTTATATTTGTTAATTTAAACAATCTTACTATAGAAATTCTCAATTAGAATATGTTAAGAGCCAATGATGGCCAGCCTAGCTGGTTTGAGGCACTGGGTTTATACACATGTGGGCTGCAAGTAGTGAGTTCGAATCCCTTTGGAAGCGTTGCATTAGCGTAATTTAACTCACACCTCACACGGGCACATATGGGGAATTTTCCTTGGAAATCCCTTTGGGGGCTGGGTTTGCCCGCTTATGCGGAGCTCGAACTCGGGGTGCTCGCTGAAAAATTGCGAGTAGGCTTCCGTTATTTCATTTGCCGTTTCCAAAAAAAGAATATGTTAAAGAGGGAAAAAAAGATTCGAAAGGTAGGAAGTTGGAAGTATATTGATCGTTATTAAAACAGCTAGAATATTTATGAATATATAAATATAGAATCAATAATGTTTTCTGTTTATAGTTAGAACACATTATTAAGTACTAGCAGGGTACCCGCGCAATGCGGCGGCGGGTACCCATAAACCATATTTCGTGGTGAGCAAGTGTTGTTCGTTTACACAGTAATAATTGTTGCTAGAAATTAATAATTAAACGGAAATGTGGATTTTGGTAAGAGTTGATGATTTACAGCGTCGTATATTTAATGTTATTGGGTAAAATGGTTTTCGAGTAACAGACTTTTGTTATTAAGTGTGGGTAGTGTTACCAAAGTGTAATGTATAGCAAGTGGTTAACACATAGTGATAAGTTAGGAGAGGTCTTGGGTTCGAATCTTATTAGCCGCGATTTATTTTTTTTAATGTAGAGAACTAACTAACAAAAGTGGAAAGGTACTTAAAATCAAGTTTAAGGAGCTCCTTAAACTTGCCTAATGTGGTAGGCCTAAATGCTTTATATAATAGTAAGATTAAGGAAACTTTGTTGAGTGTTTCATATATTTTATCATTTTATGGGGTGGTTAAAAGGATAGGATTTAGCCATCAAGAAAAATGAACATTGGTGATGTAAAGTGTTGATAATTGGTGCCTTGGTGATAGTCATGGGACCATGATGTGGAACAAGAATAAAGTAGCTTTTCAAGAAAAATGTACCAGTTATTACATTATGGTTTTAGATGATATTAATGGTAATTATATATGTTGTTATTGACATATTACCTTATCTGCTTCTTTTTTTAAAACAGCTAACACACACATTCTAGTTATACATCATTTTGTTTATGTCAGGATTTGACTCACAACCACATGGGACACTATAAACATCAGATACTGTTGGGCTATAAACTCTTTGATATATTACTTTATCTCTAGATTATCATTATTAGATGTTTGGGTTAACTTGCAACTGGCCGTCTAGACCAATTGACCACTAAGGGTTGCTTTGGGGGGTTTGTCTTCAAAAGGTCTTGAATTTAAGACTTGTCGGAGACATTCTACATGAGATTAATAAGGAGGTGTCATTCCCCAAAAAAGAAGATATGTTCGAGCTAGGAATGCGTAATGCCCGCTTAAATATAACTATATATGTCAATTCAGTAACTTACTAACTTGTTCAAAAAAAACTTACAAGTGGCAAAGTTTATATTTTACGAAGCTACTGTATGTCGTTTTGGTAAAATGTTGTAATGTCTCGTTGGTTGTCACCTTTTGTGTCATTGTGAGTATGTATGTAGATTGGGATCCTACATTTTCAAGTCGGCACATTTCCTCCTCATAGACGTTAAAATTAAAATTAACATCTTAACAATCATAAGTTTATGACTTAGTAATATAAATTGCTTACTACTTTCGTATAATTATGAAGGTTTTAAAAAATATAAGATTGTCGTATGAGTATGATGACACCAACAAGTCTCAAGACATGAGTCATGACAAGTTATTGTATTTTTAAAGGCGTAACTAATGTGGCACTTTATGTATAAATTATAATTATATATATAATTATATAAAAGAATATAGAAAAACACATAATTATATATTTAGAACGTAGTTCATCAATTATTATTTATTTATTTTATGCATAACCACTTTTATAACTACGTAAATATATATATTTACTTCATATGGTTCAATACATTTAATACTATAACGACAATTGTTTTATGTTTTGTATTTTCGAATATTTAATTCGGGATTTATTTAAATTATATTATTTTTGTTAGTTTTCGTCTACTATTATGTTTAATCGAGTGTTTAATTGTTTGGGACTTGTAATAACCGAAAGTGGGTCAAGACTTGGTTGGAAACAAGTTGGAAAATAAGGGGCCCGCGATCGTGAGGATTCGACAGAGAGTTTAGATTTTTAAAGGTCGGAGTTCACGACCAGTTAGCGATTGCGAAAATGTTCACAAAACGGGAAGTTCTCGATGCGAACTCGCGATGCGAACTGGAGTTCGCGAACGCAAACTTGAGTTCGCGAACGAGAACTCGACGAGCTGTATAAAAACGAGTTTTGGGGCTAGGGTTTAGACACCAACACCCCTACCACTAGTCCAACCGTTTTTTGGATAAAGGAGGCGATTTTGATGATCTTGAGCTCAAATCTTCATCATCTTTGAAGATTTAAACACCAAAGGTAAGGATTATTGATTCTTATGATCTTCTACCTTGATTTCAAGCTTTATTTGAGTATCAATGGTGGTTTGGACAACCTACCATGTCATCTTTGGGAAAGATGACTAAACATGAGTGGAGAACACTCATTGTAAGCTTGTAAACATTGTGTACAAGTTGGATTTGTGTTTATTGTTGGGAATCTTGAACTAGGATTTATGATTCCACCAAGTTTGATGAACTTGGTGGTCAGGAAAGTAGTTATGGATGGATTTGTGATTAGTTATGGATAATAACTTGATATTGCTGATTATGATGATGTTAGGTCAAGAAGACCTAGTGATTGGAAGTACTCCTTTGGTTAGGGAGCAAGGATTGTGTTGATAAACACAATATTGGAAAGCATTGCTAAGGTGAGTACATGTGATCTTTCTGAGTACATAGTAAAATGATTTTTATTGTTCAAATAGATAAAAAAAAGTCTTTATTAGATAAGTGTTTTAATAGAGAAAATGATTGAATTGTTATTCTATGAATTGAATTGTTTATTGAATTGATTTGGTCACAAGTATGATATGATTTATGTTATGGAGCGTTGGCTCAAGATTGATGAAATGTTTATGTGTTAGCTAAGTATCCAGATCCTAGATAACCCATCAATTAGGGGAGTTAGTGACACCTACTTGGGGCGGTACCACCCTGCGCAAGAGTAGCATGTCTAGTTTCAGATAACCCGGAAAGCGGGGGAGTTTGAGATAACCCGGAAATCTGGGGAGCAATAGATAACCCGGAAATGGAGGAGTTTACCTAAGATAACCCATATCGGGGGAGTTGGTTTCGGGGAGGCCCGTTACGTATGTGTGGGCTTATGGCAAGCCTTAGAGTAAGATTGACTATGTGCAATGTGATATTTATTTAAATATTATTTTATTGCAATTATTCTAACCAGGTCTAAAACTCGTGTTTCTCACGAGACAATTTTGTCTCACATGCTACGTTTCTTTTTGGCTATGTACTCAGGTTCGAGAGCTAAGGATTAGGCGGCCCGTAGTAAGCATTGGAAGTGATTAGCTCGGTGTACTTATTTAATTCCCTAGACTATAATTTTGATATTATTGTAACACCGGTTTTCGGATACTCTGATACACTTAACAAATGTTTTATCTCCTTTATATTTTTGGGATATTTGGTTTGTAAGAATTGCTTTTAAATATTAAATTTTTTTAAATTGTTTTGAATAATCGAGATGTTACAAATACGCCTTCTAACATAGCTTAATTTTGGCAGATAAATTTGAGCAAAATTGGATCTTAACTTACGTCAATGATTACACCCAAACATTTGTTATGACGTGGCGACATGTTCAATCCTCAAAACTTGGTGAAACCAAGACAACAACAACAACAATACACAATCCCTTCAAAGGAAGGATGTGAGGAATGTAAGATGTAGACAGTCATACCTCTACCTGAATCAAGAGAGACTGCTTCCAGGGAGGCCTCCAGTCAAAAGAGAGAGAGAGAGAGAGAGAGAGAGAGAGAGAGAGAGAGAGAGAGAGATGAGAATAGTGAGAACGTGAATGTGTGTGTATGCCTATAAAACATACACACAAAATAAAATAAAATAAAAGCATCTGAGAATGAAAATGTGTACATAACTTTGTTCCCTTTGTGGCGTGTGTTTGCAAGACGGTGATGAGTATAAAATAAAAAATCATAAAAATGAATCTTTCACAAGGTGCATGGGGGAGATGAGCCAGAATGCAAAAACATGAATCGGTGTAAAGTATCATGCAAACCCATAAATCAAGAATGCCCTAAGAATGTAAGTATAAGTCTTTTAGCGGTCTTAAAAGTCACTATCCTACAAATGAGACAGTACCTAACTCACTATATGCATGTCCTGATTCTAACCCTCTAAAAGTCCCTATCAGAGGTCATGTTCATAGTCAAGCTAAGATAATTCAGATCTCAGTTGACTACGTCCATCCACCTAAGGTATGGTATACCCTTTCTCCTCCAGCCACAACAACCAAATCAACATAAATAACTCATCAAAGAAATTATCACAACTCATACAGCATCTACAACCAAGAAACTCCAAGATTTCATAAAACTCATCTTCTCCAACCACCATTAATGGAGGTTGGAGGTGTTTTTCACCAATCAAGCTAGGTTTCTTCCACATTTTATGCATACAATCCATGTAAAAGCTTGTATGAACACATAATATAACATTTAAAACAACATTAAACAAGAATCATTTAAGAACATAAACCCTAGTTCATCTTTTTTTTTTAGCAAAAACTTCAAGAAAACTAACCAGGATCAATATCTTACATAGCTATTAACAAAAAAAACGAGATTTACATAAGATATGAGAAAGACTGACCATTTACCTTCAAAAATGCTCAAGAAAAACTAGAACTTGAAAAGGGTTTTCTTGAGAGATATTATGAGTTTTTTTTAAAAGTTTCAAAATAGATAATGTGACAAAAGTGGAAGAAAAAGAAAGAAGAAAGAAAGGGTGGTCCACCCTTCCCTTGGCTGTCGAGATTTCACGGGTTGTGCTTTGTTTTCAATTAAAACAGTATTTTACGAAAAGTTCGGTTCGCAATTAATTCATTTAAGAAACAAATATATATTCGGAATCGAAATTAAAACGAGAATCCAAAAATATAAAAATCATATTTATAATAAAATATTTCGGAAATCGGATATTTTAATCCCTTGATTAATACATCACAAAAGGACAAAAGGGCAAACAATTCATTTATCACTTAATCAAATAATCATTTAATAATACTTTAAGGTCAAAACTACTAGGCCGGGTTTCTGGATGTTACAACTTTCTCTTCCTTAAGAGGATTTCGTCCTCATAATCCAACCGCAACATCCCGAAATTCAGAATTTTCATAATAATAAATCTACGGTTTATTCTATCAATTTCATATATGCGCACTCAAAAGCAAACCTCACATTAAAATTGTCATACACTTCATATTGTTTTTAGCATTTTCAACTTCTATCTATATAATTTACAATCAACATCAGTTGATATATCGTGTTCGGAGCATCATCAATTAATCAATCACATTTCAATACAAATGGTCCACAAGTTTAGTTCATTTAGATATAAATATTTAACATTGACTGACAGTCATAAATATAGGTCACAACGAAGGCAAAAATCAATTTATTCACATTGGTCAGGTAATTACTATTATCACCTTACAAGTCACTACATGTGACCTAGACAGGTCACGGTAAAAATATTATACCTAATAACTTTTTTTTACAATACATATATTTTACTCAAATTAAACTTCAGACACATACGTTGTAACCAAATGTCATGATATTATGCATCATTTTCACTTTTCATGAAGTGCAAGAACACCAAAAGCATGTAACTTCAATTTACCACAGAATTGCACAAAACGTACATGCGAAATTTTCTGCACTATTAATCAATCATAGGTACTGTATAGAATTTCATAAAGACATACCGTATCATCATCACTAGTGGTAGCACCCTCCACTGTCATCCGGTAAGCTTTACCCGCGGGTGGCGAGTGACTCTTCCTCTTTTTCCCCGTAGACGACCCCTCGACCGAACATAATTTCTTTCCCGATGGACAGTCACCCGATCTATATCCCTCTTTCTTACAGTTCCAACAAACACTACGAGGAAATTCACAATCATTTCCCTCGTAGCCTATTGTCCCACATCGGACGCATCGCATAGTTTGATGGCTACAAGGCCCAAGATGGGAATTTCTACAATTATTGCACCATTGAGTTCTTTTAATTTTCTTTTCTTGTCGGGGTCCGGAATGTTCATACTTCGATTCGGTAAAGGGTGCTTTCTCCCGACTTAGCGCCCATTGGGCCATGATATCACATTCCGTAGACTTGGCTAGATCAAAAGCTTGCGAGAGGGTACTCGCGAGTCTAGCCGTGTGCCGGTATTCGGGCAACAACGCCCCAATAAAATGCCTGATCTGAGAGGGCTCATCCGGTACCCACTGTTTCACAAACCTTAGCTTACCATTTAACTGCATAATGAGTTCATCCACGGTCATCCTTTCGGTCATATCCAACCCTTAAAATTTACTTCGAAGTCGATCCAACTCAAACGGGCTACAATACTTAGCCTTCACCTTCTCACTAAACATTTCCCATGCGATCGAGTTCAAATTTATTTTCTAAACTTAACGGTCAACCCATCCCACCAATCCATTTCCGGTCCCCCCAACATTCGGGATGGATACCTAACCCCCTTAAGTGGTCTTCACAGCTGCAAGCATCAAGAGCTCGCTTGGCTGCCCTAAGCCAATTTAAAGTCTCGGTCGGATCGTTACTTCCTCGATACTCCATCAGTTTGCAATTTAGGTAGTCTATGTAAGAGCACGGTTTGTTTTCAATCGGGAGTGGTTGGTAAAAGAATTGTTGGTGTTGGGCATTAGCAACCGTATGGTATGGGCGTGTTTGGTTGTGGTATGCTTGCGTTTGGCGAGGATGAGTCATTTCGAGGATTGGTTGATATATGGGTAGTTTGGGTGAAATGTGGCGGTCGAGTAGTGTGGGCAACGGGTGGTGGATCGATTCGTTGATATTGGCGGCTAACTCTCAAAGCCTCCTCGAGTTCCTCATTTCTACTTTCAAACAATAAGATGTACTCCTCATTCGACATTGCATTTCCGCTGGGGCCCGATGCTCCAATGTTTTCGGGGTTCGTGTTTGGCGGGGCGTTCTCCAAAAGATCGTTATTAGTAGCCATTCCCGCTACAAATACAACATCTCACGAAAGCTTAGTTTAAATCGTTAGCACCTACATACTAACTACGACTAACTTCTTTCACATTTTCTCTAATCCCGCTCATCCGGAATTCTTGACCAAACTCGAGCCACGATTTGGGAATGAAACACCAAAATGTGTATCCATCACCAAACCGAAGCTCTGATACCAAGTTGTAACCCCACAAAATTTAGAAAAAGTTTTTTTTTAAAAGGAAATTGCGGAAACGATTTAAAAATAGTTAAGTTTAAGTTACGAATAACGTGCAGTAATAGTCCCAAAATAAAACATAATTTAATACGGTGTTAAAGGCGACATGGATCAAATTACAAAACACACTTTATATACAGAGCTTGGTCAATCATCCCGTCCTTAGCCCCGATCAACCTGAAAAGAGTCAACGAGGGAGGGATTAACACAAAGCTAAGTGAATGAATAAAACTTACAAATAATGTTAAGTACAACGGGCAGGCAATTAACGTCTCCGAGGGGGTAACCAAATTTGAGAGGATCGACAGGTCTGCCGAACCCTAAACCATGGTTGGCCATAATCGTGGTAACCGATAGCCCTGCATCCAATGGCCCGGTAAACCCCCTTAGGTATAATGCATATACGTAAGGTCCAAATACCGCGATCATTGATACACTATGCCCAACCGTTATCCATCCGACACTAACCTCTTAATCCTTGGCTACCAATCAAACCGAGTTGTCGCTACCAATCAAGCTAAGCACCCACCATTATGTGCACATATTCCATTTAACATATCACAATCAATTATGTACCAAACAAGTAAGCTAGTAAAATTTGCGTCGAAAAGCTGTATTACATGAGTTCGCGCCGCGAACTAGATAATTCGCACCCGCTAATTTGATTCGCTGTTTCGTCTGGAACAAGTTCGCACCGCGAACTATGCCTGCACACTAAAAATCCTGCATTTTTCCACAACCATGCAATACCAACCCAATTGTAATCAAAACATAAGTTGGAGGTTAAATCCACTCACCTTAACACTTTCATTTGATCAAAACTCAGAGGTCTAATGTTTCCGAGTTTCCGCCTCGGTTCCTGTAACCCAAATTATACAGAGTTAGTAATCCTTAACACCAATGAACCAATATCAACAATATTTACTACTAACTTTTGACCAAATATTACTAACACTTAGAATAGCACACATTCTTGTCAAAACCAACTTACACTTATACAATTCAAACAAATGAGTCATTCAACCACTTCATCACCCGAAAGGGTCAAAACCCGAATTTAACTACAATACCCTTAACCGCTTTTCTAACAATTCAATAATCATTCAAATGACATATCACCACTAGTTTGTCATCAAAAACACAAGTCATATACCAAATTAGCTAGTTCATGCATTTTCATATAATCATCCAAACACTACAACTAACACTTTCATCAAATTTCACACTACAACTTGACAAATACCAATTATAGTTTATTTAACATGTTTTCTCCACATTTCTAACAATAAAAGTCATAACACCTAATAATGACATATTCTCACCAAAACTTGACATAAACTATAAATAACCTATACAATATACTATTTAACTTATAATAGCAATATAAGTAAAAAAAACATACAATTAATATATTATCACCAACTAGTCACTAAACCCCATTAACTACCTTATAGTTTAGACATAAAACTCATAAAACATTTTAACTAACAATTTCATCATTTCAAGTCACAACCAACCAAATCAACAAATAACTCATCAAACATACAACTCATATAACATCTACAACCAAGAAACTCCAAGAAATCTAAGATTTCATAAAACTCATCTTCTCCAACCACCATTAATGGAGGTTGGAGGTGTTTTCAACAATCAAGGTTTCTTCAACATTTTATGCATACAATCCATGTAAAAGCTTGAATGAACACATAATATAACATTTAAAACAACATTAAACAAGAATCATTCAAGAACATAAAACCTAGTTTATCTTTTTTTTAGCTAAAACTTCTAGAAAACTAACAACGAACAATATCTTACATAGCTACTAACCAAAAACCAGATTTACACAAGATATGAGAAAGATGGAGCCATTTACCTTCAAAAATGCTGAAGAACAACTAGAACTTGAAAAGGGTTTTCTTGAGAGATATTATGGGGTATTTCAAAAAGTTGTAAAAAAAATAATGTGACGAAAGTGAAAGAAAAAGAAAGAAGAAAGAAAGGGTGATCCCCCCTCCCTCCCTTGGCTGCCGAGATTTCACAAAGGGGGCCCTTTTGTGCTTTGTTTTCAATTAAAACAACATTTTACGAAAAATCCGGTTCGCAATTAATTTATTTAAAATACCAAACAAACTCTATTTCTAGCAACGAAGATATATTCAGAACTGAATTTAAAAAGAGAGTCCAAATATATAAAAATCACATTTACAATAAAATATTTCGGAAGTCGGATATTTTAATCCCTTGATTAAAATATCACAATAGGACAAAAGGCCAAACAATTCATTTACACTTAATCAAATAATCATTTAATAATACTTTAAGGTTTAAACTATTAGGCCGGGTTTCAGGTTATTACACATTTCCTCGCTATAGGTAGAAAGGCAAAATTGTCCGCTCACACCTATGTCGACAACATATCGTCGCTATAGGTTAAAAGTTAAAATTGTTCAGTCAACCATATGGCAACGACAAGCCGTCGGTATAAGGTACCTACATAAATTCTCAATTTTCCAGTTTCTCTTTTATACCCTGGTTTTTTACTGGATATTAAATCTAGAATACAAAGTTTATAACCCAGAAGCTAAATCTATACAAACACATTCAAATATCAACCTTTATATATAGAGTCTAATTTTGAATTTTATTTGCCCACATGTTATATCCTCATTAGTTGATATTGATGACCTGCAACTAACCTAAATGCCACCTGTCAACACAATTATCTTTCTCTTCTTCTTCATTTTCTCCCCAACTTCTCGCTTCTCTTCTTTTGCCTCGCCACGACGGCCATCATCATTGTCCAATCAAATCAACAATAGAATCTATGTCTCGGCTACGGTGATTGACGAAATCCGATATGAAGAATTTTTAACAAAATTCATCGACTTAAATTCTGGGTTTTGTTAATTTTGTTTAGTTCCTTCCAACTGGGAATCAAAACCTCAATCAAACCCTTGTTATTGCTCTCATAAACTCGGTATTTGCTCTTTTTTGCACTCAATTGAGTTTTAAATTCGATTGTCTGGCTTTATTGAATCTCACTTTTGTTGGTTTTTTTAAATATAAGAACACTTTAGTTACAGTTTAGGGTTCAACTTAATTTCACCATTACTCAGATATGCAAAACCACCCAAAGGGTAAACACAGTTAAAATTTGAATAGAGTTTATCTTTAATTTCTTTTGAAGCTATGGTCTCCTTTAAGTAATGACATTTTGCAGGAAACAAACTGAAGCAAGAAGGAAGGCATCCCGTTGACTTATCCAACAAATTTATTTGTTGAGATATTCAAATTTGCTGGTCTTGTCGCGATCAGTATTTCGGAGGTATGTGTTGTCTGATGATGATTTAGGGACAAAGGTTTTTTATATAGTAGATTAGAGGATGTCAGTTTCATCTTTTAGATATTGTATCTAAGCCTTTTCAATTGATAGAAGAAGAAATTGCAGGGGTAAGTCGGTTTGTGGTATAAACTACATTTTTTTAATTTATATTTTTTTGGATTTATGATATTCGGAAGAGAGGTTGTTGGGTCGCTGAAATCATCCCCCACTGATAGAGATATAATGAAGAAAAAAAAGCAAATAGTTAGAAGACAATCTGAAGATTAGTTCTTCAGATTGTGGGTAACTGAATCTGATCTGTTCGGATTGCAATTACCTGGCTACACTATCTGATCACCAACTGAACCAACGATCAGTTCCCCGTGCGGAATCAGATTCTGATCAACTGATCAGATAATTGTAGTAGGTTCAGCGTACACTTGACAATAACGCTGAGCCTTGAGGACAAATACTTCTCTAAGCAAAACTCTTAGTGAAGGTCACTGAAGTTGTCTACCATCTGAAGAAGCATGAGTATCCGAAGACTCATGGAGATCTGAAGCGTACAAAGGCCTGAAGTTTCAGTGTCACAGAAAGACACAAGTAAAGCACAAGTTTGTGTATCGCCGACAAAGGGAATCCCATGCAAATCTTCTAGAAGATATCGGCGATCATAAAACGACAGAAAGTACTGTCAGAATTCCGTTAGTAGTGCTCATCGCATGAAATATCCTCAGCAACAATGGAATTCTTACACGTGGATTCGATTGTTCTTTTCTTTGCCATCACGTTTCCCAAACACTATAAATTGAAGACTTAATGAACGAATTCCGTGTGCACCCAACAAGTTCACACCTTGCTAAAAGCTTTCTCAGATACCATCCCTTGAGCAGAGTGTGAACAACCAGTGATACTGTTAGGTCACAACGCCCTGGTTTTATAAGTTAATTGATTAGATTTAATATACTTAAGACAATTAAAGTGTATAACACAGTATTAGAGTCAATGTATAAATCCACTAAGTGTGGCTTGTTGCGGAATAACAAGACCACTGATCAATTACAAAGATGTGAAAGTGAATACGTAAATTGGTGTCTACTCCTTTGCCAAGTGATATCTATTTATAATGATATAGAGATCTTACAAGATGGGCAAAGGAGTAACGGAAGGACCGGACAAGGAAAATGACTAAGATCAAGGGATTTGATCTAGTCAGTTACATTTAAGAATGTAACTCAGTCCTTCCACTCTGTATTGGATTTCCAATACCGATTTCTGATAATGAGTGGCCAATACTGCCCACTCAGTATCACACCGAGACTTAGCTAATATATTCTACAAACTAATCTAAGATAGTCTAGGTTGTCTTGTTATCTTAAGATCCTAATGGGGTAAGGCTTTTTGCCTTAAAAATCTCCCCTATCTAATGATAACAAGACAATTACAAAGAGAATTCCTAAAAAAATAAGTAGGCAGCAAAGTCTTCTTCTTCATCTTCTGTTGATAGATTCAAGCTCATAGAAGACCTCTTTCTTGATATGGATGAACTCTTCTCTTCTCTGCAGTTCATCCTGCCTGTTGTTGGGCACATCAACAATCTTCTTTCTGAACCAAGAGTCCTCCTTCTTGGTTATCATCCACTTTAGTCCCACCAGATGCCTGATAGGTGCTTTTGGCAGATCTTCTTCAGTAATAAAGCACTCCCTATCCTCTGGATCAGTGTACATATATCCAGAGGTTGGATATATGGTGCTCTTTTGGTCCTGGAAAAGAAGGTTAGGAGGTACAGGGTATGTGTTAAAAAAACTGAGTGTGTTAAGACATTCAGGTTTATTATTCTTGTAAGCCTCATAATGGTGATTTTCGGTTTAAACAAGAAACATACGCAACGGAAAATTATATATCACCATAAACGGATCTAATATTGATACATATAATTAAACTACACATGAAATCAAAGAGTTAGGAAGAACAATTCATACCCTTGAAGCCTTTGATCTTTAGGAATTAGATGGAGATTATGGACGAGTGAAACCAAGGATTCCAGTGGGGAATACCTCTAAAGTTGATCCACACAACACTATATCTTGAACACCAAGGGATGCTAGTCCAATTCTTCAAGCAAAGAGGAAGTAAAAGCCTAGAGAGCACAAGAGAGGGGGGCGGCCGAAAAGAGGGAGAGAGAGAGAGAGATTATGCTTGCCCTAATCCCTTTAATGACTTCCTATAAACCAATAGGTATATTTGCACTCTAGTCCCTAGCTTTTGTTCCTTTTAGTTTTCTTACAATAAAGTTCCAATATTAACAATTAATATTATCTTTAGTATATACAAGCATGTAGCTTATATTAATATATAATACAATTACCCTAATTACACTATATATCTTATGGTGTTTAGTGTTTAAGTTTGTGACCCTTTAGGCTCACAAACAACTAGCCATATAACTATATGTTATACGTGTGAAGCATATTCCAACAGCTCCCACTTGCGCACATGATAACATCAAGTAGTTATACAAGCAAAGGTTAGAGTCTAGCAGCCCGCCAATGCCCCTAGAAGTACATGAGGAGTTTCATAAAATCTTTGTTCAAAGTTTTTCGAGTAGTTATCCTTTTGTTGCTGATACTATGTTGAATTTTAGACAAAAATTAATGTCAATCTAAAATTTCAACGATTCTGTTTCTCGATCTATACATTGAAGTAGATTACCAAAACCAATCAAGATTTATCTTGATTACCTTTTGGGTGCGGCCACACATACATCTATTCAAATCATCGAGGGGCCCAGTAGTATCTAATCCACATACGTGGAGGAACAAATTCTTTATTGACTACACGTGTCTGTCATATGCTTAATGACAAGCCTGATAGTGGTTGTTATAGCAGCCTTATTCAGGTCGGCGTTTAACCACATCAAAGTTTGCCCCTCTACATACACAAACCAACTTGCATCTCAAGTCAGAGGATAAGTGACAAAGCCTTTGTGAGATTCACTTGTGACATAAATCCAGGAAGTGATTTCTCATAGGTTGGGTCAGTCCAATTATGCATCACAATGAACAACGTGTGAGTTCGATTTCATCATCCTTAGTCATACTAAGATAATGTCATCAATGCCCTCAGATTTGTCTCAATAATATTCCCATATTATCAATTTTGACAATGGACAATTTAGAATATAAAACGCAGTAAATATTCAAGGATTAAACATGCAAATATAGAACACAGTAGATATTCATATAAAAACGATCATATCAAATATATTAATTTATTCCAATAAAAACTGCTCAATGTTCCATTATTCAAATACTAAAACAAATTACATGAGACTGTTAGCCGGTTGAAGCCCAATGTTCTTAGCATGCTCAATATGTTTGGTGCATGACATTGGCTTCCTGAAGGGGTTAGCTAAGTTGTTATCTGTATGAACTTTGAGCAAGCGAACATCTCCCATTGAGATCGCATCTCTAATGTAGTGAACCTTCCTTCTATAATGTTTGGCGCCTTTCTGAACGCCATGTTCGTTGGCAATGATAATCACACCTGAGTTATCACAGTACATATCAATAGGTCTTTCATTGCTGGGGACAACTCCAAGCCCAGAAATAAATTTCCTTATCCAAACAGCTTCCATTGCAGCTTCAGCGATTGCAATGTATTTGACTTCAGTAGAGGACATAGAAATAGTGCTTTGCTTTGCACTTTTCCAATCAACAGCGCCTCCGTTCATAACGAAAACGTACCCCGTTTGAAATTTGGAATCATCTCGATCAGTCTCAAAACTAGTGTCAGAATAACAAGTGACGCTTAGTTCATTTTGAGTATCACCACCATAGACAAGAAACATATCTTTAGTATTCCTAAGATACTTCAGTATGTTCTTAACAGTAGTCTAGTGACTCTCACCTGGATTCTATTGATATCGGCTTGTAAGGTTCTGAGAGAATGCTACATCAGGTCTTGTGCACCGTTCATCATACATGATAGATCCCACTGCTGAGGCATAAGGGACTTCACTCATACGCTTCACCTCGTCAGGCGAGGACGGTCCTTGAGTCTTAATCAAGTGTACATTGTATTGCATAAGAAGATTTCCACGTTTGGAAGCATCTATTCTAAACCGTTTTAGAACTTTATCAATGTACGCACTTTGACTTAATCCGATTCACCGCTTTGATCTATCTCGATAGATCTTTATACCAAGTATATATGCCGCTTCCCCGAGATCCTTCATAGGGAAGTACTTCCCAAGCCAGGATTTTACATCTTGTAGCATTGGAATGTTATTTCCTATGAGTAATATGTCATCGACATATAGGATTAGAAAGACGACAATGCTCCCACTAGCTCTCACATATACACATGGCTCATCGAGATTCTGAGCGAAACCAAACGTTTTGATTTCCTCATCCAATCTTTTGTTCCAACTTCTGGATGCTTGCTTCAGTCCATAAATGGACCTTTGAAGCTTACATACTTTCTTTGCGTGTTTGGTACTTACAAAGCCCTCAGGTTGTACCATATAGACATATTCATCAAGATTTCCATTCAAGAAAGCAGTTTTAACGTCCATTTTCCAAATCTCATAGTCATAGTACGCTGCTGTGGCTACGAGGATCCTAATAGCTTTAACGTCAGCAACAGGCGAGAAGGTTTCATCATAGTCAATCTCGTAGGTTTGAGTGTAACCTTTTGCTACCAACCTAGCTTTATAGGTGTGTACATTGCCATCCATGTCGGTCTTCTTCTTGAAGAGCCACTTGCTGCCAACAGTCTTGCTGTTAGGAGGAAGATCAACCAAAGTCCATACTTGGTTATCTTTCATGGATTGCATTTCTGTGTTCATAGCTTCAAGCCATTTGTCAGATGCAGAATCTGTTAATGCAGCTCGATAGTTAGGGGGTTCATTATGATCTCCTAAACTTAGCTCCTCAGCATCGATGTGGAAACCATATCGTTCAGCTGCATGAGGTGTCCTTGCGGATCTTCGAACAGGGACTACATCATCTCGAGGTGCAACAGGAGCAGATTCATGTTCAGCCTCATTTTGATGTTCACTAGTATCTTCAATATGTTGTGCATCTTCATCGCTTGGAATCTCGTCAAAGTCGATGGTACTCCCACTTGCTTCTTGTGAAATGAGATTGCTCTCAAGAAACTCAGCGTAACGAGCAATAATTACTTTTTGCTCTGGTGGGTAGTAGAAATAGTAACCCATCGTTTCCTCAGGGTATCCTATAAAGATGCACTTGACAGCTCTGGGTTCAAGTTTTTTCGGTGTGTCTCGTTTTACGAGAGCCTCACCACCCCAGACCTTCAAGTAAGACAAGTTAGGGACTTTCCCATGCCATATCTCATATGGTGTCTTTTCAACCTTCTTGGTGGGATCCATATTCAGTATGCGAGCAACTGATTTGAGTGCATAACCCCAAAAGAATAGAGGCAGAGTGGTAGGACTCATCATCGATCGGACCATGTCAAGCAAGGTGCGATTTCTCCTCTCTGATACACCATTATGCTGTGGTGTATAAGGGGGAGTGAATTGTGAGACAATCCCACAATTCTTAAGATGATCTTGAAACTCATGGCTCATGTACTCTCCTCCTCGATCAGAACGGAGAGCCTTTATCTTCTTGCCGAATGATTTTCTACTTCATTTTGGAAAGCTTTGAACGTTTCAAAGGTTTCATGTTTATGTTTAATCAAGTAAACATAGCCATAACGACTAAAGTCGTCAGTGAAAGTAATGAAGTAGGTAGCACCTTCCCTAGTTCGAGTTCTAAAAGGGCCACATACATCAGTATGTATGAGTCCAAGTAGATCATTGGCCCTTTTGCCTACATGGGAGAAAGGTTTGCGCGCCATTTTACCAGATATACAAGAAACACATTTATCAAATGATTCAGAATCACCTGATTTTATAAGTCCATCATTTTGTAATTTTAAAACGCGTTTCTTGTTAACATGGCAAAGGCGACAATGCCGTAGGTAAGTAGAATCCAAATTCTTCTTGGATTTCTTATTACTACATGTATAAATAGAACTACTGTTTGTGATACGATTATGCATGTCAATCTCAACGATACCATCACGAGGAATATCATTAAAGTAAAAAACATTATCCTTTGAAACTGAAATACCATAATCTGTAAAAGTATGAATAAAACCATTATTCCACAAACATGAAAGCGATACTATACCCCTAGTAATACTAGGCGCATAGTGACAATTGTCTAATACAATAATTAAACCACTAGGAAGGATTAAATCATAGCTTCCTATAGCTTCGACCGGTGCACGCATTCCATTGCCCACGTACAAGTCCAAAGCTCCATGGTTTAGCTTTCTACTTCCCCTTAGACCCTGCATGGTATTACAAATTTGAGTTCCACAACCAGTGACATATACCCATGATTTCTTAGGGAAAGCATATAGTTCTATTGTGAAGATACCTGATGTGCCAACCTTGTTGGCTTTGTTCTTCATCAACTCCGCCAGGTAGGAAGGACAGTTCCTCCTCCAGTGGTCTGTTTCACCGCAGTGATGGCAAGCAAGCTCCTTAGCAGGGTGCTCCTTTTGAGTAGGTGGGGGAACCTTTGGCTTGGGTTTGTAAACTTTCTTACCCTTGCCTTGGCCCTTAGCAACTACTTGCGGTTTTGGTTTTTGGATCTTTCCTTGCCTTATAGCAAAGACAGTAGGGGCAAGAGCTTTCTTAGGTAGCCCAGATTCCGTTTGTTTCAGCATAGCATGCAATTCGGCGAAAGTCTTCCCCATACTATGCATATGATAAGACACGACAAACGGTGCAAAATCCTTGTTGAGGGACGTTAGGATCAAGCTAATCCCAAGGATATGCGGCTTGGGGTAACCCAGTTTCTCCATTTGGTCTAAATATCTCTTCATCTTCAAAAGATAAGAGCTAGCAGACTGTCCCTCCTCCTGCTTGCAAGCGTGGAAAGCTTTGACAGTGTCAAAGAGTTCCTGCTCGGCATGCTTTTGATACATGGCTTTTAGGTCACGCATCATATCAAATGCAGCGAGGTCCTCGAGATTCTTTTGAATCTCGGGAATCATGCTCACTAGCATAAGCGCGGTGACTTCTTGTTGTTCGTTAAACCTTTTGGTATGGGCTGCACGAACAGAAGCAGTGGCGGTAGCAGCAGGGGTAGGGGCAGCGCCTCCTCCAAATGGTGGTACTTGTGCTCGGCCCTAAGGACAATCCTTAGGTTACGAGACCAGTCCACAAAGTTCGTTCCATCAAGTTTCTCTTTTTCGAGAACGGAACGAATGGTGGTGTGTGTTAGGTTTGATTGTTTGAAGTCATCTACAAAATTACAAAGTTCATTAATTAGTATTTTCAATAATAATTTCTTTTAATCAATTAACTACCCAATTAAATTTAATTAAAAGCTAAGATCCCATTAAGCTTCTATCATCGCATCAATTGATCTGCTAGAGATAATAGATCTAATAGGTAGCCGATGATCAACAATTGCATTACAAGGGCAACTCTTAGAGGTATGGGACTTCATGGCACCTAGTGAACAAGCATCTAGGGTCAAGGGCATGTTTGTCGCATCTTCACCTCGAGTCAAGGTCTCACCGTTAACTCGATTAAGTCATCCAATGTGAAATCATGTCAAAATAGCTCTAGGTCTCACGCGTAGAGAATAAGGATCTCGGATCTAAATTCAAACCACGTCTCACGTGAATTCAAAAATAGAAGCAAGTGATTATCAACCGATTGGACGGCGTGACTTAAATTTTAGGTATGTTAAATTTTAATTAATAAAATTTTATTAAGATATGAATGAATCATGCACTTCATTCATACCACTTCATAAGTCGTTTAATAAATGGTAATAAACATTTAACGATTATTAAGGGTTAAGTTTCAAATCATATTTAAACTTAGTTTAATCTCAAAACAATTTTAGATTAAAGATAAATCATGAATGATTAACAAGTAATCATAGATGATAAAAGGTTTGGATGTTTTAATGTTTGTGTCTAAAATCATATTTTAATTGTTTTGTTACTTGTGTCTAATAGAAAAGAAAACAACCACAAACATAAATAAAACATGCAACAAATTTTGTGCAAACCTCGACCGATGAAATCCTAGGTTCGGTCACGTGAGTCATCACGACGGACCGAAGGGTCAAACTAGGGGACGGGCCAGCATGAACCCAAACGGGCCTACATAAACCCAATGGGCTCCCACTTGCCCTAAGACATTCATGGGCAAGTAGAAACCAACATTTTGTGAAAAAATGTAATCTGCCAGAAAATTCTGTCTGACTTCAAGGCCCGAAAAGTCATTTAAGGAATCTTCGGTGGTCTTCCCCGCCTCTTTAAAGTTGTAGGTCTCTGAGTTGCGGAAATTTTGGCGGTGGTTTCAGGTCCAACGGAATAGCCAATCTCCGGGAAAGTCTGTTTTCGTGCAGCTGCGCAGGAGGTGCCGGAAATTGCTGTTTTGTCCTCATTTTCTCTCCATCTTTGGTCAACAAATTACAAAATACAAAGAAACAAAATATAACTATTCTAATTACTTTTACAATGAAATTTGCCCCAAAAAATGGCACCAAAAATAAAAGAAAAAATGAAACAAATTACAACAATTTAAGCAAAAAAACACGGCTTTTCCCAAATCAACCAAACAACCAACCAACAACACATTCATTCACAAACGGTCTAGGCTTTCATCGGTTTGCACAAACAAGCAACAATTGACAAGGCTTTGGCTTGGGATATGGCAAAAATACATGTTTTGCCCTCAAAAACAAAATTAAACAAGAAAATCCAAGCCAAATAATCAAAAAATTCAATAAACTAGATTAATTTTTTGATGTGATTTTGTAATAAGTGACAATAGGGTTCCAAAAATACAAGTTTTAACCCACTTTTTAATTAAAAAACTGAAAACAAAATTAAAAAACCCGTAGGGTTTTTTTCTTTCCTATCGGGATTTTTATACCATCAAAACCGATTGATTTTTGCCACTTTTTACAAAATCTAGCTAATTATATGATTAATATAATGACTCGTGATACCACTAATGGTGATTTTTGGTTATTACAAGTAACAAACGCAGCGGAAAAATGTTTATCACCATAAACGGATCTAATATTAAATCATACAATTAAACTACAAGCAAAATCAAAGAGATTAGATGAACATTTCATACCCTTGAAGCCTTTGATCTTGATGATTCGGATGGAGGAATATGGTGACCGAAACAAAGTATTCCAAAGGAGAATACCTCTAAAGATGATCCACACAACACTTGTGCTTGAACACCAAAGGATGCTAGTCCAAATCTTGAAGCAAATGGAAGCAAAACTAGAGAGAGTGTAGGGGAAAGAGGCGCCGGTTTTGGGATGCTTAAATTGAGAGGAATTGGTTGCCCTAATCCTCTTAATTACCTTCCATAAACCATTAAGTTTATTTACACTCTAGTCCCTAGCTTTTGTTCCTTCTAGTTTGCTCACAATAAAGTTTCAATATTAACATTTAATATTAAACTTATTATATACAAGCATGTAGCTTATATTAATATATAATGTAATTACCCTATTACACTATATAGCTTATGGTGTTAAGTGTTTAAGTGTGTGACCCTTTAGGCTCAAAAATAACTAGCCATATAACTATATGTTATACGCGTGAAGCATATTCCAACAGTTTTCTTTGGTGATACTGATTTAGATTCTCTCTTTTTCTTTGGTACTGAGTACCTAGGACTTGAGAGATCAGTCCAGCATTCATCTCCTTTATGACCAGTATGGTGACATCTATAATATTTTCTAGGTCTATTTCTAAACTTATTTTCATATGGAATTTTAGAAAATTGTTTTTCCTTTGGTTGACCAGTATGAGTAAGTTTTGCAAACTTTTGACTTAAGACTTTGATCTGATCACCAATAGATTTTAAAATGTTACTTTTGTCATTTTTTATGGGTGGTTTAATATTATTTTTAACCGGTTTAGGAGGAGATGGATCTGCTTTCTTCTTTTTATTTGGCAAAAAAGTCTTATTATTTTAAGACTTCTTGCTTTTTCCACTTGAAGATCCTGTTGAAGTTGATTTTTGATTATCAAGTTTTAAAATGACAACTTTAACAGGCTCTTTAGGTTCTTCAGTACATGATTTTTCTGTCCCTGCAACTGCAGTATCAGTTAAACCACTTGAAGTAGAAGTAGTTTCATTTTCATTATATTTTTCAAAAGTAGTTGTATTAAACAATAATTCAAATGGTGGAACAGCAATATATGTCATATTGCACAACTTCGGGTTCAGTATCAGAAATTTCTTTTTCAGGAAATTCAATACTGAGCTCTTGTAGTTCATTATAACACTTTGAACAAATTGATGAACCAATAGGTTTATCAAAAATTATTTTGTCCTCATCATCTGACTCAGTTTGACATCCAACTTCACAAAATGTTTTTGATTTAACAAACTGAATTGGGTTCATATCAGAAAATTCTTCAACTAAATCAGCAAAATTGTTTCTATTTTTTAACTGAGGATCAGCACCAAGTGCAGCCCTCACATTTTCTGGAAATTGTTGATTTAGACATTTATTTAATTTAATAGAGGCATTTCCCCAAGATTTACACTGTTTTTCAAATTTTTCTTTTTCCAGTTTGTGTAAATGAGCTTTGTCAGCTAACCTTTGGTTCATGTCTTGTAAGTTCAAAAAATTTAATTCTAAATCTTTAAATTTTGCTAATTTATCTAAGTGTTCATTATTTACCCTTTCAAGTTCAATAATAGTTAATTTTAAAGCTTTTTCTTTATGTATTAAAGTTTTAAGATCAACAATCATGTACTCAAAAATATTTTCTTTTTCATTCACTGAATAAGTTTGAAAGGAACTCACCTTGTACAACTGAGTGGAATCCCAATCATTATGAACACTCATCCTCTCATCCTCTTTAATGTCCTTTTCAAAAGAGCTCTTGAAATCCTCTTCAGTGAAAGCCATAAAGGCTTTGTTTTCAACTTCTTCCTCATCATCACTGAGCTCTTCATCCATCCAAGCTTCAGAATAAAGTGCCTGATGAGGTGCTCCATTCCCTGCTGCACCTTTGCCCTTGCTCCAGTTCTTCAACTTGACATACTTGTCCCTATACCGTTTAGCTCGGTATGCAATCTTGTCATTCTGATCAGTTTCAGTTGACTTAGTATGACAGTTGGCAGTAATGTGTCCAGGCTTTCCACACCTGTAGCATAGACCTGATCTTGGGTCAGTATTGGAAGAGCAAACACCCAGCCTCTTCTTCTTCAACTGATCCAGCTTCATAGACATGAGAGCCATTTGAGTTTCAAGCACCTCTGCCTCAGCATCAGCAAGATCAACCTCTGGCTCTTCAGGCTCAGTGACAGTATAAGCCTGTTTCACAACTAAGGCCATGCCAGTAGAAGTCTTGTCAGTTTTCTTCCAGTTGATCATTCTTGCAACATTGTTCTCCTCATGATTCAACATTAAACCATACAATGTTTAAAGAGTGTATGTTTCAATGTTGTTAGCAGCATTGACATAGTTTGTCCTGTCAAGAAATTGTTGACGAAGATTGTCCAGAAATTTTTGAACAAGTTCACCTTCTTCCTGCACAATCCCTACACTAATGAGATCATGGATAACAGTATTGAACCTATTATAGAGAGTGGTGATGTCTTCATTAGGACTTGAGAAGAAGTTTTCATACTTCCTTCTCATGTTGCTCTTTCTCTGCAACTTCACCTTAGATGTGCCATCATAGGTGACTGATAAGCTATCCCACATAGCCTTTGCAGTTGGCAATTTCATAATTGCATTCAGTATTTCCTTGGCAACTGCATTACCAATCACCCCCTTTGCTCTGGAGTCCAGACTGTACAACTGACGGTCAATATCAGTCCATGTAGGCTTCAGTTTTGGAACTGTTCTTGTGCTTTCAGGAGCAACATCAGTAGCTGCAACGGGTTCGACAGTTTGTGGAATGATGGGACTATCATTTAGAACTGTGAGCATCTCGTGGTGAATAGATTCGAGATACCATTGAGCTTTTAGTTTCCATTGATGGAATTCTTTGCCATCAAAGATGGGCACTCCCTTTCCAGACATAAATGGTGCAACAATGGAGGACATTCTTAATTTTAAAGGTTGGGAAGGGTATGTATAAGGACTGGCTGCCAGGGTAATAGATCGACTACATAAGAATATATTTAACCTGCTCTGATACCAGTTGTTAGGTCACAACGCCCTAGTTTTATAAGTTAATTGATTAGATTTAATATACCTAAGACAATTAAAGTGTATAACATAGTATTAGAGTCAATGTATAAATCCACTAAGTGTGACTTGTTGCGGAATAACAAGACCACTGATCAATTACAAAGATGTAAAAGTGAATACGTAAATTGGTGTGTACTCCTTTGCCAAGTGATCTCTATTTATAATGATATAGAGATCTTACAAGATGGGCAAAGGAGTAACGGAAGGACCGGACAAGGAAAATGACTAAGATCAAGGGATTTGATCTATTCAGTTACATTTGAGAATGTAACTCAGTCCTTCCACTCAGTATTGGATTTCCAATACTGAGTTCTGATACTGAGTGGTCAGTATCACACCGAGACTTAGCTAATATATTCTACAAACTAATCTAAGTTAGTCTAGGTTGTCTTGTTATCTTAAGATCCTAATGGGGTAAGGCTCTTTCCTTAACAGATACCTTCTGTTACTTGATTTGAGAATTGAATCTCTGTAACGTAGGTGTCTGGTCTTGTGTTTGATCATTTGTTGATCAATACTTGTCTTAAATAGTATTTGTTATTGTCTATCTCCTACAAGTAGTTTAATTATGATTCTTGTTCTTAGCTATTCCGCAAACTACTTGTATCTGATTTTTTATCAGTGTTGATTAATAAAGAAAAGTTTAAAAATCGTTGAGTGTCACCATAACTTTTATTTGGTCAGTGAAAGCGTATAAGTGTATTTAATCACTTATCACATGACTAACAATTGGTATCAGAGCGGGACAGTTAATTCATAATTGTTGATCTACTTACTTACTGATCAAAATGTGTAAATAGTTATCACAGATGAACCTTGGTTCAAAGAAAAATGTCCCTGTTTTCACCGATGATGATTTCGGTATGTGGAAATTATGTTTTCTAGGTTTTGTCGAACATCAATATGATATGGGATCGAATATTCTTATAAATGGTCCACACATTCCAAAAATGTTCGTTCCAAGCACAACCATCTCAAAGAAAAAGAAGAAGGAAGGAGATGATAAAGATGAAGATGAAGAAGAAGATCTGTCTGACGTTGAAGAACCTAAACCCAAAGATCAATGGACGGAGGCGGATAAAAAACTAGCAGGTTTAGATGTTGAAATCAGGTTCCTCCTTTAAACGTCCCTCCCAAATCACATTCTTAGCACCGTGAAAGAATGTAGAACTACCAAAGAAATATGGGATATCTTGATAACGTCCTATGAAGGAAGCGATGAAGTTAAAGCTAGCAAGAAAGCCATGTTAAATTGAAAATATGAAGCCTTCAAAGTTATCAGAGGTGAATCACTCAATATGTCATACAGAAGATTTACCATTCTGATAAACGAGTTAAGAGAGTTTGGAATCAACAACAAAGGTCAGGAACTGATGTACAAATTCTTGGAAATTCTTCAAAAGGATTGGGCTGTTATGTCTATTGTTTTAAGAACTTCTGGTCAGATGAAAGATATGAATATGACCGGTCTTTACAGCACGTTAATGAACTTTGAAAATGAAAACAAAATGTATGATGATCTGAATGAGGCTCCCACTTCCACTGCACTCATTGCAAGCTTTTACAAATCTTCTCGAAGGGCTCTAAAAGCAAAATTTGAAAACATAGCCGATCAAAATGATGCTGATGACGAACACGTTGATGACGCTGAGGATGGTGACCTGGTAGAGCAAGAGTCTAACCCAGGCGGATATGAAAGTGGTGATGTAAAAGAATTATCTGAAAGTATGGCGTTGCTAGCAACAAGATACAAAAGATTTCTAAATCGAAACAGAGCAGGAGGCCAAAATGAGAAAAGAGAAATGGTCTGTTTTGATTGTGGAAGAACGGGTCATATCAAAGCTGACTGCAGAGTCAAAGAAAATCCAGGTCGAAAGATCAAGTTCAAGCTCTTCGTCAAATTATAAGAGAAATATGAAGACACTGACAAAAAGTACCAAGATCTGAAAGCTCAGATTGCCAAAGCTGAGAAAGATGCAAAAGCATTGAAAGCAACGGCTGAAACATGGCTAAGTGACTCAGAGTCAGGTGATGAAGAAGTGATTGAAAGCAAAACAAAAGGTCTATTTGCTAAAATAGAAGAAGAATCTGAATCCGGGTCAGAAAATCTCAAAGATTGCAAATGTCTGATGGCCAAATTTGAAGAGACTGAAGAACATCAGTTACTCAAAGAATATCAAGATTACGATCTTCTAGAATCTTTCTTTTCAAGGTAATGGGAAGCTTAAAATTCCTAAAAAGATACGAACATTTGATAAAGATTCTCCTGAAGATTATCCATCCTTACTCAAATTACTTGCAAGAGATTTAGTACATACACATGATAGAAACACTAAGTTAGAAAGTTCTCTAACCGAAGGGACTGAAGAATTAGAAAAGCTTACGCAAGAATCTTCCAAGATAGAAGCTTCAAAACTCAAGGTAGTCGGGCTTCAGTATGTCAATCATATTCTAAGAGAAGACAATATGACGCTATTTAAGAAAAATGAAGTTCTTCAGAAAACTTGCAACTCGTGGTCCAAGTCATCCGATTTCATATAGCAGGCCTTGGAAAAACAGGTTTCAGCTCCATTTCTCCCTGAAGTAGTTATGCGTAAATCAAACTATAGAACTTCTATGTTTGGACAACCAGATGATGACTGCTTTCCTAAATCAACAGCTTCCATATCCAAAGAAGATTGTTCTGGCAAAGCAGTGTTTCAATTTGCTAAAGAGGAACTGATTATCATAGACTCTGGTCACACTGACCGAGTGCGTTCATCAGAGGGATTCAAAATCCGGGATGAAGAGATGACTCAAACTACCTCTCAAAAGATGGATCGAACTCAACTCAATCTCATAAATCAAGTCAGCTACTTAACCAATTTATTGCCTGATATAAAATATGAACTAAAGAAGATCTCCACCTAAATCCGGGATGAAATGAATGAAGGGTTTTCTCAGATAAGTGTACAACTACAAGCCTTGATCAAGCCCCTACAAAAGCTGGACTTCTTCATTCAAACCGGTTCATCAGCCTAATCCTGCACCCCAAGTTGTCGAAACTGTGAAGGTACTTACTCAACCTCCCCTAGTTCGTCAGGGGGAGAGTCATGTGCAGGAAGATCTGATATTTGATAACAATTTGATAAATGGTCAGCTAAATTCAAGTGTCGAACAAATGGATGACCGTTGGAATTATGTGCACAGTTAGTCAACCTATGGTGATACATCCATGCCTACGAAACACTTAAGGGTCACACCGGTGAGTGCATGTAATACGAGCAAGATATGTAATGATACTACGAAGAGGAATGATTCATAATAGTCATTATGAATCAGTTAAGTATTAAGTTAAGTTTAACTTATTACTAGATTAGTTTAACTTATTACTAGATTAGTTTAACTAACTAATTAATACATGTATTTGTACATTTACTAGTTGAGTAAATATACAATGTGTTAATTATAGATTATCCATAATATGTTTCAAAGTTATTAAATAATATAGTGTTTGGATAATATTATTGTTTAGATTATATAAAGTTTAATATATAATTAATTATTAAAGTATAAATTCAAGTATATTTCGTGTATGTGTATACCGAAATATATTAATGTATTAATACTAGATATTTAATAATTAAGTGCGACAATAATAACTAGATAAACTATGAGGGTTGAATGTGTAAAAGGATAAGTTTAATTAACAAGTTAATCTTAATTAAACTAGAAGAGTTCTTAGTGAAAGATCTTCTATTATATATAGAAGGCTTAAGGCTTAACCTAATCTCTAGATCCATGCCCCCATACACGAAATTCTCCCCTCTCCCTCCTCTTTGTTTCGTCCGAACCCCAATACACGTGTTCTTCATTCGTTCTTCGTGATCTTTAAGTCTTGAAGATCAAGGATCGTTACAAGTGATCAACTGGAGGATCGCTCGTCGTGTTCATCATCAGTGTACTTACTTAAGCAAGTTAAGGCATGTTTTGGAACACCCTCTTTCTCCTTCTCCTCTTGTTCGATCGACTCCCTAGGGTTCTTGGTGGAAGTCGACGAACACACACAGGCATTGTGTGTGTTCGAGTTTTTCGTACAAGGGTTCTTTCTTGTTAATCTAGTTTAGATTTCCAACATCCCATAATCCTTTAGGGTTTAAGGATAAAGTTTAATCTCAGTTCCGCTTTTAGGGATTAAACTAGCTAGTAGGTTTAACCGGCAAGAACAACCTTATGTTCTTGACAATATGGCTCGAACCAAGATACTAGGCGGTCGACTCAATTGGTTGGTAAGTGTTATGAAACCCTATAGTGGTATCAGAGCGTTAGTTTAGAAATCTAAACAAGAATAACAAAGTTTTGGTTTGTTTAATTTCCAAGTTTTTTTAATTTTTGTTCCTTCTTTTTCTTCCTAAGATTTTCGAAAAGGGTAAAGAAACCTAGACCAAGAATATTAAACTTGTTTAGTTTAAATGGTCAAAAGGATTCTAACCCTAGAAATTTTGAAATTCATAAAGAACCCTAGGACCAAGAACATTAAACTTGTTTAGTTTAATTGGTCAAAAGGATTCTTTCCCTAACCTTGGAATTTATGAAATATGGAGAACCCTAGGATCAAGAATGTTAAAGTTTTTGGTCAAAAGGATTCTTTCCTTTTTCCCCTTGATCTTCAAAATCTAGGACCAAGTATGTTAAACTTAATTAGTTTAATTGGTTAAAAGGATTCTTTCCTTTTTCCAAGATTTTCGAAATATAGAGGAAAACTTGGACACCAAGTTTATTAAACTAGTTTAGTTTAATTGGTGGAAAAGCTTCTTGAGCTTTAGAAATTTTGAATCCTAGAAGTAACCTAGGACCAAGAACATTAAACTAGTTTAGTTTAATTGTTAAAAGGTTTAATTATTGTTTTAGTTGAGTTGTTAAAACTAGTTCTTTAAACCTCGAAATCTAGACAAAGTTTTATTGTCTACAAGGTTTAATTTAATAAGTTTAAATAAATCTACTAAAGTTATAATCTATCCTAGAATTTTAAAAAAGTTTATAATTGTTTGAATAGGATTGATTAGGATTAATCTTTAACTAAAAGATGTTATTGATCAAGAAAATTGAAACCTAGTTTTAATTGATTAAGAACAAGATTCGGATAAAAGGGAAGTGTTAATTTTAAAGGTTTAAAATTAACAAGATGTATATATATTATATATATATTTCGGATTTTTTAATATTTAAAAGAAAATACAATTTTAAAAGGTAAAATAGTTTGTACGTATTTTAATTAATCTAAGTTAAAATACATATGTATAAACTAGATGTAATATTCTTATTAGAGTGTTACAAGGTTTTAAATAAATAAATTATATATATATATATATATATATATATATATATATATATATATATATATATATATATACTAGCAGGGTACCCGCGCAATGCGGCGGCGGGTACCCTGAAACTTTATTTTGCGGTGCCGATAGTGATGATGGTAGTGAGCAGTGGGTGGTGACAATAGTAATGGTTGTTAGTAATAATGGTGGGTAGCAATGCTATTGATTATGATAGTGGATTGCGGTGTGTAGTGTATACCCAGATTTAACTATTTAAGCTCATAATATCATATATTGGTAAGCATTCTATTATTAGTGGAGTTAATTCCTAATCTTTTGTTCTTATGGAACTTACTGTCTAGACACTTATGCATGAAAGCATTAAAAGGAGTGACCTCTATTGTATGTAGTTGTTTTGGATAGGTTAATAAACACACATGGGCTGACTTTTTCTCCCTCTAATAAGTAGTCATTAGAAGAAAAAAAATATTAGCGGAAAATGGGTATAGTGTCTAATGTGAGTCGCCAACTTTATTCAACTATTTATAGTAATACCACTAATGATCAATTATCTAAACCTTAGAAAACACAAAACATATTTTCATAGCCAACCTATTTGAAAGGCTTTTAGTTAAATAATAAAAAACATACATAATTTGGTTCTTGTGAATTATAAAAAAAACACAAAACATATTTTCTTAGCAAACCTATATAAAAGGTTTGCAACTAAATAATAAGGATATTAAAAAGTATTTACAAAACATATTCCTGTCAATGTTTTAGCGGTCACAAGCCCTGCAAAAGTAGCAAATTAAAAGTATTAATTAGCCGAACAAGCTATTAATGGAATTCAGAAGGACTGGAAAATCAGAAACAAACAGGACTTATCAGGTCAAAGTGACCTGAATCACCATTTTGCCCAAATTCTTCTTTAAAGATTATGCAAACAATATAATAGAGTGTAGTGTACGTTTGGCTTACATACTTTATGACAAAATCACTTAGATCTTGAAGTTATTGAGATCTGCACAGATTTTTTTAACTATATTAGACACCAACTGGTTGCCGTCTAATAAAATAATGCCCAAAATCTATATGTTTTCTATCTTTGTTGTAATTAAGAAACACAATTCTTAGACATGTGAATGTTTAACCTGCATTTACAAATCTAAGCATACACAAACAAAAAACACTAATTAATTAATTAATAAATACTACTAACTAACGTGTTCTTACAACTCTCAAGTATGGGAACTTTCAATTGCATGGAAGATATTGGTAAATGTGTTCTAAACTTCACTTCGTGAAGTTGCAAAAATGTGCATAAAGAACCAAGTTATATCTGTTCATAAGAACAAAAAACAAGATCAAATTAAATTAAATAATTAGCAAGTCAATTACCAATAAACCAAGCATAATACCAATCAACTAAAATGAATAAAAAAGGGGTAGTTTTCCTGTAAGACGCTTCTATAAATAAAAAGGGGATAATACATCATCTCACTTGCAGAAGCGTAAACGTGCTCAAGAGATGATACTAACCTTTGATAATCTCCTTTGATTATGAGTACATTTGCAAGATGTGAACTGAAGTTGCGCATGACAATAATTTCCCAAAAAACCTTTAATTAAACAACATGAAAACTACTAATTAGTGAAGATACCCATTTGTCCTAAAAAGGTAGCAATAAGTTCTAGCTATATAATTGTTGTTGAAAAGGAATAGCTCCAACAAGATGGTAAAATCGGCTCAGTAAACGATAAGCTCTGCATCTTAAAACAATGCATGAGGGGATCAACTCAAACGTAGTTGCTGTAAAACAAATCACAAATCAATGAAAAAAGGTGAAACAAATATCCAGTAGTTACTTTAGATTACCTAAATCATGAAAAAAACTGCAAATAATGTAAAATAACTAAACTAACAATAGGATTTCATGCTGCCATTTTCATAAGCAAAATTGTTGTTTGCGTCGGATGCTTTACTCACTAAACAAATTAATCCAATTGTTCTTTAAATCAAATACCATTTAGAAATTTAAGGATATGAAATTAACAGTAACACTACCTTAGAGCAGAGAAATTTAAGGATGTGAGGGAAGAGCTCTGGAGGAACCCTAACAAAGAAACCACCGACAATCAACGATAAATGCAAGCCTTTTTTCCAATTTGTGACTTCCTGAATCTCGCAAAAAAAAAAAAAAAATACAACTTCATTTGATAAAATTATCCACACCAATCAGATTACTCTTAAAGAACCAGATCTCTGATAGAATGCAGAAGAACGTAAAGGATAAGCATAAACCTTGAAGACTCCAAATTGGATTCAACACTCTTCAAGATTTGTGCTTGTAGAGTTGTAGATGAAAAGGAAGATGGAGATACAGCCAAATACAGCCAACTTCGGCGGATGGGGCGTCAACGGAGGGGGCAGCAGCGGAGAAGTGGCCACCGGTTGTGAAAAGCTCGGCTTCCTATATGGGTGTGAAAGGGACGATTTGATTTTCAGGGTTGTGATGATAAGAGCATCTCCAACCCACCTCTATTACCCTCTCTATCTCTATATTTGAAGTTTTTCCTCCTCCAACCCACCTCTATCCCTCACTCTAAATATAGAGCGAGAGAAAAGCTCCCTTTATATTTGAAGTGAGAGAGTATCCCCTCTATCCATGCCTCTATCCATGGACCACACACATCCTTAACTAACTTTCTTTTTTAATGTAAAATAAATTAATTAAAAATATGATTTTTATGGGTCCCACTAGTTTTAGAGGGATTGATAGAGTTTATGGTTGGAGTTGAAGTTATGTTTAGAGTGAATGGACCCACCATAGAGATAGAGTGAGTTTTATAGAGTTTATGGTTGGAGATGCTCTAAGGGCAAAAGAGAGGGAGTGGGGAATATGATTTCAAAATAATCTTCTCAAAGGCTAATTGCAGAATCGAGGCGGGTATATGAAAGAGCTAATTACAAAATCGAGGTAGTTACGTGTTCGAGATGGGTATTTTAAAAGGCGGAATACAGTGTTCTAGGTGGGCATATGAACAGCTGAGTGATTAGACTAAGGAATGTGTAGCATTAATTTTCGGCCGTAGTCTTTAATAAGCCAATATTTTGCAAGTAAAACCAAAAGTAGACATTAGACCAAGTGGTTAGGTTCTTGACAATTAATCGGGAGGTCTTGGTTTCGATTCATGGCTGGATCATTTTTTAACTCATTTCCTAAAAATCCTAAAATAGCAAGAATTTGGCTGAATTTTCAGCCTACTATTTAGGGAAAGTCCTAAATGCATTATAAGTAGTATATAATATATATATATATATATATATATATATATATATATATATATATATATATATATATATATATATATATATATATATATATATATACAAGATTAAATGGAACATTAAATATAAATGTTATTTTGATCATATAGTTGTAATATTAAGTAACTAGAAGTTTGTATTAAGTTATAATTAAACTAGAAATGTACAAAGTTGTAAACAACTAGAAATTGTACAAAGTAAGGTTTTATTATAATTAGATAATAATACAAAATTTATAAATATTATATTGTATAAAGTTATAAGTAACTTTAACTAGTTAGTTATACAAGTATATTACGAGTTACGTAAGATACTAGATTAATGATCAAGCGAAAGATAACATAGGAAATTTAGAACATATATTTAACTAGTCTCAGTTAAATATAAGGATGGTTCAAACAAACAAAGATTATTGTATATAGTTTATATATAATAAGTTTATTAGTGTTCACCAAGTACAAACTAGTCATTGTGTATGCTTAAGTTCCATCATGGTTGTTGGAGCTAGTGAGAGCTACACAAGAAAATCGCAAAGTTTATAAACATGTCCTTAGGACATATTTTGGCGAATCTAATGAATAAATGTTTAATTTTAGTATTGAAGGGTTTCATAACACTGATCAACCCATTGGGTCGACCACCTAGTCACTTGGTTCGAACCATACTAGTAAGAACATGATGGTGTTCTTGAACGGTTAAACCAACTAGCTAGTTCAATCCCTAAAAGCGGAACTGCGATTGAACTTAATCCTTAAACCCTAAAGGATTACAGGAACTTGGAAATCAACCTTGATTAACAAGAAAGAAACCTTATTCGAAGAACTCGAACACACACAATGTTTGTGTGTGTTCATCGACCATCAACCAAAGAACCCTAGGGTTCTTTGGCCGAATTCGAACAAGAGGGGAGAGGGAGAAAAGGGTTTCCCAAAACATACCTTATTGCTTGCTTAAGATAGTCCACTGATGATGAACAAATCGAGCGACCTTCTAGTTGATCTAAGCAATGAACTTGTTCTTCGAAACTCGAAGAACACGAAGAACGAACGAAGAACGAAGAACACCAAACTTGGTGTTCTTGTCTCAATTCAGCCGATCGAAGGGGAGGGGAGGGATGGTGATTTCGTGTGGGTTGTATCAAGGAATAAGGGTTACCCTAAGCCTCTTATTTATACTTAAATAAGTTGCGCTTAGAACCCTCTAGTTTAATTATGATTAGATCTTTAATTAAACTTTCCTTTTAACACTTCCATCCCTTATAGTTTTACTAGTTTATTATTGTCACACTTAATTATCAAATGCCTTAGTATTATACACTTATATTTCGGTATGCATATACACGAAATATATATACTTGTGTTTTATACCTTTAACAATTAATTAAACAATAATATTATCCAATCACTATATGATTTAATAGCTTTAAATCATATCATGGATAATCTTTAATTAACACATTGTATATTTGCTTAACTAGTAAATACACAAATATTTATATTAACTCGTAGTATCATTGCATATCTTGCTCGTATTACATGCACTCACCGGTGTGACCCTTAAGTGTTTCGTAGGCATGGATGTATCATCATAGGTTGACTAACTGTGCACATAATTCCAACAGGCACTCACTTGTGCAAGTTCGTAACCTTTATCTTAATGACACGAGCTACATTGGCCTTCTAGATGGGCATGTATGTAACCAACCCCATAAAAACCGCTTATGTAACCCAGGTATAGTTTCGAAAAACTCTTTAATAGCGTCTCCTAGTAAAGAACACCCTGTCTCTACTTCTTGGGCAACGTTGTTAGGTTCATCCCTTGCAGCACGATATTTGTGATAACGAATACGAGCATGGTAGAAAATATGAACTCATGTATTCGAAATCATTTCATGACTTCTTGATTCAAATTGTTGTGATAAATGAAAAAGAACAAATCAGTTCGTTTGGGCATGGCCATGCACTTACCAGTTTTCTTATCATGCCAAAGGACCCATAAATATCTCTCCTAAAAAGGAGGTGCAATTACCATATTGTTATATTTCGATTCAAAATACAACTTCCTCTGTACCCAGTAAGGCCTCGTATGACAACCATATTTCAGGCTAGTCTAAGACGAACCAAAGTACATTAGTCATTGTATCCCAAACCAAATACCTCAGGCTTAAGGACAATCCTAGTGAACAATACTTTTCAACTTTTCAACCACGAAGTAATGGATTCAAAAGATATAATCCGTGACTACTCATCTTGGTGGGAACCTTGATGGGGCGTTAACGTCATCGCGGTATTTGGTGGAGATTCGAGTTTACTCGAAGATAGCTACACAAGTTCGTTGTGGACCAAATATTGGTGATATTCTGTTGGAGGCTCGACGGATATTGGATTGACCACCGTGACAATACTTCGTGGTTGAAAAGTTTAAAAGTATTATTCACTAGCAGTATCCTTAAGCCTGAGGTATTTGGTTTGGGATACAATGACTATTGTACTTTGGTTCTCCTTAGAAAAGTCTGAAATAAGATTGTTATACGAGGCCATACTGGGTACAGAGGGAGTTGTATCTTGAATCGAAATATAACAAGATGGTAATTGCACCTCCTTTTTAGGAGAGATATTTATGGGTCCTTTGACATGACGGAAAACTGGTAAGTAAATGGCCATGCCCAAACGAACTGATTTGTTCTTTGTCTTTTATCACAACAGTTTGAATCAAGAAGTCATGAAATGATTTCGAATACATGAGTTGATATCTTCTACCATGCTCGTATTCGTCATCACAAATATCGTGCTGCAAGGGATGAACCTAACAACGTTGCCCAAGAAGTAGAGACAGAGTGTTCTTTACTAGACGACGCTATTAAAGAGTTTTTCAAAACTATACCTGGGTTACATAAGCTGTTTTTATGGGGTTGGTTACCTACATGCCTATCTAGAGGGCCACTATAGCTCGTGTCATCAAGCTAAGGTTACGAACTTGCACAAGTCGGAGTCTGTTGGAATTATGTGCACAGTTAGTCAACCTATGGTGATACATCCATGCCTACGAAACACTTAAGGGTCACACCGATGAGTGCATGTTATACGAGCAAGATATGTAATGATACTACGAAGAGGAATGATTCATAATAGTCATTATGAATCAGTTAAGTATTAAGTTAAGTTTAACTTATTACTAGATTAGTTTAACTAACTAATTAATACAAGTATTTGTACATTTACTAGTTGAGTAAATATACAATGTGTTAATTGTAGATTATCCATAATATGATTTAAAGTTACTAAATCATATAGTGTTTGGATAATATTTTTGTTTAGATTATATAAAGTTTATTATATAATTAATTATTAAAAGTATAAATACAAGTATATTTCGTGTATGTATATACCGAAATATATTAGTGTATTAATACTAGATATTTAATAATTAAGTGCAACAATAATAACTAGATAAACTATGAGGGTTGAATGTGTAAAAGGATAAGTTTAATTAAGAAGTTAATCCTAATTAAACTAGAAGGGTTCTAAGTGAAAGATCTTCTATTATATATAGAAGGCGTAAGGCTTAACCCAATCTCTTGATCCTTGCCCCCATACACGAAATTTTCCCCTCTCCCTCCTTCCTGTTTCGGCCGAACCCCAACACAAGAACACAAGCTTGTGTTCTTCGTTTGTTCTTCGTGATCTTCAAGTCTTGAAGATCAAGGATCGTTAAAAGTGATCAACTAGAGGATCGATCGTCGTGTTCATCATCAGTGTACTTACTTAAGCAAGTTAAGGTATGCTTTGGAACACCCTCTTTCTCCTTCTTCTCTTGTTCGATCGACTCCCAAGAACCCTAGGCCCTAGGGTTCTTGGTGGAAGTCGACGAACACACACAAACAAAGTTTTTCGTACAAGGTTTCTTTCTTGTTAATATAGTTTAGATTCCCAACATCTCATAATCCTTTAGGGTTTAAGGATTAAGTTTAATCTCAGTTCCGCTTTAAGGGATTAAACTAGCTAGTAGGTTTAACCGGCAAGAACAACCTTATGTTCTTGACAGTATGGTTCGAACCAAGATACTAGGCGGTCGACCAAATGGGTTGATCAGGGTTATGAAACCCTACAATGACTCCCAACCAATCCAACATATATCAATGGAAGACTATGTAAGAAAAAATGTCATTCTAGAAGTGACTGAGGAAATGGAGATTGATAACAATCAAGTTGATCAAACTATTCAACACTTATAAATGGAAGACTGCGTAAGGCGAAATATTATCTTAAAGGTGACTGAGGAGATGGATATTGATGACAGTCATGTTGATTGAATTATTCAATTCGAATCTGCTGAAAAAGAAGCCACTCCTAACCTTCAAATCTTTCCTATTCAGACTGAAAGCAAAATTTGTCACAACCACATTCATGAAAGAATGATGGTATCAGGCTCTGAAAAGTCATCAGATACTGAGAAGAGCATATCAAAGAAGGTAGTTGACATTGATGACAACAAGAATATTGTGGTATCCATCTCTCAATGGGTACCCAAAAGTCCCTAAATGTGTCGAGGGTTTGTGCAGGGCAGACAACATGAAGACATCTTATTTTCGATCAGTTGTAAATCCCTGCGTCTTTGTATCATCAATAAGGCTAAGTAATTTTCATCACCTCAACATGTTTAAAGCCAACCAGTGTTGCTGCAATACTCATCTTATCCGGGATGTTTGTTTAATTTTGTTTTCCGCTCCACTGATCATCATTTTGCAAGCATTTTTATAAATATATTTTAAATCTTTGTCTTACTTTATGATTATAAGAATTCCTCAAATGTTTTTCATATGTATGGATCTGATCACTTGGAATACTGAAATGCCACCTGATTTATCAGCCATATTTTAGCGTTTCATTATGATCAGGACATGACATTTTATCAGTTTAAGGAATAAAATAAATTTAACTAAATCTATCAGTCAACTTACTGCATGTTAATTTTAGGGAAAATAAGATCAGATTCTATGAAGGACACAATGATCTCTGATTGTTGTTTCTTTCATTCTTTCATTATCTGATGTTGGTGTACTTAGTGCACTAATCTCTGAAATCCATGTGTTGTTGAGCATCTGAACTTTCATATTCAATGTCTCACTGAACCATTATCTTCAGTGCCTTAAAAATCACATCATTAATATGTGCATTCTTCTGAATGAATTTTACCTACACATACATATATCTATAAAAATTAAAAAAAACTTCAGATAGTCCATGATTTTAGACACCATCTATTGTTAATGACCATCTAATGTCGGATCGGATGCTGGACACCATCAGATACTCATGAGGTGGAGCATTCTTATTGGAACTATCTTCAAAACAGACACTCAAGTGCCACTAGTCACTCTCTCCTTGCTGACATTAAATGTTGACTGCTCGATGTCATTTCCCGCCACACTACCCTGCCATTTGATTGACTTATATCATCTTACCTAGCCTACCTATAAATAACTCCTCATCTCCACCACACGATTACTTTAACGTGTCAAATTCCAACCATCAATCAAACCGTCTCCCACATCCTTCCCAACTTACTCCACATTTTCCTCATATCACACACCTTCTTCACAAATTTGTTTCTCTCCCACTCGCAATAAAAAAACTCTCTAATGTTCTTCACAAAATCATTTACACTCATCTCTCTCTCATGGCTTCCTAAAAAAGGATTCCTCTTGGGGTCACTTTACCTGATTTCATTAAACCTGCTCCCAACATGTTGTTACCCTACACTGGAATCTACTACACCAAAATAACTTGAGAACCAATCTTAACCCTCGTGTTCGAACCTTGAAGCCAGAGTTTAAAAAACTCATTAAATTTTTCGATCAACACCCATCGAGGGATACCTTACATTTTGATATTCCCTTGTCAAAATCAATGCTATTAGAATTTTGGTATACATGCACAACATCAAATGCAACCGCGGAAGATGTAATTTCTGGAACCATTCTAAAAGGTAAGCACACTGTCTCCTTCAACCTGTCAACCTTCAGAATCGCAACCAAGATGGATTACATTCGGGCTCCACAAGTTTTTAAACCCACTCCATCACTTGAAGAAGTAAAGAAGATCATTCTTCCATATATCCAATACATGGGATCTTACTCCAGAGGAATCTCTGGAACTTTGATGGGTCCACTCGTGTCCGCTTTCTTTATGACTATCTCTCAGTACTTATCAAGCAAAACGAGTGGATATGACTCTGTGTCGGGTCATGAACTGATTATTGGGGTTGCGTTATTTTCGGACACCAGAGCTGATTTTGGATCTCATATATTCTCACAACATGTAAAGAAGGTTGCTGCAGCTGACAAGGAGCCCTGATTCATTTTCCCCGCGTTTTCTGTATGATCTTCTTGCACTCCCTGGGGGAAAATGATTTCCATGATAACGTACGACCCTATTTCAAAGCTGGAATGGTTGGAAGCTAAAATTTCACCAGCCAGGACACGAAGGTTGCACCTGAACTACTAGAAGGTATGTTAACTTTTACTCACTCTTCTCTCTCCAGTCCCTCTCGCGAGGAATACACGGGATCTGAAACAGTGCTTCACACGCACACCCTTTAGATGCCCAAATGGCTGGCTCTTCGTCTTCAGTGGACAAGGAGATGCACATCCACTCATCTTCTGACCACTCCTCACCACCACCTGATAATCAAACAAGTTCGACTCCGATCCGCAAGACCAACCGGGTGCTCGGGAAATCTGAGCACTCGGAGACTGAAAGGACACACCAGTACAAAACCAGAAGCTCAAGGTCCAGGGTTGCTTCACCCCCAAACCCAAACCAGATAAGGGAAATCTCACCCTCTTCCACTTTAGTCTCTCAAAAGACTGTGAACATTGCTTCGGACCCCTCCAAGGTCCATCAAGTGTCCAAGTCTCAGGTCAATCCCTCTCGCTCAAAGTCAGGTCATGGTCTGTCAAATGTTGATCATGAAAATGTTGAAGAATTTGTTGCTGAACCTCACGCTGAAGAGGTTGCATTTGTAAATCTAATGGTGGAGCTTAAGGAAACTCCCATTCAAGAAACAAACAAGCTGTAAATCCTGATGCTAGGTATGAATTACCCATTAGTTGGACCTCAAGTTTGGATAAGGACCTCTCCCCTGCAACTGATCAGGTCCCAAAACCAGGATAAACCGACGCACCAGAGGGTTCACGGAACCGGGGTGTGCCAGTTGCACAAAATCTTCCTGGTTTAGTGAAAAATTTCAATGTAACTTTCATGAAGCTTGCCCTTTGAATGAGCTACTGTGGAGTTATCAACACCAACATCAAGAATCTAACCCAATCTAAGCATATGACCAATAGTGTTCAAAATGTTCTTGCCACCGAACAACAAAATATTCATGAGGTTGTGAATGCACAATCTAGTAAAATAGATAATCTCATCTCTGCCATCAACAACCTCACAAAAAGCAATGTTGATTTGAGGCAATCCATTGATGGTCTCGACTCCAGACTTAATCAGCTTGAGAATTCAGTCAGTGACAGGTTTGAGGAAATCACTACTCAGATCTCAAATCAATTTAATTCCATTGAAAAACCACTAAAAATAGTCGCTGAATTTTTCAACTACAAGTGTGTTGAACCACACATGTACAAGGAAACTGTTGCAGCTAACGTGCCCACTCCTCCACATTTTCAGGAGGAGAAATCTGTGTCTCAACGAGTTACAACTAACAGGGTCGATAGTAGACCCGATCGGAAGTAGGGCAACTATGGGTGGTAATGACAGTGGTGGCAGTGATATGATTCGTGGTGGTAGTATAAGTCGCAGTGTTGGTTTGAATCAGAATATGATGGGGACCTCTGAGCGGCATTCAACGGCCGCTCGTGAACGGAGGTCGAGTAAATTATTTGTGGTACTTCCAGAAATTCATCTAGGTGGTGATGTCGGTATCCCCAAAGCCCCTTCCTCGATTGTTATAGGAAGGAATCTAGTCCAAGCTCCCAAGAGAAAACTCGAAAATCTATCCCTCGACAAGGGAAAAATCCCTGTCGTTACCCCTCCCTCCAAAATTAAAGAGCGCAAAGGACCATTGGTCCCAAAAGAAGAAGAAGTTAGGATTTTTGCTAGGGGAATTGGGCTGTCTGAGGAAGATCCTGCAGAGGCAAATGAGGAAGTATATCGGAGAATGGGCCAAAGGAGTCACAAGGGCGGGAAGAAGTAACCGAAGAAAGGAGGGGCCCTGCTGGTGATTTTGGGTTGATATTTTGTGTTTTGAAACAAATGTTTGTACTTAACTATCTTTACTTTTATCGTTGCATGTCATGAACATTTACTTTTTATTTTATTTATCTTTAACTCTGATGAATGAATTATATCAGCCACAATGATATCATTTTGACATACGTGAGTTGATTGATATGTCTTAACTTAAAAAGAACTCAAAAAGAAAATATATGATTCACTAAATTAAAGTATGATCCGATTCTATCAGACCATCATTTGCTGTAATATTTTATAGGTATGTCGAAGACCCTATCTGAATTGTGAAAATACTCAAGGTTACATATAAAACCTTCACACATTCAGGGGGAGTTGCCTAACTATTTGTCTACATCAAATAGGGGGAGATTGTTGGGTCATTGAAAGCATCCCCCACTGATAGAGATTTAATGAAGACAAAAAGGCAAATAGTTAGAAGACAATATGAAGATTAGTTCTTCAGATTGTGGGTAACTGAATCTGATCTGTTCGGATTTCAGTTACCTAGCTACACTATCTGATCACCAACTGAATCAATGATCAGTTCCCCGTGTAGAATTAGAGACTGATCAACCTATCAGATAGTTGAAGTAGGTTCAGCGTACACTTGACAATAAGGCTGAGCCTTGAGGAAAAATACTTCTCTAAGAAAAAATCTTATTGAAGGTCACTAAAGCTGTCTGCCATCTGAAGAAGCATGAGTATCCGAAGACTCATGGTGATCTGAAGTGTACAAAGGCCTGAAGTTTCAGTGTCACAGAAAGACACAAGTAAAGCACAAGTTTGTGTATCGCCGGCAAAGGGAATACTATGCAAATGTTCTAGAAGATATCGGCGATCATAAAACAACGGAAAGTACTGTCAAAATTCCGTTAGTAATGCTCGTCGCATGAAATATCCTCTGCACCAATGGAATTCTTATACGTGGATTCGATTGTTCTTTTCTTTGCCATCACGTTTCCCAAACACTATAAATTGAAGAGTTAACGAACGAATTCCGTGTGCACCCAACAAGTTCACACCTTGCTAAAAGCTTTCTCAGATATCATCACTTGAGCAGAGTGTGAACAACCAGTGATACAATATGTTACTTGATTTGAGAATTGAATCTCTGTAACGAAGGTGTCTGGTCTTTGTAACGCCCCAAAATTTTATAGTAATTAAATAATATTTTTTAAATATCATATTTAATTTTTAAAAGGAATTATTATTAAATTAATTATAAAGAAGTTAGTCGGTTCGTTTACAATGAGCATGAGACTTTATAACTATTTACGAATGTGGGTGCATCCCGGTTTACGGCATTAATTATTAGTCGGTTCATATTATTTATACGGCATGTCGTTAGGCGGTTTGTATTATTTTGACGACCTATAGTTAGATGGTCCAGTATATTTAGACATGTTAATTTTTTAAATGTACTAATTAGTTGGAGGTTTTTATTATCTTGTGTAGAAGTTTGCATTTTTATATTAGTCGTAGTTAATGTCGAGTTAGTTAATTGGCGAGCTGTTATTTAGCCGCGTGAGCGTCTCAAGTTTTAGTTTGGTTATGTAATTAAATAGTTCGTCTCGGGTTTTGACCGGTTAGTTTCCTTTGAGCTAAGGCCGAGCCCTTATGTTTCGTTATTCAGCCCAAGTTTTGTGCAAGCCCGTCTGTTAGTAGTGTTTAGGCCCGAGTTACAATATACTTAAATAAAAAATTACCCTAATCATCTCCAAAACCTATTCGGCCGAGCACTAGTCTCTAAACCTGCGTTCTCAATCGATCAAGTGCCCTTGTTGTGCCTCTTGTACCGTGTCCAGCAAAACAAATTGCTTAGTGGCGGTGGAAATCAAGTTTAGTAAATGAGTAGGTGGTGGGAATTGATTGGTAGACGATTCTTGAATAAGGAGCAGGCAAATGGCTGTGGCCATTATTTGACCAACAAGACTTCTTTTTGTTGTAGTGACGTCATCAACAAATTAGCATCTCAGGGAATTTCGTTGCAAGTATTTAATCTTTAGTTGTTTTGTTCTTTAATTTGATCGAAGGAAGATCAGCCAATTGATCAAGTGGTGGTGTCTTTTATCATTCGGGTGTTCTTGTCTCTCGTGAATGGTTCATAAGGGTATAATTCTTAACCATTTTTATCTATCATATTATTTTATGTTTTTATTCTTTAACCGAGCCTCGTTGGGTCGAATTAAATAAAGGTTTTATGTGGTCGTTCATTTGAGTTCCGTTTCGTCGTTTTTGTTGTAGAATTGATAATCATTTTCTGGCAGATTCTGCCACTGTTATTCATGTCCGTTTTTGACATGCTTAAAATAATCTTTTGGATTTTTGGCCTGCTCTAAGACCTTGAATTCCAAGTTAGCTTTCCAATGCCGCAAACCTCTCGTTAACCTGATTTACGGTTTAAAAGTTATACCCGTTTTAATATATTACTGTTAGGAACTTGACCTGTGCAGCATTCCTGTCTTGTGACGCCATTTTGAGACCCTTAGAATCTGGTTTGGCCAGTGGCCGTCTCACAGTTATTTGTAGTTCTAGTTATCTAGTTTATGAGGTAAATTGATGGGAAAAATATAATGAGCCGTTTAGGAGTTATGGCAGTTCCCGTGAGACTAACGGGTGCTGCCAACTTTTCTAAATTAAGTCCTTGGGGTAGATTTTAATTCGGGGTTTCATTTTAAGTTTTAGGATCATCTAAGAGATAATTTGGTGTGTCGTTGACTGTCGGGAATCTTTCGGAGCTTACATTTTTCTAGGTGAGTATTCTACCGTGTATTCAGTTTTAATGTTATACATGCACGACTTATGTGTTTCATTACTTGCACCGTATTTGCTATCTGAGTTATCTGTGATCTGGGTTATCTGTGATCTGGGTTATCTGTGATCTAGGTTATCTATGATATGAGTTATCTGGGCTATCTGAGTTAATTATGTTAAAGAGATAAAAACATAATAATACACATCTGGGTTTCAGGCTATATGCCTACTTGGGATCACCTCTCGTCTGAGTTTTGGGATCACTCCCGTCTGAGTTTTGGCTTACGCCTATCTGGGGTGTGAGGAGGGGTGATCGACCCGAATCACACAAGCGCGCTATATAAATTAAAATCTGAGTAATAAAATATGAGAAAAATAAATCTGAGCAAATAACTGAGTAGAGTCTGAGTAGGAGTACATCGATGTGCCCTCATGTGTTGTATGTTAAGAGTGTATGTATTTTGAGATTATTCACTCAGTTTCCCAGCTGACCCATATATTCCCCTACTATTTCAGGTGCCAGCAAAGGAAAGGAGAAGGTGGACGTTTGACCGCTGTATCTTCTCAGAGCTGATGTGGACAACATTAATATTTTAAAAACACTTTATTTTTATTTAATCTATTTCCGCATTAAATACGCTTTTAAATTTTGACATTTTTATTTGGATTTAATTAATTAAGTTTTGGGACTATTTTATTTAAAAATCTTGTACTCAAATTTTTATAACTTTTTGTAAATTTTTGGGTGTTACAGTCTTGTGCTTGATTATTTGTTGATCAATACCTGTCTTAAATGGTATTTTTTATTGTGTATCTCCTACAAGTACTTTAGTTAGGATTTTTGTTCTTAGCTATTCCGCAAACTACTTGTATCTTTGTTTTATCATTATTGATTAATAAAGAAAAGTTTAAAAATCCATGAGTGTCACCATAACTTTTATTTGGTCAATGAAAGTGTATAAGTGTATTTAATTACTTATCACGGGATTAACAGAGGGTTATTGTTGGATTTGATTCTAAATATTTGCGATGTCAATATCTGTTTCTTTTTTGTCATTGCAATGATGGGATTTTGGAAGCGTTTTCGGGATCATCAGTTTCCTTTTTGTAATAACTAGCAGGGTACCCGCGCAATGTGGTGGCGGGTACCCTGGTGAGTATATTTTGCAGCGAGAATTTCAATCCTGATTTTATTTGGTTACATATTTATTCACTTTTAATTGTTGATGAAGGCTTGGAAGTAATTTCTAAACACAGTCGTTTTAACCCCTAACAAACGGCAATAATAAATTAACATCATGTCGAAATATATGCTCAAAGGAATACCTGTAATTTCAATATTTCAAAGATTAAATAAAGCATACTACTAATTCAAGGTCAAACAAAAATCCCAATTTGACTTTAGGCCTTTTTTATCTATGACTTTTGACAAAAAAATCATCTACTAACTAAATTTTTCTTTAGATTTCAAATATTGTTCATGTTGATTTTTAGCTTTTTGGGTTTTCCAAATTAGCGTGGTTGCTCAAATAAGTCAAAGATATGCATCGATTTTGTCTTTAATCTTTAATATTAACTATTACGTATCTGGACTTGATTTATATTTCATTGCCTTACAAGTAAAGGAATTTGAGGAAGCCAAAGAGAGTATATAAATTTTCAATAAATTTAAGGACATGTTAGTTAATTTGTATTCTAATAAACGCAAAGAAAAAAAGAAATAATCCAATATTGAGACAAATCCATAGAATAAGCAAGCTGAAATGAAATGAAAAATAGTTAGATTAAATTATTTTTGTTAAGAAAAGTATTAAATTTAACAAAAAAGATTTACCATTTTTTAATTTGAATGGGTCAACAAAATCAAACGCATGTCAAAGGCAATGAAGTCAACTTATGTTTAAAGGGTCTGTTACGAAATGCATTTAGGATAACCACAAATGTGTTTATTTATAATTAAACTGAAAGAATATCAATAATCCTTGTAGTTGAGATGGTAAAGCTTGAAAGTTGTAACCTCCAGGTCATGGGTTCGACTCCTGGACCTTGAATTTTATTTTGGGATTAAAAAATTAAGAGGTTTCCTTAAATGGAAGGTTTGAATTCAGACATGCCTTATTTAGAAATGCTCAATCTGCTTTATAAAGTAGTATAGATTAGGGACTTAATTACCGTTATGTTGGAAACCATTATGCTTACAATTCTGGTATATTTATACCAACTAAGCCTTATTTAAAAAGGTTTCATTTCGTATTATATATACACCCTTTACGATCAGATGACACCATTACCATATAAAAAGATGGATTTTGAGGAGGTTTGTGCAGCAACAGCTAACAACTCTATATTTTTTTGAACATGAGAGTAGCCGTGGTGTCTCTGTTGATGTAATTGCCCGGGTATGTTTTTTATATAAATTATTATTTGTCATTTTTGTTTGTAGTGGTGATGACATGATTATTTAGTGTGTTTGATGATGTAGGCTTAACACAGTCAGCTAGCATTTTTATTTTATTTGATTTTTTATCAATTTGTGTAGATGGCAATTTAAACCCATTCATTTGAAAAGAAGCCGATTGTGTTGGAAGTTATTGGTAACGAGTCACTATGGGTCAAAAGTTGTCTAAAGTGCACTAGAAACAATGACTTTCTAAATTGCTTTTTGTAGAAAGTAAAGTCCAAAAACTGGAAAAAAAATCCAAATACGGTGAGATGCATGTGAAGAGGAAACATGGTTGGAAGAGTACACGATTTGAATGGTATCAGTGGAATGAAATATAAGGTAAATGCAATCAAATAATCGATGATGATCACCCACAACTTCAATTAATTGATCCAAATTTTATGTTGCATTTGTTGCTTCTGCTGTTTAAATTAAGCATTACGTTCAAACTTTTTTATTATAGAAATAATTGAATTTTAAACCAAAACACATTAAACTTCAAACACAGTTGTTCACATGTTTGTTGACTTTAAAATTCAATATATAACTTTACATGATAGGGTTTTAATGTAAATTATTTGTTTAATATGTTTGGCTCTTGGTTTTGACTTTTTATAATTTTCTGTTATGATACACTTTGTTTATGAAAATAACAATTTTGGTTTGATTGATTTATGTTGACTATTGTAGTCAACATACATAACCCTAATCAATAATTATACAAAAACAGATGTTAGGCTTGATTAATGGACTCAGAATAACTATAAATTAAACAACAGCACATTCATTTGTAATTTTGTCAGTTAAGGTCTTTTAATTAGCCTATTTTGGGTCCATTTAAGTTTTCTATTTTTTTGCCCCGTCTTTGATTTGTAACAGATAAAGGGCCCGAAATGGGACCGAGGAAAAACCCTAACAAGTGCCATTATAATACAACTTTTGTAATCGTAAATTTTATTAGACTTGCAAAATAAAACATGCATCTATGTGTTAACCAATTGTTTGGGACAATTTGGACCTCCAAGCTAATAGAATCTATCTATGATTGAGATTTTAGAAACATGTCAACCATTTTTTCTATGACCATTTATTGGAGTCAAAGTCATTATTGTCAAATATTGGTCTGTACAAAGAGAGAGTGGTGTTTTCTCACGAACAATTGTATGTAGTATTTTCTAGAGTAAAAAGTATAGAAATATTAATTTGCAAGGTCTGTAATTTATCATTTGAGCTCTTTTTCTCCATATTTCAGTTGCACTAATTTGTATCTTGACTATGAGCACCTGGATTCAATCTCAGTTACAAAATCACCAGGATGAACTTTGGGAAGATGGCATACGTACCTAACTCATGCTTCAAACATTCTGGTTGCGACCTAAACTCATTCTTAAATCATATTTGTCAGAAACTAAGATTATCAATAAGAAAAATAATCATTTTGATTTTTTTAGTTGATATTTTCCTTTTCATTTCTCGAAGCATGCCCGCCCATTCGGGCGGGCTATGAAGCTAGTGATTAATATATACAAAAATATAAGTGTTATTCAAATTTATTTTTGTCTATGGAGACGACATGTCATCGCCATAGGTAAAACCCGAACGCCATCGTTTCATATTCCGGCGACAGTAATAAGAGAAAACAAAAGGTTTATTTTTCCGTAAACAATAATAAAAGTAAATAAGACTTATTTTTCATGAAAGCCCGCCTATTTTATTCCGTTTCCTGCTAACTCTATGACGACCAGATTTAAATATCGCTATAAAGTTATGAAGTGTTGAATTCTGGTCAACCCTATAACGACATGTCGGCGCCATAGGTTAGCAATAGCGACGGCACGTGTCATCACCATAAGGTTAGTCACGATAGGGTGAAATTCTTGTAGTGTCTATTGTTTTTAAATTGTTGAACAATTTGGTTACTCCAATATTTTATCATCTATGTTTTGTTGGACTTTGAATTTATATGATGTTTTAACTCTTGAGATTCTAGTAGTGTATATACACGTTTGATATTTGTTGACTACTTATTTTGTTTTCACTAAACATTAAATTGTTTTTTTCCAAATATTTCTGATTTTTTTTTTGGAAACGACAAATATCTTTACTATATATAAAGCATTTAGGACCTTTCTATAATTAGAAGACTGAAAATTCAGCCAAATCCTTTCCATTTTCGGAATTTGCTACCTGTGCTAAAAAAGTTGACTCAACCAAGAGTCGAACACGCAACATGCTGGTCAACGGCTAACACACCAACCAACTGCGCAAGTTTTCGCTTACGCTGTTATTGCTAAACAAAATTAACTTAAATGGCAAACATACGCCTTTCACAATTGAGTGGGCTTCGGCCCATCAAAATAATTCACTCTTCTAACCCGATTCTCCTATCACTTGTGCCCAACAATTTTTAAGCCATACGCTTCATGCCTTCATCCGCCGGTTGGAATCCCCTCCTCGAACCAACCGTTGTAAAGCTATAGAATCAAGGTGCCTCAAAGAAAGTAGTTCGATTGCTATCCTGGCTCCTTGGTTCTTTCAATTCACGCATGCTCTTCGGTTCCTTCAAGTATTGATGAGATAGGTTAGTTTTTCTCAGCCAAAATTTTCGAGTGTTCTTACTTCTTCCTCCACCTTCTATGTGTAGAACTAGGTTAGTGTTTTCTCAGATTTGATTTTCGATTTCTATATTGAATAATACTTCCAATTAGCCCATTATGCAACCCATAATATTTCGTTGCAGCCACGAAAGACATTGTCTCCGACGGTGTTGTTCTTCTCCGGCCAGTGTGACATAATGTACATGTTTCTATTCTTTTCTTTTCGTTTTTCAGTTGCAAAATTCCCTGCGTATTTGTTTCCGAATTCCCCTGTGTATTTTTTTAGTTTCACTATTATCATGTGATGTGAATTTCGTGGTGTAGGTTACAAATATGGTGAACAATAAATAGTTTGGGACTCATTTAAGAAGAAAATAAGGTGAATGATTTTCCGAAATATCTGGTCTTCAAGAAGAAACAAGGTAAATCCTTCACCAGAGAAAGATTAATGTATCTTTTTTATGCAGTTTTTGATAAAAGTTGCAAAAAAGGTCTAAAATTTCATGCTTGTTTATACCATAACATAATCAAACCAAACCTGACTTAGTATCTAATATGATGCAGGTTATGAACCGTGTAATTTTTGAAGCACTTCAATCTATTGGAGACATGTCAACGGTATGTGAAATTATATATCTTTTTTTTTTCTGTTTATAATTTGTATGTAATGTTTTTGATTAAATCAGAAATTATATGTATCCGACATTTTGTATTACAAAATTCTAATCATAGGTTACGAGATCTGCTCAATTCTTTTTGGATAATTTGTTAAGTGACAGTAGCAAACTTTGGCTGCAATAGAGGAGGTATACAATTGATACACACTTGCAATTGGTGGATTTATTTCTATAGCAACATATTGGTTCCCATCCACCTTTACATTTGCAGTTAGGGGATTTTTTACATTTTGAAGGTGCCCCATCCCCCTCTCACAAACACAGACCAAAAGGACATGTCCTGGGCCTACTGCCCAAGAAGTTGTGAAAATGTAAGCAGAAAAGAATCTAAGTTACAAAATATGGGTTGATCAGTAGTTTTGCAGCACCACCATTACATCAGCACATAACCCACATAGTGATGGCGATGATGTGGGTTAAGTCGGACCAACCCGAACCGGCCCGTGTTGAACCCAGATGACTTATGAGTTGTTGACATGAATGATTTGAAAGTTATCTTGTTAATTATAGTGCAATGTATGATATTAATGTTGGCTTTGGCCTTTTAGGTTTTGACTTTTTTTTAATAGCCGAATGGATTTTCAAAAGTGGGATGGAGAAGTTGAGAAATTGCTTCAAGTAATCAACACTAATTGTAGACATACTCACACCATTAGGCGGGCGGGTATGGTAACGGGTCAGGTCTGTTGCAATTGGTTTGGGACAAAATGTATTATTTTAAAAGATAAACTAACCATCATATAATGAAGATTAATATGTACTTAGTGGCATTAATTGTAGACATACGACATTATATATTTTCCATAAAATTTAGATACACATGGTATCTACGGTCGCATCGTGCGGGTACCTTGCTAATATTTATTTATCCTTTAAGTAAGTTGATTTTATTTAGTTAAATTTATATGGATATTTATATAGTTTCACTTAAATTATTAAAGCACTGAAATATTTTGTAGCCTTTTAAATTTTTTACTTTAATTACTATGCTTTCTTTTTAAATTAGCAAAGTTTATTTTTAAAGGAATCAATGATTAAAACCTGGATTTTGATTGAATCGAACAATGTCCTAAAAACGACTAGACAAATTGAACCAAATGTATCACGCAAGATTTGAACTTTGATCTCTATGTTATTAACACAATGCCCTAATTACCTGAGCTACTAGACCATCACCAGGGCCGCCACCACTCATCAATTAGTCACTGCAAAATATATGCACAATGGTAGACTTAAATTTGCGACCTTTGTTATAAATATAATATCCTAACCAACATAGCTACTGTAACATATGTTCTTTGGTTTAAATTATCTTCATCAAGTCTTAAATCTTGAAAAATTAAGATTACCACCACCGCACCCATCTGCGACTAGATACATCCACCATCACTACCGCCACCACCCACCAATTGGTCGCTGCAAATTATAGTCCCAGGGTACCCGCCGCCGCATTGCGCGGGTACCCTACTAGTTATATATAAGAGCCTACTTAGCAAGACACTAAGAAGGAAAGTACAAAATGATTACAAAGACAAAGAGAAAGGAAAAATACTCCAATCCACCCAATTACATTCAATTCTACTCCAATGTTTCACCCACAAAAATTAGGTAGATATAATTTCCCCTGCGGTGGTCGTGTGTGCTTTACGAATTTTGTTGAATACCAAAATCATTTCTTGATTTCCAAATGAGCCATAGAGAACATTGAATAATCGTGATTATAAACATCTTTTTCTTAAGACAATTCCCCCCACTGTCCCCGAACTCAATAAGCTCGTTTACAAAATTGAAAGTAGGAGACGGGAATACATGTTCTGGAGACGGGAATACATGTTCTACTGTTTCCTCTTCACCATTACATACTAGAGATCCGACGTTTAAGCCTCTATCATACAAGCTTCTTGCCACCGGCAGCCGATCGACCAAGACCAAGCCTCCATACAAAACATTTTACCTTCAAAGGAGCAACACTTAACCATTGCATATTAATGTACCCGGTGGATGTCATTTTTTCATCTATGTATATTATTAACTGCAAACGACCCATCATAGGATATTTTACAACGCAATCTGTCCGTACCACAAATGACACCTGCTGAGCTAATTACGTGAAGCAGATCACAAAGTTGCATCATGGGTGTTAATACCGCATGACCAATTCAAAGAATAACCAGAGTTGCTGATACGATCACTTACATAACAAGTCTTGACTTTTTCGAGGGCATATAAGGTGGGAAATCTGTATTGGAGAGGCACTGAATCGGTCCAAGCATCCTTGAAGATATTTCTGATCAATCGCATTAATCAACCCAAGTCCATCACTAAAGATAGTACACATAGTACTCATTAGTGTTAATGTACGCTGACTTGGTCATGATGACCGTTTTTAGCTTCCACAAATAAAGTAAAACCTATGTTATTTCTTTCAAGTAGTTGGTCAATTGCAAGGAGATTACGGGTATGCAAGGTAGCAATTTCTTAGGGATAGCGGCCTGAAGTTTCCTTTATAAATATTGTGTTAGTCCCGTGATAAGTGAACTAATACACTTATACGTTTTCACTGACCAAATAAAAATTAAGGCAAAACTCACTTTTTAAACTTTTCTTTATTAATTAATAATGATATAACAAAGCAGCAAGTAGTTTGCGGAATAGCTAAGAACAAATTCTAATTAAATTACTTGCAGGAAATAGACAATAACAGATACTATCTAAGACAAATTATGATCAACAAATGATCAGGCACGAGACCAGATACCTTAGTTACAGAGATTCAATTCTCAAATCAAGTAACCAAGGTATTACTGGTTGTTTGCACTCTGCTCAAAGAATAAAGTATGAGGAAAATTTAGCAGCGTGTAGACTTGTTGGGTGCACACAGAATTCGATCGCTAAGTCCTCAATTTAGAGTATTGGGAAACGTGGTGCCAAAAGAATGATCGATCGAATCCACGTGTGAGAATTCTGTTGGTGCAGAGGATATTTCATCCGATGAGCACAACTAACGGAATTCTGACAGTACTTTCTGTCGTCTTGTGATCGCCGATATCTTCTAGAAGATTTGAAAAATATTCCCTTTATCAGCGATACACTAACTTGTGTCTTTCTGTGACACTGAAACTTTATGCCTTTGTACGCTTCAGATCACCATGAGTCTTCGGATACTCATGCTTCTTTAGATGACGTTTAGCTTCAGTGACCTTCGCTAAGAGTTTTGCATAAAGAGGTATCTGTGTTAGGTCACAACAACCCTGGTTTATTAGTTAATTGATAGATTTATTATACTTAAGAATTAAGACAATTGAAGTGATGAACACAGTATTAGAGTCAATGTATAAATCCACTACGTGTGGCTTGTTGCAGAATAACAAGACCACTGATCAATTACAAATGTATGGAAGTGAATACGTGAATTGGTGAGTACTCCTTTGCCAAGTGATCTCTATTTATAGAGTTATAGAGATCTTACAAAAGTGGCAAGGAGTAGTAGAAGGACTAGGATAAGGAAAGTGACCGAGATCAAGGTATTTGATCTGGTCAGTTACATTTTGGAAAGTGTAACTTAGTCCTTCTACTTAGTATTGGATTTCCAATACTGAGTTCCAATACTGAGCGGTCAATACTGCCTACTCAGTATTGCACCAAGACTTAGTTAATTTTCTACAAACTAATCTAAGCTAGTCTAGGTTGTCTTGTTATCTTAAGATCCTAATGGGGTAAGGCTTTTTTCCTTAACAATCTCCCCCTATCTAATGATAACAAGACAATATTACAAAGAGAAGGAATAAAACAAAACAAGACAAAATAAATAAGAAGACCACAGAGTCTTCTTCTTCATCTAAATAGCTGAATCTTCTTCTTCATCTGCTGTTGATGGATTCCTGCTCATTGAAGACTTCTTGCTTGATGTGGATGAACTCTTCTCTCTTTCTCAGTTCACCCTTTCTATTGTTGAGCACGACAATAATCTTCTTTATGAACCAAAAGTCCTCCTTCTTGGTAATCAACCATTTATAGCCCTCACATTTGGAAATGCCTTGTTCTTCATGGGAGGACTGATTAAGCCAGTGCAAGTGATTATAATTCTTCCTTCCTTAGACTGCACTTTCGCCTTATTGACATCAAGGTTTAACCAGTGTATAGCCCTCACATTTGGAAATGCCTTGTTCTTCAAGAACTCCTTCCTATTCTCCTTAAACTGAGTCCGTGCTGCAACCATATTCCAGTAATGTTGGATATAGTCCGGACCCTTTCTTGTAATTTGGTGAGATGGACCAGGAGTATCAGTATCCGGGTCAGCATCTGGTTCTTCTTTAACCCCCAACTCTTGTTCATGTAAGAATCTCTCTTGTTCTTCAATGAGTTGTTGGTTAGTCTTTCTTGGAACCTGCTCAGTATCACTGTCCACAGTATGGACATGTCTTCTTGGTCTGGTGATTAAAGGAGCAGGTTCCTCACTTGATTCAAAAGAAGTGAGGACCACATTTGTCATTCTTCTTGTGGGTGGTCTTCTTCTTCTAGTAACCAGATAGTCTTCAGGTTCTTCTGGCTCTTCATCATCATCCTCCGATGATGAAGAGCTTTCTTCTTCTGCAATTTCCAGTGCGAAGTTTAGAAAGTTTTGGGTTGGCACTGAAATTTGTTCCTCATCTTCATCATCAGCAATATGCCAGACAAAAGGCCTGTATACCACAATTTGCAAGTTGTTCTCCTCTTGAGCAGGTGGCTCAGTATCAACTTGCTGAGGTTGGTCAGTATCAGTCTCCCCCTAAGCAGATGGCTCAGACAGTTCTTCAAGTTGTTGCAGTACCGACCTTCCTCTTTGCCTTCTTCTTTCATACTGGAACCGAAGTGGTTCAATATGAACGAGTTGCTGAGATGGTTGTTGTTGTTGTGGAGGTTGATCTTCTTCTTTTCTCCCCCTGAGCAGATGGCTCAGGTTGATCAACCTCATCTTCTCTTTGTCTCTTGTCCCCCTTTATTGTTATCATTAGATGGAAGGACGAGGTTCAGTATCACCACCTATGTCCCTTCTGGATCTTCTTCTGTAGGGGAGGGCATAGGTTCAGTAACAGTATCAGTATCACCTTCAGAATCTGCATTGTAGGGTGATTTCCCAGGCTCAGTATCATCTCCACCTTGATCTTCATGGTCTCCACTGTGTTGAGATTGTGGAGTCAGTGGAGGTTGATGTTGTTGTTGGAGTAGTGCAACTGACTATTATAGGGAGTCAATTTCACTACTCACGGTGTCCATTCTGGCTAGAATTGTATTCTGTGTGTTATGCATGGCCAGGATCTGTTGCATGATTGTCTGCAGAGACATTTGTTCTTCTTGAGCCTGTACTGCTTGATTACCCTGCACTGATGGTGCTAAAGAAACAAAAAAAAAGAAAAACTGGTTAGAAATGGATGGTTTATCAAATAGAATTGTGGTGTTGATTAACTCTATAATCATTTAAACATAATTTTTGAAGTCTGTATTTCATCTGGTTCATGATAAAATAATGTGAACTTGTGCAAAGCATGTGTAAGAAATATTTTAGTAAAAAGTGAGTGTGAATTTAGTAGCTCAATGTAGGATAAGTCACATTTTCTGAAAAGGTTTCGGGTTTGGGAAAGGGGAGCCTGGGATATGCTTGTTTTATTTTCAATGTTTATCACTCGGTATTAGAGTGATAACAGAAATGTGGCTAAAACCCCATGGTAAAATATTTGGCCATTGTGGCTTAAGGGTTTGTGATCACTTCTTAAATCATGCGATCCAACTCAAAAATAAGTTGGGCATGATTCAAGCAGCACCAGTGGGTGTCAGTGTGACATCAACCACCTTTGTCTCTTAAAATGTTGAGACAACTATAGACTGACAGTGATCATTTAAGTGATCATTTAAGTGCTCAGTGTATGAATGTTGCATAGTAGCAGTGGGCTAACTATGTTGGCCATTAAAAGGAAATGTAAAAAAGTTCGATTGAGACTTTGGTCAGTATTGAAATGGTACTAATCAATACTTAGTCTATATGGGGGGAAATATATATATATATATATATATATATATATATATATATATATATATATATATATATATATATATATATATATATATATATATATATATATATATATATATATATATATATATATATATATATATATATATATATATATATATATATATATATATATATATGTTTGTGTGTGTGTGTGTGTGTGTGTGTATATATATAAGTTTAAGGAAACTATAGAAATTCATACCTGAGACTTTGTCAGATTCCCTTCTCCCATCTGCAGAGGTCGGTGCTGGATCATCTGTGTGTTGATTTGAACCTCCAGCACCCTCAGGACCTTCATGGCCTCTATCCTGAGCACCTTCCAGTGTATGTTGCTCATATTGGATCTCCACATCAAGAGGAACATCAGGTTCCGGAATTGGTTGAGCAATGTTTTCTGGTTCAGGACCTGGAAGGTCTGCGGTTGCAGCAACTAAATTCTGCACTTCAAGAAATGCAGTTAATGATGGAACATGTGTATGCTGCACAATATCTGATGAAAGAGCTCCCATGATTATTGGAGTCAAACTTCTTCTTCTTCTTCCATCAAACAAAGGATGTGGAAGTGACTCAGTATCAGACTTAGTATTTGTATCTGATGTAGTATGAGGAGCATCAGGATCTTGTGCAGGTTGTGGAATGTTTGGCTGCACTGGTTCTTGTTCAGGTTGAGCATCCACCATCTCAACGTCTTGATCAGCATTCCCACCACCACCATTATCATCATTATCATCATCACTGTCCTCATTTGATTCAGTATCAAAATCATCTTCATCATTATCGTCTTCAACATTTATATGATCCTGTACAATAGCTCACATGGATGGACTCAACAAGGGTTCTCCTTCCCTTGGTCTGTGAAAGTAGATCTTCTCATTGAGAGGAGGAAGATCAACTCTAGGACTGTTGAAATTATCATAAATGTGAGCAGCCATAGAATTTTGGAAGATGAGAGATAGAAATCTGCAGAAAGGGACATTGAACTCTCTGGTTTGAGCCCGAACCAGAGTGTCTAGTTCGTTGAATATCAGCCTTGCATAGTCAATGTCTCGATTGTGGTACATGGCATGTACAATCTGTATCCAAAAATCATTTATTTGGTCAAAGGCTCCTTCCTGTCTTGTGGGTCATACACCGAATAATTGTTGAAATAAGAACACACCACATTGGACCAAATTCGTTTCTCTTTATAATGCCAGTGGTACCTCTGCGACCAATAAAAGGCAACACTGATCTAGCCTCAGCTCGATCAACAAATGGATCATACTAACATGAGCCGGAAGACGGGATTTTTCCCGTGTAATAGCAGTCGAGACAAAAACTCGTCTTTGATCACGAATAACCCATCCGGTGATCATATCTGGAGAATCGAGTTTTGCAGAGTACCAGAATTCGCACGACATTTTTGGCTAAATGGCTCGAGGAGAGAGTTGCAGAGCTCGAGCAATCGGACTGTTCTTCATGTATGTAACAATGTGTGTGAATTCAGGGCAGGCCCAAGCTTGAGGAATATTGAAATCGCGACGCCGGAGCAGCATCTGGTGCGACAAAGTGATAGTTCACCATTATCTGTGATTACGATCGAAAATTTGCTTGCAAAATGAAAGTAGAATCGTTAAACGCGGAGAGAATTTGAGAGGAATGAATGAAATAACTGTTAAAAGATTTTAATTGGAAGAAAAAAACGGTTATTTATAATTAGAAGGAAATAATCACGGTATTGGGAAGTAAAAACGGCTGAAATGACAGCCTTATCCTGTTCCAATGGTAACTTTCTTATTAAGAAAGGTTAACGTTGGGGAGTATGAGGGTTAGAATCAGTTTTAACACTCCAGGACTCCCAATACCGAGTTAAAAAAAAATTTAAATTTATAAAAACATTTAATTTATCCTATAAATTAATAAAAAATAAAAATTATTTAATTTTGATAAACCAGACGAGTGATGCTGAGCGGGTCAGTATTGGAACCAATACTGAGCAGACAATATCAGAAATTTTTGAGAAGATTTAAGGGTTCAACATGCCCAATTTCCCTAGTAGATACATAAACCTTTCTTCTGAGAGAGGTTTAGTAAACACATCAGCCAATTGGTCCGCTATGGGAACAAAATCTACCTCAACCTTACCCTTTTCCACATTATCTCGAATAAAGTGGTGTCTGATATCAATGTGCTTTGTCCTTGAATGATGGATTGGATTCTCAGTGATAGCAATAGCACTCTTGTTATCACAATGAATGGGTGTCTTCTGAAAGTTGAACCCATAGTCCATAAGTTGATACTACAAATAAGAGTTGAGCACAACAACTTCCTGCAGCAACATATTCTGCTTCTGCTGTGGAAGTTGCTACTGAATTTTGCTTCTTGGATGACCAACCAACCAATCTTCCACCAAGAAATTGGCATCCTCCACTTGTGCTTTTCCTGTCTAGCCTGCAACCTGCAAAATCTGCATCTGTATACCCTTCAAGGTCAAAGTCTGAGTCTTTGGGATACAAAAGACCCATGTTAGGAGTACCTGAAAGATATCTGAAGATACGCTTAACAGCTTTCATATGTGATTCTTTGGGATCAGCCTAATACCGAGCACACAAACATGTTGCAAACATGATATCAGGCCAGCTAGCTGTTAAGTAAAGTAAGGAACCAATCATTCCTTGGTATGTGGATTGACATACTGGCTTACCAGTGTCATCCTTACTTATTTTGTCTTGAGTACCCATAGGGGTGTGCATAGAAGATAAAGTTTCAAATTTGTATTTCTTCAGCATCTCATGCACATACTTACTTTGGTTTATAAAAGTGCCATCAGGCTTTTGATCAACTTGTAAACCAAGAAAATAAGTAAGTTCTCCCAACATACTCATCTAATACTGAGCTGACATTATCTTAGCAAACCAATCACACATGGATTTTTCAGTGGAGCCAAAGATAATATCATCAACATGTATCTGAATGAGTAAAATGTCAGACCCTTTTCTTTTTGAAAATGAAGTTCTCTCTAATTTACCTCTTGTAAATTTATTTTCAATTAGGTACTCAGACAGGGTATCATACCTGTTAAGGCAAAAAGCCTTACCCCATTAGGATCTTAAGATAACAAGACAACCTAGACTAGCTTAGATTAGTTTGTAGAATATATTAACTAAGTCTCGGTGTGATACTGAGTGTGCAGTATTGGCCACTCAGGATCAGAACTCAGTATTGGAAATCCAATACTGAGTGGAAGGACTGAGTTACATTCTTAAATGTAACTGACTAGATCAAATCCCTTGATCTTAGTCATTTTCCTTGTCCGGTCCTTCCGTTACTCCTTTGCCCATCTTGTAAGATCTCTATATCATTATAAATAGAGATCACTTGGCAAAGGAGTACACACCAATTGACGTATTCACTTTCACATCTTTGTAATTGATCAGTTGTCTTGTTATTCCGCAACAAGCCACACTTAGTGGATTTATACATTGACTCTAATACTGTGTTATACACTTTAATTGTCTTAAGTATATTAAATCTAATCAATTAATTTATAAAACATGGGTGTTGTGACCTAACAACTGGTATCAGAGCAGGCTAAAATATACTCTTATTTAGTCGATCTATTACCCTGTAAGCCATTCCTTATACATACCCTTCCCAACCTTCAAAATCAAGAATGTCTTCCATTGTTGCACCAGTTATGTCTGGAAAGGGACTGCCAATCTTTGATGAAAAAGACTTCATCAATGGAAACTAAAAGCTCAATGGTATCTCGAATCTATTCACCACGAGATGCTCACAGTAATAAATGATGGTCCCATCATTCCACAAACTGTGGAACCCATTGCAGCTACTGATGATGCTCCTGAAAGCACAAGAACAGTTCCAAAACTGAAGCATACATGGACTGATACTGAACGTCAGTTGTACAGTCTGGAATCCAGAGCAAAGGGGGTGATTGGAAATGCAGTTATCAAAGAAATACTTAATGCAATTATGAAATTGTCAACAGCAAAGGCTATGTGGGATAGCTTATCAGTCACCTATGAAGGCACATCTAAGGTGAAGTTGCAGAGAAAGAGTAACATGAGATGGAAGTATGAAAACTTCTTCTCAAGTCCTAATGAAGACATCACCACTCTCTATAACAGGTTCAATACTGTTATCCATGATCTCATCAGTGTACGGATTGTGAAGGAAAAAGGTGAACTTGTTCAAAAAAATTTGGACAGTCTTCCTCAACAATTTCTTGACATGACAAACTCTGTCAATGATGCTAACAACATTGAAACATACACTCTTCAAACATTGTATGGTTTAATGTTGAATCATGAGGAGAACAATGCTTTAAGACTGATCAACTGGAAGAAGACTTCCACTGGCATGGCTTTAGTTGTGCAACAGGCCTATACTGTCACTGAGCCTGAAGAACCAGAGGTAGATTTTGCTGATGCTGAGGCAGAGGAGCTTGAAACTCAAATGGCTCTCATGTCCACGAAGCTGGATCAGTTGAAGAAGAATAGGCTGGGTGTTAGCTCTTCCAATACTGACCCAAGATCTGGTTTATGCTACAGGTGTGGAAAGCCTGGACACATTGCTGCCAACTGTCATACTAAGTCAACTGAAACTGATCAGAATGACAAGATTGCATACCGAGCTAAATGGTATAGGGACAAGTATGTCAAGTTGAAGAACTGGAGCAAAGAAAAGATTTTTGAGTACATGATTGTTGATCTTAAAACTTTAGTATAGAAAGAAAAAGCTTTAAAATTAACGATTCTCGAACTTGAAAGGGTAAATAATGAAAACTTAGATAAATTTGCAAAATTTAAAGATTTAGAATTAAATTTTTTGAACTTACAAGACATGAACCAAAGATTAGTTGACAAAGCTCATTTACACAAACTGGAAAAAGAAAAAATTGAAAAACAGTGTAAATCTTGGGGAAATTCCTCTATTAAATTAAATAAATGTCTAAATCAACAATTTCCAAAAAATGTGAGGGTTGCACTTGGTGTTGATCCTCAGTTAAAAAATAGAAACAATTTTGCTGATTTATTTGAAGAATTTTCTGATATGAACCCTATTCAGTTTGTCAAATCAAAAACATTTTATGAAGTTGGATGTCAAACTGAGTCAGATTATGAGGACAAAATCATTTTTGATAAACCTATTGGTCCATCTATCTGTTCAAAGTGTTCACTGAACTACAAGAGCTCAGTATTGAATTTTCTGAAAAAGAAATTTCTGATACTGAACCCAAAGTAGTGCAGTATGACACATCTGCTGTTCCACCATTTGAATTATTGTTTAATACAACTACTTTTTAAAAATATAATGAAAATGAAACTACTTCTACTTCTAGTGTTTTAACTGATACTGAAGTTGCAGGAACAGAAAAGTCATGTACTGAAGAACCTAAAGAGCATGTTAAAGTTGTCATTTTAAAACATGATAATCAAAAATCAACTTCAACAGGATCTTCAAGTGGCAAAAACAAGAAGTTTAAAATTAATAAGACTTCTTTGCCAAATAAAAAGAAGAAACCAGATCCATCTCCTTCAAAACCAGTTAAAAATAAACAACCTAGTAAAAATGACAAAAATAGCATTTTAAAACCTATTGGTGATTAGATCAAATTTCTAAGTCAAAAATTTTCAAAACTTACTAATACTGATCAGTCAAAAGAAAAACAATTTTTTAAAATTCCTTATGAAAACTTTTTTAGGAATAGGCCTAGAAAATGCTATAGATGTCATCATACTGGTCATAAGGGAGATGAATGTTGGACTAATCTCTCAAATCCTAAGTACTCAGTACCAAAGAAAAAGAGAGAAAACCAGTCAGTATCACCTAAGAAAACCTCCAAGGCTGCTCCTGAAGTGATATTGACCTCTCCATTTAAAGAGATCAAGTCTAAACCTATTTCTCCTACCAAAGGTCCCATTCAAAAATGGGTTCCTAAAAAGAACTAATCATAATTATGTGTCTTGTGCAGGGTGACAGAAAATGGTACTTAGATAGTGGCTGCTCAAGACACATGACTGGCAGTATGGAGTACCTTCTAAACTATACACCAGAGAAGGGTCCTTCTGTCAAGTTTGGGGATGATTCGGTAGGAAAAACAAGAGGATATGGAGTGATCAAGGCAGGCAACATAATTTTCAAAAGAGTTGCCTATGTAGAGGGTCTGAAACACAATCTGCTCAGTATCAGCCAGATGTGTGATGATAACAATGAAGCTCGCTTCTGGAAGACTGCAGGAATCATCTACAATGACAAGGGGAAACCTGTACTCATTGCTCCAAGAGAAAACGATGTCTATGTGGTCAACCTGTCTGAACTAGACCCTACTATTCGAGTCTGCCTGCTTTCTAAAGTCAATCCAACACTGAACTGGATGTGGCACAAGAAACTCTCTCACATCAACTTCAGAAACATCAACGAGCTCAGTACGAAGAATTTGGTGAGAGGGTTGCCCACATTTACTTATTCTAAAGATAAGTTGTGTACAACATGTGAAATGGGCAAGCAGAAGAAGAGTTCATTTAAATCAAAATTCAACCACTCAATAAATGAACCTCGCTTCAGGAAGACTGCAGGAATCATCTACAATGACAAGGGGCAACCTGTACTCATTACTATGTTACATATGGATCTTTTTGGTCCCATCAGTACACCATCTCTGGGCAAAAAGATCTATACACATGTCATGGTTGATGAATACTTAAGATACACTTGGGTCATCTTCCTCAAGACCAAATCAGATGCTACCACAGAAAATAATTGCCTTCATCAAGAGAGAAGAACTACAGAAAGGCAACAAGGTCAAGCAACTTAGAAGTGACCATGGTACTGAGTTCAAGAACTCAGTATTAGCAGATTTCTGTGAAGACAAAAGAATTGTACAAAACTTCTCTGCAGCCTACACACCACAACAAAATGGTGTTATAGAAAGGAAAAATAGAACATTGATTGAAGCTGCAAGAACTTTGTTATGCCATGCTGGACTGGCACTGAGCTTCTGGGCTGAAGCTGTAAAATGTGCTAACTTTACACAGAACAGAGCTACAATAGTCCAGAGACATCACACGACTCCTTATGGGTTATATCATGGCAGAGTTCCTAATGTGGAATATTTCCGCATCTTTGGGAGTAAATGTTTTGTACTCAGTACTAAACAAAATCTGAACAAATTTTCTCCTAAAGCAAATGAAGGTGTGTTCATGGGCTATTCATCACACTCTAAAGCCTTCAGAGTGTTTATTTTATCTACAAAGGTGATTGAAGAATCCATCCATGTTACTTTTGATGAAAATCTGGATGTACATTCTCTTTCAGTACATGAGGACATAAGTGGTCTAGAAACCTTATGCAATCCAGAAAACTCCAATGCTGACCAGCCCAAGTCTCATCTGTTGGAATATGCTTATGTCATGTCATATAATTATACGGCTAGACGTACACGAGCCTATAGGATCACACTTATACATAGAGATACCATTTAATATATACTCCCCCCATCCCTAAATAAAGTTCCCATTTCTCTTTGGCACAACTTTTTAGGAGATAGTTAGTGGTGGGGTATTTGTTATTACTTTTGATTAAAATATAAGGTTTGATTGGAGAGAGAAAGTGTTTTAGGAGATAGTTAGTGGTGAAAGTAATGACAATAATATTATTATATTAAGTGGGCCCCTTAAGTTTGAGATATGTGAACTTTATTTAGGGACAAAATTTGAAGGAAAAATGAAAACTTTATTTAGGGACGGAGGAAGTATAATGTAATTATTATATTTACATTATTTATATATCCTAAATAACAAGAGGTAATTAAATAGACTTAATAGTTAGGCTTAATTTAATTAAAGGGTCATAGATATAGTTAAGTAAAAAGCCCAATGGGCATTAGGATTTAGTAATATGAGATGTTGCTAAACCTAATTAACTAACCAAGAAATTGAGTGTGCCGCCTCTTTTCTCTCTCGATGCAAAAATACAGCTGTATGAACTACACACCAATCGTCTGTGTGGTTTTGTCTTGAGTATACGCAACTACCAAATAAAGGGCAAAACAATTATTTGTGGAGCTGCTTGCTTTGGCTTGTGTGAATGGCAGAAACCAACAAACCCCTTTTGATCTTGCTTTTGGACGTACAAAATGCAAGTGATTATAGGAAAAGATTAAACACACGTGTGTGTGTTGTTTTGTGGTGTTTTGTCAATGCATACTTAGAGATTGGTTACTAGGAGAACTAGCATCCCGTGGCAGTCGACGACGTGTAGTGTGGACCAACTTTAGAGGTATTTCCATTAAATACTTGGTTTTCATCCGTCACCATCCTCAACCGAATCCATCTAAATGAAAGGCAACTAGGGTATGAATTCTTATACCATTCTCTTTGATTTTACTTGTAGTTTAATTGTATGATTTAATATTAGATCCGTTCATGGTGATTTAAACAATTTTCCGCTGCGTTTGTTACTTGTAATAACCGAAAATCACCATTAGTGGTATCACGAGTCATTATATTAATCATATAATTAGCTAGATTTTGTTAAAAAAAGGCAAAAATCAATCGTTTTTGACGGTATATTAATCCCGATCGGAATGAAAAAAACCCTACGGTTTCTTTTTATTTTGGTTTCGGTTTTTTAATTAAAAAGTGGGTTAAAACTTGTATTTTTGGAACCTTATTATCACTTATTACAAAATCACATCAAAAAATTAATCTAGTTTATTGAATTTTTTGATTATTTGGCTTGAAATTACTTGTTTAATTTTGTTTTTGATTTGGCAAAACATGTATTTTTGTCATATCCCAAGCCAAAGCCTTGTCAATTGTTGCTTGTTTGTGCAAACCGATGAAAGCCTAGACCGTTTGTGAATGAATGTGTTTGTTGTTCGTTGTTTGGTTGTTTAGTTGATTTGGGAAAAGCCATGTTTTTGGCTTAAATTGTTGTAATTTGTTTCAATTTTTTCTTTTATTTTTGGTGCCATTTTTTGGGGCAAATTTCATTGTAAAAGTAATTAGAATAGTTGTATTTTGTTTCTTTGTACTTTATAATTTGTTGACCAAAGGTGAAGAAAAGATGAGGACAAAACAACAATTTTCGGTACCTCCTGCGCAGCTGCACGAAAACAGACTTCCCGGAGATTGGCTATTCCGTTGGACCTAAAACCACCGCCAAAATTTCCGCAACTCAGAGACCTACAACTTTACAGAAGGCGGGGAAGACCACCGAAGATTCCTTCAGTGACTTTTCGGGCCTTGAAGTCAGTCTGAATTTTCTGGCAGATTGCATTTTTCACAAAATGTTGGTTTCTACTTGCCCATGAATGTCATGGGGCAAGTGGGAGCCCATTGGGTTTATGTAGGCCCGTTTGGGTTCATGTTGGCCCGTCCCCTAGTTTGACCCTTCGGTCCGTCGTGATGACTCACGTGACCGAACCTAGGATTTCATCGGTCGAGGTTTGCACAAAATTTGTTGCATGTTTTATTTATGTTTGTGGTTGTTTTCTTTTCTATTAGATACAAGTAATAAAACAATTAAATTATGATTTTAGACACAAACATTGAAACATCCAAACCTTTTATCATCTATGATTACTTGTTAATCATTAATGATTCATCTTTAATCTAAAATTGTTTTGAGATTAAACTAAGTTTAAATATGATTTGAAACTTAACCCTTAATAATCGTTAAATGTTTTTACCATTTATTAAACGACTTATGAAGTAGTATGAATGAATTACATGATTCATTCATATCTTAATAAAATTGTATTCATTAAAATTTAACATACCTAAAATTCAAGTCACGCCGTCCAATCGGTTGATAATCACTTGCTTCTATTTTTGAATTCACGTGAGACGTGGTTTGAATTTAGATCCGAGGTCATTATTCTCTACGCGTGAGACCTAGATATATTTTGACATGATTTCACATTGGTTGACTTAATCACGGTGAGACCTTGACTCGAGGCGAAGATGCGACAAACATGCCACTTGACCCTAGATGCTTGTTCACTAGGTGCCATGAAGTCCCATACCTCCAAGAGTTGCACTTGTAATGCAAATGTTGATCGTCACCTACCTATTGGATTTATCATCTCTAGCAGATCAACTGATGCGGTGATAGAAGCTCAATGAGATCTTAGCTTTTAATTATAATTAATTGGGTAGTTAATTGATTAAGAAATTATTGTTGAAAATACTATTTTTTTGAACTTTGTGTGTTATACAGATAACAACAACAAATCAAAACCTAAGTATCTCCGCTCTAAAATCAGTTCTTGAAAACTGAAACGGACTAATATCAACTTTATCGACTGATATCGAACTCTAAGGATTGTCCTTAGAGATGAGAACAAGTTGATACACCTTTAAGAGGCCTTACCTGAGGCACCTCCTGCAAATGCTTCTGCTGCTGTTCGTCAAGCTTTTATCGAAACGTTTTAACGAACACCAAGAAAGTTGCTACTCCTATGCTTGTGAGCATGAACCCCGAGATCCGAAAGAACTTCGAGGAACTCACAGCATATGACACGATAAGCGAGTTGAAAATGATATTTCAACAACAAGCAGAACATGAACTGTTCAAAACAGTTAAAGCATTCCACGCTTACAAGCAGGCTAGGGAAATCAAATAGCACCTATATCTTGAATATGAAATGCTATATTGATCAAATGGAACGTCTTGGTTACCCATTGCCACAAGTTCTTGGAATGAGCTTGATTCGTACCTCACTATCCAAGGATTATGACCAGTTTGAAAAGAGTTTTAAAAATACATAGCATGGGGAAGACAATTGGAATATTACATGATATGGTAAAACTGGTTGAGCAAAGGTTACCGAATTCTTTTCTAGCAATCAGGGAAGGTAAACCGCAAGCACAAGGCAAGAGTCTAGGTAAGGATAAGCTAATTTACTTTTCTAAATCTACGATTCCCCCACATGCTAAAAAGGAGCACCCTACAAAGGATATCTCTTGCCATCATTGTGATGAAACCGGCCATTGAAGGAGGAACTGTCCTGCCTACTTGGCAGAGTTGATGAAGGACAAATGTGTTCTGGCTAGCACATTAGGTATCTTCATTATAGAACTCTATACTTTTACTAATAAATCTTGAGTGTATGACACTAGTTGTGGTACTCACATTTACACAAATGTGCAAGATTAAAAGTAAAGTATAAAGCTAAAATAATGGAAGCTATGATCTAATCCTTCATATGCGTTAATTATTGTTTTGAACAATTGTCAATTATGCATTGTTTAGCTTTATCGTTTGTTGAATAATGATTTATTCAAATTATTATGGATTATGATATTTTGTTTTATGAAAAATAACATATTTTATAACTATTCCTTGTAATAGTATGCTTGAAATTGATATGCATGATCCAGATTCAAACGATAGTTCTATATAGAAATGTAGCACTTAAGAATCCAAAACGGTTTGGATTCCATTTACCTAGAGCATTGTCATCTTTTCCACATAAACAAGAAACGCATTTTGACACTACCATACGAAGGGCTTCTTAACAAATGATTATGAATCATTTAAATGCATCTCTTGTATATTATGGAAAGATAACAAGAAAGCATTTCTCCTATGTTGGCGAAAGAGCTAAAAATCTACTTGGACTCATACATACTGATGTATGTGGCCCTTTTAGAACTAAGACTAGGGAAGGTGTTACCTACTTTATCACTTCCACTGATGATTTCAGTAGTTATGGTTATGTTTACTTGATTAAACATAAACATAAAATCTTTAAAACGTTCAAAGCTTTCTAAAGTGATGTAGAAAATCAACTCGGCAAGACAACAAAGGATTTCCGTCCTAATCGAGGAGGAAAGTACATGAGCCAAGAGTTTCAGGATCATCCAACCCAACGTGAGATTGTCTCACAATTATCTCCTCCATACACTCCACAAGATCATAGTGTGTCCGAAAGGAGATATCAGACCCTGCTTGACATGGTTCGATCTATGATGAGTCCTACTACTCTTCCTCTATCCTTTTGAGGGGTATGCACTGAAGTGTGCTGCTCGAATACTTAATATGGTTCCGACCAAGAGGTTAAAAAGACACCATATGTAATATGACATGGGAAAGTCCCTAATTTGTCTTACTTGAAGATCTGGGGTTGTGAGGATCTCGTGGAACAAGACATGCCGAACAAACTTGAGCCCATATCTATCAATTGTATCTTCATTACTATTTTACTACCCACATAAGAACAAATTGTTGTTGCTCAGTATGCTGAGTTTCTTGAGAACAGTCTCAATTCACAAAGCAAGTGGGAGCACTATAGACTTTGACAAGATTCAAAGCGAAGATGCACAACCTTCTGGTAACACTAGCAAATATCATTATGAGGCTGGACATATAGATGTTGGACCACAGAATGATGTTGTTCCCATTCGTAGGTCCGCAAGGACACCTCATGCACCTGAACGATATAGATTTTTATCGATGCTGAGGGGCAAAGTTTCGAGGATCATAATGAATCCCCTAACTGTCAAGTTGCATTATTGAATTTTGAATTCGAAAAATGACTTGAAGCTATGAATGCGAAAATGAAATCCATAAGAGACAATCAAGTTTTGAACTCAATTGGTCTTTCTCAAAACAGTAAGACTGTTGACATGGATGAAAATATACACACCTATAAAGCTCTTATAGTAGCAAAAGGTTACACTCAATTCTATGAGATTGACAATGATGAAACCTTCTCGCTTGTTACTAAAGACGTAAGGATTCTTATAGCCAAATTAGTGTACTATGACTATGAGATTTGGTTAATGATGAAATAAAACGTTTGTTTCACCTAAAATCCAAACTGAGCATATGTATATATGAAAGCTAGTGGGAGCATTGTCATTTCTCAAATCATACATGTTGATGACATATCCCTCATGTGAAACAATATAAATATACCATGGTTACAAGATGAAAATTCTGGCTTGGAAATGTTTTGACATGAAGGATTGTAGAAATACGACACACATACTTGAAGTTAAGAATCTATTAGAATAGATCATAGCGGTTGATTGGTTTTAGTCAAAGTGCTTACATTGATAAAATTCTAAAATGGTTTAGAATGAATGCTCCCAAACGAGGAAGACCTCGTATACAACACAATGTAAACTTGAGTGAGACTTAAGGACCTTCCACACTTGATGTCGTAAAGCGAATGAATGTAATCCCCTATGAGTCGGCTATTCCATTCATCATGTACGCTGTAAGAAGCACTAGGCCAAACGTAACGTCCTTAAGGGATCTTACTAAAAAATACCAACAAAATCCACGAGAGAGTCACTGGATCACTGTTAAGAACACATTTAAGTATATTTGAAATACTGGATATATGTTCCTTGGTTATGGTGGAGATACCAAACTGAAGCTAAGTATACTTGCTATACTTATGCTACTTTTGAAATAGGTCGTGATGACGCTAGACCTTATTTACGAAGGTTCACTACATTCTAATGATTAATCAAGATATGTGAAATTCGTACTCTAAAAGTTCAAACATATAACTAACTAGCTGACACTTTATCGAACTCAATGTCTTGTACCAAACATATTGAATATGAATGGAACATTGGACTTCGACAAGCTATTAGTTTCATGTAAATCTGTTTTAGTATTTGGATAATGGATCAATGAGCAGTTTTTATTGGAATAAATTGATATATTTGATATGATCGTTTTTATATGAATATCTACTGTGTTCTATATTTGCATGTTTATATCCATGAATATTTACTGCGTTTTATATTCTAAATTATCCATTGTCATATTAATAATATGGGAATATTATTAAGACAAATCTGAGGGCATTAATGAAATTATTTTAGTATGACTAAGGATGATGAAATCAAACTCACATGTTGTTCATAATGATGCACAATTGGACTGACCCAACCTATGAGAAATCACTTCCTGGAGTTATGTCACAAGTGAATCTCACAAAGGCTTTGTCACCTATCCTTAGACTTGAGATGCAAGTTGGTTTGTGTATGTAGAGGGGCAAACTTTGATGTGGTTAAACGCTGACCTGAATAAGGCTGCTATAACAACCACTATCGGGTTTGTCATTAAGCATATGACAAACATGTGTAGTCAATAAAGAATTTGTTCCTCCACGTATGTGGATTAGATACTACTAGGTCCCTCGATGATTTGAGTAGATGTATGTGTGGCCACACCCAAAAGGTAATCAAGATGAATCTTGATTGGTTTTGGTAATCTACTTCAATATATAGATCGAGAAACAGAATCGTTGAAATTTTAGATTGCATTAATCCTTGTCTAAAATTCAACATAGTATCAGTAACAAAAGGATAACTGCTCGAAAAACTTTGAACAAAGATTTTATGAAACTCCTCATGTACTTCTAGGGGCATTGGCGGGTTTCTAGACTCTAACCTTTGCTTGTATAATTACTGGTTGTTATGAGGTGCGCAAGTGGGAGCTGTTGGAATATACTTATGTCATAACATATAATTATACGGCTAGACGTACATGAGCCTATAGGGTCACACACTTATACATTGAGATACCATTTAATATATATAATGTAATTATTGTATTTACATTATTTATATATTCTAAGTAACATGAGGTAATTAAATGGGCTTAATAATTAAGCTTAATTTAATTAATGGGTCATAGATATGGTTAAGTAAAAAGCCCAATGGGCATTAGGATTTAGTAATATGAGATGTTGCTAAACCTAATTAATTAACTAACCAAGAAATTGAGTGTGCCGCCTCTTATCTCTCTCGATGCAAAAATACGGCTGTATGAACTACACACACCAATCGTCTGTGTGGTTTTGTCTTGAGTATACGCAACTACCAAATAAAGGGCAAAACAATTATTTGTGGAGCTGCTTGCTTTGGCTTGTGTGAATGGCAGAAACCAACAAACCCCTTTTGATCTTGCTTTTGGACGTACAAAATGCAAGTGATTATAGGAAAAGATTAAACACACGTGTGTGTTGTTTGTGTGGTGTTTTGTCAATGCATACTTAGAGATTGGTTACTAGGAGGGACTAGCATCCCGTGGCAGTCGACAACGTGTAGTGTGAATCAACTTTAGAGGTATTCCCATTGAATACTTGGTTTCCATCCGTCACCATCCTCAACCGAATCTATCTAAATCAAAGGCAACTAGGGTATGAATTCTTATACCATTCTCTTTTATTTTACTTGTAGTTTAATTGTATGATTTAATATTAGATCCGTTCATGGTGATTTAAACAATTTTCCGCTGCGTTTGTTACTTGTAATAACCGAAAATCACCAATACATCCATACTATGTTGATCATGGTATGAGTGATAATGATCAATTCAGAATTCAAAGTGATATAATTGCAACAAATACCGAGGTTCCCATTTCTGAGAACCCCAATACTGAGTTCCCAATCATTGATCTGAACAACTCCACATATGAAGAGGGTGAAACATCTAATACTTCCCAAGACTCCACTACAGATCTGCAAAATGAAGAAGAACAGCAACCAGAACTGTCTAATACTGAACAAACTTCAGATCAGTATCAGACAGACAACACCCCAGTTCAACAAGATATTGTTGACCTTGCTTCAAATTCTCCCTTAGGAAACAATCTAAGGGAACACAGAGACCATCCTCACTCAAATATTATTGGTCCAATTGAACAAGGTGTCCAAACAAGAAGAAAGTTAGCCTTTGAACCCCAAGCCACTGCCAATTTCTGTTTCTTCTCAAGTTTTCTGTCTACCATGGAACCAAAGAAAGATGATGAAGCTTTATTAGATGAAGACGGGTTAGAAGCAATGCAAGAAGAGCTTACAGAATTTGAAAGAAACAAGGTATGGAACTTAGTACCACCTCCTGCTGGCAAAACTATTATTGGTACTAAGTGGGTGTTCAGAAACAAGATGGACAAGGATAGTGCTGTATTCAGAATCAAGGCAAGACTGGTTGCTCATGGTTACAGGCAAGAAGAAGACATTGACTATGATGAAACCTTTGCACCAGTTGCAAGAATTGAAGCTATTAGGCTGTATCTTGCATATGCAGCCTTCAAGAACTTCAAAGTTTATCAGATGGATGTCAAGAGTACCTTTCTCAATGGAAAATTACAAGAGGAAGTTTATGTTAAACAACCACCATGTTTTGTTGTTTCTAAATTTCCTATTTATGTTTTCATGCTTGATAAAGCTTTGTATGGGCTCAAACAAGCTCCCAGAGCCTGGTATGATACCCTGTTTGAGTATCTAATTGAAAATAAATTTATAAGAGGTAAAATTGATAAAACTTTATTTTCAAAAAGGAAAGGTTCTGACATCCTACTTATTCAGATATATGTAGATGATATTATCTTTGGCTCCACTGACAAGTCTATGTGTGATTGGTTTGCTAAGATAATGTCATCTCAGTATCAGATGAGTATGATGGGAGAACTTACTTATTTTCTTGGTTTACTAGTTGATCAAAAGCCTGATGGCACATTTATAAACCAAAGTAAGTATGTGCATGACATGTTGAAGAAATACAAATTTGAAAATTTATCTTCCATGCACACTCCTATGGGTACTCAGGATAAAACAAGTAAGGATGAGACTGGTAAGCCAGTATGTCAATACACATACCGAGGTATGATTGGTTCTTTACTTTACTTAACAGCTAGCAGGCCTGATATCATGTTTGCAACATGTTTGTGTCCTCGGTATCAGGCTGGTCCTAAGGAATCACATATGAAAGCTGTTAAGCGTATCTTTAGATATCTTTCAGGTACTCCTAACATGGGTCTTTGGTATCCCAAAGACTCAGACTTTGACCTTGAAGGGTACACAGATGCAGACTTTGCAGGTTGCAGGTTGGACAGAAAGAGCACAAGTGGAGGATGTCAATTCCTTGGTGGAAGATTAGTTGGTTGGTCATCCAAGAAGCAAAACTCAGTAGCAACTTCCACAGCAGAAGCATAATATGTTGATGCAGGAAGTTGTTGTGCTCAACTATTGTGGATGCAGTATCAACTTATGGACTATGGGTTCAACTTTCAGAAAACACTCATTCATTTTGATAACAAGAGTGCAATTGCTATCACTGAGAACCCAGTCCATCACTCAAGAACAAAGCACATTGATATCAGACACCACTTTATCCGAGATAATGTGGAAAACGGTAAGGTTGAGTTAGATTTCGTTCCTACAGAGGACCAATTGGCTGATGTTTTACTAAATCTCTCTCTGAAGAAAGGTTTATGTATCTACTACGGCAATTGGGCATGTTGAATCCTTAAATCTTCTCAAATTTTTCTGATACTGTCTCCTCAGTATTAGTTCTAATACTGACCAGCTCTGTATCACTCGTCTGGTTTATCAAAATTTAATATTTAATATTTTTTATTAATTTATAGAATAAATTAAACGTTTTTATATTTTTAATTTTTTTTAATTTAATTTTTTTTTCTCGGTATTTGAAGTCCTAGAGTGTTAAAACTGATTCTAACCCCTATACTCCCCAAACGGTAACCTTTCTTAATAAGAAAGTTACTGTTGGAACAAGATAAGGCTGTCAAATTAACTGTTTTTACTTCCCAATACCGTAATTATCGTCTTATTAGTATAAATAATCATTTCTTCTTAATTTTAAAACTTTCTATCAGTTATTTCATACTTTCTCTTTCAATTCTCTCTGCGATTAACGTTCTACTCTCTCTTTGCAAGAAATTACTTAATCTCAAATCGTAGATGGCAAACTACAGATTCGTCGCACCCGATGTTGCACCGGCGACCCAGTTTAGAAAAGATGAAGTGCCCAAGTTTGCGAGGAACAACATCACTGCTAATTTCAATATTCCTCAAGCTTGGGTCTGCCCTGAATTCACACATATCGTCACATACATGAAGCATTGTCCTATCACTCGAGCTCTGACTCTATCTTGTCGACCCATATATCTAGAGATGTTGTGTGAATTCTGGTACCCTTCAAAACTCGACTCTCCAGATATGATCACTGGATGGGCTATTCGTGATCAAAGAAGAGTATTTGTCTCAACTACTATTATACGGGAAACACGGAGACTTCCCGCCCACGCTCATTATGAGCCTTTTGTTGATCGAATAGAGGCCATATCAATATTGCCTTTCATTGGTCGCAGAGGAACCACTGGCATCATTAAACGAAATGAATTTGGTCCAATGTGGGGTGTTCTCATTTCCACAATCATTCGATGTATGACCCACAAAACTGGAGCACTGGACCAAATCAATGAGTTTGGGATGCAGATAGTACATGCCATGTACCATGGTCGGGATATTGACTATGCTAGGCTGATATTCAATGAGCTAGCTACTCTGGTTAGGGCTCAAATCAGAGAATTCAATGTACCTTTTTGCAGATTTCTATCCCTCATCTTCCTAAGTTTGATGGCTGCACACATTTATGATGAATTCAACAGTCCCAGAGCTGATCTTCCTCCCCTAAATGAGAAGATATACTTTTACAGACCAAGGGAGGGAGAACCTGTACTGAGTCACTCCATGTGGGCTATTGTACAAGCACATATAAATGATGAGGAAGATGATGATGATGATGATTCTAATACTGAATCAGATGATGGTAATGATGATGATGGTGGTGATGGTGGTAATGCAGATCAAGATGAAGAGATGGTGGATGCTCAACCAGATCCAGAACAAGAACTACCACACATTCCACACCATGAACAGGATCCTGATGCTCCTCATACTGCATCAGATACTGATGCTGAGTCACTTGAGCAACCTTTGGTTATACGAAGACGAAGAAGAAGAAGCTTGACTCCAGTGATAATGGGGGCCTTATCATCAGAAGAAGTGCAACACACTCATATTCCATCATTGACTGCATCTCTTGAAGAGCAGAATATCATTGCTGCAATTGCAGCCCTTCCAGGTCCTGAACCGGAACCAATTGCTTAACCAATTGAGGAACCTCATGTTCCTCTTGATGTGGAGATCCAGTATGAGCAACACACACTGGAAGGTGCTCAGGATAGAAGAGAAGTAGCTCCTGAAGGTGCTGGTGGTTCAAATCAACACACAACTGATCCAACACCGACCTCTGCAGATGGTAGAAGGGAATCCGACAAAGTCTCAGGTATGAATTTCTATAATACTCTAAAACTCATATATATATTTTTCCCAAATAGAGACTAAGTATTGGCCAGTACCAACTCAATACTGACCAAAGTCTCAAGCGAACTTTCAAATATATATCCTCTTATGGCCAACATAGTTAGCCCACTGCTACTATGCAACATTCATACACTGAGCACCAACATGATCACTGTCAGTCTACAGTTGTCTCAACATTTAAAGAGACAATGGTGGTTGATGTCACACTGACACCCACTGGTGCTGCTTGAATCATGTCCAACTTATTTTTGTTTTTAAGACCCTCTACATAGGCAACTCTTTTGAAAGTTATGTTGTCTGCCTTGATCACTCCATAACCTCTTGTTTTCCCCATTGAGTCGTCCCCAAACTTGACAGAAGGACCCTTCTCTTGTGTATAATTCAGAAGGTATTCCATACTGCCAGTCATGTGTCTTGAGCAGCCAGTATCAAGGTACCATTTCCTATCACCCTGCGCAAGACACAAAATAATGATTAGTTCTTTTTAGGAACCCATTTTTGGATGGGACCTTTGGTAGGAGAAACAGGTTTTGATTTAGCTTCTTTGTATGCAGAGGTCAGTATCACTGCAGCGGAAACCTTGGAGGTTTTCTTTGGTGATACTGATTTATTGTCTCTCTTTTTCTTCGGTTCTGAGTACCTAGATTTGAGAGATCAGTCCATCATTCATCTCCTTTATGACCAGTATGATTACATCTATATCATTTTCTAGGTCTATTTCTGAACATATTTTCATAAGGAATTTTAAAAAAAACTGTTTTTCTTTTGGTTGATCAGTATGAGTTAGTTTTGCAAACTTTTGGCATAAAAATTTGATCTAATCACCAATAGATTATAAAATGCTATATTGATCATTTTTAATAGGTGGTCTATTAGTATTTTTAACAGGTTTTGGAGGAGATGGATCTGGTTTCTTCTTCTTATTTGGCAAAGAAGTCTTATTCTGATTAGACTTCTTGATTTTGCCACTTGAAGATCCTGTTGAAGATGATTTTTGTTTATCATGTTAATGACGACTTTAACAGGTTTTTTTGGTTCTTCAGTACATGAATCATTTGTTTCTGCAACTTCAATATCAGATATAACACTAGATGTAGAAGTTGTTTCATTTGCATTATATTTTTCAAATGTAGTAGTGTTAAATAATAATTCAACTGGTGGAACAGCAGAAGTGTCATACTGCACTACATCGGGTTCAGTTATAGAATTTTTTTTCCAGGAAATTCAATACTGAGCTCTTTTAATTCAGTATAGCATTTTGAGCAGATTGAGGGACCAATAGGTTTATCAAAAATAGTTTTGTCCTCATCATCTGACTCAGTTTGACATCCAACTTCACAAAATGTTTTAGATTTGACAAACTGAATTGGATTCATATCTGAAAATTCTTCAAATAAATCAGCAAAATTTTTTCTACTTTTAACTGAGGATCAACACCAAGTGCAGCCCTCGCATTTTCTGGAAATTATTGATTTAGACATTTATTTAATTTTATAGAAGCATTCCCCTAAGATTTACACTGTTTTTCAAATTTTTCTTTTTCCAATTTGTGTAAATGAGCTTTATCAGCCAATCTTTGGTTCATGTCTTGTAAGTTTAAAAAGTTTAATTCTAAATCTTTAAATTTTGCTAATTTATCTAAATTTTCAAGTTCAAGAATAGTTAATTTTAAAGCTTTTTCTTTCTGTACAAAAGTTTTAAGATCAACAATCATGTACTCAAAAATTTTCTCTTTTTCATTCACTGAATAAGTTTGAAAGGCACTCACCTTGTACAACTGAGTGGAATCCCAATCACTGTGAACACTCATCCTCTCAGCCTCTTTGATATCCTTTTCAAAAGTGTTCTTCAAATCTTCTTTAGTGAAAGCCATAAAGGCTTTGTTCTCAACTTCTTCCTCATCATCACTGAGCTCTTCATCCATCCATGCTTCAGAATACAGTGTCTGATGAGGTGCTCCATTCCCAGTTGCACCCTTGCCCTTGTTCCAGTTCTTCAACTTGACATACTTGTCCCTATACCGTTTAGCTCGGTATGCAATCTTATCATTCGGATCAGTTTCAGATGACTTATATGACAGTTGGCAGCAATGTGTCCAGGCTTTCCACACCTATAACATAGACCTGATCTTGGGTCAGTATTGGAAGAGCTAACACCCAGCGTCTTCTCCTTCAACTGCTCCAGCTTCATAGACATGAGAGCCATTTGACTTTCAAGCTCCTTTGCCTCAGCATTATCAAGATCAACCTCTGGCTCTTCAGGCTCAGTGACAGTATAGGCCTGTTGCACAACTAAAGCCATTCCAGTGGATGTCTTATCAGTTTTCTTCATTTTGATCAGTCTAGCAGCATTGTTCTCTTCATGATTCAACATCAAACCATACAACGTTTGAAGAGTGTATGTTTCAATGTTGTTAGCAGCATTGACAGAATTTGTCATGTCAAGGAATTATTGAGGAAGACTGTCCAGAAATTTTTGACAGAGTTCTCCTTCTTCCTTCACAATTCCAACACTGATAAGATCATGAATAACAGTATTGAACCAGTTATAAATAGAGGTGATTTCTTCATTAGGATTATAGAAGAAGTTTTCATATTTCCTTCTCATGTTTCTCTTTCTTTGCAACTTCACCTTTGTTGTGCCTTCATAGGTGATGGTTAAGCTATCCCACATAGCTTTTGCAGTTGGTAACTGCATGATTGCAGTCAGTATTTCCTTGGTTACTGCATTACCAATTACACCTTTGGCTCTAGAGTCAAGACTGAACAACTGACGGTCAGTATCAGTCCATGTGTGCTTCAGTTTTGGTGTGGTTCTTATGCCAGCAGGAGCATCATTAGTGGCTGCAATGGGTTCCACAGTTTGTGGAATGATGGGACCATCAGTCAGCACAGTGATCATCTCACAATGGATAGATTTAAGATACCATTGTGCCTTCAACTTCCACTGATGAAAGTCTTTTCCTTCAAAGATGGGCACTCCCTTTCCGGACATAACTGGTGCAATTATGGAAGACATTTTGGATTTTGTAGGTTGGGAAGGGTATGTATATGGAATGGCTGCCAGGGTAATTGATCGACTAAATAAGAGTACATTTAGCCTGCTCTGATACCAATTGTTAGGTCACAACAACCCTGGTTTATTAGTTAATTGATAGATTTATTATACTTAAGACAATTAAAGTGATGAACACAGTATTAGAGTCAATGTATAAATCCACTAAGTGTGGCTTGTTACGGAATAACAAGACCACTGATCAATTACAAATGTATGAAAGTGAATACGTGAATTGGTGAGTACTCCTTTGCCAAGTGATCTCTATTTATAGAGTTATAGAGATCTTACAAAAGTGTCAAGGAGTAGTAGAAGGACTGGGATAAGGAAGGTGACCGAGATCAAGGGATTTGATCTGGTCAGTTACATTATGGAAAGTGTAACTCAGACCTTCTACTCAGTATTGGATTTCCAATACTGAGTTCCAATACTGAGCGGCCAATACTGCCTACTCAGTATTGCACCAAGACTTAGCTAATTTTCTACAAAGTAATCTAAGCTAGTTTAGGCTGTCTTGTTATCTTAAGATCCTAATGGGGTAAGGCTTTTTTCCTTAACAATCTGTTCATATGGTTCAGCGTTATTGTCAAGTGTGCGCTCAACCTGCTACAATTATCGGATCTATTGATCAGTATCTGATTCCGCACGGGGAACTGATCGTTGTTTCAAATGGTGATCAGATAGTGTAGTCGGGTAACTGAAATCCGAACTAATCAGATTTAGTTACCCACAATCTGAGTAAATGATCCTTAGATTGTTTTCTAACTATTTGCCTTTTTGTCTTCATTAAATCACTTCAGTGGGGGATGCTTTTCAGTGACCCAACAATCTCCCCCTATTTGATGTAGACAAATAGTTAGGCAACTCCCCCTGAATATGTGAAGGTTTTATATTTAACCTTAAGTAGTTTTAACAATTCAGAGGGTCTTCAACATACCTTAAAAATATTACAGCAAATGATGATCTGATAAAATCGGATCATACTTTAGTTCCGTGACTCTTATATTTTCTTTTTGAGTTCTGTTAGGTATATAGCAATCAATTAACTCAAGTATGTCAAAAATTTTATCATTGTCTGATAACATTCATTCATTTAGAGCAAAAGTTAGTAAAAGTAAATTGTTCACAGCATGCAACGACAAAGAAAATAAAGTAGTTAGGTTACAGATAATTGTTTTTAAAGCATAAACAGATCAACAAAAACACCTCCAGACGAACATCGGTATCATCACCATCACCCATCAGATCACCCCTTCTTGCCCTTGTGATTCCCTAGGCCTATTCTCCGGCACTCCTTTTACTTGGCCGCTGCTAATTCCTCTTCAGACAGCCCAAGCCTTCTGGTTGTCTTCCTTACCTCTTCTTCTTCAGGAGTCATTGAGCTCTTGCGCTTTGTTAAGGCAAAAAGCCTTACCCCTTTTGGAATCTTAAGATAACAAAACAACCTAGACTAGCTTAGAATAAATAGTAGAATTAATATGCTAAGTTTAGGAGTGATACTGAGTTTGGCCAGTATTGGCCACTCAGTATCAGTACTCAGTATTGGAAATCCAATACTGAGTAGAAGGACTGAGTTACAGTCAGTTTTGTAACGGACTAAGATCAAATCCCTTGATCTTAGTCATTTCCCTAGTTTAGTCCTTCGGTTACTCCTTTGCCCATTATGTAAGATCTCTATATCATTATAAATATAGATCATCTTGCAAAGGAGAACTCACCAATTTACATACTTCCTTTCATATCCTTGTAATTGATCAGTGGTCTTGTTATTCCGCAATAAGCCACACTTAGTGGATTTATACATTGACTCTAATATTGTGTTATACACTTTAATTGTCCTAAGTATATTAATCTAATCAATTAACATATAAAACTAGGGTGTTGTGACCTAACAACTGGTATCAGAGCAGGCTAAATAAATCCTTATTTAGTCGATCTATTACCCTGGCAGCCATTCCCTATATCTATCCCTCCCAAATTCAAAAATCAAAAATGTCTACAATTGTTGCACCAGTTATGTCTGGAAAGGAAGTGCCCATCTTTGATGGTAAAGACTTTCATCAATTGAAGCTAAAAGCTCAGTGGTATCTTGAATCTATTCATCATGAGATGCTCACTGTGCTGAATGATGGTCCCATCATTCCACAAACTGTGGAACCCGTTGCCGCTACTGATGATGCTCCTGAGAGCACAAGAACAGTTCCTAAACTGAAGCACACATGGACTGATACTGACCGTCAGTTATACAGTTTAGACTCCAGAGCAAAGGGGGGTGATTGGTAATGTTGTTACCAAAGAAATACTTAATACAATTATGAAATTGCCAACAGCAAAGGCTATGTGGGAGGGTCTATTAGTCACCTATGAAGGCACACCTAAGGTGAAGTTGCAAAGAAAAAGCAACGTGAGGAGGAAGTATGAAAACTTCTTCTCAAGTCCAAATGAAGACATCACCACTCTCTATAATAGGTTTAATATTGTTATCCATGATCTAATCAGTGTAGGCATTGTGAAGGAGGAAGGAGAACTTGTTCAAAAATTCCTAGATACTCTTCCTCAACAGTTTCTTGATATGACAAATTCTGTCAATGTTGCTAACAACATTGAGTCATACACTCTTCAAACTTTGTATGGTCTAATGTTGAATCATGAGGAGAATAATGCTGCAAGACTGATCAACTGGAAGAAAACTGACAAGTGTTCCACTGGCATGGCTCTAGTTGTGCAACAGGCATATACTGTGACTGAGCCTGAAGAACCAGAAGTTGATCTTGCTGATGCTGAGGCAGAAGAGCTTGAAACCCAAATGGCTCTTATGTCTATGAAGCTGGATCAGTTGAAAAAGAAGAGGCTTGGTGTTAGCTCTTCCAATACTGACCCAAGATCAGGTATTTGCTGTAGGTGTGGAAAGCCTGGACACATTGCTGCAAATTGTCATACTAAGTCAACTGAAACTGATCAGAATGACAATATTGCATACCGAGCTAAACGGTATAGAGACAAGGTGAGTGTTCATACTGATTGGGATTCCACTCAGTTGTACAAGGTGAGTTCCTTTCAAACTTATTCAGTGAATGAAAAGGAAAGTATTTTTGAGTATATGATTGTTGATCTTAAAACATTAGTACAGAGAGAAAAAGCTTTAAAATTAATAATTCTTGAACTTGAAAGGGTAAATAATGAACATTTAGATAAATTAGCAAAATTTAAAGATTTAGAATTAAATTTTTTAAACTTACAAGACATTAACCAAAGATTAGCTGATAAAGCTCATTTACACAAATTAGAAAAAGAAAATTTTGAAAATCAGTGTAAATCTTGGGGAAATGCATCTATTAAATTAAATAAATGTCTAAATCAACAATTTCCAGAAAATGTGAGGGCTGCACTTGGTGTTGATCCTCAGTTAAAAAATATGAATAATTTTGCTGATTTATTGAAGAATTTTCTTATATGAACCCTATTCAGTTTGTAAAAGCAAAAACTTTTTGTGAAGTTGGATGTCAAACTGAGTCAGATGATGAGGATAAAATTATTTTTGAAAAACCAATTGGTCCTTCCATCTGTTCAAAGTGCTATACTGAACTACAAGAGCTCAGTATTGAATTTCCTGAAAAAGAAATTCCTGATACTGACCTTGAAGTTGTTCAGTATGATACATCTGCTGGTCCTCCATTTGAATTATTATTTAACACAACCACTTTTGAGATATATAATGAAAATAAAACCACTTCTTCTTCTACTCAAAATGTTCTATCTAATACTGAGGTTGCAGGAACAGAAAAGTCAACTACTCAAGAATCTAAATAACCTGTTAAAGTTGTCATTCTAAAACATGATAACCAGAAATCAATTTCAATAGGATCTTCAAGTGGCAAAAACAAAAAGTCTAATATTAAAAAAATTTCTCTGCCAAATAAAAGAACACCAGATCCATCTCCCTCTAAACCAGTCAAAAATAACATTAAAACACCATTAAAAAATGACAAAAACAACATTTAAAATCTATTGGTGATCAGATCAAAGTTTTAAGTCAAAAGTTTGCAAAACTTACTCATACTGATCAACCAAAAGTCAAACAATTTTCAAAAATTCCTTATCAAAATATGTTCAGAAACAGACCTAAAAAATGTTATAGATGTCATCATACTGGACATAAAGGAGATGAATGCTGGACTGATCTCTCAAGTCCTAGGTACTCAGTACCAAAGAAAAGGAGATAAACCAAGTCAGTATCACCAAAGAAAACCTCCAAGGTTTCCCCTAAAGTGATACTGACCTCTCCAATCAAAGAGATCAAGTCTACCCCTGTTTCTCCTACCAAAGGTCCCATTCAAAAATGGGTTCCTAAAAAGAACTCATCCTTATTTTGTGTCTTGTGCAGGGTGACAGAAAATGGTACTTAGATAGTGGCTGCTCAAGACACATGACTGGCAGTATGGAGTACCTTCTAAACTATACACCAGAGAAGGGTCCTTCTGTCAAGTTTGGAGATGATTCGATTGGAAAAATAGAGGGTATGGAGTAATCAAGGCAGGAAACATAACTTTTAAAAGAGTTGCCTATGTAGAGGGTCTTAAACACAATCTGCTCAGTATCAGCCAGATATGTGTTGATGACAATGAAGCTCGTTTCAGGAAGGTTGCAGGAATCATCTACAATGATAAAGGGCAACATGTACTCATTGCTAGAAGAGAAAAAGATGTCTATGTGGTCAACCTGTCTGAAATAGACCCTACTATTCGAGTTTGCCTGCTTTCTAAAGTCAAGCCAGAACTGAACTGGTTATGGCACAAGAAACTTTCTCACATAAATTTCAGAAATATTAATGAGCTCAGTATGAAGAAACTGGTGAGAGGGTTTCCCCCTACTACTTATTCTAAAGATAAGTTATGCTCAGCATGTGAAATGGGCAAGCAGAAGAAGAGTACATTCAAGTCAAAGGTCAATCATTCCATTAATGAACCTCTTACAATGATACATATGGATCTTTTTGGCCCCATCAGCACACCATCATTGGCCAAAAAGATCTATACCTTAGTCTTGGTTGATGAATTCTCAAGATATACTGGGTCATCTTTCTCAAGACCAAATCAGATGCAACAACAGAAATCATTGCCTTTCTCAAAAGAGAAGAACTTCAGAAAGGCAACAAGGTCAAGCAACTAAGAAGTGACCATGGTACTGAGTTTAAGAACTCAGTATTAGCAGATTTCTGTGAAGAAAAAGGAATCGTTCAAAACTTCTCTGCAGCCTACACACCACAACAAAATGGTGTTGCGGAAAGAAAGAATAGAACATTAATTGAAGTTGCAAGAACTTTGTTATGCCATGTTGGACTGGCACTGAGCCTCTGGGCAGAAGCTGTAAACTGTGCAAATTTTACTCAGAACAGAGCTACAATAGTCCAGAGACATCAAAAGACTCCTTATGAGTTATACAATGGCAAGGTTCCTAATGTGGAATACTTCCACATCTTTGGGAGTAAATGTTTTGTACTCAATACTAAACAAGATCTCAACAAATTTGCTCCCAAAGCAAATGAAGGTGTGTTCATGGGCTATTCTCCACACTCTAAAGCTTTCAGAGTGTATATCATGTCAACTAAGATGATTGTAGAATCCATTCATGTCACGTTTGATGAAGATCAGAATGAGCATTCTACCTCAGTAAAGAAAGACATTAGTGGCATAAACATTCTATGCAATCCAGAAAACTCAATTACTGAACAACCCAAGTCTCACCCATACTATGTTGATCATGGTATGAGTGACACTGATCAAGAAAGAACTCAGTCTAACTCGAATGCATCAAATTATGAGGTTTCCATATCTGAGAACCCCAGTACTGAGTTCCCAATAATTGATCTGAACAACTCCACCTATGAAGAAGGTGAATCTTCCAGTACTTCTCAAGAATCCACCTCAGATCTGCAAAATCAAGAAGAACAGCAACCTGAACTGTCTAATACTGACCAGAATTCTGCTCAGTATCAGACAGACAACACATCAGTACAACAAGATATTGTTGACCTTGTTTCAAATGCTTCCTTATGAAACAATCTAAGGGCACACAGAGATCATCCACATTCTAATATTATTGGTCCTAGTGAACAAGGTGTCCAAACAAGAAGAAAGTTAGATTTTGAACCCCAAGCAACTGCAAACTTTTGCTTCTTTTCAAGCTTCCTCTCTACCATGGAACCAAAGAAAGATGATGAAGCTTTATTAGATGAAGACTGGGTAGAAGCTGTGCAAGAAGAACTAAAAGAGTTTGAAAGGAACAAAGTTTGGAACTTAGTACCACCCACTGCTGGCAAAACTATTATTGGTACTAAGTGGGTGTTCAGAAACAAGATGGACAAGGATGGTGTTGTTATTAGAAACAAAGCTAGACTGGTTGCTCAGGGTTACAGGCAAGAAGAAGGCATTGACTATGATGAAACTTTTGCACCAGTTGCAAGAATTGAAGCTATTAGACTGTATCTTGCATATGCAGCTTTCAAGAACTTCAAAGTTTATCAGATGGATGTCAAGAGTGCTTTCCTCAATGGAAAACTACTAGAGTAAGTTTATGTTAAACAACCACCAGGTTTTGTTGATCCTAAATTTCCTAATTATGTTTTCAAGCTTGATAAAGCTCTCTATGGGCTCAAACAAGCTCCAAGAGCCTGATATGATACCCTGTCTGAGTAGTTAATTGAAAATAAATTTATAAGAGGTAAAATTGACAAAACGTTATTTTCAAAAAGGAAAGGTTTCGACATCTTACTTATTCAGATATATGTAGATGATATTATCTTTGGCTCCACTGACAAGTCAATGTGTGACTGGTTTGCTAAGATAATGTCATCTCAGTATCAGATGAGTATGATGGGTGAACTTACTTACTTTCTTGGTTTACAAGTTGATCAAAACCTGATGGCACTTTTATAAATCAAAGTAAGTATGTCAATGACATGCTAAAGAAATACAAATTTGAAAATTTAGCTTCCATGCACACTCCTATGGGTACTCATGATAAAATAAGTAAAGCTTAAACTGGTAAACCAGTATGTCAATCCACATACTGAGGAATGATTGGTTCTTTAGTTTACTTAGCAGCTAGCAGGCCTGATATCATGTTTGCAACTTGTTTGTGTGCTCGGTATCAGGCTGATCCTAAAGAATCACATATGAAAGCTGTTAAGCGCATTTTTAGATATCTTTCAGGTACTCCTAACATGGGTCTTTGGTATCCCAAAGATTCAAACTTTGACCTTGAAGGGTATACAGATACAGATTTTGCAGGTTGTAGGTTGGACAGGAAAAGTACAAGTGGAGGATGTCAATTCCTCGGTGGTAGACTAGTTGGTTGGTCATCTAAGAAGCAAAACTCAGTAGCAACTTCCACTACAGAAGCAGAATATGTTGCTGCAGGAAGTTGTTGTGCTCAACTCTTATGGATGTAGTATCAACTAATGGACTATGGGTTCAATTTCCAGAAGACACCTATTCATTGTAATAACAAGAGTGTTATTACTATCACTGAAAACCCTGTCCATCACTCAAGAACAAAGAACATTGATATCAGACACCACTTTATTCGAGATAATGTGGAAAAGGGTAAGGTTGAGGTAGACTTCGTTCCTATAGATGACCAATTGGCCGATGTGTTTACTAAACCTCTCTCTGAGGAAAGGTTTATGTACTTACTAGGGCAATTGGGTATGCTGAATTCTTAATTTTCCTTAAAATTTTCTGATACTGTCTACTCAGTATTAGCTCCAATAATGACCAGCTCAGTATCACTCGTCTGACTTATCAAATTTTAATAATTTTTATTTTTTATTAATTTATGGATTAAACTAAATGTTTTTATAATTTTTAATATTTTTTTTAATATTTTTTTAACTCGGTATTGCAGTCCTAGAGTGGTAAAACTAACTTTTAATCCTCATACTCCCCAAAGGTAGCCTTTCTTAATAAGAAAGTTACCGTTGGAACAGGATAAGGCTGTCATTTCAGCCGTTTTTACTTCCCAATACCGTAATTATCTCTAGTTAAGTATAAATAACCGTTTCTTTTCTTTCTTTAAATTTTTCTAACAGTTATTTCATACGTTCTCTTTCAATTCTCTCTGCGATTAACGATTCTACTCTTTCTTTGCAAGCAATTACTTAATCGAAAATCGCAGATGGCAAATTACAGATTCTTTGCACCGGAGGCTGCACCGGCGACTCAATTTCGCAAAGATGAATTACCCAAATTTGCAAGGAACAACATAACCGCAAATTTCAACATTCCTCAGGCGTGGGTGTCCTTAATTCACTCACATCGTAACATATTTGAAGCACTGTCCTATCACTCAAGCGTTGATTCTATCTCCTCGAGCGATATATCCGGAGATGCTGTGTGAATTTTGGTACTCTGCAAAACTCGATTCTCCGGACATGATTACTAGTTGGATTATCCGAGATCAACATCAAGCTTTTGTTTCAACAGCTATTATTCAGGAAACACTGAGGCTTCCCACTCACGCTCAGTATGAGCCCTTTGTTGATCGAACAGAGGCTCGCTCGGTGTTACCTTTTATTGGACGAAGAGGAACCGCGGGCATCATTAAAAGGAATCAATTTGGTCCAATGTGGGGTGTTTTAATTTCCACACTCATTAGGTGTATGACCCATAAGACAGGAGCCTTGGACCAAATCAATGATTTTGGGATGCAGATTGTCCATGCCATGTACCATAGTCGGGATATTGATTATGCTAGATTGATCTTTAATGAACTTGCTTCTCTGGCCCAGGCTCAAATCAGAGAAATCAATGTTCCTTTTTGCAGATTTTTATCTCTCATCTTCCAGAATTCAATGCCTGCTCATGTTTATGATGAGTTCAATAGTCCAAGAGCAGATCTTCCTCCCTTACATGAGAAGATATCTTTTTACAGGCCAAGGGAAGGAGAGCATGTACTGAGTCGCTCTATGTGGGCTATTGTACAGGCACACATTAATGATGAAGAAAATTCTGATACTGGATCAGAAAATGATGATGATGATGATAATGATGATGATGATAGTGGTGATGGTGGAAATGCTGCTCAAGATGTTGAGATGGTGGATGCTCAACCAGATCCGGCACAAGAACCACCACATATTCCTCAACTTGAACAGGATCCTGATGCTCCTCATACTGCATCAGATCCTGATACTAAGTCCACAGAAGTGCAACCCCGAGTCCTACGAAGAAGAAGAAGAAACCTAACTCTAGTGCTAATGGCAAATTTATCATCAGAAGAGGTGCAACCCACAAATGTTCCATCTTTGACTGCATCGCTTCAAGCACAGAGTCTAGTTGCAGCCATCGCTGACCTTCCAGGTCCTGAACCAGAACACATTGCTCAACAAATTGAGGAACCTCATGATCCTCTTGATGTGGAGATTCAGTTTGAGCAAAATATACTGGAAGGTGCTCATGATAGAAGAGAAGAGGCTCCTGAAGGTGCTGGTGCCTCAAATCAACATACAGATGATCCAGCACCGACCTCTGCAGATGCTCGAAGGGAATCTGACAAAGTCTCAGGTATGAATTTCTATAATGCTCTCAAACTTTTATATATATATATATATATGTATATATATATATATATATATATATATATATATATATATATATATATATATATATATATATCCTTCCCAAATAGAGACTAAGTATTGGCCAGTACCAACTCAATACTGACCAAAGTCTCAAACGAACTTTCAAATATATCCAATTATGGCCAACATAGTTAGCCCACTGCTGCTATGCAAAATTCATACACTGAGCACTTATATGATCATTGTCAGTCTACAGTTGTCTCAACATTTAAAGAGACAATGGTGGTGATGTCATACTGACACCCACTGGTGCTGCTTGAATGATGTCCTACTTATTTTTGAGTAGGGTCACATGATTCAAGAAATGATCACAAACCTTTTAAGCCACATAAGCCAAAATTTTCCATGGGTTTAAGCCACATTTCTGTTATCACTCTGATACCGAGTGATAAACATTGAAAATAACAAGAAGTACATCCCAGGCTTCGATTTCCCAAACCAAAACCTTTTAGTACATGTGACCAATCCTATACTAAGCCACTCAAATATTCACATTCACTTTAACTAAACATTTCTTACACATGTTATGCACAATCACAATATTTCATCATGAACCAGATGAAATACAGACTTCTAAATTCGGTTTACATGATTATAGAATTTAACAACACCACAATTCTATTTGATAAACCTTTCATTCAAACCAATTTTAATTTTTTTTTCTTTAGCACCATCTGTGCAGGGTCATAGAGCACAAGCCACTCAGTCTCAGGAAGTGCAAGTGGCTCTTCAAACAATTCTTAATCAGATCCTGGCCATGCAGAACACTCAGAATAATATTCTGGCCAGGATGGATGCAATGAGTAATGAAATTGATTCATTAAAGCAGTCGGTGGCACTCCTTCAGCAACAACAACAACCTCCACCACCTCCATAGTCTCCACTTGGTGGAAATAATGATGAAGAAGGCCCTGATAATGAGCCTTAAAGATCACCCTCCCATCCCAATACTGAGGGTGAACATGATGCTGCTACTGAACCTATGCCCTCTCCAACTCCTGATGCTCAACAAGGGGACATAGGTGGTGATACTGAACCTCTTCCCTCCCCATCAAATGATAACAATAAGGGGGAGAAGAGACAAAGAGAAGAAGAGGTTGATCAACCTGAGCCATCTGCTCAGGGGGAGAAAAGAAGGAAATTAAATGAAGATCAACCTCCACAGCAACAACAACAAAATCAGCAAACTCCTTATACTGAACCACTTAGGTTTCAGTATGAAAGAAGAAGACAAAGAGGAATGTCAGTTCTGGAACAACTTGAAGAATTATCTGAGCCAACTGCTAAGGGGGAGACTACAACTGGCCAACCACGGCAAGTTGTTACTGAGTCTCTTGCTCAAGGGCAAAATAACTTGCAGATTATAGTTTATAGGCCTTTTGTCTGGCCAATAGCTGATGATGAAGATTAAGAACATACAGTGCCATCTCAAAATTTCTTAAACTTTGCACTGGATGTGGAACATAAAGAAAGCTCTTCATCATCATCCTCAGATGATGAAGAGCCTCCAAGTAGACCAATCTCTCCTCAAACTGAAGGACCTTCTAGAGTCCCTAGAAGACCAATCACCAGAAGAATGTCAAGAGTGGTTATGTCTTCTGAATCTAGTGAGGAATCTGATCCAGATCCTCTAATCACTAGACCAAGAAGAGAGGAAAAGAATGATGCTGAGGATGAGATTGAGGCTCAAAGATTCTTTCCTGTTAAGGAAGAAGATCCTGACACTGAGTCTGATGCAGATGTTCCAAGGAAATCTCATACTATAAGAAGAACAGGAGATGAACTTCTTCAACAATACTGGAACATTGTTGCTCAAAGAACAAGATACAGGGAGACTCGGATGGGTATGCTGAGGAATAGATCTTTCCCAAATGTGAAAGAGATATGCTGGCTGAATATATATGTCAACAAAATTAAAGTCAAAACAGTTGACAAGTCCATAGTTGCAGTCTGCACGGGACCAGTCAGTCCTCCCATGAAGATTTTTCTTCATGATATTCAGAACATGGGACTCCAAGACTGGGTGAAGATTGCCAGACTAATAAAGGAGTTACCATCAAGATCCTCTGAAGCCCAAGTAATGATGGATGAAATCTGGGTTGTTTCTGCTATATGCTTTGAACAAGGCATTCTGTACCAAGCAGATTATAGGGCACTCAGTGTAATGACTGTGGCTGTCAAGAACAACAAGCCTGAGTGCCTTAACACTTTCAGGATCTTTCACTCATATCCTGTCCCTCCAAATCTTATTTTTCAGGATCAAAAGAGCTCCATATATCCAACCTCTGGATATATGTATACTGACTCAGAAGATGGGAATGCTTCATTACTGAAGCAGATTTGCCAAAGGCCCTTATTAGTCATCTGGTGGGCTTGAAGTGGATGATAACCAAGAAGGAGGACTCTTGGTTCAGAATGAAGATAGTTGCTGTGCTTAACAATAGGCAGGATGTACTGAAGAAAAGAGAAGAGTCCATCCACATAAAGAAAGAAGTCTTCTATGAGTTTGAATCAATCAACAAACAGTGAAAAAGAAGACTATGCTGCCTAAATTTTTGTTTTTGTAATATTCTCTTTGTAATTGTTTTGTTATCATTAGATAGGGGGATATTGTTAAGGCAAAAAGCCTTACCCCTTTTGGAATCTTAAAATAACAAAACAACCTAGACTAGCTTAGAATAAATAGTAGAATCAATATGCTAAGTTTAGGAGTGATACTGAGTTTGGCCAATATTGGCCACTCAGTATCAGCGCTCAGTATTGGAAATCCAATACTGAGTAGAAGGACTGAGTTACAGTCAGTTTTGTAACGGACTAAGATCAAATCCCTTGATCTTAGTCATTTCCCTAGTTTAGGCCTTCGGTTACTCCTTTGCCCATTATGTAAGATCTCTATATCATTATAAATAGAGATCATCTTGCAAAGGAGAACTCACCAATTTACATACTTACTTTCATATCCTTGTAATTGATCAGTAGTCTTGTTATTCCGCAACAAGCCACACTTAGTGGATTTATACATTGACTCTAATATTGTGTTATACACTTTAATTGTCCTAAGTATATTAATATAATCAATTAACCTATAAAACCAGGGTGTTGTGACCTAACACGCTTTTTGATCTTTGAGGGAGGGGAACAGCAGGGCCTTTTCCCTTATCATGGGACGAGCTTTGTATTTTACCAATGGGAGCTTGATCTGGAGTCCTTCCTATGACCAGAGGGTTAGAGGAAGGAGCAATAGGGATTCATGTAGTACCTCCAAGATGAATAAGATGGATTTCTGGAAGTTCTTCAAACACAACACTCGACCTCCTTTCATGAGCGACCATTGGATACCGCTCAGAGGTCATCTTCACATTGCCACCATGAACACTATCACAGACTAAACCCCTGCAACCACCACGAACTCTATTATCTCGAACAGAGCTCCTGCCACCACAACCCATTTCGGTCGGTCCACCTACGACCTTCTCCGCTATTCCCTGTTGAGGCACATATTTCTCCCCCTGAAAATGAGGAGGAGTGGGTATGGCAGATGTAGCATTTCCTTCATTCATTTGTGGCTCAACAAGGTTGTCACACCCCGCCAAAATTGGTTTTGCGGAAGAACGAGGTGCGACTAATTAGCAACATAACACATCAATAATAGTAACTTCGCACAAATTGAAAATTGGATTGCCAATGTCGTTACAAAAATCAAAAAGTAATTGTTAAACATAAACCAAAATAAATGTTTGATAATGAAAGACTTGTGTCATAAAGACTTATTCTTGAAAATCAATGCATGACAATCCTTGACAAAATATAACCTTGAAATGACATAGTTTCCGTTACCTGAGAAAACATATAGAAAAGTGTCAACACAATGGTTGGTGAGTTCACAGGTTTTGTGAATCCATAAAAGTATCATCAAAATCGTTGTGTTCAAATCATGTACAAAAGTAGTTTTAGGTGCAATGCATAATCCCTCGCAAGCTAGCTAGGCAAACAAGTTAAGGTATAATCAAGGGGCCTATAATCAAACCAAAATCTAAAGTAGTTAGAATATACAGCTCAAAACAGTAAAAGTGGGGCCGCGAAACTCACCTTAGCGAAGCTTCCAAATTAGTAAATCCACAAAGTTTGGGATTCCAACCAAAGTTTCCTAGCGTCCTAAACGCATATGCATAGTTAATAAGTGACGGTCTAAAATGACACGCCTAGTCTCTATATGATGCATGAATGTTTCTCTCAACTCGAATTTAGACATGAACGATATGTTGGTGACTCGATAAGGTTGGACTTGTATGTTTAATATAGTTGTGTAAGTGAAGTTCATTTTCTAAAATACTTTTACTTTATTCGTATATATCAATTCGTGAATCAAAGTTAATTATTTAAATAAAGATAAATAATTATAAGTAATTATTAATTAAATAATAATTAAAGAAAATGATTTTGAAATATTAAATAATCATTAATTAAATAATTGTTAAATAAGTAATAATTATTTAATTATTTAATTAAATAAATAAGTAAGTAAATAATTATTTTAAATAAATAATTAAATAATTATTTTCAAATTGAAACTTACAGTTTCAGTTTATATAATTTTATAAATTTTTAATTAATTTATTTTACTTATTTTAAAATTCATTTATTGTTGTGAAAAGGAGGTATTGGGCTATTTTAATATAAAGGAGACTGATGGGCTAACAGAAAATTGACTGGGCTGCGAAGTGGGCTGACAGAATTCAGTCTGCTGGGCGGGCAAAGGCCAATGCCCATCGGTTTGGCAGATTAACTTTTTAAACAGATTTGGGCTAAAATAGTTTATGGGCTAAGAATGCAATTAAATAGATTGGGCCCTCAATAAAATAAAATCTGTTTTTTGTCTTGGGCAAAAGGAAACGTATTTGGGTTTCGTGGCCTGCGACTACAGACGACGGAAGTTGAAACAGGAAACGATAGTGACTAGAACCTCGTCGGAAACGTTTTTATCGGAAAGCAGAAACATAATTGAACCCGACACCCTTTAACCCGAATATCAGTTACATATATAAAAGTATAACCCGATACTCCCAAACCCAACCGGAAACACACCACTGAGTGTGGAAGCGTCGTCGGAGTTGGCGACGGCCAACAGAAACCGAAATCAACCCTTTCGTCGGGGACGAGGGTGGTGCGACAAGGACGAAACCCAGAAAGATTTATAGATCAAAACCCATATAAGAAAACAGTTTCGTCATTCGTAGTAAAGTATAAAAACGATAATTCAATGGTGTCGGCACACACACTATGTGTGTGTCGCCGGAGAAGACTACCAAAATCGAAAAGTTATACAACTCACATCATGAATGCATGCTTAAAACAGAACGAAAACGGTAGAAAAAGATTTATACCTTTTGGAATTTGGAAGAAGCCGAGAACGAGAGGGACAAAGAGAGTCGTGTTGCTTCTGCTCGTCAGATGATTGTGAGATCGCCGGAGTCCTTGATCGCGGGTGGGTTTTGCAAAAGTGGAGGAGAGAAGCAGACTATAGGTATTATATAGGTATAGTAGTAGGTTTCAAAGAGGATAGTTAATAGGTTCACTTTTGAATATAATATTATTATATCCTTGGGAATTCGGTAGAGTAGCTGGCACGTGGGGGTGATAAAGATAAGTTTAACTTTTAAACTTAAAAGAAAGATTTAGAACATATAACTTTGACAATATACATACATAATGCATGCATACATACATAATTAGTAAAAAGAAAATCCGGAGACAGTGCAACGATTTTTTTTCTTTTCTTTTTTTTATTTCAACTTATTATATTAAAGTTTTAACTTTAGCTAATTTTTATTAACCATTAATTTTTGTAACCTTATTTTGTAATATAGTTTGTACAAGTTTTATATTACACATTTTAGTTCACCTAAACTTTATTATATAATATAAAGTTTATACTTTTGGTTTAGGTTCGGTCACCAACTCGCTAAATTTCAGTTATTGTTGCGTACAAATTAGTATATAATTTGTATGATTGGCTAGACTTATGAATTAAAAGTGTACTTTCATTAACATCATAGAAAGTGTAAACTAAACAATCACAAATAGACGTTGGGTTAAACACCCAATCGCGAGGGTTGTCACATTCTCCCCTCGTTAAGAAAATTTTGTCCCGAAATTTAAGATGAGAACTTACTAGTTTGGGGTTCGGAAAAGAGATGTGGATACTTGCGTTTCATCTGATCTTCTCGCTCCCATGTGTACTCAGGACCTCGTTTAGAATTCCAACGCACTTTAACAATTTTGATTCTACTTCAGCGAAGTTTTTGTACTTTCCAGTCAGATATTTCGATGGGTTCTTCGGTAAAGTGTAGCCTATCATCGATGGCTATCTCTTCAGTCGGTACAATTAAAGTTTCGTCAGATTAACACTTCTTAAAATTAGATACATGGAAAGTGTCGTGAGTGAACTTGGGTTATTGGGCCTTAATGGGCCGAAATGAATTGCTTAATGGGCTTCAAATGAAATGGGCTTGGGTTAGGCTTAATCGGCTTAGATTGGCTTAATGGGTCGGCACTTGGGCCAAGGCCCGTCAAGATGGGCTAATTAGGCTTAGCAAGGACATATGGGCCGATTGGGCCACTAGATGGGCCACTTGGGCTATGGATTGGGCTTAGGTCCGAATAGGTTGGGCCATGGATTAGGCTTGGGCCCAATTGGGTTCGGTTTGGGCTAAGAATGGGACACGATTTTGGGCTTTGGCCCAAATAGGTTTGGTTACTAATGGGTTGTCTAAAGTTTGGCCCGATGGGCTTTGTTAGATCGAATGGGCCAAGTACGGGCCTTGGCCCGATTAGGTTGTCGGGTTTGGGTCAAGCACAAGCCTTGACCCAATTTCACTTGTGGGTCAAAGTACGGTCAAATCTAGTCAACAAAAGTCAACCAGGGTTTATAGGTTTCGGCTTGGGTTTAGGGTTAGATCTAGGTTTGGCCGAATGGATTAGGGTTCCGGTCTAGGGTTCGACCCAAAAGAGTTGTCACCGGCTACCGGCGCCGGTGACTCGAGTCTAGATTCAAGTCACATTTACCACGTCAATTGTTCAAGGCTTTCTAGGGTTTTGGTCATCATAAAGATACAAGAAGAAACATGGGATCTAGGGTTTATGGAAGATCAAAACAACAATTTAACAAGGTTTAACAAATCGATTAGCGAATCAACGAAACAAAGAGATAACAAACAAGGGACAAACCGAGGACATGCATGCATGCATGCACGTCCACTTGGAGATCAAGAGTTGTCGAGACCATATGGCCTTCGGCCATTGTCTTGGGTTCGAAGCATGCAACCGAAACAAGTAGAAAACGAATAGGAAGGGTTCAAGTTTCATACCTTGCAATCAAATGGAACAAAAAACGAAGGGGATGCTTGCGGATTGCTTGAGATCGCCGAACAAGGGATCGAATTGGTGATGGTGGCCGACGGTTTCAAGGGAGGTAAAGGGATTAGGGTTTAGGTTAGGTGTGGTATTTATATGAGGTTTAGAAGCTAGAGTTTGAGTCTAATAAGGACTCATTTGAATTAAGATGAGGATAGACTTCAAATGGTTCGGATAAGCATCAAAGGAACAAAGCATGGCCAACACCCCAAGGGTGTTTCGGCCGAGTATAGGTCACGAGAGGGAGGGGGCCGACAACTTAGGTGGTCGGTCATGGTTCGAATTGTCGGTTTTATAAATTAGTTCAACTCTTGTCACGTTTAATTAATTAAAATTGTTTATTGTATAACCAATATAAAGTTACTATTTTTAGAAATGATTTAGCTCAAATGTGTCACCATAAGTAAAGTAATATGTTGTGTTGACTAAAATAGTCAAACACTAATGTATGGTATAAAAATAAATGTTTTGTTGTGTGTTTGGATGCCAGAAATAGAAATGTATAAATATACAAACTTTCTAATAAGGAAAGTTTAGAAATGAAATGAGATTACATACCGGAAATATCGAGTTGTCACACCATTTCCTCAGTTACCTCTAAAATAATATTTTGTTTTACGTATTCTTCCACTGATAAACCTTGAATATTTTGATCAATTTGATTGTCATCAATCTCCATCTCCTCAATCACTTCTAAAATAACATTTTGCCTGATATAGTTCTATACAGAGAGATGTTAGGATTATTTGGGGTCATCCATCGTGTAATACCCATATTTTTTAAAACATCTTTTAAAACATTTAAAATACAATTTTCCAACATTCATCATGTTGTCCAAAATACAGTTTAACAAAAACTTTGAAACCTTTATCAGAGTATACAAAAATACGGTGTCACCAAGTATATCAAAACCATAGGCAACGGGATCTACCTATGAGCTCCCGGGCTAAACATCTCTAGGCCACTTCTAGTGCAACCTTCTATCACTTCAAACATGTACCTGAGTACATAGCCACAAAACAAACGTAGTACGTGAGACAAAATAGTCTCGTGAGATACATGGGTTTTAGACCCCAATAATATCAATATAACACATATACATAAACATATATATATCTCGTCAACATACATCTAGTCACCCTATTGTGACCTATCGATCTTGATTTCCTAGCAATCACATCTAGTTATTCGAGACATCTCCAAATAACACATCATCTCACGTACTTATTAATCGGGGATCCCCCTCCTTAATAAGCCATATGATAACGGCAAGAGGGAATCGCCCAATCTACCGTTACCCGACTTCTAGCCGGATCTCGTCCGGTAGCAAGCCTCCTATCACATGATGGTCCATGGGTCGACGCCCAATCCGCCCCATCCAAAGTGACCGGGGATCCTCCGAATCACCGCCAAATCTATCACTCATAAGCACCCGTGTGCTTAGTGTATAAACATATATACACTCGGTGTATAAACATATATACCACCGCTCAGTGACCGGGGATCCCCCGCGTCACCACCATCTGTCTGCTATTATAACCTAAAGGTTATGTCAATCAAAGCCTTCGGCTATCACATCTATCATCAAACAAGTTAGTTATCTAAAAATAACTAAATATAATTACTTCACCACAGTGTGAACGTACCCATATAGTCCCATGGACTCGATCATAAGCAATCACATTTACTTAATTCATAAGATTCATTTCTTATTTATCAACATCAGAATCCTTTTATCTTTTCCTTGACTATTATATATATTTATTACAAGTCACACCATATTCATTTTCAAATACATTCATTCATCACTTTTATTAGTATAATGTACTAATCAATACTCTTTACTTAATATCATCATCATTAGTTTTATTAACGCATATTATTAATAAACCAAATATAATACATCATATTAATAATTAGTTATTAATCACTTTTCATTATCATGATCTCTTTCAAAATCATCAATCATTTTAGACATACTTAGATAGTCTAGTATTTACATTTTCTCATTTTTTCAATCATATCTTTATTAAAAACATTTATTAATAAAGACCCATAAAAATCATATGTATTTTCCAAAACTCTTTGCTATGTACTCAGTTTAAAAGTCTCATGTACTCACCTTAGCAAATAATGCTCCAACCGTGCTTTTTACGCCAATTTCTTACTCCAACAATCAATCGACTTTCCAAGATTTCACCAAACGCCTAATACAACAATCACAAGTGGTTCAACAACAAATACTACTAGTAATACACCCTTTCATTATTAGAAATCCCTTTGATAACACTTTCCCCCAATTTTGATGATTTTCAAAACCCTAGGTTTAACCAATATTAAGATTCTTACACTTGTTTTGTTTGTTAAAATACCATCTATTAAGTGTCTACAACCTTTATTCAACCATTATTCACAAACCCAAGAACTAGGGTTTCAAACCCAAGCTTACAAATCCATGGATCTAAAGCTACAGCTACAAAGGAGTGAAGATTTACCTTGATCTTCAACAATGGAAGCAAAATCACTTGATTGGGACCCCAAAATGGCTCCAAACGACCTTTTCCACTCAAAAACGTATACTCACTTGTTAGGAGAGAAGCTAAGGTTTATGAGATGCATTTATGACTTCAAACCCGCTTTTTAATGCTGCCAGCGACCTAAGATCGCGTCGCTAAATGCCGATCGCGTCGCTATTTCCGTCTCTATCTATAAGTCGCAATATAACCCCCAAACGCGATTTCGGATTTCTGTTTTGCGACAAAAAACCGCGTCGCTATCTCCAAATCGCGTCGCTATTTCTGCTATGCAGCCCAGGCTGCATTTTTTGTAGTTTCCTTCGACACGGTTTTGTCCATAACTTTCTCATCCGGGTCGTTACAACTATCCACCACTTAAAAGGATTCCGTCCTCGGGATCACTAGAAATTTTTCAACCCACTTTCGACCGAGCATTCCGTTCTCATTCCTTTGTGGTCATTACCATCAAACTTTTCCCACTCCAATTTAGTCCACAATATGTATTTAAACATTCACTTAACCCCGTTAGGCCCGAACGGGTCAAAAATCAATATTAAGCCTTTAATGCCCAAACGGGTCAAAATTGCAAACATTTTAAAATCCTTTAATCAAACTCGCTATACTCATAGAAACTATATGACCAAATCATTACAATCATCTAATCAATCCACAAGGATATCAAAATCTAGCTTCGACCAAGTCGATATAAGCCAACATTGTCTAATCTTTGACTTAAGCACAAAGTCATTTGTTCTTTAACAATTTCTTTACTTGCTAAAGGTTCCATTAAATCATCCTTTCCTATACCACCGACCTTTAATTATGATTCAGCAACCATCATATCCCCGATTCCCAAATTCAACTTCAAACACTCAACGGGTCAAAGTCGCATAATCCGACTATAACTCTTTTAATTATCCCATTAACATTTTCACATACACACAATTGATACATTATGCTCTCATCATTCACTAGTCATTTAAAACGAGAGTCAAAGCCCATCTTTTACCAAGTCACTAATCACAAGTTGACTAATCTTGATTTTTGCAAAAAGTCAACCATACTTTTCCAAACTAACAAATTCCGTACTCACGGAATACCATTACCAACTTATCACTTCCGGTTCTACTCATTATTGTTTCCTTAACAATCGATCCCGTTTTTCTAAACTTTCAATTTCTCCCCAAATAATCCGAGAGTCGCACCTTTACTTAAGGTCACACCGACCTTTACCGATTCTTGACCATCATTTGGTCACTCGTACCATCCCTTAGTATTCTTTCAACCATCATTTTGTCATATTGATCAATTTCATAACTTTTATTCTCAATTACCGGTATTAGATCTTCTACTGCAACACATTTCCCAATTTCATACAAGTTTACCATATCTTGGTTATCAACAAAAATTTGCTTGCTAAAAGCATCACTTTTCTCATATTCCACAAACTGAAGGCATCTCCCACTCATACATGACCTAATGCAACCCGCACTAGCAAACCAACTTCTTATTTATCACATACTATTATAACAATACACAATAACCACATGGTCCTACTATATATATATATATATATATATATATATATATATATATATATATATATATATATATATATATATATATATATATATATATATATATATATATATATATATATATATATATATATATATAAACATTATTATATAAACACACAATTCATACATTAACTACTTTATCGAGATGATCGGAAAGCCTCCAATCCATCAAGATCCAAATTGTCACAGTGATTGGAACATCTCCAATCACGGAATGGAACCATTGGGATTCGCCCAACCGATTCCACCCCCAAACATCATAGTAGCCGGGGATCACCCGAACTACCACATCATCTTTTCATCATTCTATTTTGCATACCATAAAAGTATACCTCTTTTCACCTCACATTGCTTTACCACTATCTTACACATTTAATCTTCTACTTATTCATCATGCACTTTAGCACCTTTACCATAATATCATATTATCAATTTCTTTCATATTTAACATATTTCCCATTGGACATACTACTTAACACGTTTCATATATCATTACCTTTCCATTTTCATATGTGTTCAAAGGCCATCACATAATGCACATGCATTGTACCCCGTGGGAACTAATAGAATTTCCGATTACTATTTACTTTTTCACTTACACATTGACCACCTTTAACCGGATCATTTCCTTATTACAAAATTTTCCAAATCTTTTCGTCACCACTGGGGTAACCACCAACCCATTCCATTAACCATAATTCACCGGCACACCCGGTCACCTTTGACTCAACCAATTGACTCCGGTCTACACTTGCAAACCATGACTTAGCACCCAATAGCCCAACACTCAATGTTCTACTCTTTATACATCGCGGGACTTAGAAATATTCTTTTCCCAACCGTAGTCTCACACTACCCCATGACATATGCCGTCATGCCATTACTATGACATTTTACAAACAGTTGCCTTCTTACCCTTAATGTGGAATCCATCACCCTGTCACAAAACTTGCAATGGCTAAGTGCCAACTTTTACTCAATCGTTTTCTACAATCAAAATTCTTCATTCCCGATACTTATTCTTTTCCACATATTTTCCATTTATGAGTTTTAAGGCATCACTAAACCTTAGTCATCCTTTCCTTTATCGTTCATGTATCATAATATTACATTACTTATCCGGATTCCCTCCAGATGTCCAAATTCCATTTCCAAAGTTTCTATTTTTAAAATTTGCATCCATACTAACAATTCTTACCAAGACTTAGTACTTCATTGTACTACTATCCTTTTGTTGAAAACATCTACCATTCTCGTGGTTCGTCCTTTAATACTACATATTAGCATCAACCAATATATCCTTACTACATGCGACACACCGGTCCATAATCCTTTACATTATGAAATTTATATACACATACTAACCGGGAAGACTATTCCCAAAATAAATCTCTACATCATACGACTCATCTCCAATTTCTATAAACACCAATTCGTTCAATAACTAAACAATTAAGCCACAATCACATAACATCCATTTTACCTAAGATCTCCGAGGTTGCATCATGAACCCCCCCCCCCCCCCTCTAATTTTCCTTCTGGGCAGACTTTCCCTTTCAACTCACTCGTGAGTTCCTTTCACAACATCTTGTACCTTGCTCTTCTTCACGAAGTTTCATACAACACATTCCATCGTGTCAACGCCTCATCCTTCAATAATGGTGATGTCAACGTCACCATATCATTCTTCCTTCGTTTGCTACTCTCTTGCACTTGCTCAACTACCGAATCCACCAAATCGTGACCTCCGGCTCAGAACCTCCAAATTACATGACGGTTTTACACGCTATGAAGGCTTTATACAACATCAATCCATCTCTACCGACTAGGTCTTTCTACCTTTTTGGGTAGATTCTTCCCGCTACGGCTTCGCCATATGATAACTCTTCCCTCATACGGGTATTGGAATCATTCCGTCTACCCTCATTCATTCAATCATCCAAAATCTGGTTCATATCCTCATTCACAACTCTTTCCAATTTAGTGGAGCTCGTCCACTTTTCACATTCCTTCTTTCGCCATACAAGCGTATCCAATAAACAAGATTCAAACGGTCAACTCAAAAGTCGACAACAACACAATTAGGTCAAAACATGGCATTTCGCATAGGGGTCGACCCTATCATACTAATGCCCTACGGTCTCAAAAGACTCACATTGCATAATTCGTAGCAACTTCTATAGGTCCCCTAGGTTCAACCCTAAACTTAACATGAAGTCTCAAGGTCAACCTTTCGATCTCAAGGAATCATACATTCCTATTGCTACAGTCTAAGACTAGGATGGGCATCCAACCTAATTCACTTAAACTATAGCTCTGATACCAAGTTGTAACACCCGTATTTTTTAAAACATCTTTTAAAACATTTAAAATACAATTTTCCAACATTCATCATGTTGTCCAAAATACAGTTTAACAAAAACTTTGAAACCTTTATCAGTGTATACAAAAATACGGTGTCACCAAGTATATCAAAACCATAGGCAACGAGATCTACCTATGAGCTCCCGGGCTAAACATCTCTAGGCCACTTCTAGTGCAACCTTCTATCACTTCAAACCTGTACCCGAGTACATAGCCACAAAACAAACGTAGTACGTGAGACAAAATAGTCCCGTGAGATACATGGGTTTTAGACCCCAATAATATCAATATAACACATATACATAAACATATATATATATCTCGTCAACATACATCTAGTCACCCTATTGTGACCTATCGATCTTGCTTTCCTAGCAATCACATCTAGTTATTCGAGACATCTCCAAATAACACATCATCTCACGTACTTATTAATCGGGGATCCCCCTCCTTAATAAGCCTTATGATAACGGCAAGAGGGAATCGCCCAATCTACCGTCACCCGACTTCTAGCCGGATCTCGTCCGGTAGCAAGCCTCCTATCACATGATGGTCCATGGTTCGACGCCCAATCCGCCCCATCCAAAGTGACCGGGGATCCCCCGAATCACCGCCAAATCTATCACTCATAAGCACCCGTGTGCTTCGTGTATAAACATATATACACTCGGTGTATAAACATATATACCACCGCTCAGTGACCGGGGATCCCCCGCGTCACCGCCATCTGTCTCCTATTATAACCTAAAGGTTATGTCAATCAAAGCCTTCGGCTATCACATCTATCATCAAACAAGTTAGTTACCTAAAATTTACTAAATATAATTACTTCACCATAGTGTGAACGTACCCATATAGTCCCATGGACTCGATCATAAGCAATCACATTTACTTAATTCAAAGATTCATTTCTTATTTATCAACATCAGAATCCTTTTATATTTTCCTTGACTATTATATATATTTATTACAAGTCACATCATATTCATTTTCATATACATTCATTCATCACTTTTATTAGTATAATGTACTAATCAATACTCTTTACTTAATATCATCATCATTAGTTTTATTAACGCATATTATTAATAAACCAAATATCATACATCATATTAATAATTAGTTATTAATCACTTTTCATTATCATGATCTCTTTCAAAAGCATCAATCATTTTAGACATATTTAGATAGTCTAGTATTTACATTTTCTCATCTTTTCAATCATATGTTTATTAAAAACATTTATTAATAAAGACCCAAACATTTATTAATAAAGACCCATAAAAATCATATGTATTTTCCAAAAATCTTTGCTATGTACTCAGTTTAAAAGTCCCATGTACTCACCTTAGCAAATAATGCTCCAACCGTGCTTTTTACGCCAATTTCTTGCTCCAACAATCAATCGACTTTCCAAGATTTCACCAAACGCCTAATACAACAATCACAAGTGGTTCAACAACAAATACTACTAGTAATATACCCTTTTATTATTAGAAATCCCTTTGATAACACTTTCCCCCAATTTTGATGATTTTCAAAACCCTAGGTTTAACCAATCTTAAGATTCTTACAAATCTTAACCATACACTTGTTTTCTTTGTTAAAATACCATCTATTAAGTGTCTACAACCTTTATTCAACCATTATTCACAAACCCAAGAACTATGGTTTCAAACCCAAGCTTACAAATCCATGGATCTAAAGCTACAACTACAAAGGAGTGAAGATATACCTTGATCTTCAACAATGGAAGCAAAATCACTTGATTGGGACCCCAAAATGGCTCCAACCGACCTATTCCACTCAAAAACGTATACTCACTTGTTAGGAGAGAAGCTAGGGTTTGTGAGATGCATTTATGACTTGAAACCCGCTTTTTAATGCTGCCAGCGACCTAAGATCGCATCGCTAAATGCCGATCGCGTCGCTATTTCCGTCGCTATCTATAAGTCGCGATATAACCCCCAAACGCGATTTCGGATTTCTGTTTTGCGACGAAAAATCGCGTCGCTATCTCCAAATCGCGTCGCTATTTCTGCTATGCAGCCCAGGCTGCATTTTTTGTAGTTTCCTTTGACACGGTTTTGTCCATAACTTTCTCATACGGTATCCAAATGACACGAAACCAATCTCTACGTTCCTTAAATGATTTATCCTTATTTATCATATTTTTTTCATAATTTATTTAACACAAAATTCGGGTCGTTACACATCGGATCAAAGATCGTTATCAGATCGTCATCAGAGATCGGTTCTTGTTGCATTTTATTCTCCCCCTGACGAACTAGGAAAGGCTGAGCAATATGAGATGCATAAACATTTTGAGCAGCTGGTGGAGTAGCAATGTTTTCTAGATGCTTGAGAAGATTTTGCATCTGATTGCATATTTGGGCGAACCCTTCATTCATTTCAGCCGGGATCTCGGATATGATCTTTGAAAGTGCAGCTTTTGTGTCAGCTATTGATAAGGTAAGACTGCTGATATTAGCAATGAGATTTGCTTCAGTTCGATGAGCATCATCTGAAATGTTGTAGGGGTTTCTACTTTTTGTTTCTCTTTGATGTTGAGAGTGTTTGGGGGGTAACCTGAGTCATCCCTTCATCCCGGATCCTGGATCCTTCTGATGAAAGATCCTGGTTTATGTGATCAAATTTTATGATCAGGTTCCCATCAGCAGTCTGAAATACTTCTCTGCCAGAATGGAACTCTTGGGATTTGGACACTGTAGATTTAGGAAAGTGATCATTTGGTGTTTCAATCATAAGATTTTAGCAAGTTGATTTAGATTTAACTTCTCTAGGGAGAATTGGAGTTGAATTTTGTTCTTCTAAGGTCTGCTCTATGAGATCTGATGACTTGGAGCATGAGTTGCAGAATTTTTGAAGAACTTCATTATTCTTGAATAACATCACATTGTCTTTTCTCAGAATCTGATTGACATACTGAAGCTTGACAATCTTGGTTTTTGAAGTCTCCATCTTTGAAGATTCTTGTGTAAGCTTTTCTAATTCCCCAGTCACTTTAGTTAGAGCAATTTCTAACTTAGCATTTCTATTATAAGTATGCATTAAGTCTTGTGCAAATGACTTGATTAAAGGTGGATAATCTTCGGGAGGAACTTTGTCAGACGTTTTTACCTTGTTTGGAATTTCATCTTCCTAGTCCCTTGAGAAAGAAGACTCTGGAAAATCGAATTCTCGATATTCTTTTACTTGCTGATGCTCTTCAGTTTCTTCAAATTTAGCCATCAGACATATGCAATCTTTTAGATTTTCTGAATCGGAATCAGATTTTTCTTCTATTTTAGCAAATAGACCTTTTGTTTTACTTACAATCACTTCTTCATCACTTGACTCTGAGTCACTGAGCCAAGTTTCGGTCGTTGCTTTCAATGCTTTTGCATCTTTCTCAGCCTTGGCGATCTGAGCTTTCAGATCATGGTATTTCTTCTCAGTGTCTTCTATTTCTTCTTATAATTTGATGAAGAGCTTGAACTTGATCTTTCAAAACCTGAGATTTCTTTGACTCTGCAGTCGGATTTGATATGGCACGTTCTTCCACATTTAAAGCAGACCATTTCTCCTCTATCATTTTGGCCTCCTACTATGTTTTGATTTAAAAACCTTTTGTATCGGTTTGCTAATAGCGCCATGCTTTCAGATAATTATTTTATATCATCATTCTCATATTCTCCTGAGTTAGACTCACGCTCTTCTAGGTCACCATCATCAGCATCTTCAAATTTTTCATCATTAGCATCATTTGGATCGACAACACTTTCCACTTTTGCTCTTAGAGCTCTTCGAGAGAATTTGGAAGAGCTTGTAATGAGTGCAGTGGAAGTGGGAGCCTCATTCAGATCATCGTACATTTTGTTTTCATTTTCAAAGTTCATCAATGTACTGTAAAGACTGCTCATGTTCATATCGCTCATCTGACCATAACTTCTCAGCACTATGGACATAACAGCCCAATCTTTTGGAAGAATTTCCAAAAACTTGTACATTAGTTCTTGAACTTCCTTGTTGATTCCAAACTCCCTTAACTCATTTATAAGAATGGTGAACCTTCTGAACGACATGCTGAGTGTTTCACCTCTGATAACCTTGAAAGCTTCATATTTTCGATTCAACATAGCTTTCTTGCTAGCCTTAACTTCATCGGTTCCTATATAGGATGTTATCAATATATCTCATATCTCTTTGGCAGTTTTACATTCTTTCACTGTGATAAGAATGTGATTTGGGAGGGACATTTGAAGGAGGAACCAGATTTCAGCATCTAAACCCGCTAGCTTTTTATCAGCCTCTGACCATTGATCTTTGGGTTTGGGTTCTTCAACATCAGACGGATCTTCTTCTTCTTCGTCTTTATCATCTCCTTCCTTCTTCTTTTTCTTTGAAATATTTGGGTTTTGAACGAACATTTTTGGAATGTATGGACCATTGACAAGAATATCTGGTCCCATCTTCTAAATGGTCAAAAGATGGCCTTGGGCCTTGGGGCTCTTGGGCTCTAATTGAAATTCGGATATAATTTTTGAGTCCTAACCCGATTTTTATTTTTGACGTTTTTGACCAGATACAATGTATCTACTGGACGTTCGTTCTGTTAACAGTTATTGACGAACAGGCATGACGAAATTGAAGAGATGCGTTGGTTGATTCGCACCCCTTCAATCAGTATAAATATCGAACCCTATTCCATCAAGAAGGCAAATTATCAGATTCGTTAGATTCTTGTTTTAAACATGAATTGATTGTTGTATCCTCAAAATAGTCGTACCAATTCGGGTAAAATTCTGTTTTAGGACACTGCAATTCGCAGGCCTCAATCAAAATTGTTGTAATCGAATGATTTCTGGATTTGTATATATTATTACGATTATATTTTCATAACAATCTAAAACAGAATTTTTCAAAATGGATCAAACGATTCTGAAACGACACGTTGAAAAACCAGAAAAATTTAAAGGGTCTGATTTTCGTCGTTGGCAACAAAAAATGTTATTTTATTTAACATCGTTGCATGTATCTTCTGTTCTTACAGATTCTGAACCAACAGATCCGTATGAAGATGGACAGAATGTTCCTACAGAGGCAGAAACAGCAGCATATGAAAGGGCTGTGTCTCTCTGGAATCACAGTGAATATAATTGCAGAAATTATATTCTGAATGCTTTGGATGATTCCCTGTATGATATCTATTCGACCTTTGCAACTGCAAGGGAGATTTGGGAATCATTAGAAAAGAAATACAGGACTGAAGTTGCATGTTCTAAGAAATTTGTAGTTGGAAAATTTCTAAACTACAAAATGAATGATGCAAAACCTGTTGTAAAACAAGTGGAAGAACTCCAAATCATAGTCCACGAATTGGAAGTGGAAGGTATGGGTATAAACTCTAACTTTCTTGTTGGTTCTATTATTGAAAAGTTACCCCAATCCTGGAAAAATTTTAAATTATATCTTAAACACTTGACTGACGATATGAGTTTTGAGCAACTTGTTCTTAAAATTCGTGTTGAGGAAGATAACAGGATGCATGAAAAGGCTGAAACAAATGCAATAGAACCAAACGCAAATATGGTTGGAGAAAGCTCTTCCAAACCATACAATAAACGCAAGAATGGTGGAGATTCTGAAAAGAATAATTACAAGGATGGAAAGAAAGATTACCACCAACAAAAGAAGAATTTCAACCAACAAAAGAAGAATAACTTCAAGAAAGTGACTCATTGTTGGGTTTGTGGGAAACCTGGGCACAAAGCCAAGGATTGTCGCCACAAGAAAGATAGTGGAAACGGAAATTCTGGAGGAAATTCCAATCAAGCAAATAACGTGGAATCTCCTCAAGAATTTGCTGGTGTAATTGAAGCCTTCTTCACCACAAACGTTGTTGATTGGTGGTTAGATGCGGGTGCCACAAAGCACATTTGCAATTCAAGAAGAATGTTTGTATCTTACCAAAAGGTGAATGAATCAGAACCAATGTTCATGGGAAATGGAACGTCTTCAAAGATTGAAGGAAAAGGGAAGATTGTATTGAAGCTAACTTCCGGAAAGGATCTTATACTTTCAAACGTGCTACATGTGCCAAACATCACCAAGAACCTGATTTCCGGTCCCATACTTAGTAATAAAGCCTTTAAACTTGTATTTGAATCTGATAAATTTGTAATCACCAAGGGTGGTATGTATGTAGGAAAGGGTTACCTCAATGAGGGACTCTTCAAACTAAGTGTTGTAACCGATGACAATGATATTAATAATAATAATGCGGGCACTAGCACCGCTTCTGTGTACATGATTGATCCTTCTTTTTTATGGCATTCTAGATTAGGCCATGTTAATTTTCGTTCCTTACATAGAATGATAAACTTAGGCATGTTGCCTAAATGTTCTATAAATAAAATATCTAAGTGTGAAGTTTGTGTAGAATCTAAATACACAAGTCATTCACACAAATCTGTAGAGAAATCAAATCAAATACTTGGTTTAATTCATACAGATTTATGTGATTTTAAATCAACTCCATCTAGAGGAGGAAAGAATTATTATATCACTTTCATTGATGATTTTAGTAAATTTTGTTATGTGTATTTAATAAATACCAAAGATGAAGCTTTGAATATGTTTAAAACATATAAAGCCGAAGTTGAAAATCAACTAGACAAAAAGATCAAAATTCTAAGATCGGATAGAGGAGGAGAATATGAATCCAATGACTTTGCTGAATTTTGTTCTAACTATGGTATTGTACATCAAACAGCAGCCCCTTACACTCCACAACAAAATGGAGTGGCTGAACGTAAAAATAGAACATTAAAGAACATGATTAATTCAATGTTAATCACTTCGGGGGCTCCTCATAATCTTTGGGGTGAGGCATGTCTAGCAGCAAACACAATATTAAATAAAATCCCTCATAAGAAGAGTGACAAATCTCCATATCAATTATGGAAAGAAAAACAACCTTCTTATAAAAGGATGAAAGTGTGGGGTTGTTTGGCAAAGGTTCAAGTACCCTTACCAAAAAGAACCAAACTTTGACCTAAAACAGTTGATTGTATTTATCTTGGTCCAGCAAAGAATAGTGCTGCTTATAGGTTCTTGGTATATAGATCAAATGTACAAGACATAAGCAACAATACAATAATGGAATCTGCAGAAGCAGAATTCTTTGAGAATACTTTTCCTTACAAGGATAAAGAGAAAAATATCTCTAATCCAAGGAAAAGAGTAATAGATAGTCAGTTGTCTCAGTCTCAAAGAGACAACAGTTCTGAGGTTCCACAAGAAAATGTTGAACCTAGAAGAAGTAAGCGTGCTAAAGTCTCTAAAGACTTTGGACCTGATTACATGACCTATATTGTGGATGAAGAACCACAAACATATAAGGCTGCTATGGATTCACCGGAAGCACCTTATTGGCAAGAGGCTATTCAAAGTGAAATAGACTCAATTGTGCATAATAATACATGGAAATTGGTTGACCTACCTTCAGGACATAAACCAATAGGTCATAAGTGGATCTTTAAGAAGAAACTAAGACATGATGGTACCATAGAGAAGTATAAGGCTCGGTTAGTAGCCAAAGGATACCGTCAAAAGGAAGGACAAGATTTCTTTGATACTTATTCACCCGTTACAAGAATAACCTCTATAAGAACATTAATGGCTATAGCAGCAATTCACAACTTAATTATACATCAAATGGATGTAAAGACTGCTTTCTTAAATGGTGAATTAGACGAAGAAATATATATGCAACAACCTGAGGGATTTGTTGTCAAAGGTCAAGAGCATAAGGTATGTAAATTGATTAAATCTCTTTACGGCCTTAAACAAGCTCCAAAACAATGGCATGAAAAGTTTGATAATACTCTCTTATCAAACGGCTTTCACATAAATGAATGTGATAAATGCGTTTATGTTAAACAAACCAAAAACGCATTTGTCATTATTTGTTTATACGTGGATGATATGTTGATTATGGGTACAAATATGGATGTCATTAATCAAACCAAGAAAATGCTTCATTCTTCATTTGATATGAAAGACATGGGAGTAGCTGATGTCATTCTTGGCATTAGAATTCAAAGAAATTCTAATGGATACATCCTTACTCAATCTCATTACATTGAGAAGACCCTAAAGAAATTTGGGCACTATAATGGTAGATCAGTAGTAACTCCATTCGATCCCAAGGTTCAACTGAAGAAGAACAAAGGATAAAGTATATCCCAATTACAATATACACAAGTTCTAGGAAGTCTTATGTATATAATGAATTGTACACGTCCAGATTTGGCATATAGTGTAAGTCGACTCAGTCGATACTCACATAACCCTGGAAGAGATCATTGGGATGCACTAGTAAGAGTGCTTCAATATCTTAAGCACACAATGGATTATGGGTTACATTACACTAAGTATCCTGCCGTATTAGAAGGATTTTGTGATGCCAATTGGATTTCCAATCATAATGAAGGCAAATCCACAAGTGGCTATGTATTTACACTTGGAGGAGCTGCCGTTTCATGGAAATCATCTAAGCAAATTGTGAATACCAGATCAACTATGGAAGCAGAATTTGTAGCCTTAGATAAAGCTGCTGAAGAAGCTGAATGGCTTAGAAGCTTTCTAGAGGGTATTCCATTGTGGCCAAAACCAGTGACTGCTGTATGCATACATTGTGATAGTATGGCTGCTCTTACAAGAGCAAAGAATCAAATATATAACGGCAAGTCAAGACATATACGACGTCGCCACAATACAATAAAAGACTTGTTGAAAAATGGAATTATCTCCATCGACTACGTAAAGTCAAAGGAAAATATAGCCGATCCTTTGACAAAAGGCCTTTGTAGAGAACAAGTCATATTTACATCGAGGGGTATGGGCTTAAAGCCAACACAAGAGTAACTACTCAACGGAAACCTAACCTAGCAAAATTGGAGATCCCATGGTCTAGGTTCAATAGGAAAACTAGTTGGGTAAAACTCAAAAGTATTAACACACAGGCATGCCCATTCCTATGATGAATTTAGTGTGTTATTCCGTGGATGTTTAAGGGATGAATTTTAATTCTTAATAATGTTAATAGCTTTTTACAGTGGAATACTACGGAATATTCTTGATTGGCATTACCTATACGAGATTGATGTGTGGTCGCATCTTTGGGAACCAGATGGCTAAGTTCTCTAAAAGTCTCATGAATAAGGATATGTTCACGACCGAAATGAACACAACGGTAAGAATCTGTTATTACAACAATATGATATGTGTGATACTTATTGTCTCGATTTACTACACAACATGGCTAGTTCAAGACTTATGTCCACTATCCATAAAGTAGATCCGATAAGTACTCACTAGGATAGGTTAAAGTCCAAAAGACACCTAATCTGATGCATGTCATATTACTCTTAATGGGAATAGAATAATAAGTAACTGTATATTATCTTATTTTCTATTCAAATGTGGGGTATTATTGGTGTTTGAATAGAAAATGTGGGGTATTGTTGGAACATGAAAATGGTGTCATCCCACATTGCTCAAATAATGAAACATTTGTATATTTATAAACCCTTTCTCACCCATAACTAACAAATCATTAACTTGGGCTTTGTGGTGGGTTTAGGCTTGTTTGGGCTAAATATATATAATTTACATATATATCAAATGGTCAAAAGATGGCCTTGGGCCTTGGGGCTCTTGGGCTCTAATTGAAATTCGGATATAATTTTTGAGCCCTAACCCGATTTTTATTTTTGACGTTTTTGACCAGATACAATGTATCTACTGGACGTTCGTTTTCTGTTAACAGTTATTGACGAACAGGCATGACGAAATTGAAGAGATGCGTTAGTTGATTCGCACCCCTTCAATCAGTATAAATATCGAACCCTATTCCATCAAGAAGGCAAATTATCAAATTCGTTAGATTCTTGTTTTAAACTTGAATTGATTGTTGTATCCTCAAAACAGTCGTACCAATTCGGGCGAAATTCTGTTTTAGGTCACTGCAATTCGCAGGCCTCAATCAAAATTGTTGTAATCGAATGATTTCTGGATTTGTATATATTATTACGATTATATTTTCCTAACAACTATCAGTTTCGGTTCAGCTTTTGGACCAAGCTCACCCTATCAGTGTTGTTTTTATTGATGAATGAGCCCTTTAATATAAACCTTTAAATGAGATGTTGTCTTTATTGGGAAAAAAAAACTGTTGTTTTCTCTAACATTTGTACCAAAATTGAGATGTATATTTTAGAAGGCATACATGGTGAACCAAGTGATGAAGGCGGTGGTTGTTCTAAACCTTTTAGTGTTTTACAAACTGATCAAATGATTTTTATGATTATATAACTTTCTACTAATTATTATTGTGATTTGTGAATTGTAGGAGAAAAATGCCCCTCTTTTTAGGGTTAGGTTTAACTACATATGAAAAACGTTTAATAAGTAAACAAGATAATTCTAACACCTTTCTAGATTTTGATGTGTTAAATGCCAAAGCTAAAAAGCATAACAAAACAGAATACCATTTACAACAACTACTAAAAAACCTAACTTGCTGCACTTCCAGTACTACACCTAATTTGTTGCACTTTCAGATTAACCAGATAGAAAGAATCAAACATAATATTTCAAAAAAAAAACAAATATTGAAGAAAAAGTTGTTGATTAAAATTGGGAACTTACCATTTTGCAAGTGATTTTTTGGATTGATTCTTGAGTGAATCTTAAAAACCCATTTGCAAAATGTTTCTTGATTCTGTGAAGATGATAACATGACTGATTTCTGTAGCCTAAAATCCACTGACAATAAAAAGTTATGATTCATATTTCCTGATTTCAACTTTCAATATTGGTTTTTTTAAGGCCATAATTCTAAGTTTCTAACAGTGTCATATAAGCATTATACAATATAGAGAAATAATGGTCACACTATTTTCCTACTTAGATAGGGAATGTGGCTGATAGAACCCAGTTTATAATTAATGAGTAGTATAAAAAGTTGAGATATTTGAATTTTAGCTCAAAGTTACCAATTGGTGGAAAAACCATCACTATCACTTTTTTGGAAAATTGTCTGGTTAATCTAATAATCTTATATTGAGGAACTATATATTCATATCAGAAATTCAAGAAAAAAGCAGAAAAGTTTACATCTTAATTTGAAAAAACCAATTTTGATGCCCCTTGCAACTTGTTGCCCTGGGCCCAAGCCCCTTTGGGCCGGGCCTGGTGAATAGTGATCTGATCGGTTTATGTTCTTGCAAATTCAGGCCCTTGTGATGATATCCTTTGTAATTATAATGTTCCATCATTATATTTTAATAAACCTTGTAATTTGGATAAAAAAAAGTAAAGCAAATCAAATGGCAGGTAAAAAAAAACTCAAGAAAATATTGCAATTTTGAACCAATTACCAGATTTATATGTCATTCGCATAATAATAATCATAATTGGTTTCATGATAATCATCGTAAACATCATGATCTTCATCAAAATCAACTCCATATGATACTTTACGAGGCATTTCCTAATGAAAATAAAAATTATACCTCATCATAAGTATAACTTGCCGTGTACAAAAAACCCGACACCGAAACCAAAACCGGACCCAAAAGTGGAAACTAAAACCGGTCAAAACCGGTTTTGACCGTAACCGGTCCGGGTATTCACAATCTGGCCGGTTCCCACCCGGTTTGGGGTTTTAAGCTTTCGAACTGGTTACAAACCGGTTTTTAAAACAGGTTTTTGCCCAAAAAAAATGAAAATTTCCCCAATTAGTATTTGATATTTAAAATAACCGAAAGATCCTAGTTTAAATCCGAAAAAAGAATCGGTTTTGACTAGTTAAAATAACCGAACCGGTTACAATAGGTTTGGGTTTTTATACCTAAAATGCTTAATAATACTAAATCAATCCATAACTTGATGTTTGATGATGAATATGGATGAAAAAAGATGAAGAACACTTAGGGCTTTTAGAGAGAGAATTAAAAGAGAGAGAGAGAGAGAGAGAGAACAATTGCTGGAAAATGTAAATGATTAATGTGCAAAAGTTAGGGAATTAAGGCTTACACTATGGTTTATATACCATGGCCTTAATTCCTTGATTAATTAAGACTTAAACTAAACTAATCTAATTCAATATGCAATGTTACACATTGCCCCCTAGACTATTATTTACAACAATTTAGTACCTAACAATCTCCCCCTTTGTAACAATAGTCTAGGTTGCACATCTTTGAAGTCTTCTTTGTTTGTAAAGCTGGAGCTGAGTGTTGAACCGTTGAGCAGTTTTGTTGAAAAATCAGCATCAGCTTTTGATCATCGGTGACAGACATACTTTTAATTGGCTTTTCAACCAATATAAAGTATTCCAGAAGACTTCATGCAAATCGACCGAATGTAGACCCATAGATAGAGCGGTTAGCAGCGGAAGTCCTTTCTTGAAGTTGTGGTGTTTGTCGATTTGCTGCTGATCGTTGGTTCCTGATGTTTGTTGAAGTCGAAGCAGTGCGGAATATTGATATGATTTGGATTTTCTGACCGTTGTTGATAATGTTGGAGTACGGTCATAGGATCCCTTATCTGATGTATTGACTGTTGTTGATAAGATTGGAGTACAGTCATCAGATCCTCTATCAGACATAGTGACCGTTGTTGATAAGAGTGGAGTACGGTCGTCTGATCTTTGCACGAGAAGGTATCAGGGTAACCCAGGATCACATAGATTGCCTGTTAGCACAACAGTTACAGAAACTGTGTGACCTACGTTCAGTGTTGGCATTGATGTTAGCACTGGTAGGATTTCCATTCAATCATCGTGGAATACCAATATATTTGGTATCACTGTGAATGTTCCGGCAATATCCCAAAGATATGCTTGGTAGAGTGCTTGTGTCCTAGAGAAATTTAATTCGGTTCTCGACTCTATACGTCGACAAATGAAGGCGAGGACTAGAGGTGGGTGCTCTTTTTCAATATCAACAATCTCCAAATGAGATGTCGATAGTGGATGTGGTTATCTCCGTGATTTTGAAACAAGTACTTTTTGTACTTGAGTGGTCAGTGGGGGTTGTGCATTGCATCACTGGGTCCATGATGTCTTAATCAGAAAGCAACATATGCAATCCGATATAGATGAGGTTACCCGGTCATTTGTTCGGTTTAGGGAGGGTTTTCCATTTTCTTTAACCCTTTCACACACGCTCCTCACTCAACTCACCTTTTCATTTTCAACCACACCCTCGTTTTTTGGGTTTACCATGTGATAAGCTGATTTGCACCCCATACTTCATACCCCCTCTCAATTTTTACCTCAGCGCACCCCAATCAAGATCCCATGATACTTGATTCTGCTCACCTAGACCTAGGGACCCTCACTTTTTAGTTCCTATATTGCCGGTGGCTCCGGGGAAGATCATGCTGGGTTTAGCAGATCATAGGAGTAATTTGAGAGTGGACTATTACGCTCATGTGCAATATAATCAGCCTTTTAAAAGATGTTTCATTTAAGGAATTTTCACATGGATTTTTCGGTAACACTGGACTCACTTAGAGTATCCGTTAGCACACCGTATGAATCGGTAGTCGTTTGCACAGCCGTTGATTCAAATGTGTGACTTGCGTTTAGAGTTGGTGTGATGTTAGCTCTAGCAGGATTTCCACTCGATCCTCGTGAAACATCAGATTGTGATGCCACTACGAGTGTTCCGATGGATTCACAGAGATCCATTTTTGTAGTGCAAGTGTCCTATATTGCAAGATTCTTGAGGGTAAGAACTAGACACACTGTGCATACAAAGAGACTTAACCCGGGGCAGGAGGTTATTTTATTTCAATACCGACATACTCCGAATGAGTAGTCAGTAGCTTTTGTGCTACGCCCCCAAATGAAATGAAACAAATTCTTGTTGAGAGGAATTTGAGTAGTTGGTGGTGGCGTGCATTTGCTTTACTGGCCAGTAAAGTCTAGTGAAACATTCAACTTATGAATGATCACCTATTTGTATTATTGCCCGGTTTGTTAACGGTTTGGATGCACTCAAAGGTGTGTTTTCTTTGATTTATCATGTTTTCACAACACCTTGCACTCACCTATTTCTATACCCTAGACGTATACCCTCACATTTACCAGTTGGCTGAAATATTTCCCTGGGAAGGTAAGGTCGAATCTGGCAAACCATGGGAAGGTATGTCTTTTGAAGTAGTAAGTAACGAGAATTAAAAGAATTTATAATAAACAGATGCTATCTTTACTAGGGAACTAGTAAAGAGATCGTTTACGGATATTACAACGACTTATAATTAACGTTACAAACATAAAAATTTTTGAATTGGGTAATTTGTTTTGATTTTCTATATATTTCTCCCCCTAGAAATAATAATTCTCCCCCTAGAATTAATATTTCTCCCCCTTGACAAAACAAAAGTATGAAAAGTTTTGAGGTTTGAGGACGTACCTTATACATCGTCGGAGGGATGAAGGAGAGTATTTGCGGTGAAGCTTGATTGAGCTTTGTGCTTTCTTTTGAGAGCGGGTTCTGAATCTGATGTGATCAGAAGCCATCTTTCGTTGAGGACCGGGTTTCAAGCTGAGATACTTGAAAGCCATATCTTTGAAGTGCGGGTTATACACTGAAGTGTGTATAAGTCATTCTGTTGTGGCTCGAGTTATACACTGAATTGTGTATAAGTCATTCCGATGAAGCTCGAGTTATACACTAAATTTTGTATAAGTCATTTTTCCTGCAAAGCAAATCATACAACTTTTGGTACCCATATTTGTATGGGTCCGATGGTGTTAGTGTAAATCATCGATAAGTTGTATCGATTTGATGTAAAGATTTGGAATTCCAAGAAAATTTGAAACTCGATGTTTCACTTTCAAATGATTTCCGAGGAATTATATGAGATTTTGGAGTTTTCGGAATCCATTTTTCTTTTAAGATCTTAGGTGTCTTAGAAACAAAAACATTTTTCACTGTTGTCGAAAAATTAAGATTAGTTTTAGGTGCCAAAGCTAACAGATCTTTTCTCGTGTATGTTAAAGTTTTTCTCGTAGACATTGAATGCTTTGGAATCGAAGAATGTTTCAAAACATGTTTTGATTTAGACGAACAAGCTTCCGGAGATTGTGGTTTCACAAACAACTTTTTACTCTTTTGAAGTGAATAAGTTGTGAACTGTGAGACCTTTTTAGAAACAGGTGTTGAAGATGCACCGGTGTAAATCTTAATCGGAACTTGTGCCGTTTGTTTTCCTTTATTAACAATTTTATATTTAGAAAATTCTTCAACTTTGATTTTCAAACTATCGTTTAGATTTTGTGACAAAGTAAGATCTGCTTCAAGAGATGCAATTTTATCAAGCAATTTTTTGCAGTGAACTTCAGCTTTTTCCTTTTCAAGTGTAAGGTTGTTAATAATGGATGATTGTTCATCGATTTCCTTTTTAAAGCTGTTTGTTATATTTTTGATCTGTTCATTTAATTTTTGAATTTCGATGTCAGCGATCTTCAACTGATCTTGGTAGTCTTTCATCTTTATGTCTGCGGACTTCATCCAGGTTTGCTCTCGATGTAATTGAAGCGCCAAGTCATTGATTAGCTTCTTGGAGTCGTCGTTCTCACTTGACACCGTTTTCATGTTTCGAAGGTTTGATATCTCAAGATTTTTTTTCATTGATTATATGATTTAGTCGATTGATCTCACTGGTGTGAGCAACATGAAAAGATGACAACTGTTGTTGTAACTCTTGTGTTTTTTGATTTGAAGTGTTATTTTGATTGACTTGAGGAACAAGTGTTTCAAGTTGACGACGAAAGATTGCATTTTCTGTTTTTAACTTTGTGATTTGTGCATTTGATTTATTAGTTGTGTTTACTTGTTTTTGTAAACTTTCTTGTAATTCAGAAATCTTAAACTGAAAAGAAGATTTTGACGTACACAGTTGATTTTGTAATTCCTTGTTTATTTGTTCAAAAGTTTGCATTTGTGTTAATTGAAGAGAGCATTGACATAAATCATTTAAAAGTTGTGCTTTTTTAGATTCTAAAACAGTAATTTGTTTTGTCAACTTAGATTTCTCATCAATTTTAAGTAAAAGATTTTCATTAAACAAGGATTTTTCTGATTCATCAGTGTCTGAGTTAGATAAAAAAGAATCAAAGGAAGAAGAGTGTACCTCATTTTCATCATTTTGTGGAACGACCAGCTCATCCCTCAGTTCAGTGGGATTATCAGAATTTGATAAAAAAGAACTGGTTATCTCACTTTCCTTGTTGGCTTCTTCTTTGAATCTATCAGAACCTTCAGTATTCTCTTTTGCCATAAAGCACAGGTGGTTGTTTTTAGGCTTTGAATTATATTTCTTCGAGATAAGAGACATAGTCTTTAGCACATCTTGAAGGTTTTTATCCATATCATCATTTATAGCTGGTGTAGGTTTTTCCATTTTTGTGATTATTAGGATTGATTGCTTTCTCAGGTTGATATGAAGAAGATTTCGTGTTAATCAGGTTCTCGGGTTTAAAAGTATAAAATCTCGAAGTGTAAAAAGTTTAATAGTTTTGAGTCGAGAAATCTAAAAATTCGAAGAATTTTCTGGTTTGGTCTGGGTAAAGTTTCTCGTGTTTAAAAAGTGAAAATTTTCTTTTCTTTTAAAAATTGTATTTTAAAAAAATGGTGTTAAAAAACAATATTGATTTAAAACAATTAAAAAAAATAAAAAATTTGATGTTAACTGAGACTCCACGGTGATTTAAAAATTGTATTTGATCTCAAAGTTTTAAATCTTAAAATTGATGTTAATTGAGATGTATTTAATTTGAATTGGGTTTAAATGGGTTAAATGATTTGGGCTGAAATTAAGTGTGGAATATTACTAAAATTGGGCCTAGAGGTGATATGATATTGGGCCGAGAAGATCAAGTTGCTGAAAATAATTGCTGAAAACAAATCCCAGATGACAAACTATGAGTAGCCGAAGTCTTGGAGACGAAGACTTTTTCTAGCCGAAGACTATGAATCAAGACACTGTTCGAGCCGAACTCCTCGAGGCGAACTCCTAGCCGGGAACCTGGAGCCGCCGAACACTGATCAATTGTTCGAGCCAAACACTCGAAGTGTTCTTGGAGCCTAACACTTTGACGTTCAAAACTTTACAATTTTGATTCAATCTTGCTCAATACTTGACCAAATCCAGTGATTCAACTTGCAAACTGCTCAAAAATCAAATTCTAACAGTTTGACGCAATAAAATTCCTCAAATCGTTACAAATCAGAGATCGATTTTGATTTTTCAGTCAAGTTTTTGAGTTTTTAAGTTTTTCACAAAAATCATGAAATTGAGATCAATAGTTGATGGAATCAATCGAAATTTGATTCTAAAATGCTTAGAATCAATGGAGAAACACGAATATCCAATCAAAACATCGATTTCTAACAAAACTTTTGACAATTAAATTTGACAATTAAATTTGACAGCTCTTTTCAAAAAAATTCAAAAACTTGCTAAAACTTGCTAAATCACTACTGATTTGGATCGAATCTCTTGAGACTTTTGCTCTGATACCAATTGAAATGCTTAATAATACTAAATCAATCCATGACTTGATGTTTGATGATGAATATGGATGGAAAAGATGAAGAACACTTAGGGCTTTTGGAGAGAGAATTAAGAGAGAGAGAAAACAACTGCTGGAAAGTGTAAATGATTAATGTGCAAAAGTTAGGGAATTAAGGCTTACACTGTGGTTTATATACCATGGCCTTAATTCCTTGATCCCCTAGACTATTCTTTACAACAATTTAGTACCTAACAATACCCCTAAAACCGGTTAGAACCCGAACCAGTTATTGTCCAAACCGGTTTCAAAGTTTTGACCAAAAACCGGTTTCAGTTTCAAACCTGAATCGGTTTTAATCAAAACCCGGTTTTGTGCATCTCCAAGTATAACCTTTAGAGAATAATTAAGCTTTTACTTTATAAACTATATCATTTAGTGAATAGTTTATTTTATATACTATATATGCACAGTAAAATCATAAACCTAAACAAACAAGAATAGTTTTAAAATAAATACGTTGGGTGTGTTGTAGTTTGGATTGCTAACACGGGGAATGGATAGCTAACAAATGGATCGCATTGTCAAACCGTAGAAAAATCAAAGAATATATTTAGCAAATTTACATACATACTAGTAAAATAAATATAAAATCTATCCTTTTCAGTTCTGATTGGACGGAATCGGTACTTGAATGCAAACTAAGAATCATGTTGGATCATAAATTACATGTATAACCATCTCCATCTTTTGATGCACAAGCATTGAGATCCAAACTTCTTAAAAAACGTGGCAAGATAGATCAACGAACTTGTAGTTCTCTCAAGCTGAAGAAAGCTCGCAACATCGTTTACCATTTATTCATATTACTTCATTGTTGAAGAAAGATCTTTCACCATTTATCTATATTACTTCATAGTAACAGGAACCGACACTTTAAAGCCGACTTGGAATCATGTTTGATCATAAATGTATAGTCATTAGAAGATTCAGAGAAGGAATTTGTTGTTTCTATCTGATTATTCTTGGGGATAAGTGTAACTCCAACCCCAACGGATAAATGGAAAAGTAAATAATGTTGTACATTTCATCCCACCATGTTGTGGGTCTTAATAAACCAAAGGGAACATACCATACCCATGTTCTTTCATAATCCTCATCCTCATAATTATCCTCCTCCCAAAATACATCATGTTGAGAATGCATTCCCATCAAACCATCCTTCTCTAGAAAGTCAATGTTACCCATACAAACAACACAAATCAAGAATCCAGAATAGTCATTGTACCAATTCTCTGGAATCTACATATCGACCCAAAACGAAGAGGAGGTCTAAACCCCTTTGCTATCTCATGAGTATAGTCTTTAAGTTGGAGACTCATAGCACAATAGCTTTTCCCTACACAAATTAAGTGATCATTTAATTATATTATCCAAGATTAATGTATTAGGTACGTTCTGTAATTAAATTAGAAAAAAGAAACATATATACTTGAAGCATGGTTTGTAGTAATCTATCGCCACCAAAAACCCTTGTGTCACTTAGTAGTGAGACCTGACATAACCATTTACAGTTTCTATGAAAATCTCCAACCACTTCAAGCGAGTTACAACCGTCAGCTTTGAGGATAGATAAAGTTGAAGGCTTTCGCACCAAGACACGTCGAGGAGTTTTAGCTGAGTAAGTTGCGAGAGCATGAAACCTAATCGTGAAAAATCATTATAACATACATGTAACTCTTGTAAGTTCACCAATATTACATGGTATTTCCCCATCTTTCAATCTAAAACCACTGAGATTCCATTTTTTTAGACAGGTTATGAAGAGAACTATGTCGTAACGTGTTTTTCAAATAAAACATGTCGAAACGAAGCTCTATGTTTTTCACCGAATAGATCTTTTGGCAGCTTCTCAAGTTGTGTGTTACCTTTTAATATAAATTTTTGCAGATGTTTGAAAGTTGCCTTGTATGCTCTTTAAATAGTCACAATTACCCAACTTTAGGGAAATAAGGTTGGTACAATATTCTCCTATTGAGGAAGGGAGAACTTGTAACCCAACATATTCCAAGTGTAAATTTATTAAGCTATCCTTCAATCTTTGGGAACTCACAACAAAAAGAGATATAAAAAATCTTCAGTTTATCCATATGGACAATGGTTGGAAACTTTCTGAGCTTGTAACAATGTTTTACATATATGTAAACAAGTGATGGATGAATCTCTTCTAAATTCCCACAGTTTTCGAGTGTCAACTTTTGAAGACATGGGAGTCCACCAAAATTAGGAGCCCTCACTAGACATCTCATGCTCCTAAGCATAAGCTCCTTCAAACATGGCAAATACTGATTCACGTACAAGTCAAAATTACCAACATATTAGTCAAATACTAGATTTTATGAGGGTATATAGATGGAATAATAACTAAGTTTTCTGTAACATGCATCTCATAGTTATAATTTATGATCCAAGTGAGTTGAGTTTTACTTTTTGTACAGAGGATGTATACGGTTAAACAAGCAATTATTTGGCACACACGAATCACATTCATGTTATGTTAAGATAAAAAAAAAATGAGATGTCAGTTAAATCCACGTGTACTTAAATATTGAATTACCTTGTCACCCTTCCAAAGTTCTTCTTGAAGGCTGTCATATAAGGTTAGAACAACAAGCTTCGATGGATGGAAACTTTCTGGGAATGGACTTGCAGGAAAATTGTGCCACCGCAACTCATTTGAAAGATAATTAGGCCCATCTATAAAAGCTCCTTCCTTGTTACAATATACATCAAGCGATCTTAGTTTCTTCATGTGTGAAACAAGCTTAGGAAAGCGTAATGAAGGACCCGAATAGCGTATCACTTCAATTTTGTCGTTTTCCTAAACAAAATATTGAGTTAGCTTATATATTTGAGTCGTATGTGTATGTATTATCTAGTGTACATCTTGTAAAGCTTTTACCTTTATGGAACACAAGTCTTCAATCTCTTCATATTGCCAAAGTCTGCTGAGGATTGTTTGGATGTTCCCCTCTAACAATGTAGTGTCCCATTTCTTGAACTAGATCATGCATATCAAATTCTCCATATTTTGAAATAGATATGAGAGCCTTTTGTATCAACACCTTAACCCCTATACCAGGGTGAAACCCGCAAGCATCACCATTGCCTCATCGATCTGTATAAACATGCAATATCCAAAAATAATTCTTTCTCAACAGGTTTAAGCCCATCATAACTAATTTTGAGCTTCTCTACATTTCTGGATTACCTTTGAGTCTAGCCAATGTGCTAAGCCACTCATCATTGTCTTTGTCATATAGAAAAGAACCTAAAACTTTAAGGGCCAATGGGAGCCCACTAGCATAAGTAACAACACGCTCTGAGAGCATCTTATAGTCTTGTATAGGGTTTTCCTCATTATATGCATGTTTATTAAAGAGTCGAATACCCTCGATTTTAGATAATAAACTTACACGTCTACCCTGTGAGTTCTTAACAAATGTTCATCTCTAGTTGTCATTATTATTCTACTCCTATTACCAAACCAATCACGTGATCCTCTAGCTGCTTACGGTCATCCACGTCATCAAGAACAATTAACACATTTCTACCACTTAATCTATCTTTAATCATGTTTTTTCCTATGCTAACGCCTGGGACTGCCACTTGTATCTTCAAAACTTGTGCTAGGATTTTTTCTTGCAAATATTGTAAGTTATGTTTACTTGATTCCTCCCTAACATTCTCAACAAAGCAACAACTATCAAATTTACCAGAGATTTCCGTAAAAATAGAAGACGCAAGAGTGGTTTTGCCACCACCCCGACCCCCCAAATCCCAACCATGCGCACACCACTTGACCCAATTTCTAACTGTGATTTTATATCGTGCAATCGAGTTCCCATTCCAACAAGAGTTTCATCAACAAATGAATTTAGTGATAACAAGTTATCTAAAATTGTTCCAACAATGTCTTTGATGCATTTAGCTTCATGCCTACACATGTATACACGAAGAATTATCATATACGCTCGCATACACACACATGTATAGTTTACTTGAAACCTCGCCTTATATATAAGTTATTTTAATAATGTAAAAAATGGAAGAACGTTATTACATACCCATTGACGACGTGTCCAGCAATGTTACTTGCATCAACAAGTCCATGATTCAACATGGGTGGTGTTCTCCACTTCAGCAAATGATTTCCCTAATTTTTGTGTTTGATTTCTTACTTCTGATGGTTGCACATCATAAAATACTGGTTTGACCTCTCATCTCCCTATGATATATGCAAGTTCATCCAAACACCATGAGGAATCAGCATAGTTTTTGGAAAATATGATGATTGCAATCCGTGAATAGCCTTCAAGAGCGATGGACCAATGGTAAGACCCCTTCATCGTCCTTGTAAGTACAAATTTGTCTTTGTACAAGAGCCGAATATAGATGATCTACATAGGTGTTCTTTTCCTCTAAAACTAAGAAATACATCATATTTCCAACAAGGAGCCGGAGTGGAGTCATGAAAAGATGTAGATGAATATGTAATATCTGTCATCGGTAATTATTTCTCTTTGATTTGATTTTTAAGAATGATTATTTTTATAGAAAAAAATTGAAGAAATTCAATAGATAATTCACTTGTAGCTTTTGTGCATCTTTTATAGAACCCCTTTATGACCACCCACCAGGACGATCCACCACCGACTGCAAACACGCATATATTCTACCAAATACACAAACATAAGAAATTTGTAAATCAAAACAGATTTCATAACGTTATACCTAAAATTTAAACAAAAAAGGTACCTACAATCTTGAACCCTAAATTACCAATTCAATCACCTCCAAAATTCCAGTTCCAAAATCATAAACACAACTACTAGCAATCGCAAACGACCCTGATCTGTAAGAATAAACAACCCCAAGTCAAAACCCTAAATTGTAAAAGATGTGGACTTAAAACCATAAATCTCAGTTGCAATTGTAACATAAAGAAAACCTTAAATCGAGTTGCTTTTACACATCAATCCACACCAAAACCAGATGGAGTTTAGATATGAGAATAAAACCTACCAAATTGACCGATGGAGCAGTAACCCACCTATTAACTCTGAATGTAGACAACATGAAAACAAATTGATGAAGAAAGAAACGATAAAATGTCGACAAGTTGTATCAGTTATCAAATAATTGAAGAATTTCTTCCTTTTTTATTCTTAAAAGAAAAACGTTTGATAATTACGTAGGATTAATATATCAAAGAGCATGGAAAGTGAGAAGTAACAACCATCACATATAATAAATAATTGAGGAGATATCTCCCCTTTTATAATTCAAGAAAGAACATGGAATTTTCTTTTAATAATACAATAAAGAATTAATTATCGAAATAGACCAATTTAAATGGGAGACTCCCATCTAATACTGATAAACTTTATTCATACGTTTGTTTTGAAGTGATGTTTTATAGATTGTTGTACCTTTTCTCGAAAACTTAAACTAACGCCATTTTATATTCTAAAAATATTTAACCATAGTTAACCTTCGTCTTTTCCTTTACATTTGTATGTATTTTTATTTTCAACGGCCTTAACGTCCCTTTGTATGTATTTGGTTTGAATATTAGTTTTTGCACTGTACATTCATTTATTGCATTTAAAAGTGGGTTATGCATTCAATTATTATTTGTATATTCATCAAACTAGCTTCAAAGTTTGCCCAAATGGGCGGGCATGCTTCTAGAGATATATATTCAAATAACAAAATCGTGATACTATTTTTTTTATTATTTTTTTTTTTTGAACGGCAAGTTAGTAAGTTAGTGGTTCGAGCATAGACAGTGACATCCACAAGGGGCAGTATGTCTTCCCTCAAACCTTCCACCTATGGAGAACAAATCCCACCACCAAATAGTGATATTATTGAAATAACATTTCAATCCACAATTGAAATGATGAGAAATATTTTTTGATACATAAGTTGTGGAAAATAATTAAGAAAAATAAAAGATTAAAAAAACAAATAATGTGAAACATGAGTTTGCAAAAAATAATGATAAATTATATTTCTTACATTTTTATCCTACTCATATTCCTACCTACTTCTAAACTTGACATGTATAATATACTATTTTTTTCCTCATATCATCCCTTGATTTAATTCTCAATTTTTTTTATTTGTTTGTCCCGCATGCTTCTTCAATTGATTACATTACAATTGTTCCACTAATATCAGCTGTTGATATGACTCCAAGGTCAATCTAAAAGTAAAAAATGAGTTTAATTAATCATTTATACACATTTGCTATTAATATTTGTCGAGATAAGTTCACTGGTGGTTTAATCATGAGATGTAGTAACCTCAACCTTTTGGACTTGGTATAGCCTATCTGGTCCACCTACATTTAGAAGCAACTGAAATTTATTGCCATCTGAACATTGACCAGAAACATAATTAAGTTGACTTCAAAAGTCAAACATAAAAAATATTTAAAATGGCATTCTATGAAATAGAGAATGAGAGCTCGAGATCACTTACAAGGTCATTAGCTCTCACTTTCTCCACGTGTTGAGTTGTTGTAACATGACATGGGAGCCTGCAATTTCATGAATTTTACCCTTCATTTACCTTAAAGCGTCACTTTTACCCTGCAATTTCATTTACCTTAAAGTACTTGAGATTCATACACAAAAATAAGATCGTAGGTATCATGAATCTAATAAAATTGAAAGATTTATTGAAATTGAACAACATCGAATTAACATACAAATTAGCAGAATAATCGCTAAGATTAAAATTGATATCGGAATCAACACCTCTGAATATAATGCCATATTTGCTTCATACCCTCATCATAATCACTAAGATTAAAATTGATATCAGTATCAACACCTCTGAATTTAATTGCAACTTGATCATAAGCTCTGTATAGCAAAATCAAGCTCAAATAATCAAGCAACAAAGAAGAAAGTGACCAAATATACTTTGTGATAGAATGTTGTGTAGATCTAAAGCTGGAACTTGGCAAAAACGTGCCAAAACAAACGTATAGACCAATTACATGATTAATTAATCTGAGTCTAGGTATTCGTAAGCTGGAATTTAGCAAAAACGTGCGAAAATCTGAGATAAGAATTATGTTTGATGTTCGGGTTGATTGATCTCTTCTTTTTAGTGAAACCTTGCTTACACGCCCAATCATATGCCATTCCCATGCTGTATTTAGCATGCCTGCAAAAAGTAATTTTAAATTATATCATTATTACGTAAACAAGTATTCATTAAATAAGTATTCATTATACAATAAAGCCTTACTGTTGAAGAATAAAACCTTATATGACTTTAACAATGCTTCCATATGTTGTGCTCTTAAGATGATTGCCATTTTCTTATTAGTAGCTACGCCACAAAAAATGTTTATAAACACACACCTTTCCTCCAATCCAAAAATGTTGAGCAAGATCATGAAATTGCCCATGAATCTCCCCACAAATTGTCATTGGACTTTTAACAACCTGCAAATCTATATATTATTACGTTCAAAACCGAAATTATAGAGAAAATCGAAATATAGGGAAAATCAAGGAACAGACTGAGGCAATCAAAATCGAAATTATAACATGAATTTGCAAATATTTGTAATCTACAATATGCAGTAAGTTTACTACTTTAATACTCCGTGAAAGTACAGAAACTAGCAATTGAAAACATGAGTCGAAATTAGAGAGGACGAAAAGCAAGGAGGCCGAATGGCACGTTCACACTCTTATGTGAACTTTATGGTTGTTTCTCCTTACAAAATCTTGAAACCAAACATTGGCGGAATTGCAAAATCTTTTAGAATTACACATAAAGCATCAAAATATGTTTTCTTGAATTTACAAAAATTCAATCCGTTCAGCAGAAAGTAGGGATAGTATTATCTAAATATAATAAGCATATATTTTTGGAAAAACAAATTTCACAAAAATACGATAAACTTGATTATATTGTAGGGAGTAATAGAATGAAAAATTTGATGGTCTCCAAGAGAGCAAGAAAAAGAAAGAAACAAGCAGAGAAATGGTGAGAGTAAAGTCTGAACTACAAATGTTGGAAAAATCCCTCGTCATAAGCTCTCACTCCCAAAAACTAAGCTACCATTTAGTTAATGTGGGATCATAACAACAATGCACCAGGAGAAGGAGGCGACCATTGGGAAAAGGGACACGTGTCTTCCGCTTGAAAGAAATGGGGAGAGGAGTTGAGACGAAAGGCGTGGAGGCAGGAAGAAACACCGGTTCCTTACGCACAAAATTAGGGAAGTTGGTTTAATCCAATGCGTTGAACAAATCAATTCAAACTAATCAGAACCACATTGTCATCTCTGACTAAACAGAGGCCTTACGGTAATAAAAAATACAGTAGACCAAAAACACTATAGATTGATTGTAAATTTGGAATTTCTCCGCTAATACGCTGCTCAATCGACACCCTACAAACACACCGGAGTTACGTTAAGACAGAAATCGAAAACGTAATCAAAAACAAAATTCAGCTGTAGAATTACAATCGGAGTCAACCGTAGAATCTACTTGCCGCCGAATATTCTTCTGGTTCGTAGAGGGAAGTTGATTGCTTATGTCGGGTATATGTGACCTGACCTGGCCCGTTAGTATGCCCCTCTTAAGTCTTAACATAGCCCAAACTTACCTACCCACGTGCAAACTAGATAGATATCCGAGCCTTCACTTATCTCTTCTAATTTTCATGCACAATCCGTTTTCGTTTCGTTTCAGTTACCAGCATTTCGATTCGGTCCGATTCTGAGGAAAAACTCGAAGAAACTTTCTCGGTTCTCACTTTGGTTATGTTCTGGCCATTTATTAGTTCACTTCCGAGCATTATCTGTTTAGTCCTTGTTTCGAATGAAACTATTTATTTGGTTCTCGGTTTAGTATAATTCTGAGCGGATTAGTTCGGTTCTTGCACGGCCAACTTACCCATAATATTGTAATGAAAACCCAAACTCACCCAAATTGAAATTATTAGATCCATTTTGCTTGCACTAATAACTAGTACCAATGTCTTTCAAGTAATAAGTTTTCGACGTCTAAAAAATCACTTTCATGAATCAATACATACTCTAACGTTTTATTCAGGATGTCCGATACGCCAAATGCCCGTTCGACATCTTTTCTGCTTGTCTCATCGCAAAACACACCAATAAGCTTTACCGAATATATGAATAGCGGGAACTCGCACTTGTTTTAATATATGTCTAATCTATATGTTTACCGTTTAGGAAATTATGTCTAATGTATTTTAAAGTTTATGTATTTAAGTGTATGTTAAGTTAAGTTTATGTATAATGTATTTTAAAGTTTATGTATTAATTTAAGTTTATGGAAGTTCAACAAAGGAACTCAATTTGGATGGATTGTTGGCTGGCAAATACAAAACAAAATTAATTAAATAGAGATAAATATTAGATAATTAAATAGAAGTGGTGCGGTCCATTGATAGAGTGACATTCTCTCACTTCAAATACAGAGGGAGCTTTTCTCTCACTCTATATTTAGAGTGAGAGATAGAGGTGGGTTGGAGGAGAAAAAACTTCAAATATAGAGATAGAGGGGTTGATAGAGGTGGGTTGGAGATGCTCTAAAGACCCCAATCTAGACTAGATACCGACAATTTTGATCTAAACTTGATCCAAAAGAAAGATTGAGCATGAATTTGAGAGAGAATGAATGTCGTCTTTGACACACCATCTTGAAAATGATTTCATTTCTATTCCTCCAAATAAACCATAATGTGGTATATAGAGGTGCACACCGGACCCGGTTTTTTAACCGAACCAGTTTTTTAACCGATCAAACCATGTTTTATACTCGGACGATCGGATCAGTTCGTAACCGTAGGATCAAAACCGGACACCCAAACTCAAACACAAACCGGATTACAAATCGGTTTCAAAAAAACGGATAAAAAACCGGATTTTTACGACCGTTACACAAACCGGATAAAAAACCGGATTTATACGACCGTTTCCCAAACCGGATCAAAAACCGGTTTCAAAACCGTTTAAAAACCGGTTTTCGAGTCAGCCCCATAAACGAGCCGTTAGTTACCGTTTCTAGCGTTAGGATCGATTTTTTTACCATTTTTTGTCTTTTAGGGTCCCCAATACACCTATAAATACCCCTTAGGTGTTAAGGATCAATCACCACTCAAAACACTCTCATTTCTAGCTTAAAAACTCACACACACACACACTAAAAAACGCAAGTTATCGTTGCTATGGCTTCAGATTCTCAACCTTCGGTTGGTATGGGTGAATCTTCTACCGACGTTACCGTTGCTAAGATACTTCCTACAAAGAGAACTCCGGAGATTTGGTGCAATTTCGACTTATGTGTGATGTCGGATGGATTGAAAAGAGCTCGGTGCAAAAGATGTAGGTATTTCTTTAAAGAAGATGGAAATACAAGTTTGAAGAATCATATGAATAAAAGTTGTAAGGTAATAAAATTGGGCTCGACGAGTGACCAAACAACCATGGGAAACGACGGCAAGGTGTTTAGTTTCGAAGCTAGTAGGCTTCGTCAACGAATGGCGAAGTTGGTGGTTCAAGAGGCGTTGCCCTTTAACTTTCTCGACAACAAAAGGTTGATGAGTATGATTCAAGAAGAGTTGGAACCACGCTATTCCCATGTAAGTCGTACTACCTTAAGACGTGATGCTATAAAATTGTGGAAACTTTCTAAAGATGATTTTAAAAAAGGTTTTGAAAATTTACAAACGGGGGTTAATTTAACTAGTGATGTTTGGACCGCTCCAAATGCTTCACATGACTCGTACCTTTGTGTTACCGCTCATTGGATTGATCCCAATACTTGGGTAATGATGAAGCGTACGATTGCGTTTGACTTATTTGGGGCTCCACATTCGGGGGAAAATTTGTACCAAATTTTAGACTATGTTATAAGAAGTTATAAATTAGAGTCAAAAATCTTTTCTATGTCTTTTGATAATGCGTCCAACAATACAAATGCAGTTCAAAAACTAATTCTTAAATATAAACTGATTTGTAACGGTATTTATTTCCATAGTCGATGTGTTGCACATATTATTAATTTAGTTGTACAAGATGGGTTACGTTGTATCGAACCAACAACAACCGCTTTTAGAGTAATGCTAAAAGATGTTTTTGGTACTACCGGTTTAAGACATAATAAGTATATGAAATTTTGTGTCGATGCGGGACAAGATTGGTTAGGTCCAAATTGGGACGTACCTACGCGTTGGAATTCCACTTGCCACATGTTTGAGTGTGCTTTGCGTCAAAAATCATCTTTAAAATTTTTTCATAATATGGTAGCCGATCGAAACCGTGTTGTACGATTTGAGGAGTCTAGTTGGGAAACGTTCAAACAAGCTACCGAATTACTTTGTGTTTTCAAAAATGCAACGACTTATTTGTCAGGAGTTTACTATCCTACAAGTCCATTGGTGTTAAAACAACTTTACTTAATGTGTTAAAAAATAAATGACTTTGAATTCAGGGGTCACTCATTTACTGAAATGGTGGGACCGATGAAAGAAAAACTTAGAAAATATTTTACCAAAATGCCCCCCGTTATAACAATAGCCGCTGCTTTAAACCTCATGATAAACACGTCAGGGGTTGAGGTGTTACTTACCCAAATTTGTACCGATTTGAATTTGTGTGACGAAGACGTTCATTTTGCTGAAAATACCATTGCACATTTCAACAATTGTTTGAAAAACATGTTTGAGGTTTACTTGGCTAAATATGGCCCAACAACACACATTCATACCATGATGCAAGATGGGGCCTCTGGTTCAGGTCATAAGGATTATGATGAAAATGTTAGATTCTACAACACTTTGAAAAACGAAAATAGCAAACGAGCTCGTGATAACACCACTACTAGCGAGCTGGGGAGGTATACACTTACCGATTTTTTGTCAACTATAAGTGTAGAAGAATTTCCAAACTTTGATATTTTGGATTGGTGGAAAGGAAAGGGTATCCAATTTCCAATTCTTTCCGCTTTGGCTCGTGACCTACTAAGTGTCCAAGCTTCTACGGTAGCTTAGGAATCCGCTTTTAGTTTTAGCAGTAGGGTTATATCAAACAGGGGATCGAAGCTCACACCTTTTTCGGTTGAAGTTGTAATTTGTTTGAAAGACTATCTTGATGCAGCAGTACGTTTACAACATATTCCATCACTTGAGACCGAGTTGGAGGACGTGGAAGAACGATTACATAACATGGAACGAAATGGACATATGTCGGTACCTCTAACACTCGAAGAACTCCAATTCGACATGGAACTACGCAACAATGTCATGCGAGATGAAGAATGAAGATGAAGAAATGAAGGCGGCGAATGAAGACGAAGACATGAAGAATGAAGACTTAAAATTATCGTTTTGTTTGTATTACGTTTATGTTTAAATTTATGTTTAAAACTCTTGTATTTGGATTTAAAACTCTTGTATTTGGATGGTTCATTTAGTTAAAAGTCGATTTCTATTGCCTTTTTACATATTTTGTTCATAAAAAATACAACAAAAAAACAAAAAAAAATGGAAAAAACCGTAAATCCGGTTTTTAAACCGAAAACCGATCCGATCCGACCAAACCGAACCGATCCGATCCGGCCAAACTGATGCGAACCGATCCGGTTTGAAACCGGTCCGAACCGGTTTTGATCGGTTCTTGTATATGCATCGTAAAACCGGTTCCAAAAGCGAACCGGTTTGGACAAAACCGGTTTTGACCGGAGTTGACCACAACCGAACCAGTTTTTGATCCGATCCGGTTTTTGAAAAAAACCGGTTTGTGCACCTCTAGTGGTATATAACCCGGTATAAAATAAATTTAACTTTTTTCCTTGAATATCCTTCTTGAGGCCCCAATCCATAATATGATCCAACCCATTAATACTAGAAATAGGAATACCCCACCAATAATAAAACTCGATCCAAAGTTTACGAGATTCGCCACATGACCAAAAGAGATGGTCCTCGTCTTCAATATCTTTTTCACACTTACAACAAACCACCGACTTGTATTGTATTGATTCTTAAATATTAAATTTTACTATTGAAACTCAAATTAATTGAATTAGTAAAATCTACTAATTCTTTTTTTAATCTCTTAATTTAATGTGTATAAATATAAGATATTTTACAATTATATGTATTTTGAGGTAACTATTAACATGTTAATATACTATATCCTTATCAAAATAAGTGATAGACTTCTTAAAACATGATTTTTGAGGCAAAACTTTTAAGTGGTGATTAAGATTGATTAAGTGGGTTCTACAACTTTTTAAACACTTTTAGTTAGGTAAGATAAACTTTGAAACATGGTTTTTAAGACAAAAGTATAATGTTAATGATGTTTAAGAAATTTAAATAAGGGTAAAAGGGTAATAAAGTAAATTTTGAAAGTGTATCACTTATTTTGTTCCACTCCTTTAAGAACAATATATCACTTATTTTGATAAGGGTAGTATAATTTATTCTAGTGTGTCTTAGGTCTTCAAACTTTTGTGGTTAAATTTTTGGAAAAACAAAATCGACTGATTAATTCATTAACTTCGGTTAACTCAATAACTGTAATTTTCTATCGCGCTTTAACCTCAAGTTGAACACTTATATATATAAAAAAAAGTAATGGTATTTAGGCCTACCATTTAAACTTACTCACAGGCCTACTCATTAGATGAAGACATGTGTCAAAATCAATGGATAATATTAGGAGAGATAATTAGTGGAATACACATGTCATCCTATCAAATGGGTAAGCCTATGAATAGGTCTAAATGATAGGATTATAAATCATTTCTCATATAAAAAAACTATTTTAACACATAAAATGCGTTTCATAATGCTTTAGTGACTTGTTATATAAAAGTTAAATAGTTTTGATAATATGGATAATTGCTTTATATCCTTATAAAACTGATAAATTATTATATATAATTCTTAAATTCATAAATTATCTCTATATTCTTTGAAACTTTATAATTACCTTTATATCTTTCCAAACATTTTAAACTCTTTTTTATGTCCAAAAACCTGTTTTATTACTTATTAAAGCGTGATAATATATTATTCCTTGTTAAAGCATTTAGGCCTTCTAAGTTTAGAAGGTCTTAATCTTAAAGTTAATCTTATATTTCTACTTTGGGAAACATTTTAAACACCACAAAATAAAAAATATTGCTTAGGGGATTCGAACCCAAGACCTTTTGCGAGTACGTACTGTGTGTTAACAAAATATTGATACTTTGCTTAGGGGATTCGAACCCACATTTTAATCTTATGTTTTAGATCTACTTGATACTTTGCTTTATCCCAAAAATACATCCAACATAACGCATACACTTAAAACGCCCAGTCAACAATTTCTTTTTCTGTCGGACAATTTAGTTAGGATACCCGTCGCCGCATTGCGCGGGTACTGATAGATCGTTTTACACTAAGATCGAGCTAATCCATGAAGATTCAAGAGAGATTGAAGTATTAGTGTGTGTGTGTGTGTGTGTGTGTGTTCTTGGTGTAAGTGTGTGTGAGTTAGTTGAGAGAGAATGATGGTTGTTGAAACTTTCAGAACTTGTATTTCAGTTAATGTGGGAAAGCTTACATTAAAAGACAAAGTTACAACCTTATATACTCCTACCACTTAACAAGGGAAAAGTTAACTAACGGACTTTAAAGGTCAAAACTAGTACGTAAATGGTCCTAACAATCTCCCCCTTTTTGATCTTTAACACTTCATCCCAGTCTTCAGACTTCAGATTCTTCTTATAATCTGTCTTTGGCAAGAAAATGTTTTTCTGAATTTTAAGATCAAAACATTTCAGAAATCTGGAAGTTTAAGATACTCACAGAGGATATGTTTTTCGTTGATACTGTTTGAGTGAAGAAATCCTATAACTGATTTACTAAAGATTTGAAAATTTTGGGAAAGGGAATATCAGTTAAGTAAGGATTTGACCGGGTTTTCAGATAATGGAGAGGTTGTTTTTGGAATTTTGTGGTAGAGTATTATATTGAGGATATAAAGATAATATTTTTGAATGGTTTGTCAGTCAATGTTTTGGATGTGTATGTTTGTTTCGGTAAGAATGATTTGAAAGTTAAAAGTTTTGAATATGTATGTATGTATGTATGTTTAGTATGTATGAAAGAATGATATGTACATTTAGGATTTGAATGAATGTGGATAATTTTGTATTCGGTATGGAAATATGGATTTAAACGGCTAAGCTTTTGAATGTATGTGGTTGTTACGGAATTTGGAATTTTGGGTTGATATGGATGTGAATTTGTGGTTTGGATAGAATAATTCGTCAGTTTAAGATTTGTAATGGAAATGTTGAGAATTTGTGAGAAATTTCCGAAAATGAGTCGGTTTCTTTTTCTTCACAAATTATTTCATGTAAATCGACGAAAATGTAGACCCATAGATATATAGAGTTGTTTGTAGCGGAAGTCTTTTCTCGAAGTTGTGGCTTTGTCGATTTATGATCATTGATAATTGTTGTTGAGAGAAAAATGTGGATAAGATTCGCGCTCCCCCTCAAACAAACAATTATTCTTCAACAAATCTTCTTCGGTTTCTTGTTTACTCCCCCTTAATCGGTGCATATGTCTTTTTGATGTGGAGTAAACTGGGCTAATATCTTCTCTTAAGTCTTGTAAGCATTTTTCTTCATAAACTGAACTTCTTTGTAAATTTTCTCCCCCTCATGATGATTTAAGATTTATCGGAACCATCGTGAAAAAAATGTGAAGTTCGTCAAGGTGAAATGAAGAAAATCTTCAAAGCTCATGGATACAAAATGTGAAGAAGAATGATATATTCATATTTTGAATGAATCAATATACATCACATTGTATCAACGTAAATCGAACTGAAGTTGATGATGTAGACATCCGATCAAATCGTTTGGCATTTAATCGCAATGATCGAATCAAATAGGGCAAACCGGGATCACATAGATTACCCGTTGACACAACAGTTACACAAACTGTGTGACCTACGTTCAGTGTTGGAATAGATGATAGCACTGGTAGGATTTCCATTCAATCATCGTGGAATACCAAGAATGTTGGTATCACTATGAATGTTCCGGCTTTATCACAAAGATAAGCTTGGTATTATGCCTTGTGTCCTAAAAGTGTATTGCGGTTCTAGACTCAATTAGTGGACAAACGAAGGCGAGGAGTGGAGAGGCTTGTCCTCTTGTTCAATATCAACAATCTCCAAGTGAGATGTCGATAGCATATGAGATAGTCTCCGTGGAAATGAAACAAGTACTTTTTAAGAAATACATGAGTAGCTGGGGGGTTGTACATTGCATCACTGGGTCCATGATGTCTATTTCAATATCAGAGAGCAACACATGCAATCTGATAGAGACGTGGCAACCCGACTTTTTATCAGTTTGGTAAGGGTTTTCCGTTTTATTTAACCCTGTCACACCCTCCTTACTCAAGCTAACTATTTCATTTTTCGACTACTCCCTCATTTCAATGTACCATGTTTAGCTGAATTGCACCCCACACTACATTCCCCGTCTCAAATTTTATCTCAGCGCACCCCAATCAAGATCCCGTGATACTTGATTCTGCTCACCTAGACCTATGTACCCTTACATATTGTCCTATATTGTAGGTGGCTCCTGGGGAAGATCATGTCGGTTATAGCAGATCATAGGAGTAAATTGAGAGTGATCTATAACGCTCATGTGCAATTTATCAGCATTTATGATGTTACTTTGTAGGAATAACATGGATTTTTCATCGGAAAATGTATGTATTTCCGGCATAAGTTGTTGCCTTTAAGATATCAAATTTAGGCACAGCAACTTGAACAATTAAGGAAATACCGGACTCACATAGAGTATCCGTTAACACACGGTATGAATCAGTAGTCGGTTGCACAACCATTGATTCAAATGTGTGACCTGCGTTTAGAGTTGGCGCGATTTTAGCTCTAGCAGGATTTCCACTCAATCCTCGTGAAGCCCCAGATTGTGATGCCACTATGAGTGTTCCGATGAATACACGGAGATTCATATTCAAAAGTGTATGTGTCCTAAATTGGATGTATTTGTCGGTGAAATCTAGACACATTGTGCATTCAATTGAAGACGTAACCCGGGGCAGAAGGTTAAGTATTTCAATACCAACATACTCCAAATGAGTTGTCGATAGATTATATGCTACGTCCCCTAATGAATTGAAACAAATTCCTTTTGAGAGGAATCTGAGTGGTTGGTGGTGGAGTGCAAATGCTTGACTGGGCCAGTTAAGACTGATGAAACATTCAACACATGAATGAACACTTTTTAGTGAGGTTGCCCGGTTTAGTGTCAGTTTGGATGCACTCAAAGGTGTGTTTTCTTGATATTATCATGTTTTCACATCACCTTGCACTCACCTAAATTTATACCCTAGACTTATACCCTCACATTTATCAATTTTGGCTAAAAAGTATTTCCCTTGGAAGGTTAGGCCGGTTTTGGCAAACCATAGGAAGGTATTGTCGTTTGATAAAAAAATGTATCATTAAAAAAAAATTCAAACGGGTATAAAAGTGATGATATAAGAAAGTTTCTCCCCCTGGAAATACTAATTCTCCCCCTAGAATTAATATATCTCCCCCTCGACAAAATAAAGGTAATGAAAAATATACAGTTTAAGAGGGGTGGGAAAGAGTTTTTACATTTACGTGTAAAACTGGTTAAGAGCGGGTTTCAAACTAATGTATTTGAAAGCCATTATGTTGAAAAGCGAGTTATACACTGAATTATGTATAAGTCATCTTGTTGAGAAAAATAAAACGGTTTAAGCTCTTAGATTTAGCATACCAAGTTTAGACACAAGAAAGTTAAAACGTTTTCCGTCTAATGCCTTTGTAAACAAATCAGCTAATTGATAATCAGTGGAAACAAAATACAATTCCACATTACCATGTTCAACATGATCTTTTATAAAATGATATCGAAGATCAATATGTTTAGTTTTGGAATGTTGAACAGGATTGCATGAAATTGCAATTGCACTTCGAGAATCACAATATAAAGGAATACGACTGTATGAAAAGCCAGTAAGAAGAGCATTTTGCACTTGCAACAGTTGTTCTAATTCGTTCTCCATTTCTTCTTTTGTATCTTTTAGAGGTTCTTCTGATTTTTCTTTCAGTTTACCAGATGAATTAGACTGGTATTGTCTTGTAAGAAGAGCAAGAGTATCAAGAGTGTTTGCATTTTCTTGTTTGGTTTTGACTATATCTTTCACCATTGGAGCATTTTGAAGTAAATACTCATACAGTTCATGCACATCGATTGAACTCGGATCTTTATGTTGCATGGCACTGTTTCCAAATGTGGCCCACTCTGGAAGAAGACTATTGATGAACTTTATGTTGATCTCAAGATTTTCCTTCTTCAAATTATTCCTTCGAAGTTCATTCAATAAATTGCAATACCTATGATATGTGCTCTCTAATTCTTCCCCGGTGGAAGCTTTAAATGATCGGTATGCATTCAAAGTGGTCACAATTTTGGCTTTATTTCCTAAAACCGTGCCTTCCATTTTTTTTCTAATTTCATCCCATATCTCTTTACCGGTTTCTAAACTGTCTAAACTGTTATAAATCTCGTTCGGTAAACTTTGAAGTACGAATGAAAAGGATTGTAGATCTGCTTTAGCTCGTTGTTTTTGTTGAGCATTGTATCTAGACTGAGGAAGCGGAGTTCGACCTCCAAGAACTGGCGGAGTTGCATTTGGTGCAGCTATTACATCTTCGTAAAATACTGTGACACCATTTTCTAGTGAATCAAGTATATCAGTTGCCAGTTCTTGATTTTTGATAAAGTGGAGGAAACGTTTCTTCCACTGTGCGTATTCACCTCGGTATAAAACCGGAGGTTTGAGATCGGTTCCAATCGACAGAGCATCTCTTGACGTCATTATGAAAATGATTTAAAATTTGTACAAGTATTGTAAAATTGTGCAATATTGATTTAAAACAATATTGATTTAAAATTGTACTGCTATTATGATTACGATTTTATTTGTAATTGTTGGTTATTGGACTGCTATTAAAATTGGGCCACAAACAAGCTTGGGTTGATAAATGAATAGAGCCGAAATCCTTCAAAAGTCAGAATATGTGTTCTGTAATTCAACTTGGGCTTAGATGTGTTTGGGCTTAATGGATTATGATCCGAACAACTTGGGCTGGCCGAACAATCAAACAGATCAAACAATCAAACAAATCTGGATTATGAATATTCAAGAGAGATTGAAGTATTAGTGTGTGTTCTTGGTGTAAGTGTGTGTGAGTTAGTTGAGAGAGAATGATGGTTGTTGAAACTTTCAGAACTTGTATTTCAGTTAATGTGGGAAAGCTTACATTGAAAGACAAAGTTACAACCTTATATACTCCTACCACTTAACAAGGGAAAAGTTAACTAATGGACTTAAAAGGTCAAAACTATTACGTAAATGGTCCTAACAATTACCCTGCTAGTATCAATAATATAGACAAATAAACATGATTTCTGATATATAATCAACAGATATATTGCATACTTATATGATAATTATTGATATTATAATGATTTAATAAATATTAAAATAGGATTTTGGACATAAAAGAAAGTTTTAAAGATTTAGAAGGATGTGATGACAATTACAAAGTTTAGAAGGATATAAAGATAATTTATGAATTTGAGAAAGATATAAAAATAATTTATAAGTTTACAAGGATATAAAAACAATTATCTCTTGATAATATCAAGTAGTAGTAGTACCAATATGACTAACAAGAGAAAAAAAAATTACAACCACAATGCTTGCGGTCTAGTGTTTAAAATTTAATTATTATCAGGATGAAATTTATAAGAGGCCTTAGTTTTAATCTATGCTAGAAGCAAAACAAAAAATAATCTTGTTGCCACGAAGATTCATTCGCTATGACCCATGACTTAAAGGTTTTGAGTTCAAGTCCCGGTGAGGACAAAATGCAGTAGATTAGGTGTCGTCAAAAAGTATTTAAAAAATAAAATAATAATATTAAGTAACATGCCCATCAAATAGTTTAAATATCAAATTATTAAAAACATGATTACAAAAATTTAACAAAAGTTTAAAATATTGCCAAATAATGTTTGAGGGTAATACTTGCCAACGAGTTTCTTTGGTTGCTCGTCGATTTCGTCAGTTTGAAGATGTCATTGGCAACGACATGTGACATGTCGTCAGTTTCACTCTTCGGTTGGTGCCTTCGGTTGAGCAACGAGCAAGCGATGAACCAAAATGTACGTGTAATATAGTGACGAAGGAGTGAACATGTGTTTTTTGAAAGAGTTTATCATTTCTATGTAATTTTCGAAGTGATAATATGATAAAAATATAAAAGAAATAACAAAGTGTTGTTGGGGTGGTATAAGTAACCAAAAATATGAAAACCTAAAAACTTAAAACATAGTTCAGATAATATAGTTTATTTACACAAAGTTCAAATCGTCAACCTCATTTATCAGCATGTAGAGAGTTTTAAAAAAGGATGGCAATTTATGAACATGCTTGAAATCGATACTAAAATAAATACTTTTGAATTGAGGTAAAGAAGTTTTGGGTCGATTCAATTGACCTATTTATTAAACGGATTAGGTTTGGGTTGATTATAATATAATGAGTCGACCCACTAATCTGTCTAATTATAAAAATATATTTAAAAGTATATACTTAATATATAATTACTAGTTCAAACATAACTAATAGTTACATACAAACTAAAAAGGCTACTTAGTAACTTGTGTATTTTGGATTTGTTATGAATTTTTGGAATAACAATCTATTTGACATGTTTAACCCATTTGACCCGCTAACAGATTTAACTCGTTTAATTAAACGAGTTATATGCGTCGTGTTCGGGTTAAAGTTAAACATGTTAGGATTGAAACATCTGACCCACTTATACAAACCTTTTGGTTTCAGGCTGAGCGTTGTTACCCGCCAACGTGCAAACCCAAATCCAACATAAATTGTTACCCCTAGTTTTAAACATGCAAAAATCAACGTCTTTTGGGGACTTCAATGTGAAATACTGCGTAGAAAAATAGCCGACAGTTAAAGAAAGAAAAAAAGTGTCGGTGCCGTTAAGCCTGGTGTACTAAACACACTGCTTTTATTATTTGTCACTTTTTCTCCCATCGCTGTAAATGATTAGACTTGTGTCGTTTTGTCTTGTGGTTCGTAGGTGCCAAATGATAGGCTCATTAATCCTTAAGTTCTTAATACTGAGATCTAATTATTATCTTTAGATTTTACAAGGTTTAGTTCGGACCATAATTGTTCTTTGTGTTTCTGAAGTTGTTTTATTTGTTTTCGATAAACATTAATGTGTCTTTCAGTTTTAACAAAAGGATACGACAACTATTAGATTTTAGTTATGTTTATGTATATGCAGATTAAGAGAGAGGAATATCTGATCAAGCCACTCGAAGAAAGTTAAATATTTAATTTTAATGTACATGGCCAATAATTTATATTAAGAAAAAACATTATTATACTATAGATGAATAAGATTTTAAACATTCTAAAAGTTCAAATCAAACATAATGACAAAATTGGATCGACACTAGAAATTGACATGATACCTAAGCAAACTTGACATGCAAAAGCAACCAATTAATGCAACAAATAAACTCGATTAAGAACTTGAATTTGTTGATGATGTGACTATAAACACGCACACTTAGAGAAAATCAATAAAGAATTAACTAATTAAACAACCCTTTAACTAATTAAACAACCCCTGATTTTAAAATACCCCGTATGTTTTGAGAAATTAATTAGCGATAATTCATTTTATCCGACAATCGTATACCACACTTGAATCTCCATTTATTTCGAGACCAGATCAGAACAAAAACACGCAACATAATCCCTTGTACTCTTGGTCTCTTGCTACACGCTTCCCAAATCAGTCCACAATTCATTCATTTTCAAAACATTGCATATGTGTTCACTACTAATCTTGAAAGCTAAAATTGTTTACTAAAGTGAGGTGATACACATAAATTATTTCCTTCACATTGTATAAACTTTACAAATAAACTGTATAAGTATACTAATATGTAAATAAGTTTTTATAGTGCAAATATTACATTCGTTTACCAAGATCTCAACATGAAGTGTCTACTACCAAGTTCATGGAAAGGTTGCTTTATACTTTATTGTCTTTAATATACATAACAAATATTTAAAGATGCAACTTATGTGTGTCATAACTAAAACAATTAGGAAAAATGCAAAATAATTTCCCTATAAGTATGGAAAAATCAGATAAAAGATAGATACAACAATATCCATATTCATACCGGTATGCTCGAAATTATAGTACGTACTAAAACAATAATTTTCACATTTTCTTTTTTGAATTTTTTTATTTCAATCTTGAGTGAGTTATTATTGCATGAGTGAAGTACCATGTGCCTTTGTATGTACTCTCAAAATTTAGTATTAATAATCTCATTCACCCCTCACCTTTGTCACACAATCTTTTCTCTTGGTATCTCTCAAGAGGGAAGGGGAAAAAATGGCATTGCCAATATTTCTTCTCATTCTTGCATTTCTTGCCCCTATTTCCACCCTCTCTTCAAATGTACAAGATCCTTTTCTTGTAGTACAACATGTCCACAGGTACACTAAAATAACCCACTTTTTAGTGTTTATTTAAATTTACCCTTTTCAATTTTGAGAAAAATAATAATAATAATATTTAATCATTTCAAATAACTAGCATAAGAAGTTGTTGAGAACATATGTTCATACATTCATAAATGTATTATTTGTTAGATCATACATTTGTATTTTTCTGATCATGTCAATTTTCTTAAAAGAACAATGACTATAATCCTTAATGATATATTGTTACGTTAGTATTAAATGATTTATTGTCACACTTTCATATCTTAATCTTTGATTATCATGTTTTGAGGGAATGAGGGTCCTACCTTAGACCTAATTCTTGAGAGCAACTTGAAATTTTGCGTAGTACCTACTAGTTAGTGAATAATATTGATTTGAATCAACAACGTTCTTTCTAATATCATTGTTAAGATGAATATCGGTATATAAAAAATTCAATTGTGTTTGCAATACAGGAAATTAAACGAATCTAGGAGGAATATGGGATTTTTGTCATGCGGGACAGGAAATCCAATTGACGATTGTTGGCGATGTGACAAGAGCTGGGACAAAAACCGCCAACGATTAGCCGATTGCGCAATCGGGTTTGGGAAACACGCAATTGGTGGACGTGATGGGAAAATATACGTTGTGACAGATTCCAAAAACGATGATCCAGTCAACCCTAAACCAGGAACTTTAAGACATGCCGTGATCCAAAATGAACCATTATGGATCATATTTGCACACGATATGACCATTAAACTTAAAGAAGAACTCATGATGAACTCGTTCAAGACCATCGATGGGCGTGGGGCCGATGTGCATATCGCGGGTGGACCATGCATAACCATACAATATGTTACAAACATCATTATACATGGCGTTAGCATACATGATTGCAAGCAAGGTGGGAATACCGATGTTCGGGATTCACCCGATCATTATGGGTTTCGAACGATATCCGATGGTGATGGGATCTCGATTTTCGGGGGAAGTCATGTGTGGGTGGATCATTGTTCTTTGGCTAATTGTCATGATGGTTTAATTGATGCCATACATGGATCCACCGCCATTACTATATCCAATAATTACATGACACGTCATGATAAGGTTATGTTATTGGGACATAGTGACAGTTTGACTCAAGACAAGAATATGCAAGTCACAATCGCATTTAATCATTTTGGTGAAGGCCTTGTACAGAGGATGCCAAGGTAAGTCTCTCAAGTTAAGGATATCAGCGTAACTTTTGAAAGTAAATGATGATTGGTGAAATTTGATATATGGTATAAAAATAATTGGTGATAAAAGTACTGATTATTTTTTTTAAATAAATGTATAGATGTAGGCATGGGTATTTCCATGTGGTAAACAATGACTACACTCATTGGGAGATGTATGCAATAGGAGGAAGTGCATCACCAACCATCAATAGCCAAGGGAATAGATTTCTTGCTCCTAATGGGAATGAAAACAAAGAAGTGAGCGTTTAAAAACACACAAAAGGGCATTTTAGTCATTTTATTTACGTATATATTGTGTTTTTAGGTGACAAAACGCGAGGAGGCAGGAGAAGATGAGTGGCGAAGTTGGAATTGGCGTTCAGAAGGAGACCTCATGTTAAATGGTGCATATTTCACGCCATCGGGTAAAGGGGCGTCCAAGAGTTACGCAAGGGCGTCGAGCCTGAGTGCAAGACCATCTTCCATTGTGGGCTCAATCACGGCTAATGCCGGCGTGCTTGGGTGCAGGAGAGGCTCCCGATGCTAGTCTTGAACCCCACGAGTCGTTTTGTTTTTATAAGTTAACATATAGCGATATCGTGTTTATAATTTTATAATTTAATTACTTTTATAAGCAAAGAATTTTGCACTTCTAGTTAGCCTGTTTCGCTGTATTCATGTAACAAAATGGCACTTAGTGAGTTCAGTTATGAACCCTAACTGAAACAGATGAATCAAGAGCTAATTTTTTTCTTTTTGAACTACTTATAAATCTATTTCATTTTGTATATAGCAGAGCTTAGTGCTGTGATTTTAGGTCATGAGCAACACAAAATACCAACACTCCACTATGTTTCCGTGCTTGGTACATGTCAATTATGTCTATAATAAGGGCAAGAGGTATGATAACTTAAGATGTTTTGCCACATCAATGTTATCTCAAGTCTCAACATCACAAAAGTAAATCAAATCTAAGTGTTGTTTGTGTATGGGCAAAGGGTTCTCGATCTATTTATATATGACTCATTATCTCTTCTGTTATCAAAATGTGACCCCATGTGGGATCTTATGAAATAGAAATTATAACAAAACAATAAAATTAATCCTAAACGGACATGAAATTGGATAATATGGTACAAAGGATAACCAATAATTGAAGATGAAAAACACACCGACTCTTGGCACGTACAATATGAAAAGCATAGGGTACAATCATTTTTTTAACTAAATCAACAAAGCTAATGCAACATTAGATGAACAAACGTATAACAGTCTAATGCATATGGAATTACATTGACACTGTGTTCCACACTTTTTTAATGAAAGAAAAGAAAAGGAGGTGAAAGAAATGAAGAGAAAAGAAGAGAAATTAATAAGGAAATAATTTTCATTGTTGTGTTTCTGAGTCGGAAAGAAAAGAAAAGAAAATTACCATTTTTTGTGTTCCTGAGTTGGAGAGAAAGGAAAAAAATAACATATTTACAATTTTATCCTAAGAATGTAATCAAATTAGGTAATAACAAGGTTAGTTTGGTAATTGTAATTAATTATAAATTCTCTTCTCTCCAAATCTTCCCACTTTTAGGAGGAAGATTAGGAGAGAAAAAATGCTCATAATTTCTTTCCCCTTCCTTTTCTTTCTTTTATAAAAATAACTCTGGAATATGATAACATTTTTATTTTTTTCATGTTCTCTTCTTTTCTCTCCAAATTAAAACTCTGAAACACAGTGTGAATTCTTTCACAAGAATCCATTATTCAGGAATTGTTTGATAAATTCTTTCAATAATTTCATTAAGAGTCACCCTTTTAACCAGATTTAGTGCGTCTGGTGAGATTATTAATTAATATCTAAATAGAAATCTGAACCACTTTTTCTTTAATCTAAAAGATTTAAGGAGAAGTCTAAATCATTAATAATTCCACTCGTATTTGATAACAAAAGGAGAATTAAATTATTTGTGTTTTCACATGAATTAAGATGTTTGTAAACCTCTGAATCAATATGAGGTTTTAAGGGATTTTTCAGATCTGAATCTAAAAATTCTGAATAAATAAAAGTTAAAAGATTTTTTTTAATTTTTTTTAGGAAAAACAAACCATATCTAAAAACCAGTGACCAGAGAAGAAGACTTACCAAGGCCCAAGGGTAATACAACACTACAAGAACAAAAGAAATGCATTTAATTCAGTCATTAAGAAGTAAGAACCCATCATATTGGTACACCTAAAATATAGCCAATGACATAAAAGAAAAACAGAAAACTTTATCAAGAAAGGTAGTACATCCTTAGAAGCACAAAGATACAACCATTTAATGCATATGGAATGCATTGAATTCTTTCATAAAGAAGAACCCACGAGTTTGGTAAACCTATACTATAACTACCAACAAGAGAAGTTATACCATTGACAAAACTTAACTTGAGCATCGAATGCAACCAATCTTGTGTTTGTTAAAGATAGTGCTTTTTTTTTTCCCTTCATTAGTTGCTCACAAATAATACCCAAGGCTTCTAGCCTAGTGCACGGTATAAGGTGTTGCCCATGACCTATAGGTCATGGGTTCAAGTCCCGTCGTGGACTTTGGTGGTGGGATTTATTCCCCATAGGTGGAAGGTTTGAGGGAAAGCATACTGCCCCTTGTGGATGTCACTGTCTATGCTCGAATCACTAACTTACTAACTTGCCGTTCAAAAAAAAAAAAAAAGTTGCTCACAAATATACTATGTTAATCTATATCTATATATAATTGGGGAATGACTTTCTAATTATAGAAGGTCTTAAACTCACTCTTTCCATTAATGGAAGGTCTTAAACCCACAACCAAAATTTGCAATAAAAATATTGCGTGACATGAGTTTCGAACCTGGGACCTCAAGCACACTGAAAATCTATTTTACCACCACGCCACAAATGATATTTGGTTTAATACCCGAAACTACTAAACTACTATTTTTCTTCCGAGCCACAACCAGATTTAAAAGGTCTTTTTTTATAATCCCATAATTACGCCCCACTTTATGAGGCTATCAATTCGTGGTCAAAACCATACATCGACAGTTTCAATATCGTTTCCAAATATCCTCCTTTCTTCTTCACCATATTCGCCCATTCCATATTTCATCAAGTCGGGAACTTTGCTGTTGCCAATAACGGAATCAAAATCATAAACGGCGCAGTATATTCTTCAAAGAAATCAACTCGATACCCAACATTGTCATCCCCACACGTTGATTTGGAAATCCTCAAATGTTCAGACACTTCGACTAATACTCTTGGTATGTTTTCAATTTCTTTTTGTTTCATACATTGATAATTCAATTGTAAGAATTGGTTATAATCTTTTGTTTGTAGGAATTTAATTGTAGGAATTTGTTATAATCTAATTGTTCAAAGGAATTGTTCGTGGTAATTTAATTGTAGGAATTGGTTTTAATTGTTCGTAGTAATTTAATTGTAGGAATTTGTTGTTGCCGATAACGGAATCAAAATCATAAACGATGCAGTATATTATTCAAAGAAACTAACTCGATACCCAACATTGTCATCCACACACGTTGATTTGGAAATCCCCAAATGTTCAGACACTTCGACTAATACTTTTTATGTGTTTTCAATTTCTTTCTGTTTCATACATTTATAATTTAATTGTAAGAATTGGTTATAATCTTTTGTTTGTAGTAATTTAATTGTAGGAATTGTTTATAATTTAATTGTTCAAAGGAATTGTTCGTAGTAATTTAATTGTAGGAATTGGTTATAATCTATATCCACATAAAAAACGAGTATCAAAAACGAAGTTACATTTAATTCGGTAGCCATTAATACGACTATTACACAAAGTTAACCCAAGAAAAACGTTTACACTAACTTAACTTATCAATTTTTTATTATATTCTTTTTATGCAGGTGTTGAAATTGTGATTGCTGCACCGGGAAAAAAAGCATGAGAATGTAAAATTATGATAGATGTTGAATTTGTGTTGGAGCTTTTGGAGGTAATTAACATATTATTATTATAAATTCTTTTATTATGTTATTTTTATGTAGGTGTTGAACTTGTTGTTGCTTCACTCAGAAAAAAGTATGAAGATATTTTGGAATCTCATCATATGAATTTGAAAAGGGTTACTTATTGTGTTGGATGAGAAGCATCACATATTACATATGGGGTTTGAACCTCAAATGAAGAAAACTGTCTCAATATTCCTTATTTTAGCTCATCAAATTTATAATATTAAACCAATAAAGATATTTTTTTTTTGAGTTTTTGCAAGAACAAAGAGATAATTTTTGTTGCTATTAATCACATATTTTTCTGTTTTTGTTTTATTACCCATAGAATTATGATTAATTACAGTATATTGTATAGAATTGTGTCACACGTGATGCTTACATACAATCTCACATGAAATGCGTGCATGCATTCATACATGTTGATTCAACTTCTTACCATTATCAAAGTCTGTGCATCGCACGGGCCATGTTGTCTCGTTTAATTGTAAGAATTGGTTATAACCTTTTGTTCGTAATAAATCCTTATAAATGAAAATATACTGAAGCAGGTACTTTTGATTGTAAGAATTGGTTATAATCTTTAGTTCGTAGTACTATTCATTTTTTTAAAATGTTAAGTCACATAAAAATTCACCACTATTCTTGTTGAGTTATGGCCTTCCAAGTTCCATCTCTCGATTTTTTTTTAAATATATTTGTTTAGTTGTTTATGGTTAGCGGGAGAAGGTGAGATTATCCTTATCAAAAACAATTGTTATTTACCAGCTCCAGGTCAATCGTTACATGTATGCTCTCATGTTTTAAATTAATGTGTGGACAAAAAGCCCTTACCCCCTAAATGAATTATATAGGGGTAGAGATTATACAGTATCATAACTTAAAATCAGATTAGTTTTTCTACTTTAATAAGTTAAACTGATTGTTTATTATACTGCTGCATAGATACTATTATTATCTCATATAAAGGAATATTTGAGTTTTTAGTCAACTTTGAAATTAAGAACTCTAATCCTAAATTTTAACAAATTCCTTCCTAAAATTAGTTGTACAGTTTTAGAATATTAAAAAATTGTCCTTATCTGATATTTATTTTTTAGTTTTGAAGCGTGTTTTGACTTTTTACTCAACCTTACAATTTAAGAACCCTAACCCTAACATATACAAACCCTTGCAATAATTAATTGTAAAGTCATTTTTTACAGTTTTGACCAATTAAACAATTATTATGATCTTATATTTATTTTTATTGTCTTTTAATTTTTAAAAATTATTTTAATTTATTATTGTACTTTTTTAAAACGGTTGTCTTTTCTTGAGCACCTTTCTTTTCAATTAATTGTAAAGTCAATTTTTTGACATAGTAAGACATTTTTTTTAACTTTCTATGTTGACCTGTTAAGAGGAATTTCACGTGACACGACAAAAGTATTAGTAACTCCAACAAAAAAAATTAATCTCGATGGAGTTTACAAACCAAACGACGTGTATCGAGGGGTTTTACATGACGAGTAAGACGCATAAACAAACATTTCTTCCCTCTATTTTATACTTAATTAGGTTTATAATTATATAACAAGAAACTTTGGAGATGAATCATTTGTGTTATTATACATCAAAACATGTAACCGAACAACATTTCAACGGCAATGCTAATTCTTGATTTTTTCCCTCTATTTTATACAGTTTTCATGCTTATGTAATGTATTCATTATAAAAATATGTAACCAATGGACATTTAATCGCCAGGAATATAGTTCGCAGCCGCCGCACAGCGCGGGTTTTATCCTAGTTTTATATAAATAAGTGTTTTCTTGGTAACAATATGAGAATTTCATGACAAATAGCTTACCAAACAAGTAAATATCACATCAAATTATACATTCTAAAACAAACTTTAACACCTAAAACTATTCCTAATGGTAAAAAAAAACTTAATTTTGGTTATTGTTGTCAAATCAGTTTCATTTATTCAGACAAAACACATAAACATATGACCAAATCCTGTAGTGGTGAACAAACTAATGATCAAATCTTATACTTCGTATTTGACTTTATTAATATATGTATCACTAGCCATACATAATGTACAAGTCATCATGCATAATATACAATCGACCACCTTCCGTCGCTAGCATGATCAACCATTACAAACAGTCTAACACTTTACAAGTCTAAGGCTCTCTAAAAGGTAGCGGGTAGCCTTTGTAGTTTATACCCCACAAGATGAAGCAAGTAACATGGCTTAATAAATAAGTGTCACGTATAAGACTATATGACATTTCAATAAATACTAAACTAGAAAAACTAACACCTATCCTACCCCATCTTCATTTACATGTTCAAATATTTCATTTTGTATTTTAAATACTTCACTACAAATAACGGTTTTATATATTTTCCTTGTGTTTTATAGTATCTTAAAATAAAAGAAAATTACTCACTCCGTTTGATATGTTTTATTTCATATTAACGACTTAATGAGTGTAGGTTCTATTTGCAATGGCGTTCGAGTTATTATTTGACTACCAAATAATGATACTATTACAATACATGAAGTATATAAAAAACAACGAGACTTCGGATATAAAACAATATTTAGAGCAAAGGATGGTAGTGTAACGCACGAGTAGAGGTAAAAAAAATCTAACCCGAAACCCGACCCGATAATTATTCGGGTTTGTCGGGTTCGGGTTGGTCGGGTTTCGGGTTGGTCGGGTTGACCTGATCGGGTTGGTCGGGTTACACTTGAGTTAGGAATTTTAAGTAAAAATTAAAGAAATTATTTAATATATTGAATTTTATGGATTTTTATTTAACACTTGTAATTGTTAATTGATCTTTATTAAATGATTTATCATATAATTTGCTAATTAATTGATTTAATAGTAAAAATATCTTAACTTTTATAAAAATAAAACACTTAAATTTTAATCGGGTCTAATTGGGTCAACCCGAACCCGATAAAGCTAAGAAATTCTAACCCGAAACCCGACCTGATAATGAATCGGGTTTGTCGGGTCGGCTTAAAAAATCCCAATAATAACATGTGACCCAAATAGACCCGACCTAATTAGCATAATCGGGTTCAAGTTTGAGTCGGGTCGGGTCGAACCTTTGGGCACCCCTAGGTGTAATTATGTGAAAGTGGATTCTCTCTTTTGTAGTAGATGCCGAACCTGTTCTCCCATTGACTAAGAGGGTTGACTTCATTTTTAAATTTTTTACTTTAAATGTATAATAATGTACAAGTTTTACTGCATGATGTAGATATCGTTTGTGAGGTATTTTTTATATTTTCTTAGTTGACACAGATGGACCCGCCGGTTGAACTGTGATCCGGCCATCTTACCAAGCCGAATAGTAACCTAAGTTTTAAAGCATTGATTTCTCGTCAACCGCTAAAAACATTTTTTTACAACCACCATTACAAGTTAAAACTATAAAATATAAATATTATACTACCTCTATATCAAAATAAGTGATACATTTGGAGAAATACGGTTTTTGAGGCAAAAGATTAAATGATAGTTTAGAATAGACTTAAATAGGTAATTAGTGGAGAATGGTCCCACTTATTTTGAATAAAGTGATATTAATGATTTTTAAAAGTAAAAGTAAGGGTAAAAGGGTAATTTGACTTTATTAAAGTAGATAGTTAGTGGAGAAGGGGTCCCACTTTTTTGCCAAATAAGGTAAGATTTAGAAGTGTATCACTTATTTTGTTCCATCCCTTTTAGAAAAGTTGATACGGAGGTAGTATAACATTTTCGATTTGGATAGATTGTCTTGAGGTTCTCTAATCCCGATGAGAAAGGCTTAATTATGTCCCAACTCTCACCACATGCTCTTCATTCACACATCAAAGGACCGGCTATTTAATGAAATCGAGTCCATGTGACTCTTCTGCCGTGTCAGGAAGGTTTGTATTTTTCCTTTTTTTATCTCAAGGAAATAACATGCAATCTAACATGTTGCAGTAAATAATCATAATCAAAAACCAAATATCTTAAACTCTAAGCAGTTTCGTCGGTTCTTTTGTTATTTTCTTTGCCAAAGTAACATTATTGGCACGGACTCTTCTTTTGCTCGTCACTTTGCAATTGCTCTTCCTTGGATCTTAACTGACAAAACTGCACATGAGAGAGAAAGTAAGATGCAAGAGAGGAGGAGATGGATACTTGTACATTCTTAAAAAATTTGTGTACTTTTCCAAAGTGAAGACTGATGAATAATTTGAAAATTTATTGCTGTTAATTGTATCCCAGTTTAAGTTGTTGATGTGATGCTAAGTAAAGTTAAAAATTTAATTCAACATGTCGTAATATATAATCATACTCAACAACCAAATATCTTAGATATCATTTAACAAAAAGAAATCCAAAGACACATTTCTGTCATATTATAGTCTGGTACTAAACAAATATACTTCAAATATATACGTGCAAACTAATCTTTCAGAAGATCAGTTCGTATATTTTTTTATAGATCGATTAAAAATGTTTTTAATTCCAAGTCTATTACTTCCTCCGATTCAAAATAAATGATACACTTGGGGTTTCACGATTTTTGAGGCAAAAGATTATAATGATAATTAAATTAGATTAATTGGATGGTTAGTGGAGAATGGGTCCCACACCTTTTGAATAAAGTAAGGTTAATGATGTTTAAAAGTAAAAAGTAAGGGTAAAGGAGTAATTTCACTTTGTTAAAGTAGATAGTTAGTGAGTGTGGGTCCCATTTTTTATGCCAAATAAGGAAACTTTTCAAAATGTATCACTTATTTTGAATCACCCCAAAAAAGAAAGTGTATCACTTATTTTGAATCGGAGGAAGTATAAGATTTGAGATATAATATATGCAAGGGTAAATTACAGTTTTTGTCCCCGATCTATGGCCGATTCGGGGTTTTTGTCCCTAATGTTTTTTTGTCGGTTATTTTGTCTTTAAGTTTTTCAAATTCTGGAAATTTGTCCTTCCGTCCAATTTTGTCCGTTAAGTGACTAAAAACGCAAAAAATTAAGGGTATTTTCATCTTTTTTCCTCACTCTTCATCTTCTTCCCTCTTCTGCAACCACTAACTCTACCCCTAACCCCAGGCCTTGTCATCACTTCGACTCACTAAAGTTCAAGTATGGGTGCGGTTTGGTGTTCTCTCACAGATCGATCACTTTCTTCATCCTCTCTTCAATTCTCGGTCTCCTTGCAACGATGGAGGTCAGAACTTGAACCGGCACGGCGGCGGCGGCAAAGATGAACGGTGGTGGGAGGCGGAGTTACGGATTCCGGAATTCATATGATAAGTCGAATGAGATAAATTCCATTTTAGGGTTTTATTCGCCGCTTGTAGCGGCTTCTGGAAATCCTAGTGGAGTTGCTGCTGGTGGTTTAGGTTCAAATCTTTCAAGGCCACGACTTATGAAGATGAGAAGGCAAACCTCTCAGAACCCCCGGTCTATTGCTGCCGGAGCTTTTGGCAACCGCCGTGGGGAAGAGGTTGACCCCGATCTAGGGTTTAACCTGTTTAGAGCTTCATCTGAATCGGTGTTCGGAAAATCAAATCTTACAAATAGTTCGTTTGCATTTGGAGAAGGTAGTAGTAGTAATCTCAGCTTGAATTCAGGTTCACAAACTGGAATTCCTAGTGTGGTTTTTGACGATTTTAGGAAAATGCAAATTGATAGTGATAAAAGGGTTTTTCTATTGTGTGCCCATATGGCACATGTTAGCACATATTAAATACACTTGAAACTTCCTAAATGCATATCAAAATCCATTAAAAAGGTCTAAGTTTCTATATTTTAGATAAGCATTAAATGATTATTTTAATTAAAATGGAAAGTTAATGATCATTAATAAGTGTTATCATGTGCCCTAGGGGCACATAATAGAAAAACCCGTGATAAAAAGCAAAACGATGCAATTGGGGCAAATGCTGCATTTAGCTTTAAGGCGTTTGACAATGAGAATAAGAAGGGTTTTAGTGAATCAATGGCAGGTCAACTACCAAATGAAGTTAGCAAATTAAATATTGGAGATGGAGATGGAATGATTTGGGGATTAGGGTTTAAAGATGGAATGATTTGGGGGATTAGGGTTCATCAATTTGAAGATTTAGTATTTAGAGTTCATCAATTTGGGGGATTAGGGTTCATCAATTTGGGGGATTAGGGTTCATTGAAGGAAGAAAGAAGGATAGAACATAGGTAATTTGGTAAAATGGACAGAAAAACCGTCACTTAACGGTCAAAATTGGACGGAAGGACAAATTTTCAGAATTTGAAAAACTTAAGGGACAAAAATACCGACAAAAAAAACATTAGGGACAAAAACCCCGAATCGATTATAGGTCAGAGACAAAAACTATAATTTACCCTATATGCAATGAAGCCAAAGTTTAAGGAACCCAAAAATGATATTCATGAGAACATAATACTTTTGACTTTTGTCACTCGTACAATATCTATATTAGATTAATCTTGTAGAGTTGTGTTCAAGGAATTCCATTATTTTTATAAAGTCCTGAACAACAAATCTCAACCATTGATCAATAAGATCTAATGGTCAATATTAATCACATATTTTATACAATAAGGGGTATTTTGGTCATTTTTGAAAATAAATATTTATTTTTAGTTTTTATTTTTTAATTTTAGAATTATTATTTTTTTATTATTTTTTTATAATAACACATAATGTGATTGCATAATGAATCACATGTGATTGTGTAATGAATCATACGTGATTAAACTAAAACATCAAAGTTGAATAAATATACAATCACATATGATTAAGTATGACACGTAATTATCAAATAAATATTGTTTTTAATGAAAGAAAAATAAATAAATAATTATAAAATAAAAAAAATTCAAAATTTTTTAAGTGCCAAATGACTAAAATAATATGTTTAAAATATGTGATTAATCTTTACCATTAAATCTTATTAATCAATGATTGAGATTTATTACTCGGAACTTCGTAAAAATAATGGATCTATTTGAACATTTGTCTAATCTTGTACAGTAGAAGTTGTACCAAGAATAGTTATAAGTTCAATGAACTATCCCCATTCGATCTTTAGTGGACTGACATATCACTAAGATGCCACTCTTCACAAATAGGATATGACATATGATAATTGTTTACATAATTAGATTAGAGAATGGATCAAATGTAATTTTTATAAGGTTATTTTATACGTTCTTATTGTTAGGGTATTGATATACAACAAAGTAACATGAACCACAACAAAAAAGAATAATAGCAGCAAATCGTATCTCGACATTTGACACTCATTGACATGTTCAAATGGGGAAGTAAGTATTAAAAAAGAGTAATAGTATTGCTTCCTATCATTTGTTCCTATTTATATTCCTACTCATTAGATCAAAATATGTGTCAAAATCAAGTATCATATTAGGAGGAAAAATTAATAGATTACACATATAATCTTATAAGTATGTAGGAAGATGGAGAAAAACAAATGATATAAATAAATATTACTATTTTTCATTAAAATAAATATATAGGAAGATGGAAAAAACGATACGAATAAATATTAATTCTCATTAAAAAAATAGGGGTATTGAGTGCAAAATTATTGGCGAGCACAGGATTGTCACCGACATAAACACACAGACCTCACGTTGTGGTTACCCCAACACACATGCTTGTTGGGCTACAAGAATAGATAAAAGCAGAAAGTTTTCCTCCACTTCTAATGGGCCATGGTTTATCGTATACGACCCGACCTGCACCCGTGGGCCAGAGATGGGTTGTAAACTTGTATATGCCAGATCACCAAAACTTTTTTTTTGTTTGAACGATTAGTTAGTAAATTAATGTTTCGAGCCTAGACAGTGATATATCCACAAGGGGCAGTATGTCTTCCCTCGAACCTTCCATCTTTTTTGTCCACGACGAGACTTGAATTTTACCAGTTAAGCAAATTATATTATAATCTAATCCATTAGTTAAACGACTATCCTATAAACTTGAGGAAGCCTCTTAAATCATTTCATTAAAACATTATTGGCTTATTATGTTTGTGATCATATAATAGTTTAAAAAAAATTAATGGCAAAACTCGTTAGTTAAACCGCCCTAGTTTAGCAACCCGAAAGCAAGATCATAACAACCGAACAAACTTGCAAACACCAACATAGATCAACAACCAAATATGCATTTTTTCACTTCTTTATCAATCAATAATGCTAAAGACCGTCAATACAAGCAGGTGCGTCTCTGAACTTTCAAAGGCCCTATGTGAATGACGAAAATGAGCCATCTAAATACAAGATTTATATAAAAAACTAGTGGGGTACCCGCGCAATGCGACGACGGGTACGCATTGAGCGGTACCCTGTAACTATATTTTAAGGCGAATAAATATTATTCGGTTAGATAATTAGTTTACTTAATTTTTTCAGATTGATTACATGTCACAATTATTTCTTTCAAATGTTTAAATCATACAAAAGTCCGGTCACCTAATATTGCAGCGAGTGAATCACACTTTTCAGAAAACTCAATTGATGAATTAATACCAAAAGAAAAGCATTACCACAAATCAAAAGCTCGTGTAAAGTTGAACCACAAATCAAAGCATTACCAAATATATTGTTCAAGAAACAAATCAACGAAAACCACATAAGACATCACTAATATGCCACGTTACAAATCAAAATATACACTCAGATCCCAAAACATAAAAAAACTCATATCCCAAAACATGAATCTTTTTTAATGACCCGTTTAACTTTGGAAACGGGATTTGTCTATTTCCACAAGATTTACAAACACTAAGTCTACTGTATGACCACATGCTTGAATTTACCTGCCAAAAGAATAAAAATGTAAGATATTGACCTCCATTACTAAAAATACAATTGTTAGTCTTTAGAATGGTTATTTTACATTGTAATCTTTCTACATACTTTTATGATGCCAATGTAGTTCATCTTACAGTCAACTGGTTAGATAAAAAATATGATTTGCCTGATATGTGCAGACAGTGCAGGATCAATCTCAACTAGTTTACTAATCAATGGGTCAAAGTAGTGAAGAAGAAATTATACTTGCAGATATTCCTTCATATCTGAGCATTTAGATCCCCAAATTAGATCTTCAAAATTTGTTAAAAATACCTGTAAGAAAAAGTTCAAGAATTAGAAAGAACCCTAGAAAGTAACGTTGGACTTTAAATTGATTTCAACACTGACCAACTTTTTTCTTCTGATCAAATTCACTTTCAACCATTTGAATAAGCATTTTCTCTGTTTTTATTTTGGAAACCTAAAGTCATGCAAATTCATAACATGAAAATAGATACTAAAGAAACTTTTTATAATATCTCTACTATCTATAATGCATTTAGGATCTTTCCCTAAATAGCATGTTGTAAATTCAGCCAAATACTTGCTATTTTTAGAATTTAATACTTTTGCCAAAAAATATTAGCACAGGAGGGATTCAAACATGCTACTTACGGGATAATGACAAATGACCAAACCACCTGGTCTGGCATCCTATTGCTTTTTTTCTTCTAAACAAAACGTTATTAAATGCTAAAAATCTACCTCAACAACCCGAATCAGTTCCCAAACTTCTCGATTACATGAGAAAGCTTCTCGATTCCATAAAACCGCCCCTTGGTTATATGAAAGTTCCTCGATTCCATGAAAGCCCCTTCGATTCCATGAAAGCCCCTCGATTCCATGGCCTTTTCCTTAAAAGGGACACTGAGCATAGTAGAGATTTAGTTTTTTGCGTGATTCGATTAAGGGTCACACCAAATTTTTTGTCTTTCAATTGCGTGAAGGGTTTCACTTGACCTGATCGACCCATAGGACCGACCTCCTAGTATACTTAGTTCGAAACCTTGCTGACCAAGAACATGAACTTGTTCTTGACCGGTTAAAACCAAATAGTTGTTTTAATCCCTAAAAGCGGAAGTCGGATTAAACCTAATCCTTAAACCCTAAAGGATTGGGATGTTGGAAATCTAGATTAGATTAACAAGAAAGAAACCTTGTACGAAGAACTCGAACACACACATTGCTTGTGTGGTTCGTTCGACCATCAACCAAAGAACCCTAGGGTTCTTTGGTCGAACTCGTCCAAGAGGGGAGAAGGGAGAAAAGGGTTTCCCAAAACATACCTTGTTGTTTGCTTAAGATAGATCCACTGATGATGAACAAATCGAGCGACCTTCCAGTTGATCTAAGCAATGAACTTGTTCTTCAATACTTGAAGAACACGAAGAACACGAAGAACACAAACTTGTGTCTTGGGGTGTTCGGCCGAAAATCGAAGGGGAGAGGGAGGGGATTTTCGTGTGGGGTTGTTAGGGAATGATTAGGTTTAAATGAAACCTTAAGCCTTCTATTTATAACAGAATAAGTTTCATTTAAGTCCTTCTAGTTTAATTAAGATTAATCTCTTAATTAAACTTATCCTTTTACACTTCCATCCCTAATAGTTTAACTAGTTTATTATTGTTGCACTTAACTACTAAATGTCTAGTATTAATACACTAATAATTCGGTACCCATATACACAAATTATATACTTGTATTTATACTTTTAATAATTAATTAAATAATAACCTTTATATAATTTATACAAGAATATTATCCAATTACTATATGATTTAATAGCTTTAAATCATATCATGGATAACTTTGGAAACGGTTTGTCTATTTCCACAAGATTTACAAACACTAAGTCTACTGTATGACCACATGCTTGAATTTACCTGCCAAAAGAATAAAAATGTAAGATATTGACCTCCATTACTAAAAATACAATTGTTAGTCTTCAGAATGGTTATTTTACATTGTAATCTTTCTACATACTTTTATGATGCCAATGTAGTTCATCTTACAGTCAACTGGTTAGATAAAAAATATGATTTGCCTGATATGTGCAGAAAGTGCAGGATCAATCTCAACTAGTTTACTAATCAATGGGTCAAAGTAGTGAAGAAGAAATTATACTTGCAGATATTCCTTCATATCTGAGCATTTAGATCCCCAAATTAGATCTTCAAAATTTGTTAAAAATACCTATAAGAAAAAGTTCAAGAATTGGAAAGAACCCTAGAAAGTAACGTTGGACTTTAAATTGATTTCAACACTGACCAACTTTTTTCTTCTGATCAAATTCACTTTCAACCATTTGAATAAGCATTTTCTCTGTTTTTATTTTGGAAACCTAAAGTCATGCAAATTCATAACATGAAAATAGATACTAAAGAAAATTTTTATAATATCTCTACTATCTATAATGCATTTAGGATCTTTCCCTAAATAGCATGCTGTAAATTCAGCCAAATACTTGCTATTTTTAGAATTTAATACTTTTGCCAAAAAATATTAGCACATGAGGGATTCAAACATGCAACTTACGGGATAATGACAAATGACCAAACCACCTGGTCTGGCATCCTATTGCTTTTTTTCTTCTAAACAAAACGTTATTAAATGCTAAAAATCTACCTCAACAACCCGAATCAGTTCCCAAACTTCTCGATTACATGAGAAAGCTTCTCGATTCCATAAAACCGCCCCTTGGTTATATGAAAGTTCCTCGATTCCATGAAAGCCCCTTCGATTCCATGAAAGCCCCTCGATTCCATGGCCTTTTCCTTAAAAGGGACACTGAGCATAGTAGAGATTTAGTTTTTTGCGTGATTCGATTAAGGGTCACACCAAATTTTTTGTCTTTCAATTGCGTGAAGGGTTTCACTTGACCTGATCGACGCATAGGACCGACCTCCTAGTATACTTAGTTCGAAACCTTGCTGACCAAGAACATGAACTTGTTCTTGACCGGTTAAAACCAAATAGTTGATTTAATCCCTAAAAGCGGAAGTCGGATTAAACCTAATCCTTAAACCCTAAAGGATTGGGATGTTGGAAATCTAGATTAGATTAACAAGAAAGAAACCTTGTACGAAGAACTCGAACACACACATTGCTTGTGTGGTTCATTCGACCATCAACCAAAGAACCCTAGGGTTCTTTGGTCGAACTCGTCCAAGAGGGGAGAAGGGAGAAAAGGGTTTCCCAAAACATACCTTGTTGTTTGCTTAAGATAGATCCACTGATGATGAACAAATCGAGCGACCTTCCAGTTGATCTAAGCAATGAACTTGTTCTTCAATACTTGAAGAACACGAAGAACACGAAGAACACAAACTTGTGTCTTGGGGTGTTCGGCCGAAAATCGAAGGGGAGAGGGAGGGGATTTTCGTGTGGGGTTGTTAGGGAATGATTAGGTTTAAATGAAACCTTAAGCCTTCTATTTATAATAGAATAAGTTTCATTTAAGTCCTTCTAGTTTAATTAAGATTAATCTCTTAATTAAACTTATCCTTTTACACTTCCATCCCTAATAGTTTAACTAGTTTATTATTGTTGCACTTAACTACTAAATGTGTAGTATTAATACACTAATAATTCGGTACCCATATACACGAATTATATACTTGTATTTATACTTTTAATAATTAATTAAATAATAACCTTTATATAATTTATACAAGAATATTATCCAATTACTATATGATTTAATAGCTTTAAATCATATCATGGATAACTTTGGAAACGGGATTTGTCTATTTCCACAAGATTTACAAACACTAAGTCTACTGTATGACCACATGCTTGAATTTACCTGCCAAAAGAATAAAAATGTAAGATATTGACCTCCATTACTAAAAATACAATTGTTAGTCTTCAGAATGGTTATTTTACATTGTAATCTTTCTACATACTTTTATGATGCCAATGTAGTTCATCTTACAGTCAACTGGTTAGATAAAAAATATGATTTGCCTGATATGTGCAGACAGTGCAGGATCAATCTCAACTAGTTTACTAATCAATGGGTCAAAGTAGTGAAGAAGAAATTATACTTGCAGATATTCCTTCATATCTGAGCATTTAGATCCCCAAATTAGATCTTCAAAATTTGTTAAAAATACCTGTAAGAAAAAGTTCAAGAATTGGAAAGAACCCTAGAAAGTAACGTTGGACTTTAAATTGATTTCAACACTGACCAACTTTTTTCTTCTGATCAAATTCACTTTCAACCATTTGAATAAGCATTTTCTCTGTTTTTATTTTGGAAACCTAAAGTCATGCAAATTCATAACATGAAAATAGATACTAAAGAAACTTTTTATAATATCTCTACTATCTATAATGCATTTAGGATCTTTCCCTAAATAGCATGCTGTAAATTCAGCCAAATACTTGCTATTTTTTGAATTTAATACTTTTGCCAAAAAATATTAGCACAGGAGGGATTCAAACATGCAACTTACGGGATAATGACAAATGACCAAACCACCTGGTCTGGCATCCTATTGCTTTTTTTCTTCTAAACAAAACGTTATTAAATGCTAAAAATCTACCTCAACAACCCGAATCAGTTCCCAAACTTCTCGATTACATGAGAAAGCTTCTCGATTCCATAAAACCGCCCCTTGGTTATATGAAAGTTCCTCGATTCCATGAAAGCCCCTTCGATTCCATGAAAGCCCCTCGATTCCATGGCCTTTTCCTTAAAAGGGACACTGAGCATAGTAGAGATTTAGTTTTTTGCGTGATTCGATTAAGTGTCACACCAAATTTTTTGTCTTTCAATTGCGTGAAGGGTTTCACTTGACCTGATCGACCCATAGGACCGACCTCCTAGTATACTTAGTTCGAAACCTTGCTGACCAAGAACATGAACTTGTTCTTGACCGGTTAAAACCAACTAGTTGATTTAATCCCTAAAAGCGAAAGTCGGATTAAACCTAATCCTTAAACCCTAAAGGATTGGGATGTTGGAAATCTAGATTAGATTAACAAGAAAGAAACCTTGTACGAAGAACTCAAACACACACATTGCTTGTGTGGTTCGTTCGACCATCAACCAAAGAACCCTAGGGTTCTTTGGTCGAACTCGTCCAAGAGGGGAGAAGGGAGAAAAGGGTTTCCCAAAACATACCTTGTTGTTTGCTTAAGATAGATCCACTGATGATGAACAAATCAAGCGACCTTCCAGTTGATCTAAGCAATGAACTTGTTCTTCAATACTTGAAGAACACGAAGAACACGAAGAACACAAACTTGTGTCTTGGGGTGTTCGGCCGAAAATCGAAGGGGAGAGGGAGGGGATTTTCGTGTGGGGTTGTTAGGGAATGATTAGGTTTAAATGAAACCTTAAGCCTTCTATTTATAATAGAATAAGTTTCATTTAAGTCCTTCTAGTTTAATTAAGATTAATCTCTTAATTAAACTTATCCTTTTACACTTCCATCCCTAATAGTTTAACTAGTTTATTATTGTTGCACTTAACTACTAAATGTCTAGTATTAATACACTAATAATTCGGTACCCATATACATGAATTATATACTTGTATTTATACTTTTAATAATTAATTAAATAATAACCTTTATATAATTTATACAAGAATATTATCCAATTACTACATGATTTAATAGCTTTAAATCATATCATGGATAACCTTTAATTAACACATTGTATATTTACTCAACTAGTAAATGTACAACTTCTTGTATTAATTAGTTAGTTAAACTAATCTAGTAATAAGTTAAACTTAACTTAATACTTTAACTGATTCATAATGACTATTATGAATCCTTCCTCTTCGTAGTATCATTGCATATCTTGCTCGTATTACATGCACTCACCGGTGTGACCCTTAAGTGTTTCGTAGGCATGGATGTATCATCATAGGTTGACTAATTGTGTACATAAATCCTTCAGACTCCCACTTGTGCAAGTTCGTAACCTTTGTCTTAATGATACGAGCTATAGTGGCCTTCGAGATGGGCATGTAGGTAACCAACCCCATAAAAACAGCTTACGTAACCCAGGTACAGTTTATGAAAAACTCTTTAATAGCGTCTCCTAGTAAAGAACACTCTGTCTCTACTTCTTGGGCAACTATTTTAGGTTCATCCCTTGCAGCACGATATTTGTGATAACGAATACGAGCATGGTAGAAATTATCTAATCCTGTATTCGAAATTATTTCATGACTTCCTGATTCAAACTGTTGTGATAAACGACAAAGAACAAATCAGTTCGTTTGGGCATTGGCCATGCACTTTCCAGTTATCTCATCATGTCAAAGGACCCATAAATATCTCTCCTAAAAAGGAGGTGCAATTGCCATCTTGTTATATTTTGATTCAAAATACAACTTCCTTTGTACCCAGTAAGGCCTCGTATGACAACCATATTTCAGACTTGTCTAAGACGAACCAAAGTACATTAGTCATTGTATCCCAAACCAAATACCCTAGGCTTAAGGACAATCCTAGTGAACAATACTTTTGAACTTTTCAACCACGAAGTATTGTCACGGTGGTCAATCCAATATTCGTTGAGCTTCCAACAGAATATCACCGATATTTGGTTTACACAAAACTTATGTAGCTATCTTCGAAGAACTTCGAATCTACCACCAAATACCGCGATGACGTTAACGTCCCATCAAGATTCCCACCAAGACGAGTAGTCACGGATTTACATTTTTTTGAATAAAAGGACTTTTATTCATGGATATTGTAAAACATACAAAGTCTGAATAACAATGATACTAACTCATGTATTATTCCTCACTAAACATAGATACTGAATTATTACTTGATCATTACTTATTCCTTCTGTTCGTGTTGATTACTTAATGACTTTTACAACCTTAATTATAACTTTATCACTAAACCAATCATTTCTATTAAACTAAAAGCATAAGACAAGTATTTGAAAAATACTATTTCTTTTGCCTTTGCTAGATTTTGTTCTTGCAACAGTCTAGCACATATTCCAGTCTTGCCTTTTATGCAATTCGGTAAACATAGGAGGATTGGAAATTAACTCCTTAGTTTCTTGAATTCATAAAATTATCCTTGTAACTAAAGCCTCTTTTAGTTACTTGATTTGTAGATATATCATTAATAGTTAAAGAAATTTCCTTATATGATTATGTTATCCACTGGAGTGTGAACAACTTATTAGATATGCAATAATTAATCACAAGACTCGTGATCACGCTATTAGGTTTGCAATAGTCTAATTAACGATCATTTATTTCTCTTAACTCTTTTGGCTAACGACTTGGTAAAACCTTGTTGTTAATGTCTTACTAACTTACTAAATTCATTAATGTCTTTAATGAATTATGTTAGTCATAGCTCCCAGTATCTTTTATGGAATTTAAGCATCACTTAAACTACTACTTTGACCTAGTCAATAACTTGTAGTGTAATCTTTTAAGAATTCTATCAATAGTTAAGATCATCCTTTGGATTTGCGAATATCCACTATTCCTGTTTAGGGAATCATGACCTTTGATTACTGTATCTAACAAGTATAAAACACTTGAGACGATACTTCCAATTCTTAAACATATTAGTATTCTTTAAAACTTTATTTAATGCCAAAGTCATTTCTTGGATTTCTCAAATATCCATTATTCCTATAAGGGAATTATGACTTGATTAAATAATGTATTTATTACAAGTAAAAAAGACTTGCAATAATACCTTTTAATTCTTAAATACTTTAATATAGTTTGTCCCTTTTAAAGTTAATTTAATGTCTAAGTCATTTTACTTGGATTTTACGAATATCCAGTTATTCCTATTAGGGAATTATGACTTCATCAAATCCTTTATTACAAGTATGAAAGACTTGTAACAATACTCTTAAAGTCTATCTTGATTATATCCAATATAATCATACTATACTAATACTAATACTTTAAAATATACTATCATAAGTAATGACTATTACTTAAGATGTTTTAACTAAGTTCAATAACTTTTGAACCTTATGCTTCCATAAAACTCTTAAATACTTTCATTAGAAAACTTTCTAATTACTAGTATCTAAGTACCTTGAGCTATCAAGACATTATTCATTCATACAACAATCAAACAAGTATAAAACATGAAATATAAAGTAAATCAAAAATTGACTTACAATCTAGTCATAAACTTTGACTAGTGTAATTATCACACATGCACACAATATAATTCAACCATGGATTCGAATTTATTAAAACAAAAAAAAACCTTGTTTTAACATAAAATAAAAAATTATCCAAACAATAAAATAAAATTGTTTTTACTAAATCCACAAAATACTGAATTATAAAAACTTGATGCTCGTGGGATCATCACCATCTCATGCCGGTCACCATCACTTTCCATCTCCTCCTGCAATAAACGATTGCAAAAGTTAGATTACTCGTAATGTACTTTACAAGTATCTTAAAGTGATTAAGAAGTGTGGTTGTGTTACCTGAGGAACTTGCGTTTCCTCCACCACCACTCGCACCCTTTAGACAATTCTTTTTCCAGTGCCCAGCCTCGCCACACTTGAAGCACCGATTCTCGGTCCTCGCTGTGTTAGGCTTTACCTTCTTAACCTTTTGTTTGACACCTTTACCATTTGGTACTCCTTGGCTAGGATAGGTTTTACCCTTTCCTTTACCACCATGCCCTTTTCTCTTCTTCCCACCGCCACTTCCATTACCGATCATCGGAACATCCTTAGATTTGGTCCCCAAACTCAACTCAGCTGTCTTGAGCATAGAATGTAGCTCAGCAATGGATTTCTCCATATTATGCATGTTGTAGTTGACCACAAAAGACTTGTAGTCATCAGAAAACGAATTGAGTATAGTGTCTGTTGCCATCTACAACGGAATGGGGTGACCAAGTCTAGCGAGGTGATCCATGTGCCCTTTCATTTTCATGACGTGGGCACTCACCGGCGTTCCTTTGACCATCTTGCAAGAGTTGAAGGCTCGATTGATGTCGAACCTCTCAGTGCGAGCTTGCTCTTGAAATGAATCCCTAAGTTGCTGGATCATCTCAAATGCAGGCACATCCATAAGTCCCGTTTGTAACTCAGGACTCATAGTGGCGAGCATTAGACAGCTCACATCGAGTGCATCACTGACATGCTTATCATAAGCTTTGTAACACCTCAAATTTTTATACAAAACATTTGGCCGAAATAATCATTTAATAAAGAGAACTATCCCAAAATACGGATTTACAAAAACGTTTGGTATGAAAATCAGAGTATAAGTTTGGTGTTACAAAATATATCAAAACCAAAGCTAAGTCTAAATCCGTTCTAGTGTTCTTCTACTCTAGGCCCCCACATCTCTATCCATGCGTACCTAAACCTTCGATCCCAAACCTGAGTACATAGCAAAACAAACAAGGAGTACGTGAGACAAAAACGTCTCGTGAGCTACATGGGTTTAGACCCAATAATAATCGTAATCATAAGACATGTAAACAAACATATAAGTAAACCGTCCATCTATTTAGTCACCATATTGTGACTCTAATACATTTCTTTCCTAGCAATCATATCTAGTTATCGGGTTGCCCTGAACTAACTGGAACCACCTTGACTTATTAACCGAAATCCATCGCCATTAATAAGCCTCAAGATACCGGCAAGAGGGATTCGCCCAATCTACCAATACCTGCCTTACTCACCGGACTACCTCCAGTTAGCAAGACTACTACCGTGGTTGAGTCGATGGGAATCCACCCAACTGCCCCTCACACCACACCTCATGACCGGGGGTCCCCCGCATCATCTCATCATCTCAACATACCATAAACCAATGGTTATGTCAATCTAGCTCTCGGCTATCACGTCTATCATGAAACAAGTTAGTTCAATACTATTATCGGTATAACTAACTACTAACTACTAGTCTACACAATTAAGCAAATAGACCATAACACAAGTAAAAATGTATTTCATAGGCTATGTACTCAGTAAATTTCCACACGTACTCACCTTAGCAAATAATGCTCCAACCGTGTTCTTGACACCAAAACTCTTGCTTCCACAATTCGGTCAAACTTCCAAGACTTCACCAAAAGCCTAATATAATAATCATAAGATGTTCAACATCACATACAACCAATAATGTATCCATTTATCATTAGATACCATCAACTAACAATTTCCCCTAATGATGGTGATTTACCAAACCCTAGGTTTAACCAACCCTTAAGATCCTTACCAATCTTAATCATACACTTGTTTCCTTTGTTAATATACCATCTATTAAGTGTATACATCATTTATTTAACCATAAATCACCAACCCAAGAACTAGGGTTTCAAAACCCAAGCATCCAAATACATAGATCTTAAGCTACAAAGATCAAGGAGTGAAGATATACCTTTAATCTTCCACTAGGAGTGAAATCTACCAAAGATTTGTGAAGAGATCAACCAAAACCTGCACTTGAGCTCAAAAATCGCCAATGGGAGAAAACTAGGGTTTGTGGATAGCATTTATGACCAAAACCCGACTTTAATGCTGCGTCTGACAGAGTTCATGGCGTGAACAATAGTTCACGTCGCTAACTTTGCGCTTCACGCACTTCGCGATCGCTAACAGGTCGGGAACTACTTCACGCACAAAAGCCCAACCTTCAGTAGACAGTTCCCGATCGGGGACTTCCCTTCGCGGCGTGAACTCCCTAATGCAGCAGGGCTGCATTTTTCGGTTGTTGTCTCGACCCTGTTTCGCCCATAACTTTCTCGTACGGTGTCCAAATGACACGAAACCAATTCCTACTTTCTTTAAACGATTTATCCTTATTTATCATATTTTTATACAATTTATTTATTTACAAATTTCGGGTCGTTAAACTATCTACCCCTTAAGAAGATTCCGTCCTCGGAATCTCATCATAGTTCACGAAATCCGGGTATCTCTTCCGAATCTCGTCTTTGACTTCCCAAGTCAAATTCGGCCCAATTGAATGCTTCCACTTGACCAACACTAACTCGATCTCTTTATTTCGAAGCTTCTTCGTTTTCGTTTCTAATATCGCCTCGGGCTCCTCAATCAAGCGGTTCGGGGCGTCCACCCGCAACTCTTGCAATGGAATAATATTTCCGAGTTCCCCGATAAACTTTTTCAAATAACTCACATGAAAGGTGTCATGAACACCTTGAAGCTCGGGTGGAAGTTCCAACTTAAACGCTTGAAGCCCGACCCGTTTCAATATCTTAAGCGGTGCAACATACCTTGGACTTAGCTTTCCTTTCTTACCAAACCGCATTACACCTTTCCAAGGTGACACTTTCAACATCACCATATCACCGACATCCAAGTCGTATGGTCTTTTCTTCAAACCTGAATAACTTCGTTGTCTATCTTGAGCGACTTTCATGATGGCTTGTATAATACCAATTTTCTCATTCGTTACCCTCACGATCTCGGGGCCCGTGAGCTTTGTCTCTCCCACCTCAAGCCAACACGATGTAGTTCTACACTTTTGTAATGACCCGCAATTTGTAAATAAATAAATTGTATAAAAATATGATAAATAAGGATAAATCGTTTAAATAACGTAGGAATTGGTTTCGTGTAATTTGGACACCGTATGAGGAAGTTACGGACGAAACCGGGTCGAGACAACAACCGAAAAATGCAGCCCAGCTGCATAGGGGAGTTCGCGACGCAAACTATGGTCCCCGATCGGGAACCGTCTTCAGAGAATTTGGCTTTCGGGCGTGAAGTAGTTCACGACTAGTTAACGATCGCCAAGTATGCGTGTAGAAGGAGAGTTCGCGACGCGAACTTATTTCACGGCGTGAACTCCTGTCGACAGCATTAAAGTCGGGTTTTGGCTCATTAAATGCTATATCAAAACCCTAGTTTTCTCTTTGGCGATTTCTGAGTGCAAGTGCTGATCTTGGTTGATTTCTCCATCAAAGCTTGGTAGATTTCACTCCTAAGTGAAGATTAAAGGTATATCTTCACTCCTTGATCTTTGTAGCTTTAGATCTATGTATTTTGATGGATGTGTTTGAAACCCTAGTTATTGGGGGTTATGGTTTATGGTGAATAAATGATATATACACTTAATAGATGGTATATTAACAAAGGAAACAAGTGTATGATTTCGATTTGTAAGAATCTTAAGGGTTGGTTAAACCTAGGGTTTGGTAAATCACCATAATTGGGGGAAAGTGTTAGTTGATGGTATCTAGTGATAAATGGATACATTATTAGTAGTATGTGATGTTGAACATTGTATGATTGTTGTATTAGGCTTTTGGTGAAGTCTTGGAAGTTTGACCGAATTGTGGAAGCAAGAGTTTTGGTGTCAAGAACACGGTTGGAGCATTATTTGCTAAGGTGAGTACGTGTGGACTTTATCGAGTACATAGCCTTTGAAATACATTTTTATACTTGTGTTGCGGTCTAATTGCGTAATTGAGTAGACTTGTAGTTGGTTAGTTAGTTATGTATTATTGTTAATATTTAACTAACTGGTTTGATGATGAATGTGATAGCTGAGAGCTAGATTGACATAACCCTTGAGTTATGGTGAGAATGAGATGATGTGATGCTAGTTAGTTCGGGGGCAACCCGATAACTAGACATGATGATGCTTCTAGCTAGTTCGGGGGCAACCCGATAGTTAGGCACGATAGCGCTGCTAGTTAGTTCGGGGGCAACCCGATAACTAGATATGTGTTGCTAGGGAAGCAAGGTTTGGAGTCACCATAGGGTGACTAGATAGATGGACGAAAATACTTGTTTATTGATTACTTGAATAAACGATTATTATTATTATTAATGGGTCTAAACCCATGTAGCTCACGAGACATTTTTGTCTCACGTACTCCTTGTTTGTTTTTCTATGTACTCAGGTTCGGGATCGAAGGTTTAGGTACGCATGGATAGAGATGCGGGGCCTAGAGTAGAAGAACATTAGTTTGGATTTATGCTTAGCTTTGGTTTTGATCTATTTTGTAACACCAAACTTTATACTCTGATTTGTCATACCAACGCTTTTTGTAAATCCATTTGGAATAGTTCTTCTATTTATGAAAAATGATATATTTTGTATTAAAATTTGAGGTGTTACAACTTGGTATCAGAGCTACTATTTAAGTGAATTAGGTTGGATAACCATCCTAGTATTAGACTGTAGCATTAGGAATATAAGATTCCTTAAGATCATAGGTTGACCTTGAGACTTTGTATTAAGTTTAGGGTTGAACCTAGGGGACCGATGAAATTTGATATGATTATGGATATTGAGTCTTATGCGACTAATGGGTTGTACACAAGGTACTAAATGTTTAATGTATTTCGTATAGTCTTGATTGAAAGAAATGGTGACCACGCGTAGAAGTGGTAAAGCCCCGGAGGGCCGGGAGGAGGAGGTACCTCATGTCGAGGTGGTGGTTGAACAAGGAAGTCAACCGTCCATGCATCGGGTTGATGAATCGGAAGTTGGAGCTAATAGAACTCCGGTAACCATGGCGGATCTCCAAACTTTTCTTGATCAAATTAAGGGAACGGTGGCCGATGAAGTGCACCGTATTATTGGGGACCGGGAGAGGACGGGTGGAGACCGTGAATCCGAGGCTAAATCGGAGGAGAGAACCGGGGGAAGTGGGACCGGTGAGGGGAAATCCTCCACGGGTGGCCAAAGTGATGCTAGGGCAAAGCCCGATGAAAGAGATGGTTGTACTTTTAAATCCTTCATGGCTTGTAAGCCGAATGTGTACAAGGGTAGTTCGGACCCGAAGGTAACCATGAAGTGGATCCGAGAGACCGAGAGGGTAATCAGTAGTAGGAAGTGTAAGAAAGCGGATATGGTGACGTATGCGTCACAATTATTAAAAGAAGATGCGATGGTTTGGTGGGATATCGTGTATGAGACCCTCTGGAGGGAGGTGATTGAGAAAATGTCGTGGGATGAGTTTACCGCGAGGTAGAGAAAGAAGTTTTGTCCCGAGTGGGATTTAGAAAAGATGCATGAGAAGTTTGTGACCCTTAAGAAGGGTGATATGTCGGTTGAAGAATACTCGAGAGAGTTCACGGGATTGCTCCCGTTTGGTGCAAAAACTTACTCGGAGGAAAGAATGAGGGTGGTCCGGTACGCTTGTGGGTTACTGTGGGACTACCAATTGGAAGTTAAGAGGGCGGTCACACTTGATGAGGCCATTAGTGCCACCCGAGGTGTGGAAGAAGTGAATGAGGCACGGGTTGCCGAGAGGGCCCATGTGGGCGAGAAGAGGAAAGACGAGAGCGGCTCTAGTTCGTTCAAGAAAGGGAAGTTCACATCGGGCTTCTCTAAGCAAGGAAGTGTTGCCTCGTGCAAGAAGTGCGGGAAGAATCATACCGGCGAGTGCTGAAGTGGGTCCAAATCTTGCTTTAGTTGTGGTAGGCCGGGGCACGTAGCCCGGGATTGTAAGGTCAAGTCATTGGCCGATGTGGAATGTTTCTCGTGCCACGAGAAGGGACACTATAGCAATGTGTGCCCGAAGAAAGGGACCGAGTCGATGGTGTCCACGGCTCAAAAGAAAGTGGAGCCGACAAAGGTGAAGGGTCGATCCTTCCAACTCACCCGGGAGGAGGCGAAGGAGGCACACGATGTGGTGTCAGATACTTTATTCATTAACTCCTTTCCAACTCATATTTTGTTTGATTCGGGTTCCAATTATTCGTTTGTGTCTTATGAGTTCGGTTGTAAGTTGAATATGTCGTCCGAGATGTTAGATGAGGTTTATGAGATAGAGGTAGCCGACGGGAAAACTTCTATGGTTGAAAGCATATATAGAGATTGTGAAATAGAAATAGACGGTAGAAAGTTTAAGGTAGACTTGTTGCCCATGGGAATAAAAGCGTTTGATGTAGTAATCGGTATGGATTGGTTGGGTATGCACCAAGCCAAGATTTTATGTGGATAGAAAATAGTGTCGATTAGGACACCCGAAAATGAGAAAGTGTATGTGTATGGGGAGAAACGACATCACATGCCTAATGTGATTACCGGCATTAAGGCGAGGAAAAGTATATCGAAAGGTTGTGCATCGTTTATTGCATATGTATTAGATGGCCGAAAAGAAAAGAAGACAATGGATAACGTCAAAATTATTCGGGATTTCCCCGAGGTATTTCCCGATGACTTACCCGGTTTGCCACCGGAGAGACAAGTCAAGTTTAAGATTGATTTAGTTCCGGGGGCGACGCGGATTGCTCGTGCTCCCTATCGTTTAGCTCCCACCGAGATGCGGGAATTGATGGCCCAATTGCAAGACTTGTTAGACAAAGGCTTTATTCGTCCGAGTTCGTCACCGTGGGGTGCACCGGTGTTATTTGTTAAGAAGAAAGACGGTTCGATGAGAATGTGTATCGACTACCGAGAGTTGAATAAGGTAACAATTAAGAACCGTTACCCGTTGCCGAGAATTGACACTTATTCGATGTAACACCTCAATTTTCAAAACACATTTAAATTTCATTTAATCCAAAAATACATAATATTGTATCAACATCAAATGCCGGTTTTACAAAAACGAAAAGGTTTCTTGTTCGAGATTATCAGAGTTTACAAAAACGGTGTTACAAATTATATCTTAACCATAGGATAAGGACTCTAATCATCAACACCGAGCTAATCTCAACAAGGCCTCTTCTAAACGGGCCTCCTAGATCTTCGATCCCGAACCAGAGTACATAGCAAAAACACAAACATAGTACGTGAGACAAAATTGCCTCGTGAGATACATGGGTTTTAGGCCCGATAAACAATTAGTCAAATAATATCATTTAATCTTAAAATAATATTACTAAGTTTGTTTTGGGTCACTTTATCACTTTCATCATTGGCCAATGTCAAGATAATCGGAATGCCTCCAATCTATCAAGACCATCATATCCACGGTAACCGGAATGCCTCCAATCTACCGGGACTCAAAGGTATTGGGTAATCGGAATGCCTCCAATCTACCACTAACCTTAAGGTACCGTAGTAACCGGAATGCCTCCAATCTACTACGGCCCTAGGGACATCATCATCATCATCATCATCATCATCATCATCATCATCATCATTACTTATCTTTTATCGTTATGAGCTCATAGCTCCATCATTTCTCAATCAATCAATCATTTCGTTATCAAACAAGCAATTCATCATAAATCACATAAATGACTAAATTACTTAAAGACTCGACAAAATCATTAGATCATAAAAACATTTACTAGCTATGTACCCAGTTTAAAAGTCACATGTACTCACCTTAGCCAAGCTTATCCAAACGTTGTGTTCCTTGTACCCCAATATCACTTCTCAAGATTTGAATGCTTCAAATCCTTCAACCAACAACCTATTATCAAAACCAATACAATGGTTTGCATTAATCATCTATACTAACTGCATAATCCATGGCTAGTTAACTACTAGCACCATTTTCCCCAAAATCACCAAACCCTAAGTTCATAAATCACCACATTTTCGTGAATCCATAACATGACCACGTTTTCCTTGTCAAAATACCATAGATCTAAGTTATATCACTTCTATTTAACCATTCTTGAACAAATCCATAACTAGGGTTTATGATTCAAGCTTCCATACTTAAATCTAAGACTTATAACACAAGAGGGTTGAAGATTTACCTTTGTTCTTCAATAAGGAGCAAGAATCACCAAGATTTGATGAAGATTGAGCTCCAAATGACCCTTATACTCCAGAAATCGTTCATACACAATGAGAGGGAAAAACTAGGGTTTAATGTGTGAAATAAATGAGTTTTCCCGTATTTAATGCTGGTGTCGCGAAAGTTCACGATCGTTACCAGAAGTTCGCGACGTGAACTTTTTCACGTACGCATAGTTCGCGATCGCTACAAGGTCGGGAACTACTTCACGACGAATTTCCCAAATAGCTGTACCGAGTTCACGATCGCGAACATTAGTTCGCGCCGTGAACTTCTTGAGCAGCTAAGGCTGCACTTTTTGATCCTTGGCTCGACCCGGTTTCGCCCATAACTTTCTCGTACGGTGTCCAAATGACACGAAACCAATTCCTACGTTCTTTAAACGATTTATCCTTATTTAACGTATTTTTGTACAATTTATTTATTTACAAAATTCGGGTCGTTACAACTATCTACCCCTTAAGGAGATTCCGTCCTCGGAATCTCATCATAGTTCACGAAGTTCGGGTATCTTTTCCGAATCTCGTCCTTGACTTCCCAAGTCAAGTTCGGCCCAAGTGAATGCTTCCACTTGACCAACACCAATTCAATTTCTTTATTCCGAAGTTTCTTGGTTTTTGACTCTAGTATGGCTTCGGGTTCCTCAATCAATCGGTTCGGGGCATCAACCCGCAACTCTTGTAACGGAATTATATTTTCAACTTCTCCCACGAACTTCTTCAAATAACTTACATGAAACGTATCGTGAACACCATGAAGTTCGGGTGGGAGTTCTAACTTGAAAGCTTGCAAACCGGCCCGTTTCAAAATCTTAAACGGGCCAACATACCTTGGGCTCAATTTGCCTTTCTTACCAAACCGCATTACGCCTTTCCAAGGCGATACTTTCAACATCACCATGTCTCCAACATTCAAATCATACGGTCTCTTTTTCAAACCCGAGTAACTTCTTTGTCGATCTTGGGCGATTTTCATATTGGTTTGGATTATCCCAATCTTTTCATTGGTCAACCTCACAATCTCAAGACCCGTGAGTTTCGTCTCACCCGCTTCAAGCCAACACGATGGAGTTCTACATTTTCCTTCCATACAACGCCTCATAAGGCGGCATTTTAACAGTCGATTGGTAACTATTATTGTAGGAGAACTCAACTAACGGTAGGTGTTCATCCCATTTACCCCCAAAATCTAGCACACACGATCTTAGCATATCTTCAACCGTTTGAATAGTTCGTTCACTTTGACCATCGGTTTGCGGGTGGTAAGCCGTACTCAACCGCAATTTCGTTCCCAACTCCTCTTGCAACGATCTCCAAAATCTCGAGGTAAACCTCGCGTCTCTATCGGACACAATCGACAACGGGACTCCATGAAGTCTTACTACTTCATCCACATACAACTTTTCCAACTTCTCAAGTGGCATGGTTTCCCGAATTGCTAAGAATAATGCACTTTTGGTCAACCGGTCAACTATGACCCAAATGGCGTCATGGTTCTTGCTCGTCTTTGGCAACCCAACAATAAAATCCATTGTTATATCATCCCATTTACCGGCCGGTATTTGTAACGATTGAGCTACCCCGTAAGGTACTTGATGCTCGGCTTTTACTTGTGCACACGTGGCACACTTAGAAATATACTTTGCCACTCTTGCCTTCATCCCGGGCCACCAATACATGTTCTTCATATCTTGATACGTTTTTGTACTTCCCGGGTGGATCGAATACTTAGACTTATGAACGTCGTTTAGTAACTCCTTTCGGGTACCCCCGAACTTGGGAACCCAAATTCGTCCACCCACGGTTTTCAACCCTTGCTTATTTTCCACAAAATGTTGGTCCTTTCCCAAACGTTCTTGCCTTAACTCATCTTTTTCCATCACTTCCCGTTGGGCATTCTTGATTCGTTCTACTATACTTGAGACTACTTCAATACGTGTTAGCTTTCCCTTTATCGGCTTTTCATACACTTTTCGGCTTAAGGCGTCGGCTACCACGTTGGCCTTCCCCGCATGATAGACAATTTCACAATCATAATCTTGTATCAATTCGATCCATCTTCTTTGCCTCATATTTAGGTCTTTTTGAGTGAAAACATATTGAAGACTTTTGTGATCCGTGTACAACGTACACCTCGTACCGTATAAGTAGTGTCTCCATAACTTTAAAGCAAACACTATCGCCGCCAATTCCAAATCGTGATTCGTGTACCTTTCTTCCACATTCTTTAGTTGTCTCGAGGCGTAAGCAATCACTTCCCCCCGTTGTATCAAAACACAACCTAAACCTTTATGTGAAGCATCACTATACACGACGAAGTCTTCCATCCCTTTGGGTAACGTGAGAATCGGGGCGTTACACAACTTTTCCTTTAATGTAGCAAATGCATTTTCTTGTTTTTCTCCCCACACAAACTCACTACTCTTTCGGGTCAACAATGTGAGTGGTGTCGCCACTCGAGAAAAGTCTTGAATAAATCGACAGTAGTATCCGGCAAGGCCGAGGAAACTTCTCACTTCGGTTGGAGTCCGTGGCGGTTCCCACTTCATAACCGCTTCAACCTTTGACGGGTCAACTTTGATTCCTTCTCGAGACACGACATGACCAAGGAATTGGACTTCTCGAATCCAAAATTCACATTTAGAAAACTTAGCATACAATTTCTCTCGTTGCAGCACTTCTAACGTTTGTCTTAGATGACTCTCGTGTTCTTCTTCGGTTTTTGAATAAATAAGAATATCGTCAATAAATACGATAAGAAACTTGTCGAGGAATGGTTTGCAAACCCGATTCATAAGATCCATAAAAATGGCCGGTGCATTAGTCAACCCGAATGGCATCACTAAAAACTCGTAATGCCCATAACGTGTACGAAACGCCGTCTTCTCGGTATCTCCTTCTTTCACTCGAACTTGATGGTAACCCGATCTCAAATCGATCTTCGAGAAATAGTCGGCACCTTGAAGTTGATCAAACAAGTCGTCGATTCTAGGCAACGGGTATCGGTTCTTAATGGTCATCTTATTCAACTCTCGGTAGTCGATGCACATTCTCATCGAACCGTCTTTCTTCTTAACAAACAATACGGGCGCACCCCATGGAGATGAGCTAGGACGAATAAATCCTTTGTCAAGTAACTCTTGCAATTGGGACATCAATTCCCGCATTTCGGTGGGGGCCAATCGATATGGAGCATGAGCTATCGGCGTCGCTCCCGGGACTAAATCAATACGGAATTCTACTTGCCTCTCCGGTGGCAATCCTGGTAGATCGTCGGGAAATATCTCGGGAAAATCCCGAATCACCTTTACATTTTCCACCGTCTTCTTCTCTTTCCTTCCATCTAATACATATGCTAAAGAGGACGAACATCCTTTGGCTAAACATTTCTTAGCTTTAACCGCGGTCATAAGACATGGTAAATGGTGTCGTCTCTCACCATACACATAAACTTTTTCATTGTCGGGAGTCCTAATCGAGACTATCTTCTTCCCACATAAAATCTTTGCTTGATTCTCACCCAACCAATCCATACCTATAACTATATCAAAACCCGCAATTTCCATGGGTAATAAATTCACCTTAAACTTTCTCCCATCTATTTCCAATTCACAATTTCGACACATATGTTGAACTATGGAGGCTTTACCATCCGCAATTTCTATATCATAGATTTCATCAAGGAGTTCTAATGGCACATTCAACATCACAACAAAGTTATGCGACACAAACGAATAAGTAGCACCCGAGTCAAATAAGATCCGGGCGGGAATAGAATTTACGAGTAGGGTACCTGAAACGACATCGTGGGCTTCTTTGGCTTCATCTCGGGTAAGTTGGAAGGACCGTCCCTTGACCTTTGTCGGCTCCGCTTTCTTTTGAGCGGTTGACACCATGGTCTCACTTCCCTTCTTCGGGCATGCATTGCTATAGTGCCCTTTTTCATGGCACGAATAGCACTCGATTTCATCCAACGGTTTGGCCCGGCAATCCCTTGCCATATGCCCCGGCCTTCCACATTTGAAACATGATTTTGAATCCGCCAAACATTCCCCCTTGTGGTCCTTGCCACACTTCTTACATGCACCCACACTTGTTTGTTTAGAGAAGGTCGGGGTGAACTTTCCTTTCTTCACCGAACCCGAGCTCCCCTCAAACTTCCTCTTCTCAAACTTTTCAAACTTTGGCCTCTCGTTGATTCTCCTTTGGCCCACTTCCTCCACATTCCTTGCCGCACTAATAGCCTCATCTAGTGTGGCGGCCCTCTTTACTTCTAACTCATACTCCCACGGGAGTCCATTGGCATACCGGACAATCCGGGATCTCTCATCCGGATACAATTTGATCACAAACGGGATTAACCCCGTGAACTTCCTAGTGTACTCATCGACACTAATACCACCCTTCTTCAAATGAACAAACTCTTCTTGAAGTTTCTCCAAATTTCTCTCGGGGCAAAACTTTGCCTTCAACCGACTCACAAACTCCTCCCACGTCATCTTGTACATCGCCCTTTTTCCCAACGTTTCATACAAGGTATCCCACCACACGAGGGCCTCATCCTTCAACAACCGAGAAGCTTAAATCACCATATCACCTTCCTTGCATTTACTAGCTTCAAGGACTTGTTCGGTTTCACGGATCCAACGAATCGTGACTTTTGGTTCGGAGCTACCATAGTAGTTATCGGGCTTAAAAGCCATAAAATTCTTGTACGTGCACCCCTTCCTTTCCCTCGGCTCGGGGTCACTCTCTCCTTCTTCCGTTGAAGACCTCTCGGTTTGAGCAACACTACCTGACTTGCTCTTCGTGCGGGGTGGAGATTCCTCCCGCCTTTCACGTGCCTTATGCTCATTGAGGATTCGGTTCACATCCTCGTTCACTATGTCCCTCATTTGATTGAACATAGTTTGGAGGTGTTCCACGGTGACCGGGGTGTGAGTGTTCCTATCAACACCCGAATTCTCCACTTCGTCACGAGGTGGAGGACCAAATACCGGTTCGACAATGTTATTCGAATCTTGCCCTTGATCCAATGGGCCTCTTGCACTTCTAGTTCTCACCATTTTGCTATAATAAGACATCAATCATTTAGAAGTCAATTTATCAAAGTAACGGTGGCATTGACCGTTCCACAACCAATATGACCTATTCCCTTAAGGTCAACCCTATCGAGCCTACACTTTAAGGTCTCAATAGCCATTTCATAAGTATCCTATGGAACCTACGGTCCTACTAGCTCAGTTTAAGTCTAGGATGGTCAACTCAACCTAGTTCACTTAAACTATAGCTCTGATACCAAGTTGTAACACCTCAATTTTCAAAACACATTTAAATATCATTTAATCCAAAAATACATAATATTGTATCAACATCAAATGCCGGTTTTACAAAAACGAAAAGGTTTCTTGTTCGAGATTATCAGAGTTTACAAAAACGGTGTTACAAATTATATCTTAACCATAGGATAAGGACTCTAATCATCAACACCGAGCTAATCTCAACAAGGCCTCTTCTAAACGGGCCTCCTAGATCTTCGATCCCGAACCTGAGTACATAGCAAAAACACAAACATAGTACATGAGACAAAATTGCCTCGTGAGATACATGGGTTTTAGGCCCGATAAACAATTAGTCAAATAATATCATTTAATCTTAAAATAATATTACTAAGTTTGTTTTGGGTCACTTTATCACTTTCATCATTGGCCAATGTCAAGATAATCGGAATGCCTCCAATCTATCAAGACCATCATATCCACGGTAACCGGAATGCCTCCAATCTACCGGGACTCAAAGGTATTGGGTAATCGGAATGCCTCCAATCTACCACTAACCTTAAGGTACCGTAGTAACCGGAATGCCTCCAATCTACTACGGCCCTAGGGACATCATCATCATCATCATCATCATCATCATCATCATTACTTATCTTTTATCGTTATGAGCTCATAGCTCCATCATTTCTCAATCAATCAATCATTTCGTTATCAAACAAGCAATTCATCATAAATCACATAAATGACTAAATTACTTAAAGACTCGACAAAATCATTAGATCATAAAAACATTTACTAGCTATGTACCCAGTTTAAAAGTCACATGTACTCACCTTAGCCAAGCTTATCCAAACGTTGTGTTCCTTGAACCCCAATATCACTTCTCAAGATTTGAATGCCTCAAATCCTTCAACCAACAACCTATTATCAAAACCAATACAATGGTTTGCATTAATCATCTATACTAACTGCATAATCCATGGCTAGTTAACTACTAGCACCATTTCCCCCAAAATCACCAAACCCTAAGTTCATAAATCACCACATTTTCGTGAATCCATAACATGACCATGTTTTCCTTGTCAAAATACCATAGATCTAAGTTATATCACTTCTATTTAACCATTCTTGAACAAATCCATAACTAGGGTTTATGATTCAAGCTTCCATACTTAAATCTAAGACTTATAACACAAGAGGGTTGAAGATTTACCTTTGTTCTTCAATAAGGAGCAAGAATCACCAAGATTTGATGAAGATTGAGCTCCAAACGACCCTTATACTCCAGAAATCATTCACACACAATGAGAGGGAAAAACTAGGGTTTAATGTGTGAAATAAATGAGTTTTCCCGTATTTAATGCTGGTGTCGCGAAAGTTCACGATCGTTACCAGAAGTTCGCGACGTGAACTTTTTCACGTACGCATAGTTCGCGATCGCTACATGGTCGGGAACTACTTCACGACGAATTTCCCAAATAGTTGTACCGAGTTCAAGATCGCGAACATTAGTTCGCGCCGTGAACTTCCTGAGCAGCTAAGGCTGCACTTTTTGATCCTTGGCTCGACCCGGTTTCGCCCATAACTTTCTCGTACGGTGTCCAAATGATACGAAACCAATTCCTACGTTCTTTAAACGATTTATCCTTATTTAACGTATTTTTGTACAATTTATTTATTTACAAAATTCGGGTCGTTACATTCGACCAATTGCAAGGTGCTAGTTATTTCTCGAAGATTGATTTGAGGTCGGGTTATCACCAAGTTCGGGTGAAAGAAGGCGACACCGAGAAGACGGTTTTTCGTACGCGTTATGGTCATTATGAATTTCTAGTGATGCCGTTTGGTCTTACAAACGCGCCGGCTATTTTTAAGGATTTGATGAATTGGGTTTGTAAACCATTTCTTGATAAGATTTTGATCGTGTTCATTGACGACATTTTGATTTATTCGAAAACCGAGGAAGAACACGAAGGTCATTTGAGGCTTGTGTTAGATGTGTTAAAACGGGAGAAGTTGTATGCTAAATTCTCGAAGTGTGAGTTTTGGTTGCGGGAAGTGCAATTCTTAGGTCACGTGGTGACGTGTGATGGTATTAAAGTTGATCCTTCAAAGATTGAAGCGGTATCAAATTGGGAGCCTCCGAGGACTCCTACCGAGGTTAGAAGGTTTCTTGGATTAGCCGGTTATTACCGAAGATTTATACAAGACTTCTCGAGAATCGCGATTCCACTCACGAAGTTAACGAGACAAAGTGAGAAGTTTGTGTGGGAGAAGAAGCAAGAAGAGGCGTTTAATTTGTTGAAGGAAAAGTTATGTAACCGGATGGTATGGAAGATTTTGTGGTTTATAGTGATGCTTCGAATCAAGGGCTCGGTTGTGTGTTGATGCAAAGAAGAAAGGTGATCACGTATGCCTCGCGACAATTAAATGCGGAATTGAGGTACACGACACACGACTTGGAGTTGGCGGCGATTATAATTGCCTTGAAGTTGTGGAGGCATTATTTGTATGGTACTCGGTGTACGTTGTACACGGATCATAAAAGTTTACAATACGTGTTCACTCAAAAGGATCTTAATATGCGACAAAGAAGGTGGATCGAGTTGATCGCTGACTATGAGTGTGAGATTGTGTATCATGCGGGAAAGGCTAATATAGTAGCCGACGCCTTGAGCCGAAAGGTTTATGAGAACCCGAACCGAGGAATTTTAACACGTATAGAAGTCGTCTCGAGTATTATCGAAAGAATCAAGAATGCCCAACGAGAAGTTATGGGAAAAGACGAGTTAAGACAAGAACGGTTAGGTAAGAACCAACATTTTCTCGAAAATTCACAAGGGTTGAAGACCGTAGGCGGTCGTATTTGGGTTCCTAAGTTCGGTGGTATCCGAAAAGAGTTGTTGAATGATGTGCACAAATCGAAATATTCGATTCACCCGGGAAGTACAAAGACGTACCAAGATATGAAACGGGTTTATTGGTGGTCCGGAATGAAGGCGAGAGTGGCCAAGTACATCTCGAAGTGTGCCACGTGTGCACAAGTTAAAGCCGAGCATCAAGTACCGTATGGGGTAGCTCAATCATTGTTAGTACCGGCCGGGAAATGGGAAGATATAACTATGGATTTCATAGTAGGGTTACTGAAGACGAGTAAGGGTCACGATGCCATTTGGGTCATAGTTGACCGGTTGACCAAGAGTGCGTTATTTTTAGCCATTCGGGAAACGTTGCCACTTGAGAAGTTGGCTAAGTTGTATGTTGATGAGGTGGTTCGACTCCATGGGGTTCCGTTATCGATTCTATCCGATAGAGACGCGAGGTTTACCTCGAGATTTTGGCGGTCATTGCAAGAAGAGTTGGGTACAAAGTTGCGGTTGGGCACGACTTATCACCCGCAAACCGACGGTCAAAGTGAAAGAACAATTCAAACGGTTGAAGATATGTTGAGATCGTGCGTGTTAGATTTCGGTGGTAAATGGGATGAACATTTACCGTTAGTCGAGTTCTCGTATAATAATAGTTATCATTCGACTATTAAGATGCCGCCTTATGAGGCGTTGTATGGGAGAAAGTGTAGAACTCCATCGTGTTGGCTAGAGGCGGGAGAGAAAAAGCTCACGGGTCCCGAGATCGTGAAGGTAACAAATGAAAAGATCGGTATAATACAAGCCAACATGAAAGCCGCCCAAGATAGACAACGAAGTTATTCGGGTTTGAAGAAGGGGCCATACGACTTGGATGTCGGTGATATGGTAATGTTGAAGGTATCACCTTGGAAAGGTGTGATGCGGTTTGGTAAGAAAGGAAAGCTAAGTCCAAGGTATGTTGGACCGTTTAAGATATTGAAACGGGTCAGGATTCAAGCTTCAAGGTGTGCATGACACCTTTCACGTGAGTTATTTGAAAAAGTTTATCGGGGAAGTCGAAAATATTATTCCATTGCAAGAGTTGCGGGTTGACGCCCCGAACCGGTTGATTGAGGAGCCCGAGGCGATATTAGAAACAAAAACGAAAAAGCTTCGAAATAAAGAGATCAAGTTGGTGTTGGTCAAGTGGAAGCAATCACATGGGCCAAATTTGACTTGGGAAGTCAAAGACGAGATTCGGAAGAGGTACCCGGATTTCGTGAACTATGATGAGATTCCGAGGACGGAATCTTCTTAAGGGGTAGATAGTTGTAACGACCCGAAATTTGTAAATAAATAAATTGTATAAAAATATGATAAATAAGGATAAATCGTTTAAAGAACGTAGGAATTTGTTTCTTGTCATTTGGACACCGTACCAAGAAGTTATGGACGAAACCGGGTCGAGACAACAACCGAAAAATGCAGCCCTGCTGCATAGGGGATTTTGCGACGCAAACTATGGTTCCCGATTGGGAACAGTCTTCAGAGAATTTGGCTTTCGGGCTTGAAGTAGTTCACGACTAGTTAACGATCGCCAAGTATGCGTGTAGAAGGAGATTTCGCGACGCGAACTTAGTTCACGGCGTGAACTCCTGTCGACAGCATTAAAGTCGGGTTTTGGCTCATTAAATGCTATATCAAAACCCTAGTTTTCTCTTTGGCGATTTCTGAGTGCAAGTGCTGATCTTGGTTGATTTCTCCATCAAAGCTTGGTAGATTTCACTCCTAAGTGAAGATTAAAGGTATATCTTCACTCCTTGATCTTTGTAGCTTTAGATCTATGTATTTTGATGGATGGGTTTGAAACCCTAGTTATTGAGGGTTATGGTTTATGGTGAATAAATGATGTATACACTTAATAGATGGTATATTAACAAAGGAAACAAGTGTATGATTTCGATTTGTAAGAATCTTAAGGATTGGTTAAACCTAGGGTTTGGTAAATCACCATAATTGGGGGAAAGTATTAGTTGATGGTATCTAGTGATAAATGGATACATTATTAGTAGTATGTGATGTTGAACATTGTATGATTGTTGTATTAGGCTTTTGGTGAAGTCTTGAAAGTTTGACCGAATTGTGGAAGCAAGAGTTTTGGTGTCAAGAACACGGTTGGAGCATTATTTGCTAAGGTGAGTACGTGTGGACTTTATCGAGTACATAGCCTTTGAAATACATTTTTATACTTGTGTTGCGGTCTAATTGCTTAATTGAGTAGACTTGTAGTTGTTTAGTTAGTTATGTATTATTGTTAATATTTAACTAGCTGGTTTGATGATGAATGTGATAGCTGAGAGCTAGATTGACATAACCCTTGAGTTATGGTGAGAACGAGATGATGTGATGCTAGTTAGTTCGGGGGCAACCCGATAACTAGACATGATGATGCTTCTAGCTAGTTCGAGGGAAACCCGATAGTTAGATAGTATAGTGTTCCTAGCTAGTTCGGGGGCAACCCGATAGTTAGGCACGATAGCGCTGCTAGTTAGTTCGGGGAAAACCCGATAACTAGATATGTGTTGCTAGGGAAGCAAGGTTTGGAGTCACCATAGGGTGACTAGATAGATGGAGGATAATACTTGTTTGTTGATTACTTGAATAAACGATTATTATTATTAATGGGTCTAAACCCATGTAGCACACGAGACGTTTTTGTCTCACGTACTCCTTGTTTGTTTTGCTATGTACTCAGGTTCGGGATCGAAGGTTTAGGTACGCATAGATAGAGATGCGGGGCCTAGAGTAGAAGAACATTAGTTTGGATTTATGCTTAGCTTTGGTTTTGATCTATTTGTAACACCAAACTTTAAATCCATATTTTGGAATAGTTCTTCTATTTATGAAAAATGTTATATTTTGGGCAAATGTTTTGTATTAAAATTTGAGGTGTTACAACTTTCTCCCATACAACGCCTCATAAGGTGGCATCTTAATAGTCGAGTGATAACTATTATTATACGAAAACACGACTAATGGTAAATGTTCATCCCATTTACCCCCGAAATCCAACACACACGATCTCAACATATCTTCAATTGTTTGAATTGTTCTTTCACTTTGACCGTCGGTTTGCGGATGATAAGCCGTGCTCAACCGCAACTTATACCCAACTCTTCTTGTAAAGATCGCCAAAATCTCGAGGTAAACCTCGCGTCTCTATCGAATACAATCGATCCGGAACCCCGTGGAGTCGAACCACCTCATCAACATACAACTTAGCCAACTTCTCAAGTGGCAACGTTTCCCGAATGGCTAAAAATAACGCACTCTTGGTCAACTATGACCCAAATGGCATCGTGACCCTTACTCGTCTTCGGTAGCCCTACTATGAAATCCATAGTTATATCTTCCCATTTCCCGGCCGGTATTAACAATGATTGAGCTACCCCATTCGGTACTTGATGCTCGGCTTTTACTTGTGCACACGTGGCACACTTCGAGATGTACTTGGCCACTCTCGCCTTCATTCCGGGTCACCAATAAACCCATTTCATATCTTGGTACGTCTTTGTACTTCCCAGGTGAATCGAATATTTCGATTTGTGCACATCATTCAACAACTCTTTTTGAATACCACCAAACATAGGAACCCAAATACGACCGCCTACGGTATTCAACCCTTGTGCATTTTCGAGGAAATGTTGGTTCTTACCTAACCGTTCCTGTCTTAACTCGTCTTTTCCCATAACCTCTCGTTGGGCATTCTTGATTCTTTCGATAATACTCGAGACAACTTCTATACGTGTTAAAATTCCTCAGTTCGGGTTCTCATAAACCTTTCGGCTCAAGGCGTCAGCTACTACAGTAGCTTTTCCCGCGTGATACACAATTTCACAATCATAGTCGGCGATCAACTCGATCCACCTTCTTTGTCGCATATTAAGATCCTTTTGAGTAAACACGTATTGTAAACTTTTATGATCCGTGTACAACGTACACCGAGTACCATACAAATAATGCCTCCACAACTTCAAGGCAAATATAATCGTCGCCAACTCCAAGTCGTGTGTCGTGTACCTCAATTCCGCATTCTTCAATTGTCGCGAAGCATACGCTATCACTTTACCTCGTTGCATCAACACACAACCAAGCCCTTGATTCGAAGCATCACTACAAACCACGAAATCTTCCATACCATCCGGTAACGTAAGAATCGGCGCGTTACTAACTTTTCCTTCAACAAATTAAACGCCTCTTCTTGCTTCTTCTCCCGCACAAACTTCTCACTTTTTCTCGTTAACTTCATGAGTGGAATTGCGAGTCTTGAGAAGTCTTGTATAAATCTTCGGTAATAACCGGCTAATCCAAGAAAACTTCAAACCTCGGTAGGAGTCCTCGGAGGCTCCCAATTCGACACCGCTTCAATCTTGGACGAGTCAACCTTAATACCATCACACGTCACCACGTGACCTAAGAATTGAACTTCCCGCAACCAAAACTCACATTTCGAGATCTTAGCATACAACTTCTCCCGTTTCAACACATCTAACACAAGCCTCAAATGACTTTCGTGTTCTTCCTCGGTTTTTGAATAAATCAAAATATCATCAATGAACACTATCAAGAACTTATCAAGGAAAGGGTTACAAACCCAATTCATTAAATCCATAAAAATAGCCGGCGCGTTTGTAAGACCAAACGGCATCACTAGAAATTCATAATGACCATAACGTGTACGAAAAACCGTCTTCTCGGTGTCGCCTTCTTTCACCCGAACTTGGTGATAACCGGACCTCAAATCGATTTTCGAGAAATAACTAGCACCTTGCAATTGATCGAATAAGTCGTCAATTCTCGGCAACGGGTAACGGTTCTTAATAGTTACCTTATTCAACTCTCGGTAGTCGATACACATTCTCATCGAACCGTCTTTCTTCTTAACAAATAACACCGGTGCACCCCACGATGATGAACTCGGACAAATAAAGCCTTTGTCTAACAAGTCTTGCAATTGAGTCATCACTTCTCGCATCTCGGTGGGAGCTAAACGATATGGAGCACGAGCAATCGGCGTCACCCCCGGCACTAAATCGATCTTAAACTCGACTTGTCTCTCCGGTGGCAAACCGGGCAAGTCATCGGGAAATACCTCGGGGAAATCCCGAATAATTTTGACCCTTATTCATCGACTTCTTTTCTTTTCGGCCATCTAATACATATGCAATAAACGATGCCCAACCTTTCGATATACTTTTCCTCACCTAAATGGAGGTAATCACATTAGGCATGTGATGTCGTTTCTCCCCATACACATACACTTTCTCATTCTCGGGTGTCTTGATCGACACGATTTTCTTACCACATAATATCTTGGCTTGGTGCATACCCAACCAATCCATACCGATTACTACATCGAATGCTTTTATTCCCATGGGCAACAAATCAACCTTAAACTTTCTACCATCTATTTCTATTTCACAATTTCTATAAATACTTTCAACCATAGAAGTTTTCCCATCGGCTACCTCTATTTCATACACCTCATCTAACATCTCGGACGACACATTCAACTTACAACCGAACTCATAAGACACAAACGAATAATTGGAACCCGAATCAAACAAAATATGAGTTGGCAAGGAGTTAATGAATAAAGTACCTGACACCACATCGTGTGCCTCCTTCGCCTCCTCCCGAGTGAGTTGGAAGGATCGCCCCTTCACCTTAACCGGCTCCACTTTCTTTTGAGCCGTGGATACCATCGACTCGGTTCCCTTCTTCGGGCACACATTGCTATAATGCCCTTCTTCATGGCATGAGTAGCACTCCACATCGGCCGACAACTTGGCCTTACAATCCCGGGCTATATGCCCCCATCTTGCCACAACTAAACAAGCATTTGACTCTCCTCGGCATACGCCGGTATGATTTTTCCCGCACTTCTTGCACGAGCCGACACTTCCTTGTTTAGAGAAGCTCGAAGTGAACTTCCCTTTCTTGAACGAACTAGACCCACTCTCGGCTTTGCTTTTCTCGCCGACATGGGCCCTCTCGGCAACACGTGCCTCATTCACTTCCTCAACACCCCGGGCGGCACTAATGGCCTCATCAAGTATGGCCGCCCATTTAACCTCCAATTGGTAGTCCCACGGTAACCCACAAGCGTACCGGACTACCCTCATTCTCTCCTCCGAGTAAGTTTTTGCAACAAACGGGAGCAATCCCGTGAACTCCCTCGAGTACTCTTCCACCGACAAATCACCCTTCTTAAGGGTCACGAACTTCTCGTGCATCTTTTCCAAATCCCTCTCGGGACAAAACTTCTTTCTCAACCTCGCGGTAAACTCATCCCATGACATTTTCTCCACCACCTCCCTTCCGAGGGTCTCATACACAATATCCCACCAAATCATAGCATCTTCTTTCAAAACTTGTGACGCATAGGTCACCATATCGGCTTCCTTACACTTGCTACTACCGATAACCCTCTCGGTTTCTCGGATCCACCTCATAGTTACCTTCGGGTCCGAGCTACCCTTGTACACATTTGGCTTACAAGCCATGCAGGATTTAAACGAACAACCTTCTTTCACAACGGGCCTAGCCCTAGCATCACTTTGGCCACCCGTGGAGGATTTCCCCTCCCCGGTGCCACTACCCCCGGTTCTCTCATCCGATTTAGCCTCGGATTCACGGTCTCCACCCGACCTCTCCCGGTCCCCAATAATACGGTGCACTTCATCGGCCACCGTTCCCTTGATTTGATCAAGAAAAGTTTGGAGATCCGCCATGGTTACCGGAGTTCTATTAGCTCCAACTTCCGATTCATCATCCCGATGCATCGACGGTTGACTTCATTGTTCAACCACCACCTCGACATGAGGTATTTTCTCCTCCCGGCCCTCCGGGGCTTTACCACTTTTACGCGTGGTCACCATTTCTTTCAATCAAGACTATACGAAAGACATTAAACATTTAGTACCTTGTGTACAGCCCATTAGTCGCATAAGAATCAATATCCATAATCATAACAATTTCCATCGGTCCCCTAGGTTCAACCCTAAACTTAACATAAAGTCTCAAGGTCAACCTATGATCTTAAGGAATCTTATATTCCTAATGCTACAGTCTAAGACTAGGATGGTCATCAAACCTAATTTACTTAAACAGTAGCTCTGATACCAAGTTGTAACACCTCAAATTTTTATACAAAACATTTGGCCAAAATAATCATTTAATAAAGAGGAGAACTATCCCAATATACGGATTTACAAAAACCTTTGGTATGAAAATCAAAGTATAAGTTTGGTGTTACAAAATATATCAAAACCAAAGCTAAGTCTAAATCCGTTCTAGTGTTCTTCTACTCTAGTCCCCGCATCTCTATCCATGCGTACCTAAACCTTCAATCCCGAACCTGAGTACATAGCAAAACAAACAAGGAGTACGTGAGACAAAAACGTCTCGTGAGCTACATGGGTTTAGACCCAATAATAATCGTAATCATAAGACATGTAAACAAACATATCCAAAGATTTGTGAAGAGATCAACCAAAACCTGCACTTGAGCTCAAAAATCGCCAATGGGAGAAAACTAGGGTTTGTGGATAGCATTTATGACCAAAACCCGACTTTAATGCTGTGTCTGACAGAGTTCACGTCGTTAACTTTGCGCTTCACGCACTTCACGATCGCTAACAGGTCGGGAACTACTTCACGCACAAAAGCCCAACCTTCGGTAGACAGTTCCCGATCGGGAACTTCCCTTCGCGGCGTGAACTCCCTAATGCAGCATGGCTGCATTTTTCGGTTGTTGTATCGACCCGGTTTCGCCCATAACTTTCTCGTACGGTGTCAAAATGACACGAAACCAATTCCTACGTTCTTTAAACGATTTATCCTTATTCATCGTATTTTTATACAATTTATTTATTTAAAAATTTCAGTTGATATTTAATGCCTTAGTAATAACTATGGAGAACTTAATACCAGACAATAACAACTCTCAGAGAATGTTCTTGTGCTATGAATTCTAAAAGGTGTGTGTAAATGCAAGCATTTATGTCTCTATATATATCCCAAGATCCGTGTTCCTTTTTCCACAAGATAATCGACGTGTAAACATATCATTCATCGATGTAGACTTGTCCACGGAAACATTTAATGCTCTTGCATATGTTGTAGTCCCAAGTGTACTTTGTGTCAACTCCTTTTACTACCTTTTCTGACACACAGTAAAAAGGTGTACTATGATAGTACAAAAGTAGTTGACTTTCTGTTTACATGCTTGGAGGGACAAACGATGATGTACTGACACAATATCTTCTATTCCAAAATAGAAGATCCTCATCGTTTTCTTCTTCTTTGAGCGGGAAAGGGAAATGTTCAAAGTGTCTAGAACATTTCCACTAAGTCTTCATCTGCAGCAGGTATCATCAGCTGATTCCACATCAGCTGGATGATCTTCTTCTTGTCTTTGTCCTTTGGCCATAGACTTCGAATGAACACTCTTCTATAGCTGCTGATTTGGCTTGTTTTCCTAGAGCTAAGTACGTACTCACCTGAAGGTTTATTGCATATACTTGCTTCAGCTGAGATACATACTTCAGCTGATATTTATTCTTCTTAGCTATTGATCATCAAATCTTATTCACTTAGTCTAGGGACTAACAATCTCCCCCTATTTGATGCAATCGAATAGCTGTATAAGTATGAACCTGTAATTACTCAGCTGTTTAGATCAGCTGAAAGTTTATGTGCTTTGACCCTTTAGGTTCTTTAGTATCTTTTTACAATAAGTTTACAAGTATATTACCAAATTTGATTTTCTATTAAATGAAGCTGAAAAGTACAAGGAAAATAGAAAAAACAAAAATACAATGTCTATGGCATAGCTTCCTTAGTGACATTGTGATATAGTGAGCCGATCGCTGAGTCAATTAATTTCTTCATTTGTCTTCCCTCCTCAGTGGAGGAACTCAGTGACTTGTGATAGAATAGAAGTTGATCAATATCACACATATGCAGCTCATCAGCCCTTTGGAAGCAAGGCTCCTTCTTCTCCAGATAGCAAAAGCCGTATAAAGGTTCTTTCACGATCAGCCCAGGGGCAAAGTTTACTCCCATGGGGACAGCTTTTGTGATGTTGAGTCTTGGTCGTTTTGAAAATATGATTGAAGACCCAACATCAAGTGTTCTGGAGTCAGCAAAAGGGTCGGGAAGAACGGACTTACGTTTCTCCCCTCTTGCTGAGGAGCCTTCACTAGCAGATTCTTTGACAACAACTTCTTGAGAGTCACGTAATTCAGCAGGTATGCGATTTTCCAACTCTGGAGAGGTTCTCCTGATATTGTCGCATAGAGTCTTGAAGATGAATATTGCGACTCTGATCTCACTTTGCAGATCTGTTATAGTATCAGACTGTTGTGCATATCTGGAAGCTTCTAGCAACTCATTCCACTCAGCATAGTTGAGGTGAGTGCTGATTTTGTTCAGAGGAATCCTTTCAGCAGCAACATATCCTCCAGCTCTAGTTATTTTTACTTCTGGTGGGGAGCTGGAAGAGGACTTGGGAGCCCTTACGCTGGTGATTTTTGCTTCCTGCCTACGCTGGTAAAGAACTTTGTTGAACAACCTAATGTTCTCAGCTCTTTGGGCCTCAGCTTTTTGATACAGCTCTTCGTGAGTCTTTTGTTGAAGGGCAATAGTTGCATCAAGATCGGTTGTGGTTCCAGTTTCCTTTAAAAGGAGAGCTTTAACCGCGGCAGAGGTAGGCTCCCCCTCAGCAGGTTGAGGATTCATCTGTATGATGGGCTGAGGGGTTTGGATTTGCGGGACTTGGACTTGTGGGCCCTCAACTGGTCCAAAGGAATCAACAATTTTAACTCCAGTTGAGGGTTCTCCTGTCCTGAGGCCTTCAGCAGCGGTGAGTGTTGGTAGAATGATTGTCGCACCTGTTGAAGTAGTTACCTCAGGTGTTTCAGTAGTGACAAGTGTTGTTGCAATTTGAGTCTTGTCTACTAAAACGTCTTCTTCTTCTTCTGGTATCCCAGCAGAGGTGATAGGTGGAGATCTTGGGGTTTCACCTACTGTAATATCTTCAACATTGGCTCCAACAGCAGAGGTGATTATAGGTTGTGAAGCATTTAGTTCACCTTGTTCTTCACCTGCTGAAGTAGCATGCTCTTTCTCCCCCTCAGAAAGTGCCCGAAGAAGTGGGGTACTCTCTGGTGCTGAAGCAAGATGGACAGCATCGGCGCCCTCATTCAGTTTTTGTAGAATAAGGTTGAGGGTGCCTTGGAGACCAGCGACTTGGGAAGTCAGCGAGCTGACTTCAGTCTCCAATTTGTCCATTCTTGTGGACACAGCATAAGCGGACTCCTCAATAGCCTTAGAGAGGTGGCTATGAGTGTTCGTCAATAGAGACTCTTGCTTAGACTGTGCAAGAGCCAGACGATCAACAGCTGGTTGGAGAGGAGATACCTTGGAAGTCAAGGTATTCAGCTGTTTTTCCACTTCTGCTTCTATTGCCCGGGCTTCGGAGAGAAGCTTGTCTTTTTCGACTCTGTCAGACTCACGAATGGAGTTCAACTCTCGATGAATATACTTTTTGAGAGTGATGAACTCGCTTGTGTTGCAGTGAATCTGATCAGCAAGAAGAGCCAGCTGAGGAGTCTGAGTGTGAAACTCAGTTTGCAGAGAAGTTATGCTGGAAGAAAGGTTCTCAGCAGTTGTAGCAAACTTCTTTGGAACATCCCTACGAAGGGTGTCCATCTGCTGACTCATCCTGGCCATCCCAGGTCGAATCTGAGATGAAACAACTCTAGACATCAGAGCAGCAGCGGCTCTGATGGGAATGCTTCCTCCAGCTTTGTTGGATTCAGCATGGGACACTTGTATGCTTTTGGGGAGGGGGTCTGACATGTCTCCAGCTTGAGGGGTAACCTCAGCTGTGGGAGTTGTAGGGTTTCATAACGCTGATCAACCACTTGGGTCGACCTCCTAGTGAACTTGGTTCGAACCATGACTGACCAAGAACATGAACTTGTTCTTGGCCAGTTAAAACCAACTAGCTGATTTAATCCTTAAATGCGGAACTTGGATTAAACCTAATCCTTAAACCCTAAAGGATTGGGACGTTGGAGTTCTAGATTAGGTTAACAAGAAAGAAACCTTGTACGAAGAACTCGAACACACACATTGCTTGTGTGGTTCGTTCGACCATCAACCAAAGAACCCTAGGGTTCTTTGGCCGAATTCGTCCAAGAGGGGAGAAGGGAGAAAAGTGTTTCCCAAAACATACCTTGTTGATTGCTTAAGATAGATCCACTGATGATAAAAAGTCGAGCGATCTTCTAGTTGATCTAAGCAATGAACTTGGATCTTCAAGACTTGAAGAACGCGAAGAACACGAAGAACGAAGAATAGCAAACTTGGTGTTCTTGGTTTGGCCGAGATTGAGAGGAGAGGGGGCTAGGGTTTCGGCTCCAAAGGTGTAACCTAATAAGTGATGCCTAAGCCCTCTATTTATAATAGATGGACTTTCACTTAGGGCCCTTCAGTTTAATTAAGATTAATCTCTTAATTAAACTTATCCTTTTACTCTTCCGTCCCTTATAGTTTAACTAGTTTATTATTGTTGCACTTAACTATCAAATGTCTAGTATTAATACACTAATAATTCGGTACCCATATACACGAATTATATACTTGTATTTATACTTTCAATAATTAATTATATAATAACCTTTATATAATTTATACAACAACATTATCCAATTACTATATGATTTAATAGCTTTAAATCATATCATGGATAACCTTTAATTAACACAATGTATATTTACTCAACTAGTAAATGTACAAGTACTTGTATCAATTAGTTAGTTAAACTAATCTAGTAATAAGTTAAACTTTACTTAATACTTAACTGATTCATAATGACTATTATGAATCATTCCTCTTCGTAGTTTCATTGCTTATCTTGCTTGTATTACATGCACTCATCGGTGTGACCCTTAAGTGTTTCGTAGGCATGGATGTATCATCATAGGTTGACTAACTGTGCACATAATTCCTTCAGAATCCCACTTGTGCAAGTTTGTAACCTTTGTTCTTAATGATACGAGCTACAGTGGCCTTCTAGATGGGCATGTAGGTAACCAACCCATAAAAACAGCTTACGTAACCCAGGTATAGTTTATGAAAAAACTCTTTAATAGCGTCTCCAATAAAGAACACTCTGTCTCTACTTCTTGGGCAAATATGTTAGGCTAATCCCTTGCATCATGATATTTGTGATAACGAATACGAGCATGGTAGAAATTATCAACTCTTGTATTCGAAATCATTTTATGACTTCTTGATCCAAACTGCTGTGATAAACGACAAAGAACAGATCAGTTCGTTTGGGCACGACCGTGCACTTGCCAGTTTCTTATCAAGTCAAAGGACCTATAAATATCTCTCCTAAAGAGGAGGTGCAATTACCATCTTGTTATATTTCGATTTAAAAATACAACTTCCTTTGTACCCAGTATCGCCTCATATGACAAACGTATTTCAGAATTGTCTGAGTTGAACCAAAGCACATTAGTCATTGTATCCTAAACCAAATACCTCAGGCTTAAGGACAATCCTAGTGAACAATACTTTTGAACTTTTCAACCACGAAGTATTGTCATGGTGGTCAATCCAATATTCGTTGAGCCTCCAACAGAATATCACTGACATTTGGTTTACACAAATCTTGTGTAGCTATCTTCGAAGAACTTCGAATCTACCACCAAATATCGCGATGACGTTAACGTCCCATCAAGGTTCCCACCAAGACGAGTAGTCACGGATTTTGTACCTTTTTGAATAAATAGACTTTTATTCATGGATGATGTAAAACATACAAAGTCTGAATAAAAATGATACTAACTCATGTACTATTCCTCATTGGACATAGATACTGAATTATTACTGGATCATTACTTATTCCTTTCGTTTGTGTTGATTACTCAATGATTCTTACAAACTTAATTGTAACTTTATCACTAAACCAATCATTTCTATTAAACTAAAGACATAAGACGAGTATTTAGGAATACTTTTACTTTTGTCTTTGCTAGATTTTGTTCTTGCAACAATCTAGAACATATTTTAGTATTGCCTTTTATGCAATTCGGTAAACATAGGGGGATTGGAAATTAACTCCTTAGTTTCTTGAATTCATAAAATTCTCCTTGTAACTAAAGCTTCTTTTAGTTACTTGATTTGTAGATATTCTTACTAGTTAAAGAAATTTCCTTAAATGATTGTGTTATACACTGAAGTGTTTAACAACTTATTAGATATGCAATAATTAATCAAATTAACGATCGTTTATTATTTCTCTTAAATCTTTGGCTAACGACTTGGTAAAACCTTGTTGTTAATGTCTTACTAACTTACTAAATTCATTAACATCTTTAACGAATAATGTTAGTATTAGCTCCCACTTACTTTTATGGAATTTAAGCATCTCTTAAACTACTTTGACCTAGTCAATAACTTGTAGTTTAATCTTTTTAAGAATTTTATCAATAATTAAGATCATCCTTTGGATTTACGAATATCCAACATTCATGTTTAGGGAATTATGATCTTTATTGATTATCGTGTCTAACAAGTATAAAACACTTGAAACGATACTTCCAATTCTTAAATACATTAGTATTCTTTAAGAACTTTATTTAATGCCAAAGTCATTTCTTGGATTTCTCAAATATCCATTATTCCTATTAGGGAATTATGACTTGATTAAATATTGTATTTATTACAAGTATAAAAGACTTACAATAATACCTTTTAATTCTTAAATACTTTAATATAGTTTGTCCATTTTAAGAGTCATTTAATGTCTATGTGATTTTACTTGGATTATACGAATATCCAACTATTCATATTAGGGAATTATGACTTCATTAAATCCTTTACTACAAGTGTAAAAGACTTGTAATAATACTCTTAAATTCTATCTTGATTATATCCGATATAATCATACTATATTAATACTAATACTTTAAAACTTTCTATCATAAGTAATGAATATTACTTAAGATGTTTTAACTAAGTTCAATAACTCTTGAACTTTATGCTTCCATAAAACTCTTAAATACTTTCATTAGAAAAACTTTCTAATTACTAGTATCTAAATACCTTGAGCTATCAAGACATTATTTATACAACAATCAAACGAATATATAAAACATGAAATATAAGTAAATCAAAACTTGACTTACAATCTAGTCATAAACCTTGACTAGTGTAATTATCACACATGCACACAATATAATTCAACCATGGATTCGAGATTAATTAAAACCAAAAATAAAACTTGTTTTAAAAAAATAAAATTATCCAAACAATAAAGTAAAATTGTTTAAAACGAATCCACAAAAATACTGAATTATAAAAACTTGGTGCTCGTGGGATCATCACCATCTCATGCCGGTCACTATCACTTTCCATCTCCTCCTGCAATAAATGATTGCAAAAGTTAGATTACTCGTAATGTACTTTACAAGTATCTTGAAGTGATTAAGAAGTGTGGTAGTGTTACCTGAGGAACATGCGTTTCCTCCACTACCACTTGCACCCTTTGGACAATTCCTTTTCCAATGCCCAGCCTCACCACACTTGAAGCACCGGTTCTCGGTCTTCGCAGTGTTAGGCTTAACCATCTTTACTTTTTGTTTGACACCTTTACCATTTGGCACTCCTTGGTTAGGATAGGTTTTACCTTTTCCTTTACCACCATGCCCTTTTCTCTTCTTCCCACCGCCACCGCCGTTACCAATCATGAGAACGTCCTTAGATTTGGTCCCCAATCTCAACTCAGTTGTCTTGAGCATGGAATGTAGCTCAGCAATGGATTTCTCCATATTATGCATGTTGTAGTTGACCACAAAAGACTTGTAGTCATCAGACAACGAGTTGAGTATAGTATCTGTTGCCATTTGCAACGGTATGGGGTGACCAAGTCTAGCGAGGTGATCCATGTGTCCTTTCATTTTCATGACGTGGGCACTCACCGGCGTTCCTTTGACCATCTTGCAAGAGTTGAAGGCTCGATTGATGTCAAACCTCTCAGTGCGAGCTTGCTCTTGAAATTAATCCCTAAGTTGCTGGATCATCTCAAATGCAGGCACATCCATAAGTCCCGCTTGTAACTCAGGACTCATGGTGGCGAGCGTCAAATAGCTCACATCGAGTGCATCACTGACATGCTTATCATAAGCTTGCCTCGTTTCAGCTCTGGTATTAACAGCAGGGGTGTTTGGTACTGCTCTCTCCAAGACATACCACTTTCTCTCATGCCTGAGCACAATACGAAGATTGCGCTCCCAGTTGAGAAAGTTTGACCCAGTCAACTTGTCCTTTTCGAGGATTGAGCGAAGTGATAGATTGTTGGTACTTGTTGTCGCGATTGCGTTTGTTGCTCCCATCTACAAATCAAACCCAGTTTAATTAGTAATTATCAATAAACATTTTCTAAAATATAGTATAAACCCATAATTAATATTTTAGGCCCAGGATCCATATATCACATTCTCGCCGCAAGGTTTAGGCACTTCCCGACGAGACATGCTATTTCTGGTAGGTAACTTCCTTACCGATCGTATCAAGACTTGACACGATTCCTAGGGGTCAAAGAATCTTTAGACTTATAACTTATTACAACCTTGTACAATCTAATTGTACATTTCTAAGTTAGTAATAAAGTCTAGTATGTTTATTCTACTCAAGTACTTTTTGGGCCGGGACTCTCGATTATCACCAAAGTAGATCAGACCATCTAAGACAGTGCGATGTTCTGCGCCGGGACTCCCGATTATCACATAACGTTACGCACCCCAACACTTGCAATGATTTGAATCCATATCTAAGGTTCTTTATCCTTACAATATGAATATCGTTTAACAAGTGAGGTGTTCCATTAGGTGGATAGTACTTCGATCTAAGATTTTCTTGGGTTTGTTTAAGTCTTAAACTAAACTTAAAACTTTATTCCAATCTTAATTCTTGTTTAAAATGTGTGACTTGTGAATTGAAGGATTCTACAAGACACCTTTTTAAAACATAAGAATTATTCTTTAAAACTTATAGTTTCAAGAATTTTCACGATTTTATATGTATACCTAAAACTAGGTGTACAAAACGTTTTACTAGATTTTGCGAAAAATCTTATCTAGAATAAAACTTACTTGTTTTATCTTATTTGAAAAACTTATAAACTTATATTAAACTTTAAAATTTTTTTATGATCCGTGAACTTGGAACATAAACCTAGTTTAACATACCTAGTTCTTCATATGTCTAATAATGAAATTAAACATTTGTTTTGACTTACTAGATTCGACCAAGACTTATGTCTTAATGACACACTTATAAACTCTGTGATTTTCTTGTGTAGCTCCCACTAGCTTCAACAACCATGATGAAACTTAAGCTAACACAATCACCGGTTTATATTTGGTGAAACTAATAAGCTTATTATATAAAGACTATATATAATAATTCTTAGTTTGTTTAAATCTTTCTTATATTTAACTTGAACTAGTTAAATATAGGTTTCTTTCTTGTTATTTTTCACTTGATCATTAATCTAGTATATTACATGACTTGTAAAATACTTATATTATACTTGTATAATTATCTAGTTATAATAACTTATAACTTTATACATCTTAATATATGATAATATATATAACTTTGTATATTTCTAGTTAATCATATAATTTCAACTTGTACAATTTCTAGTTATAATGAAATCATAACTTTGTACTTTCTAGTTTTAATTATATTATAACTTATACAATAACTAATTATAATAGTATCCTTTAAGATCAAAAATAACATTATCCCTTTTAATTGTTCCATTTTATCTTGTATTTAATGTATTCGTATATATGTATATTTTATAATAAACTTGTAACATTCTAATAAGAATATTACATCTAATTTATACATATGTATTTTAACTTAATCTAATTAAAATACGTATAAACTTATTATATCTTTTAAAATTCAATTTTACATAATAATTAAAAATTCCGAAAATTTTAATACATATATATAAATAACTAGCTTCATAACCCGCCCGATGGGCGGGTATGCTTCAAGATTTATTATGTAGAAAAATACCAACAAAGCTTAACAATTTTAAAAATGACATAATAATCGATAGATGTAATGATGATTTTGTACAAAATTCGATACATGAAGAAATGTTACATATAATTTACAAACGAAATAAGACTTCTTTGTAAACGACATTTGCTGTTGAATTAGTGTAATTGTCATCTCTGTCACAACAAATGACCTTTAATCCGTTCTTGCTCTTAACTCGAGATACAACAACATAAAGCTGGCCATGTGAGAATACCGGTCTGTTCCCATGTTAACTGGAGTCTGGTTTGAATTTTCAGTGGGACAGAATCTTCGGGACCCTAGTGATATACCAGGACTTGCCAAACGCCTCAAATTGCCGCCGAATGAAGTTGGTGGTTTCTGGTAATTCATCTTCCCTTTACCTTTGTCGGTGTTGGTATTCATCCTGAACAATTAATAAAATTGTGGTTAATATACTTTTTCTATAACAGTTCCTGAATGGTCAAGTTTTACTTTTTTTAAAATTTTAATTATTAAAAAAAGAAACAAATGTTGGAATGTTTTAAAAACAAATATTTGATAAGTTTTTAAATAACATGGGTTATTTATGGTTTAATTGACTGTAGGGATACCAGATTGACAAATAATTAACAGTTTAACTTTATTTCTGCTATGACAATAAAAAATATAATTATTTTAACTAATGTATTATCTAGGGATTAAAACATAATTAAAAATGATAATAACAGTATGTGGACAGTTTGACTTTTAAAAGTCAATCTGTTTTTTTTGTCAATTAAATTTAGAATAACTCAAACTGTTATTTTTATAGTTTGACTTTAGAAGTCAAACTGTCATAATAAAGACTATAATTTTTAATTGATAAAGAGATTAAAAAACAATTTTGTGGTTATTTAACTTTAGATATACGTGGATTATTTAAAACAGTAAAACAGTATTGAAACAGTAATAAAAATTTATGAAAAAAGGAAAAAATTTAAATTGATTTAAATTAAAATGATTGGAATTTTTGTTGGACATTTTTGACTTTTAAAGTCAAATTATTTTATTGTTTCAAACTGTATTTTCAATTAAAACTGTATTTTTTATGTTTGACTATAGAAGTCAAACTGTCATAATACATGACTCGTAAATTTTAATTGATAAAAAGATTAAAAAAGCATTATGTGGTTATTTAATTCATGAATAAAAAACCATTATGTTTGACTTTAATATTCAAACTGTCCAGTAGCATAAAGTAACTGTGCTAATTGATTAAAACACAAAAAAATAAATAATACATGTATTAAAAAAAGTAGAAAAAGGATTAAAACAGAATTAAAAGTGATAAAAACAGTATGTGGACAGTTTGACTTTTAAAAGTCAAACTGTCTTTTTGTCAATTAAATTTATCAATAAGTAAAAACTGTTATTTTTACTGTTTGACTTTAGAAGTCAAACTGTCGTAATAAAGACTATAAATTTTAATTGATAAAGAGATTAAAAAGCAATTTTGTGGTTATTTAATTTTAGATACACGTGGATTATTTAAAACAGTATTGAAACAGTAATAAAAATTTATGAAAAAAGGATATAATTTAAATTGATTTAAATTTAAATGATTGGAATTTTTGTTGGACAGTTTTGACTTTTAAAGTCAAACTGTTTTATTGTGAAACTGTATTTACAATTAAAACTGTATTTTTTATGTTTGACTATAGAAGTCAAACTGCCATAATACATGAATCTTAAATTGTAATTGATAAAAAGATTAAAAAAGGATTATGTGGTTATTTAATTCATGAATAAAAAACCATTATGTGGTTTATTATAAGGCCTCTTCCAATCCTTACCCATCACTAAACCCGTCAGTAGCGCCACGTCATCATATCCTTACTGACACGCTACTGACACGGTCGTGCCAACCCTACCCATCACTAACCCATCACTAAACCCATCATTTCCACATCATCATTTTTAATTAAAATTTTAAAAATAAAAAAATATAATTTTTTTAAACAAAAAGTAATATATTATTCCTATTAAAATAAATATATAAAAGAAAGTTTAAAATTAAAAAAAATGAAAAGAAAATAGAGAAAAAAATGATTTTAAATTAAAAAATACAAAATGTACAAGTTCTTATGCACAAGGTACAACTTAAAAATCCCCTCTCTCTCTCTCTTCCTTCCCCCTTCCTCTCTCCCCCTTTCTTCTTCCGCATGCAACGACGGCAACTCGCCACCGTCTTGCCCACGACGCCTCTTCAACGACGGGAGCCACGACGCCACCATGCCAACGGCGTCGGTGGCTGACGGCAACAAAAGTGCCCACGACGTGCTCCTGATGTGCCCGTTGGCACGGGTCTAATGTTACTGTTTTAATTTAAAATACATCTGTTTTAATTTAACGATGTTTTCCAGTTTTTTGACTTATAAAGTCCAACTCTTTTAATTTTCTAAGAGTGTATTAAAAAAAAGTACATTTATTTATCAAAAACAGTAAAAAAGCTAATTGAAATAGAAAAAACAATTGCTAAAAATTATAAAAAAATTTAATGGTTTCAAACCTGGGTTTTTTAAGAGGTTTGTTTCGAAGTAACAAAGGTCTTTCCTCGATTCCTGTAATTTAACCACAGATGTTAGTATCAATTATTTAAAAATCTTCATGACTTTATTACTGGTCAAATATTATTCTTATTGTGTTTGTGTTTTTATCCAAAATTATCGATTGACAACATAATGTTCAATGCTGATCAAAACTTCGGTACCAATGCTATTAATTTGCGAGAAATAAAGTCATGAAGAGCAAAATTTTACCTGATGCTGCAGCTTTGATGCAGAGAATAATGGTGTTGATTGGCTTTTGCTTTGTAAGTTTCACAATAACTCGGAAGGTATTATATAAGATGGTTAACAAAAATTCAAATTTGGTCAAGATAGTCACAAAATCCCGTGATTTAAGGGATTCCGTAAATCACAGAGAATAATGGTGTTGAATGGAATTTTTTAAAAAAAACATGTAATTCGGGTATCTTCATAGTTAAAAGAAAAGGATCACATTTGTAAGTCAGGAAATTTAATTTAATTTAAAAGAAAATGATCAAATCTTCTCCTTAATGTTGGCCTAATATATCGTTACTTTCCTTAACTGCAGGAGTGGTATCATGGAATGTATCAAATTTGATGGTGAATCACGTGGACCAATACCCGAATTACATGTGGCATTTCCGACGAATCATAGAGCTTGGAATTGTCATGTTGTCAAACCCAAGCCAAATTAGACCTCATATATTGGAGGAGATTAAATACACCTTGTTAATTTTAGAACTTAAAAATTAACATCCTCTTTATCAATTCCCTAAATTAATTAGATGAACCCTAATCTTGTTTTTTTACCAATCAAAACTAGGGTTTTGACTTTCTTGATCAAAGACATTATTTTAATTAAAAGATTAATTTTAATCAATCCTATTAAACAATAAAGTTTGTTTAAATACTAAGATAGATTATAACCTTTAATAAATTTATTTATACTTTTTAATTTAAACCTTATAGAAAATAAAACTTTGTCTAAATTACTAGGTTTAAAGAACTAGTTAAATAAATCTATCAAAATAATAATTAAACCTATTAAACATAAACTTGTTTAATTAACTAAGTTTTAGATATTATCCTAATTAATATTTTTAAACTATTAAACTTAAACTAGTTTAATATTCTAGGGTTCTTTAGGGTTTCGAAATTCTTAAACCTAGGAAACTTTTCCACCAATTAAACTAGGCTAGTTTAATAAACTTGGTGTCCAAGTATCCTCTAGATTTTCGAAATCTCTAAGGGATTAGGAAAGAATCATTTTGATCAATTAAACAAATCTTGTTTAACATACTTGATCCTAGGGATCTTTCTTGGTCACGAAAAATTCAAGGAAGAAAATAAAAGAATCCTTTTGATCAATTAAACATATCTTGTTTAACATACTTGATCCTAGGGTTCTTCCTTGTATTTCGAAAATTGCTAGGGTTCTTAGAAACCTTCTTGACCAATTAAACTAGACTAGTTTAATATTCTTGGTCCTAGGGTTCTTACCCTCTTTTTCGAAAATTATGAAGAAGAAAAAAACTTGAAACAAAAAAAAACTTGTGAATAAAGTAAACAAACAATCTTTGTTAATCTAGTCTAGATCTCTAAACCAACGCTCTGATACCACTGTAGGGTTTCATAACACTGATCAACCACTTGGGTCGACCTCCTAGTGAACTTGGTTCGAACCATGACTGACCAAGAACATGAACTTGTTCTTGGCCGGTTAAAACCAACTAGCTGATTTAATCCTTAAATGCGGAACTGGGATTAAACCAAATCCTTAAACCCTAAAGGATTGGGATGTTGGAGTTCTAGATTAGGTTAACAAGAAAGAAACCTTGTACGAAGAACTCGAACACACACATTGCTTGTGTGGTTCGTTCGACCATCAACCAAAGAACCCTAGGGTTCTTTGGCCGAATTCGTCCAAGAGAGGAGAAGGGAGAAAAGTGTTTCCCAAAACATACCTTGTTGATTGCTTAAGATAGATCCACTGATGATGAACAAGTCGAGCGATCTTCTAGTTGATCTAAGAAATGACCTTGGATCTTCAAGACTTGAAGAACACGAAGAACACGAAGAACGAAGAACACCAAACTTGGTGTTCTTGGTTCGGCCGAGATTGAGAGGAGAGGGGGCTGGGGTTTCGGCTCCAAAGGTGTAACCTAATAAGTGATGCCTAAGCCCTCTATTTATAATAGATGGACTTTCACTTAGGGCCCTTCTAGTTTAATTAAGATTAATCTCTTAATTAAACTTATCATTTTACACTTCCATCCCTTATAGTTTAACTAGTTTATTATTGTTGTACTTAACTATCAAATGTCTAGTATTAACACACTAATAATTCGGTACCCATATACACGAATTATATACTTGTATTTATACTTTCAATAATTAATTATATAATAACCTTTATATAATTTATACAACAACATTATCCAATTACTATATCCTTTAATAGCTTTAAATCATATCATGGATAACCTTTAGTTAACACATTGTATATTTACTCAACTAGTAAATGTACAACTACTTGTATCAATTAGTTAGTTAAACTAATCTAGTAATAAGTTAAACTTAACTTAATACTTAACTGATTCATAATGACTATTATGAATCATTCTTCTTCGTAGTTTCATTGCTTATCTTGCTCGTATTACATGCACTCACCGGTGTGACCCTTCAGTGTTTCGTAGGCATGGATGTATCATCATATGTTGACTAACTGTGCACATAATTCCTTTAGGAGTGGGTGTTCCTGAGTTAGGAGGAATCGCTCCTATGGGATGACCAGAAACTATGGGGGGTGGGTTGGGTCCAGCTGAAATTTCTGGGTTACTAACAGAAGTGCCGTCATCAGCTGTCAAAACAGTTTGAAGCCTAGTATCTACTTCTTTGTTAGCGGACGAATAGTAGTGCTGAAGGGGTTCATCAGCTGAATCAAACATCAAATGAAATGCTGTTTAATTCCCTTGGACTTCAGTCTCACCAGCCGGCGATACTGGTATAGAGACTGGAGGAAGAGTTCCTCTGGGTGGTGTGTTAGCTACCTCACAGCTTGGTTGGCGAATACGTTCGCGATCACTGGTAGCTTGGGTGAGTGCCTCAGTAACAACTTGGCTAAAGTTGTCTCTTCATTGGAGGTGGTGGTTTCCTCGATCACCCGCTGGTTTAAGCTGGTGACGTTGTGGGAATCAGAAGGAACAGCTTCAAGATTGACTTGGTTTCCAGTCAATCTATCATCAGCTGATGACTCGGAAAGTGATGAAGAAGTTGGTGGTGGTGTGTGTACAGCTGACTCACGGGTGGCTTGGGTTGAGCCGAAAACTTCACCAGCAGTCTGTCGAGAGACTGAGGTTGCTTGTGGAGTTTGTCCCCTTGTTACAACGACTGATAATGAATCAGTCGAGGAGCTACGCAGAAGGTTGGAGCCGGCACTAACTCCTGAAGAACGAAATTGTCGTATTGAAGTCTGCTGACTTGTTGAGAAATCAGCAGATGGAGGTTGAAGAGCAAAAGAAAGAAAAAGAGGATCAACCGAGAGTGTTCGACTAGGAACTCTGATTGTTGGTGGAGTTCCTTGATAAACACTGCCAAATTAAAAATGAGAAGGACTATTCTCAGATGCTGACATAGCATCTGATCATAATCCTTCCAACCGGGAACTCGAGTGAGTACCCAGAGGATCTCGGCTGAATCCTGATGATGCTGCTGTCGCCAGCTCAACATCATCAACCACCACATCTTCTCCATAGGTAGCAGACCCTCTTACCCTCAGCTGAGGAGAAGAAGGAGCAAGTGAAGTGGGAGAAGATGATAAAAAGAATGAAGAGGAAGAAGGATAGCGATGAGCAGCTCGCTTGACTCGCTTCTTCACCACCAGTGGAGTATCACCCGTTTCCACATTTTCCACGTCAATGGGCATGGAGGTCCCAGTGGAAGTGGTGGTATTTCCATCAACAGTTGGTGGTCGTTCAGTTGATGGAAAATACTGCAGATGACAAAAGGACATACCTTCTTGTAGGGCAGATTCCTCCGATGTGGTGCCCTTTGTTTGATCCTTTTTGGATCTGGTCCGATCAACAATGATCTTCATCATGTACGAGGAGAGGGGAGCATCCTTATCATCTTCCTTCTTGGAGTTGAAGATGATGTTGGAGAAGGTACGTACCTCCACTGATTCCCCTGGAATGTCGTCATAATCGACATTCAGCTTCTCAACCATCACATGTGCAATGCACAATATGAAGAAGCGAAGATAGGGAATGTGAGCTCCCTTCGCCTTCAACTTGGCCTTTACTTCCTCGTACACCAGTCTCCCATAATCAATTCGCTGACCGGTGATTAGGGCTTCAGCAAAGATTTGCATGCTGGAGTTGCACTGGTTGTGAGACCCGGAGTTGCCGCCTATACCCTGAATAATGTGGGTAAAGAAATAGGGCCACGGTCTCGTCAGCTGAGACTTCTTGAAGATCTGCACCTTGTCGTCTTCACTTTCTAATCTGTATCCAGTGATACGGATTAGAGACTCTTTAGCTTCATCAGCAGATTTCGTCTACTGATATACTTGGACGGGGAGCAGATAGTCGAACCCGCAAGCGGTTCGGAAATCATCAACAGTAATGGTGATTTGATGATCTCCAACTTCCGCAACGATGTCGTCTCCAGAAACGGAGGCAGACATCCACAATTCACGCAAGAGTTCATAGTTACTCTTGGTGAATCTGAAGAATGCACCACGGATAGGACAGTGAGCAAGAACTTCCCAACCGGTCGATATACATCGGCAAGGTTTTTCGGTGGAGAAGTGTTGGCTACCAGATTCGAGTTCTGAGCGAACTCGATGGCAGCTCTAGTGAGAGGAGCTTTTGTGGATTTCTTCGACATTTTAGGAGAGGGGAGAAAGTTAAAAGCTTGAAGATTTAGGGTTTTTTTGAGAGAGAAGATTTAAGGGTGGTGAGGATGAAGTGAGGGAAGAGGTGGGTATTTATAGGGATTTTTGGGACGGTTTGGGTAAATATTTGAAAGTTAACCGGATCATTTATGGATAGTTACAAACCAACTATGGAAATGTTGGTTATCGTGCGAAAAAGTAGTTGGATGCGACAGAGAGGGGTAGTGGAGCCGTTTCGTGTGTCAGGGTGTCTTGTCCCCCATAAATGCCAAATATTTTCACTCGAGTGGAAATATTTGCCACAGAAAATATGTGGATAGGGATAAAAGATGCCTTTTTGTGGGAGAACCAAACGTTTTTACTTTTAAAAACTTGATAAGTTATCATTTTGAGATGTTTTATTCGGCTGACTGATGAATTCAAAATACTTTTAGTCAGCTGAATGTACTAAATGACAAGGTGGACTAATCCGCTGCTGATAGTACTTCAGCAGTTAATTCAGGCATTTAACATACCCAGCTCGCTGATTAAAAAATTGAATAGTTTTTCATCTAAAGGCTTAGTAAATAAATCAGCCAGCTGAAGGTCTGTTGAAATGAAATGAAGTTCCACGTCACCTTGTTTTATGTGATCTCTAATGAAATGATACCTTATATCGATATGTTTGTTTCTTGAATGAAGAACTGGGTTGTTGCTGATTGCAATAGCACTTGTGTTATCGCAGTAGATAGGAACTTTGCAAAAGTTCATATCAAAGTCAACCAGCTGATTCTTCATCCAAAGGACTTGAGCACAACAACTTCCAGCAGTAACGTATTATGCTTCAGCTGTGGAGGTAGAAACAGTGTTTTGTTTCTTGCTTATCCAGCTGACTAGTTTTCCACCTAGCAGCTGACATCCTCCTGTGGTGCTCTTTCTATCCATCTTGCAACCTGCAAAGTCTGAATCTGAATAGCCAATTAGATCAAACCCAGAGTCTTTGGCATACCAAAGACCTAGGCTTGGAGTACCCTTGAGGTACCTCAAAATTCGCTTAGCAACTATTAGATGAGATTCTCTAGGATCAGCTTGATACCTAGCACATATGCAAGTAGCAAACATAATGTCTGGTCTGCTGGCGGTGAGATAGAGTAAAGATCCAATGATTCCTCTATAGAATGTTACATCAAATAATTTCCCAGTTGTTTCAGCATCTAGATTGTTTGGAGGAGCCATTGGAGTTTTCATAGATGATGATGAATTCATATAAAATTTCTTTAAAAGATCTTTGATATATTTTTCTTGATTTATAAAAATTCCATTTTTAGATTGCTTAACTTGCAAGCCAAGAAAATATGTTAATTCTCCCATCATACTCATCTCATACTTTGTAGATATAAGTTTTGAAAAACGTCTACAAATTTTTTCATCAGTAGCACCAAAAATTATGTCATCCACATAAATTTGAACAAGAATGATATCACCTTTGATTTTACGAATGAATAAGGTTTTATCAATCTTTCCCCCGGTGAATCATTTGCTATGAGGAACGTGGAGAGTGTGTCATACCATGCACGAGGAGCTTGTTTCAACCCATACAACGCCTTATCCAATTTAAACACATAGTCTAAATACTTAGGATTTTCAAACCCTGGTGGTTGCTTAACATACACTTCCTCTTGCAACTTTCCATTTAGAAATGCACTCTTCACATCCATCTGAAAAACTGTGAAGTTCTTATAGGCATCATAGGCTAGAAATATTCTAATAGCCTCAAGCCTAGCTACGGGAGCAAATGTTTCATCGAAATCGATTCCTTCCTCTTGTCTATATCCTTGAGCAACAAGTCTAGCCTTGTTGCGAATAACGACTCCTTCTTCATCCATCTTGTTCCTAAATACCCATTTAGTACCAATTATAGTCTTTCCAGCTGGTGGAGGAACCATCTGCCATACCTTGTTGACCTTGAATTGGTTAAGTTCTTCCTGCATCGCTTGAATCCAGCTTGAGTCTTCTAAAGCAGTTTTAATATTCTTCGGTTCTTCAGCTGCTAAGAAGCACGACCATAAGCATAGATTGCACGATGCTTTACTTCTTGTTACCACTCCTTGTTGTGGATCTCCAATGATTAGCTCAATTGGATGTTCTGAGGTCCACTTAGATTGAGGAGCGGCTGTAGAAGAGGAAGATTCAGCAGAGTTGGATCCTTGTTGAGCGGCTGAATGCTCAGCAGGATGATTAACTTCATTTAGAACAGATCTTCTTGAAGTACGAAGAGGTGGCTTAGAGATAGCCTTTAATGATGCTCTAGCTGTTGGTATCTCTTATTGAACAGCTGCAATATCTACAAGATATGTAGGAGCATCATGGAATGTCTCATATGATTCATTTATGGGAACATCGAAGAGGTTTAAAGCATCAGAAAATGCTTCAGCTGCATCATCAGAGGATGGTTCAGCTGATCTCTGAAATGCATCAGATGAGTCAGCAGAGGTGGGATTTAAGGCCTTTGAGTGTTCTTCAAAAGTAACATTTATGGACTTTTCCAAAGTTTGTCTTCTTTTTTTAAAGACTCTGTATGCCTTGGATGTAGTGGAGTATCCCAAGAAAATGGCTTCATCAGCTTTGGAATCAAACTTGCTTAGCTGATCTCGTGTGTTTAACACAAAACACACACACCCAAACACATGAAAGAAACCAATGAATGGTTTCCTATGACGGAATATCTCATAAGAATTTTCTTGTGTCTCTTCACGTAGAGAGACCTGTTTTGAGTAAAACACGTTGTGTTAACAGCTTCTGCCCAAAATTGCTTAGGCATATTTGACTCAGCAAGCATTGTTCTTGCAGCTTCTATTAGCGTTTTGTTTCTTCTTTCAGCAACACCATTTTGTTGAGGTGTTCTAGCAGCTGAGAAGTTTTGGGAGATCCCAACATTTTAACAGAAGTCTTCTAAAGTCTTGTTTCTGAATTCAGTACCATTGTCTGATCTCGGCATCTTGACTCTGGACCCATTTAGAAGTTCCATCCTTTTGATGAACTTAATGATTTCATCAGCTGCATCACTCTTGTGACGAAGAAATATAACCCAAGTATATCACGAATATTCATCAATGATAACAAGTGTATACTTCTTTCCACCTAAACTTTCGGTACTCATAGGACCAAAGAGATCCATATGGAGCATGTGAAGGCAGCTATCGATGGAAAAACATTGCTTTGATTTGAAAGAGCTTTTATGTTGTTTACCTTGTTCACAAGCTGAACAAAGCTTATCTTTTTCATACTTGATTTGTGGTAGACCATTCACCAGCTGACCTCGAGCCAGCTTCGATATAATTTTGAAGTTTAGGTGAGATAGTCTTTTATGCCACAACCAATTTAGCTCTTCAGTAGAGTGAGAGAATAGACAAACTTCTTGATTTTGAGTATTTATGTCAAGTGTATAGACATTCTTGGTTCTTGGAGCAATTAATACAACTTTTCCACTTTTATCCGTCATCGTTCCTCTGTATTCATTAAAGTTCACTAAGAACTTTACATCACAAAGTTGGCTAATGCTGATTAGATTATATTTCAGCCCATTCACATAACCAACTCTTGTGATTTTTACGGATCCACTAGAAATGGTTCCATAACCTTCAGTTGAGCCTCTACCATTATCACCAAAAATTACTGGGGGACTAGCACAAACTACAAACTCTTCCAGCTGGGATTTGTATCCAGTCATATGTCTCGAGCAACCGCTGTCTAAGTACCAGTCATGTTTGCTTTCATCACCCTGCACATAGATTAAAAGAGTTAGTTCTTTTTGGGAACCCACACTTCTATGGGTCCTTGTGACTTCCCGCTGGAACTCACAGAGGTTGGTTTTTCAGAAGGCTCACATGCTGAGGTTGGGGAAGGTCTCAGGCATGTGCTGTCACAATCACTTGCCACATGCCCACGATCTCCACACTTATAACATTTACTATTTCTTTGAAGTGGAGTAGAGGGCGAATCATTAGGTTTGGGAACTGGACCCAAAATCCCTTTCATTTTCTGATTATCAGCGATAGTCAGAGTTTGAACTAGTGATGTCAGCTTGCTGACCTTTCCTTTCAGCCGTTTGACAGATACAGCTGAAGAAGGACTTGGAGTGTTTTTAGAAACACTCTTACCTTTGTTCTTTGCAGCTCGAGTATGAACTCCAACTGGCTCACCCTTGGAGGGTGTAAGAACAGTTTTCTTTCCAGCTGTTTTGCTAGTCTTCTGCTGAGGTCTAGCAGAGGTAACAGCTGGTGTTGAACACAAGATAGATTTTCTTGGTTCAACAATTACTTCAGTGGGTGTCCTAACTACCATGGCAGAGGAGTCAGCTGATGACTCATCACCAGTAGCTTCAGAAGGATCTCCTGAGGACATCTCAGTAGCAAAGGTTTTGGTAGACCTAACAAAGGAACCAAAAACCAACTCTTCAGCTGGCACAGAAGCATCAGCTGACGAGTAGTACAGATCATTTGCACTGCTATCAGGTATAGCGGTTGCAGCAAGGAAGTCTCCTCCTATTATAGCTTGTACTTGACTAGGAATTTGTGAGTTAACACATTCACTCACACGTTTGGATGAAAGGGTTGAAGAACTGAGTTTATAAATTTTGTTGAAGAACTGAGTTTATAAATTTTGTTTCAGAAAGTTCTTCTTTTAAAGTTTTGTGATCAATTAATCGTTCTTTTAAAAATGCATTTTCACGAAGAATAGCACTATGTTTATCCAAACATTCACCTTTCAGCTGATCAATGAAGTGCAAGTCACAAATAATAGAATCAACAATATCTTTGGCTTTAGTAGCCTCAGCAGAGATTAGAGAGGTTACCTTTTTATGTACTATGTTGACCCATTGATAAGAACTAGCATCATCAGATGTAATACTTTCATCATCATCAGCACGAGCCATCAGACACATTGTGGCCATTGGTTCATCATCATCGGATGAGCTGTCACCTGAGTCAGCCCAGTCGTGAGTTTCAGCAACTAGACCCTTGTCAGAAACTTTGCTTTCAAGTTCCTTCTTTTCTTCTAGGATCTTTTTGGCGAACGCTTGTAGCTTTTTATATTTTTCTTCAATGGACTCACCAGTTGAAGATGATGAACTTGCTTTCTTCTGCTTGCAGTCGTTAGCATAGTGTCCCTTCTTGTTACAGTTGTAGCATGTTATCTCAGATATGTCAGGTGTGCTTCCAGAGGGTCTGGAAGAAGCAGCTGACGAGATAGATCTGCTACTTGAGCCTTTAGCTGAGGAGCCAGATTTGCCTTTAAAGAATTTTCTGTTTTTGACAAGTAAGGCAAGCTCATATATAAGGGCATCATTGTCTTCGTCTTCATCGACCTCTTCGATGCTTACTTCAGGCATGTTCAACAAACCAACAGCTGAAGTGTTGTCAGCTTCATCATCTGAAGGTGGGTATTCAATTCTGCTGGATTTGTTTAGAGAAACAAGAGCAGTTGAAGATCCAGCGGAACTCACTTTAGAGTCCTTTGGAGGTTGAAATTTGTTGAGTACAGTTCTCTCATGTCTTAGAAACATACCATAGAGAGAGGAAAGAGTGTAATCTTTTAAGGTAGGAGATGTACTCATGCAAGTTATGATGGTAGCCCATTTAGAGGGTAAGGCTGCCATAAACTTACACATTTTGGACATATCGTCCTTATCAACTCCATGAGACTTCAGCTCTTTTAACAGAATGTTATAACGATTGAAAGTTTGAGCTATAGTCTCACTAGGCTTGGCTTTAAACAGCTCATAGTCATGGATGAGCATGTTTTTGTTATGTTCACGCACAACAGATGTGCCTTCATAAACTTCAGCTAGCTTGTCCCACATCTCTTTAACTGAGTCACAAAATTGTATATTGTGATACAGTTCATCGCCAACTATTTGAAAAAGCATATCCCTTCCCTTATTCTCAAGATGAACAAGACGTTTTTCAGCATCCGTCCATTGAGCTTCGGATTTAACAACGTAATGTTCTGGTACTTCAAGGGTATCAGGAATGAGGGTTTTGGGGATGTATTTTCCCATCGTAATGTTATCTTGAAGTTTTGAGTGATAGGTAACCATGTGGGACAACATACGAGTTTTCCACATGGGATAGTTGGTTTGGGTGAGTTTGGGAGGTTTTCCAGATGATGGAAGATCGGATGATGTAGTTTCAGCCATAACAGATGCTCAAATTTGATTGAAAACAACTTTGACACTTGCTCTGATACCAGTTGTTGGATCCCAACAACACAAAGTGTTGCGCTATGACCAAGTAACGAAGATAAGATAAATATCACACAAGATTTCAATGATTAAGAGTTTATTAAAACAACTTAATATAGTACAAAGTTTGCGGAAATAGATAGTACACACTAACTAAAACTTTCTACTTGAAATGACACTTTTGTTCGCCCAAACTAGAAGACTATGCAAGGAGAGTTTAATATCAGGTGATACAAACAGCTGATATTTAATGCCTTAGTAATAACTATGGAGAAGTTAATACCAGACAATAACAACTCTCAGAGAATGTTCTTGTGCTATGAATTCTAAAAGGTGTGTGTAAATGCAAGCATTTACGTCTCTATATATATCCCAAGATCCGTGTTCCTTTGTCCACAAGATAATCGATGTGTAAACATATCATTCGTCGATGTAGACTTGTCCACGGAAACATTTAATGCTCTTGCATATGTTGTAGTCCCAAGTGTACTTTGTGTCAACTCCTTTTACTACCTTGTCTGACGCACGGTAAAAAGGTGTATTATGATAGTACAAAAGTAGTTGACTTTCCGTTTACATGCTTGGAGGGACAAACGATGATGTACTGACACAATATCTTCTATTCCAAAATAGAAGATCCTCATCGTTTTCTTCTTCTTTGAGCGGGAAAGGGAAATGTTCAAAGTGTCAAGAACATTTCCACTAAGTCTTCATCTGCAGCAGGTATCATCAGCTGATTCCACATCAGATGGATGATCTTCTTCTTGTCTTTGTCCTTTGGTCATAGACTTCGAATGAACACTCTTCTATAGCTGCTGATTTGACTTATTTTCCTAGAGCTAAGTACGTACTCAGCTGAAGGTTTATTGCATATACTTGCTTCAGCTGAGATACATACTTCAGCTGATATTTATTCTTCTTAGCTATTGATCATCAAATCTTATTCACTTAGTCTAGGGACTAACACATATCTAGTAGGCTAGCTACGAAAAACACCACGAAAAATCGTCGTAGGGAAAAAACACTACTCGCTCAGCGAATCTGTAAATTCGCTCAGCGAGTTTTAAAATTCGCACATCGAGTTTCCGTTTTAGAGATCTCCAAATATCTCTGTCCAAACTCAACAAAAACTAGCATCTCTAATCTCAAGACTCGCGTAGCGAGTCTGTGCAGGCACCAAAAATTCTGCATTTTACAAACAAATGCACGATACCATCTACACAATTATAAACCGTACAAGTTGGAGGTTAAATCCACTCACCGTAACCTTCAATCACGTAACTCAGTGAGCTAATATCACTGAGTCTCCTTCTCGGTTCCTCTAACAAGTCGCCGAATTAGTAACAAATTCACCGAATTGTCACAATCGTCAAACTTAACAATTAACAATACAAGACTCATAAAATACACATTTTATGACATTTACAACTAGTCTAATGTTATCAACATTTCATTGGGTCATCTATGACCATCTATCAAATTATCACAACTAGTTGGCCCAAACGGGTCAAAACCCGAACATAACTAGACACTTCCAAAACTCCACCTAGCACACATTCACTACAACTAACAAGTCATAATCATGTAACAATTCATCAAGATCATAACTACCAACAATCCAAGCATCTTACTTCCAAATTACTAGTTCAACAATTTTGACCCAAATCATCCAAACACTAGATAGATATTCCATCAAAACATATTATACTTGATTTCTCAACATCCATAACTTACTAAACATATTTTTTCAACCTAATGAACAATTCCAACCATTCAAACATCAAGAAATCCAAGGTTTGTCAAAACCCACCTTCAACATCCACCATTAATGGAGGTTGAAGGTGATTTTCACCAAACCTTGTTTCCTTTCAACAATGAACCATACATTACATGTCAAACCTTGCATAAACACATAAAACAACATCCATAGGAAGATTCATCCATAAAACACTTGCAATCACAAACCCTAGTTCAAACCATAACTCAAGAACACCAAGAACATAAAGAGGAAGGAACCACTTACCACAAGTCTTCTTCTAACACAATAATCACACCCCAAAAACGATATTTGAGCAAGGGTTCTTCAAGAAATAAGCAAGAACACCAAGAGGGTTTTGGATAAGATTTTAGAGAGAGGTGGGAGAGATGTTAGAGAGATGGAGAGAGGAGGAAAAAATGAAATGGAAATGGTCCCTCCTCCCCTCTCAAAGCCGTCCAAAACAATGGGAGGGCCCCACAATTGCCCTTTTTCAGTTTTTAAACAATGCGATAAGAAAAGTCCCGTTCGTAGTGAATTTATTTAAAATACCAAAGGAGCATTGCTCTCAAAGACGAATACATTTTCGGAAACGAAATTAAAAGAAGAATCCAAAAATATAAAAAATCATACAATCATTTAAACATTTCAGTAATCGGATATTTTAATCCCTTGGTTAAAATATCACAAAAGGACAAAAGACCGAACAATTCTATTATCATTTAGTCAATTTATTCCAAATAAGGTCAAATAGATATTTATCAAATATCAATATATACCTAAAACTACTAGGCCGGTTTTAGGATGTTACAATTAATATTTTAGGCCTAGTTACCATATATCACATTCTCGCCGCAAGGTTTGGGCACTTCCCGACGAGACATCGTTAAACAAGTGAGGTGTTCCATTAGGTGGATAATACTTCGATCTAAGATTTTCTTGGGTTTGTTTAAGTCTTATACTAAACTTAAACCTTTATTCCAATCTTAATCCTTGTTTAAAATGTGTGACTTGTGAATTCGAGAATTCTACAAGACACCCTTTTAAAACTTAAGAACTTTTCTTTAAAACTTATGGTTTCAAGAATTGCGCGACTTATATGTATAGCTAAAAACGAGGTGTACAAACGTTTTACTAGGTTTTGTGAAAAACCTTTATCTATAATAAAACTTACTTGTTTTATCTTACTTGAAAAACTTTTAAAACTTATGTTATACTTTTAATTCTATTATGATTCATAAACTTGAATCATAAATCTAGTTTAACACACCTAGTTTTTCACATGTTTAATAATGAAATTAAACATTTGTTTTGACTTACTAGATTCGACCAAAAACTTATGTCATGGCGACACACTTATAAACTTTGTGACTTTCTTGTGTAGCTCCCACTAGCTCCAACAACAATGATGGAACTTGAGCAAACACAATCACCGGTTTATACTTGGTGAAACTAATAAACTTATTATATAAAGACTGTATATAATAATACTTAGTTTGTTTTAAACCTTTGTTACATTTAACTTGAACTAGTTAAATATATGTTATAAAGTTTTCTTGTTATTTATCACTTGATCATCAATCTAGTATATTACATGACTTGTAAAATACTTATATTATACTTGTATAATTATCTAGTTATAATAACTTATAACTTTATACACCTTATAATAATATATAATATATAACTTTGTATATTTCTAGTTAATCATATAATTTAACTTGTACAATTTCTAGTTATAATAAAATCATAACTTTGTACTTTCTAGTTTTAATTATATAATAACTTATACAATAACTAGTTATACTATTATTATCTTTTAAGATCAAAATAACATTATCTTTTTAGTTGTTCCATTTTATCTTGTATTTAATATATTCATATATATATTATTTATAAACTTGTAACATTCTAATAAGAATATTACATCTAATTTATACGTATGTATTTTAACTTAATCTAATTAAAATACGTATAAACTTATTATATCTTTTAAAAAAAATTCTTTAAATATTTAAAATTCTGAAAATATTATATATATATATATATATATATATATATATATATATATATATATATATATATATATATATATATATATATATATATATATATATATATATATATATATATATATATAAATACATAAATACACCTTGTTAATTTTAGAACTTAAAAGTTAACACTTCTTTTAATCTTATTAATTCCCTAAATGAATTAGTTAAACCCTAATCTTGTTCTTGATCAATCAAAACTAGGGTTTTGACTTTCTTGATCAAAGACATTATTTTATTAAAAGATTAATTTTAATCAATCATATCTAAACAATAAACTTTGTTTAAACTGTAAGATAGATTATAACCTTAATAAATTTATTTAAACTTTTTAATTTAAACCTTGTAGACAATAAAAACTTTGTCTAAATTTTAGGTTTAAAGAACTAGTCTTAATAAATCTATCAAAATAATAATTAAACCTATTAAACATAAACTTGTTTAATTATATAGATTTTAGATTATCATCCTAATTAATTCTTTTAAACAATTAAACTCAAACTAGTTTAATGTTCTAGGGTTCTTTAGGGTTTCGAAAATCTCAAGACTAGGAAACTTTCCCACCAATTAAACTAGGCTAGTTTAACAAACTTGGTGTTCAAGTAACCTCTAGATTTCGAAATCTCGATCTAAGGGATTAAGAAATAATCCTTTTGACCAACTAAACAAATCTTGTTTAACATACTTGGTCCTAGGGTTCTTCCTAGATTTCGAACACTCTGGGAAAAAAGGAAAGAATCATTTTGATCAATTAAACAAATCTTGTTTAACATACTTGATCCTAAGGTTCTTTCTTGCTTTTCGAAAAATTCTAGGGTTCCTAGAAACCTCTTGACCAATTAAGCTAGACTAGTTTAATATTCTTGGTCCTAGGGTTCTTACCCTTTTCGAAAATTAAGAAGAAGAAAAAGAATTGGAGCAAAAAAAAACTTTAATTAAAATAAACAAACAAACTTTGTTAATCTAGTTTAGGTTTCTAAACCAACGCTCTGATACCACTGAAGGGTTTCACATGACCTGATCGACCCATAGGACCGACCTCCTAGTATACTTGGTTCAAAACCTTGCTGACCAGAACATGAACTTGTTCTTGACCGGTTAAAACCAACTAGCTGATTTAATCCCTAAAAGCGGAAGTGAGATTAAACCTAATCCTTAAACCCTAAAGGATTGGGATGTTGGAAATCTAGATTAGATTAACAAGAAAGAAACATTGTACGAAGAACTCGAACACACACATTGCTTGTGTGGTTCATTCGACCATCAACCAAAGAACCCTAGGGTTCTTTGGTCGAACTCGTCCAAGAGGGGAGAAGGGAGAAAAGGGCTTCCCAAAACATACATTGTTGTTTGCTTAAGATAGATCCACTGATGATGAACAAATCGAGCGACCTTCTAGTTGATCTAAACAATGAACTTGTTCTTCAATACTTGAAGAACACGAAGAACACAAACTTGTGTCTTGGGGTGTTCGGCCGAAAATCGAAGGGGAGAGGGAGGGGATTTTCGTGTGGGGTTGTTAGGGAATGATTAGGTTTAAATGAAACCTTAAGCCTTTTATTTATAATAGAATAAGTTTCATTTAAGTCCTTCTAGTTTAATTAAGATTAATCTCTTAATTAAACTTATCCTTTTACACTATCATCCCTTATAGTTTAACTAGTTTATTATTGTTGCACTTAACTACTAAATGTCTAGTATTAATACACTAATAATTCGGTACCCATATACACGAATAATATACTTGTATTTATACTTTTAATAATTAATTATATAATAACCTTTATATAATTTATACAACAATATTATCCAATTACTATATGATTTAATAGCTTTAAATCATATCATGAATAACCTTTAATTAACGCATTGTATATTTACTCAACTAGTAAATGTACAACTTCTTGTATTAATTAGTTAGTTAAACTAATCTAGTAATAAGTTAAACTTAACTTAATACTTTAACTGATTCATAATGACTATTATGAATCATTCCTCTTCGTAGTATCATTGCATATCTTGCTCGTATTACATGCACTCACCGGTGTGACCCTTAAGTGTTTCGTAGGCATGAATGTATCATCATTGGTTGACTAACTGTGCACATAAATCCTTCATTGCGACCACCGGCGAAGACCTCCAGCGCTACGAAGGTAATGGCTGTTTCGATTTCTTGCTTTCTTCTCGATTTATTGGACCTCGATTTATGTTGGTTGCTTTGTTTCAATATACTGGTATCAACTTTTATGTTCGATTTATTCTTTTCTTACGAATTATGCATATATTTGAATCCACTATTATTGGTGCTGAATATGGACAGAGTTCACATAATGTATCTGCAAACCATCAATTTTGACCTCAAAAGTTGAAATGTGGATGTTCTTTTAGAAAACAAGGGGTAAATTCAATTGGTTTTTGTTTTGATGCATTTTCAACTCTATGTTACCCTCCATGTTTCGAGTTTTTGTGTTTGACTGAGTGTCTACAATCTTGGAAGTCAGGAGATTCGGTTGAGCATCATATGTAATGATTGTTACAAAGGGTTATGAATCCAATCAGTTTATGAAGAAGGCAAAAGTACAATTCGATTTAATAATCTGATTCGCTACCTTTTTTTTTCTTTTCTGTTTTATTTTGAAAACTTCATCTTCGTTGTGTTTAAAATAAACGACTTCAATAATACTAACCTTATGTTAATTTCATATTTGTTCGGGTTACGGATTTCGACCAGTAAAGAAAGTTCCAGAAAGTATTTTCATAAGTTATATCGGGAAAGACAGTAAGGTCTTTGTTGAATCTATTCTAAAGAGAACTCTTCCACATGCCATGTCTGCAGTTTGTAGCATTTTGTTTTTAAATCTTAGATTTGTAAAATCTGAAATTATTAATGCAGTCCAATGAGCTAACAACCAAAAAGTGACCAAATTTGTTCAATATGCAAGAACTATATTTAAAAAAACTTTAAATTGCCAATAACATCTTATTGGAGGGAGATGGACTCGCTTTAAAAGAGTCGCTCCTAATTAAATCAACTTTCTTTGACATGGAAATTATCTATTCTTTTTTGAACATCTTAAGATATGCTGTAGTTTTCTTTTTTTTGTGAGGTTCGGAAACGACAAGCATCTTGTAAAATTTGATATTGATTTAAGTTGTTTTTTGGGAATAGATATGATATTATTGTAGAAGTTGCAGCTGAAGTGAAATGGTATCGAGAAGAGGGTTTCAAGAATTTAAAGATGGTAGTTGGGCTTGACATTGAAATAGACGCTAAAACAGCAGCTGAACAGGAATTAAAACGTCGTTACAAGTCTTTAAGCACAATGCGAATAGCTAAAGATCACGAAACAGTCAACGCCATCATTGACCTCAAGGAACACCGGTTTAATTATAAATGTCTTATCTAATTTTTGTAATAGAAAGGAAATGGTTCAAACGGGTTGCAATGTACATCAGGTATGTTTAAAGCATAACACCTCCAAAAATAGTTAAATTGAATTTTTTTGGATAGTATACCAGGTCAACCAAACGGACCTGGCCCATACCAAAAAACTCCTTTGACCAAACTGCAGTAAGAGAGTATTTGGAAAATATAATCAAGCAGAATCTTGCATTTGGAGAGATTCAAACATGCAGGATTTAGTATCAGGTTTGCAGAATCTTGCATTTGCAGTTGCTAATTTTTCAAACATGCAGGATAAGCATACTAAAAATTGAACTAAGGGTGACAATTTCTGACCCGACACGAAATCACGACACGAAAATAAATAGGTTTGGGTTGAAGTAAAAAAGTTTTTGGTCAGTCTCGGGTCAACTCAACTGAAACGTTTATTAAACAGATTAGGTTCAGGCCAATGATAATTTAAATGGATCGACCCGTCAACATGTTTAATTATTAAAATATATATCTATACATAGTTTATACTTTACAAGTTCAAACGTAACTAATAGTTAGATAAAAACTAAAAATGCTACTTAGTAATTTGGTGTTTTAGTATTTTAATATGAATCTGTTGAATAATAATAACATGTTGACATGTTTGACCCGTATAACCTTCTAACATGTTTAACCTGTTTAATTAAACGGGTTATATGGGTCAAGTTCGGGTTGAAGGTAAACAGATTACAGTTGAGGTATCTGATCCATTGATATAAATAGGTCAGTTTCGGGTTGAATGTTTCTGACACGCCAACCCGTCAACTCGAACCCGACCTGAATTGTCACCCCTATTTTAAACTGGAGCAAAGGGCTCATCTTTTCCGCCGGATGCCGATAACACATTAGCGGTGATTTCCGTTGCCGACATTCTTTAGTCGGTGAGCTGAACGATTTCACCGGCCTCCAAAATGGTGAAAATAATATGGGCACCCGCTTGAATTGTAGTAGGTTTGTTTTTAGGTTTCCAAAAGGTTGACGTCAAACTGTCAAGCCCATCACGAAAGGGTAAAGCAAACGCATCTAGTGGTCTACTTAGATGATGGCCCAATTAAACATCACAATGGACTTAAAACGAAAAACTAGGGTTTATGGTTCCGTTAGAAGCCCTATAAAACAGATCTCGCTGAAACACTCAGCATCACTCTCTAAGGGTTTAGATTTCCTTTTCTTCTAGATATTTTTTTATTCGCCGTTGCTTTTGATAGGCGTTACGTTCGTCGGTTCCCGGCGGACGTGTCAACGAAAGCATAAATTGAAACTTCATTTACCACCGGATTTCCTCCGATTTGTTATTAAACAACTGCATTTTCACTTGTGGCTTGTTTATTTGTGGTTTTGAAACATTTCTACTTTTTTATGGCGAATTTACTCTAATCTTAATAGAACTTTGCCCTAATTTTGTCGATGTATCAGTTTCGTTGCTTCATAATGGTGAACTCTCTCAAATTTAAGTGAGAGAAATCCAAGTTTCCGGAGCATAGATTAAATAATTTGTTATACCAGTATTAAACAGCTCGATGTGTATACAATCTCATCAATGCTACCTGTCTCCTGGCACAACTATCTTTAAACATTTAGGTTATCGTTTTATTAGCTGATGCAATTAATTTAAATCTTCAATCCTTGGGTATTCTAGGTTGTTGTGTTATTTGATGCAACTGTTCATAACTTTTGTTGATTTTGCATCGAAAATACTGATTACCAGCATTCTGGTTTCAGTAGATGTTGTGTATGAGCCGATGCGATATTAATTCATACTCCGATTTTTGAATCTTCAGTTTCTGAAGTTATAGCTCAAATTAATAAGCCATATTTATTTCCCCAGATGATCGAATCTGAAATAACTGAGCGCTCATTTACGTTTCTCTCTTTAACAAGAGAAATCCAAGCCAGAAATCTGATCCATTGTACCTGAATCTATTTTCCCCTTCTGAATAGTTAGTTTTAATTGTAATAGATATACTACTGTATTGTTCTGTTTTGTCATTTAGTGATTTAGATATAGAGAGTATGGAAATGATGATTATTTCCCCAGATGATCGAATATGAAATAGCTGAGCGCTCATTTTAATTTTTCTCTTTACCGAGAAAAATCCAAGCCAGAAATCTGATCCGTACTCTGAATTGTTTAGAAATTTGATTATGATTATGATTATTATTATTATTAATACACGGTCACTTGTTATGCATGTAGGCTTTGGCTTTTTTATTGTTCAAAACTGTATCTCCTTGATTGTAGGAAGGGACTGTAATTGCTTATATTTGCCTCTAAAGGGGCAACAACAGACGGAAGTTGCAAAATATATTACTGTGAGTTATAGATACCGGTGAAGAAGATGGTGGTGATGAAGCTTTTTAAACCAGTGATTATGATTAAACCAGTGATTATTGTGGCTTTAGCATGTATTTGAAAGCTTCCTAAAATAAAGAAGATGTTGTCTGATGATTTTCTAATGTTATGTGTTTAATATTTTAGGGAATGAGTTCTTTGACAATTAATATATTGGGTGAGAATGTGAGAATAGATCTCACCTATTGATTTGGGTGGATTTTAGGCTCACGGTCCGGTAAAATTTGCCGCGTGGCGCGAGGGGCACATTTGCACTGATTAATCATTGATGAATCCTATGAATACATATAGGGTAATCATCGATGATTATACTAATTCTTATACTAATTCTCACATTCAACCCAAAGAAGTGAGAGTAGAAAACTTAAAAAAATGTAGTTGGATACAATTTTATTAATAAATATATTTATATCATTATTAACAAGGACAATTGTTTAATTTTCCTTATTGTTTTCCAGCTACCAAATCTTCTACTGTTATTAATAGTAAATTAGTTTGCAATTTTATGTCAGGTAATCTAAATTTAAAAATACAAAGTATAAATACTATAAATATTCTAATATCTAAGTTAACAATAGATGAAAGATTATTACTCAAGATATACTTCCAAATATTCATACTGGTTTATCAAATGATAATCACAATATGACATATCATATTATTTTTAATTTTTATTAAAGTCATGTGTAATTCTTTTATTTTAATTTTAATTTTATAAAGTACCTTGATCATGGTGAAATATGCAATGCAAAATTTCGGAAAAATTAAGCTAAAAGAAGTTAAGAACATAAGAAAAATAGTTTTTCAATATGCTATAATTATGGTAAAGTTGAGTTGTTATCGTTAGGTGTTCCACCACAATTTATATTTTAGGGTAAATGTCAGAAATTGTCCGTCTTGGGTTTTCTAGCATTTTGTCCCTAAATTTTTTTTATCAAAATTTTTGTCCTTGTACACTTTAAAATTCTGGTTTATTGTCCTTCCGTCAAATTTGGCTACGGAATATGCTAAAAAACTGAGGGTAGTTGCGTCCTTTTCATTTTCTCTAAGAATTCTTCACAAACCCATAATCTCTGTGTAATCGAGAAACCCAAATGTTCTTCATCTCTAGTCTAATCGAGAAACCCACAATCTCTCCTTATTTTAAAGAAATCCAACATCTTCTTCATAAGTAGGTGGTGTCGATGATCCTCAATCATTACTCACAGCTTGATTCATCTCCTTCATAGTCCCAATCAGGTTGCAAGTTGTTCGTCGGAGGGTTGTTGTTGTTGCTCATCGTTACCCGACAGTTTCCGCCTTGAAAGCTACTACCGTCGGTGGAAGAGGTGGCGACAACTCACAGCGCACGGTGGCGCTGTTGCGCCGCTGATTTGATAAGAAAGTCGACCGTGGAGGTGATGCTAAATCCCCCAAAACGATAAGTGAAGAGATTTTGTACGGTTGGCGTTGGTTGGATTTGTTAGGATGATTCTTCATTCCACCAAGTAGGATTTCAATCTGCAACAGCTTCATTGGTGGCGTTGTTGTTTTATGGGATTCTATCTTGTTAGGAATTTTGAAATTTAGGGTTTCATTTATTTGGGGAAAAATCAAAACTTTTCTTCAATTCTTGTATCTTCTTCTTCTCCATCATGAAACCAAGAACATCCATCATCAAAACATGAGGTGTTTAAACAAAGATTGGGTGTGCAATGCTTGAGGTGTTTAAACAAAGGGTCTGTTTTATTGATTATTGTTGTAATTTAGGGTTTTTAGAATTAGGGTTCTTTAACATATTCGTTTTTCACGATTGGAGATTTTGAAATTAGGGCTTTGAACTGTGTTTGAAATTACGGGGTGTTTGTCGGGTATCAGTTGGGAATTAGGGTTCTTGTTTTATGATGATGAAGAAGAAAGGTGCGAAAAGACCAAAATACCCTCACATGTTTAGCATGAGGGGTTAATTAACTGCTAAATTTGGACGGAAGGACGATAAACCAGAATTTTAAAGAGCACAGTGACAAAAAGTTTGAAAAAAAAAGTTTAGAGACAAAATGCCAGAAAACTCAAGACCACAGGGACAATTTCTGACATTTACCCTATATTTTATATAGTTACAGAGTTGCGTTCAAGGAGGTTTATAATTTTTACGAAGTCCCGATGAACAAATTTCAACAATTAATCAATAAGATATAATAATCAAGATTAATCACATCTTTTATATATTGAGGGATATTTTGGTCATTTAAAAAAAATAAAAAAAATTATTTTTTTATTTTAGATTTTATTTTATTTATTTTTGTATTATTTTCTAAAATAATAATTATTATTTTTTCATTAATAGCACGTAATGTGATTACATACTGAATCACATGTGATTGCATACTGAATCACATGTGATTGTATACTGAATCACGTGTGACTGAACTAAAACATCAAATGTGATTAAAATACAATCACATGTAAAATCACATATAATTAAATACTATATGTAATTATCAAATAAATATTATTTTATAGTGAAAACAAATTTATAAAAATATAAAAATCAAAAATAACAAATCAAAAAATCAAAAAAAATTTAAGTGCCAAATAACCAAAATACCCCTTCATGTATGAAATATGTAATTAATCTTGACCATTACAACTTATTGGTCAATGGTTGAGATTTGTTCATTGGAACTTCGTAAAAATGATGGATCTCCTTGAACGTTTCTCTATAACTACATATAACAAATCATATTCTTATTATATATATTTACGTTCAACAGAATTATGATAAACCGTGAATTTTCACGGGCTATAAACTAGTAATGTTAATAAAGTAGAAATTATATTGACTCCAAATAATCTAAGGGGTGTTTTGGGAAGCTTATTTATAAAAATCCTATAAATTAATTTAAAAGTTGTAAGAATACTAAAAATAGCATATATTTACTATTCAGTTTGTTTGGATAATTTGGTTATATCCAAATATTGAACACTCTGAATGCTCATCATGTGATTTCTTACTGAGTGGCGATGATAGTGGTTAATTGAATTAGTGAATTAAAACACTTTTTGTTCTTCAATGATGTAATGTTTTAGGGTTAGGCCCCAAATATTGAAGAAGAAGAAGACACATCGAAAGGGAAAGGGAAAGAGAAGAAAGACATAGAGAAAGAGCGTGGATGGGACCAACATGTGTACATTTGCGTGTTGTGTTGTTGAGTAGGAGTAATTGGTTTTTATTATTCAATTTTTAAAATTATTTTTTACCAAACCAAATTAATTAAAACCAAACCAAACCAACTAAGTAAATAATCGGGTTATTTGGGTCGGTTATGCAAAAACCAAGTAAGAGAACCTTAAAAAGTAATTGTCTTTAACATTATTAAAATTTATTAAAACATCCACACCAAGATTGCAACCAATGTATAAATTAATAATAATTGGTTAATCCATACTCTAAATTCAAGGAAAATCAAACAAACTCAAATTTAAAGAATCATCTCATTCCAAATAATTGACTGAAGGTTCCTATGTTATAAAATCGTAATTTGTTTAAATAGATTAAACATCCTTTTGCTATTGTTTAGTTATCCAGGTGGAAACCAAATTAGGAAATTATAAACTATATCACAACCATTAAATCATCTACTATTTTGGGTGCACTTATAAATCTGAATCAAATCCACATAAGTCAAACCCATTTCACTAAATATCATTTAAATCAGTTTATTCTATGGGTCAAACTATTTAATGAACACCCACCAAATATGTTGAAATGATCAAAATGCCCCTAACTAACGGCCTTGAGTTAAAGCCGTTTGGCGTGTGGGACCAAAAAATACCAAAAACATAAACCATGAGCATTGTGTTTGCACCACACTTACTGAACTATGATGACCAAATGTGCAATTTGGTCAAACTACTATCTTTTACTTCCTTCGATTTAAAATAAGCGATACATTTTTCATATTTGGGTGCATCAAAATAAGTGATACACTTTCAAAATTTATCTTATCCGGTAAAAGTAGTGGGTCTCACACCCACTAACTACCTACTTTAATAAAGTAAAATACCTTATTTTATTCAAAAATTATTGGAGTCATTATCCACTAATCATCGAATTATTCTGGTCTAACCTCATGATAATATTTTGACTCAAAAAGGTTGATATCGTATCACTTGTTATGATAAACTTGTTTTCAAACAAAGAGGGAAAAAACCTCAATAATTCCGTTGTTTCTGCTTGGATCCTAAGAAGAAATTGATGAAGAAGTTTCAACTTATTAATCGGATTACGCTGAGTTTATGATATCGGTAAGTCGAATTACATTAGTATCAATGGCAAAGCTTGTTGCGATTCAAACATTTAATTTCTTGAAATTAGTTGGCGTATCTTCTAGGCAGTCAGTTTCTACATTTCTGATCTCGGTGATATCCTTTTTGGGCTAATTGTGTTTTTTGATTAGAGGGACTTTCTGTAATTTCACCTGCCATAATCAAACACAATCGCTAATATTTCTACGTATTTGAGGCTACCGATAACTTTTTCTTCCTAACCCTAACCAAGGAGGAATTTGTAAAACTGCTGACCAAATACGGTACGTTCTTCTGCCTATTTCTTTAATGTTTGGAGGCAATTAACCTCTTAATCTACTGTTTTGGAACTATTGTTTTGCAATTTTGAACATGTAACTAAATATATCAAACTTGTGGATTACTATAACGAGTTATATAATTGATCTTGAGTGTGAATTGAAATATGGAAGACGAAAATGTGGAAGCTCGGATGTTGATTAATAAATGTTACTGAGTTCCTGTTTCGATCATCTAGGGTTGTTAATTAGTATTATCATTTTGTTAGTTAGTATTAGTAACTGTAATAATGAGGCGTGGGCTCATCAATATGGTATATAAGTATACAACTACAGTACCAATGCTTTATGTTAAGTTAGCACATATAGTTAGATAATTTGCATATTTGTCTCTAATCATTCTTATGTATATAAGTTAGATTCTAACACCCACTTGTACACTTTTTTTGTGCAGATACATATATAACTTCTTATACAAGAAACAGGAATAAATCACTTCAATAAGTTGGTTTACTCCTTATTTGAAACATGTGAGTCCTGTGTTATTTTTTATTCAATCTTCATGTAATTAAGTTTTAATAACTTTATGATATTTTAATAATTAGGGGAATTGTAAGATTCGATCTTCGATATCCTGAAAGTGTTGGTGGGATAAAAGCTGATCCACAAATTGATTGGAGTTTTGATGAACTCATAAGTGAGCTTAATTCCATAGATCATAAACTTCAAGCATCATCCCCTTTACATTTCACCAAAACACACTCAAGGTACAATTTATATAAATATTCTTGTAAATTTAAACCAAATAGTTTTGTTCTTTTATTATTATTATTATTTTTTTATTTATTATCATCTTCTTCTGATGAGTTTTTTTTCTTGCAGTGATACTTCAGTTGCTGAAAAAAATAGGAAATCCTTTGTGATGCATATATCAGATGATGAAATCGATAGTGATGATGATTATCAGGAAAATAATAACAGTCAGGTTATCGATTTAAGGTAAAATTGAGAAGACTATGCATTAGAAACACACTTTGGTCAACTTTTGACCTGTTTGACCTTTTTTTTTTTCTTTACCTAATTCTTTATATCAACCCGTGTTTTCCAGTGATGATGTAGATTCTGATTGTGAGTCAAATAGTGGGGCCCAATGGGCTTTGATGGACAAAGGGGGAGTTATTGAAGGTGCCTTAATTGAGCTAACCCATGAACACCAACTTTGTGTTGCGGTCTGTCATACTATCAATTATTTATTTTATTAATTATATATTTTTTGTTTTCAAAAATGGGTCAAAATTACCAATTTGCCCTTCTAATAATACCTATAATAAACAGGAAGAAATAAGAACCCGAATATCTGCATTTGGAACTGATCTTATAAACGAAAAAGAAAAACTTACAAATGCAATTTCTCGAGCTGAAAAATTGAAGGATGCACGGCGCGAGTTGGATAGAAAACGCGATTTACAGTATCAACGCCAAATGTAAGACCTTAAAAACATGTTTTATTTTTAGTTTTTATTTTTTTATTTTATAGTTTTTAGCTTATTGTTTTTTCATTATTTGTAGTGCAGAAGAACTTGATAATCATCTGACTGATGTTCAAAGGAATCATGAATATAAATCTCAGATAGAAGAAAAAAAAATAAGAGATGATGCTGCAGTTGAAGAGGCTAAAAGAAAGCAAAAAGCTTTTCAAGAAGAAAAAATCCGCCAAGAAAAAGTCAAAGCAGAAGAGGTTTGTATAAAGAAAAAGTCAAAGCAAAAAGATTTATATAAATCGTCCCTTATTTTAATACTAAAGCAAAAATGGCGTTAAGTCTCAAAGTTAGGGACTATCTATGTAATAAAAGAAGTTGAGGGATAAAATTTATAATTTCATACAAACCACAGGGACAATTTTGTAATTTACTACAACAAGAGTTATTTAACTCTCATATTTGTTTTGTGTGCAGGCCAAACTTCAAGCGGAAAAGAAGAAAGAAGAAGAAGAAGCAAAAGCCGTTTTATTAGAAGCTGAAAAAGCTGCAAACCAAGCTGCTGACGTGGCACTTGCAGAAAGTCAACGAAAGGCTGCTGATGCATTGACCAGTTCACAAGGAGCGGTTTCTAAAGGATCTGGTTCTGGTGGACTAAATAAAGCACCCGAAGGTAATTCTATCATTACTACTAAAAAATTGTTAAATATTGAATATTCGTGCATGACTACTTGCAGCTGGATTTGGTGTTATATACATTTTTATTTTTTATTTAAATAAAAAGAATGCCAAAACGTTTTGGTAGTACATTTTAGAATTATTGTATGCTTGGACTTAAATATTATTATCTTTGTAATATAATTCAACACACTAATTACTTATAAAAAGTTCAAAAAAAATCTTCTTATTTTACAAATGGTTGAGTTAATTGCAGGAAATGTAGTCAAGTGTGCCGCGAGTGCGTTAAAATTAGAGGAAATAAGGCTACAAAAATACAACGAAGTGGTTGGAAAAGATATTAAATTGGAATTAGATTCTAATCCGGTAAGTAACAAATTACAAGCTTTAAAAAAAATTCAAATCTATTTCTCTTTTTGTATTCGTGTTTATTTTGGTTATTTTGATCTAAATTTTATACAATTTAATGAGTTTTATCCTTTCTCCAGTGATTGATTTATATACTCTTTTCAGAAAAGAATCTAATTATTGATTAACTACTTTTTCTGCAGCAATACCGCAAGCATGTTACAAAAATCAGTAGAACTATTAAAACCATATCTGGAACAAAAGAGAATGTGAGGTAAACCAAGAAAATTAGAAATAAAAGCTTTTATGAAATTTGCAAGTTTATTCAGGGGCCTTAGTGTAACTTTTGAATATTTGGATGCCTTTTTTACTAGTCTGTCTTTTATTTGACCAATTTGACCCGTTTGAGATAAACACAACCCGTTCATAAGTAAACGGGTTAAGAAAACATATTAGGGAACTAAATCTAAATCTAGATTTAATTTTAATTTATGTTATCCAGAACAAAAGCGGATGAATTGTTGCAACTTATGAATTCAACACTTCCCACAAACGTCAATATAGGGATCTTTGCAGATAAAGTAAGTAACTTGTCAAATTAGAAACATATTATTCAGTTAATGTGATGTATATATATATATATATAAATATAATATTATATTAATTAAAATGTGGCTGTTTTAATGTGACAGGTTGTCTCTCTATGCACAAACACTATAAACAATACTTCCATATATGGTTATGGACATGTCATTGTTATGGTTACTTCACAGGTGAAATATCATACCTTTAAATTTTAAAACAAAATAAAATAAAATATTGGCCATTTATATTATAAATTAAACTTATGTGCCTCTTTTTTTCATCATAAATCTAGGTTCCTCTTGCCATGGAAATTCTTATTGCCAAATTAAACAAAGTTTGCATCTTCACAGTTCCAAAGTATTTAAGTTACTCAGAGGTATTTGTTTTTATCCTATTAAATTTTCTGACCAGATTCATGCTGGAAAACTATAAAATTACAAAACAGAACCTAACTTTAAAATATTAAAATAAAACATATAAAAATATGAATGTGATTTATTAGAAATCACTTTTAGCAAAATAAAAATGCACTTAAAAGAAGGGGAAAATTCAAAATTGGTGTTTGACATTTAAAGTACTATTAAATTTGTTTTAGTTTGTTATAATTAAGTTCGTTTTTATGATGAAAATGAATAAAATATAAAATTGCTTATTTTTGTAGGCAGCATTTGAATCAAGAGATGGGTACTACAGAACCATTGGTTACCAAGAAGAAGATGGAAAGCTTGAAAGTCAAGATGCTTATTTAGGAAAATTAATGAGCCGTATGAAATTATATGGAGCATTAATTCAGGTTAAGGATAGTTAATTAACTTTCTTATTATTTTAAGTATAATTTTTCTTATACGTCTTGTATAAATCAATAACAATAGAAATATTTATTTTTTATTATTTAAATGTTTTTAGACTGAAGTTAATGGTATCCGAAATCTGCATGGAATTGAGGAAGGTTGGAAATGGCTTGCTAGGTTTTTAAATGCTCTCCCTGCTAATATATACACCGTAGTTGCCCTTGAGGCTTTCCTTGAGGTTAGTTTTTTTAAATATATATATTTATTATTTTATTAATTATTTATTTTAGCCCTAGTTATATGTTTATAGATGTCATAGTTTCGGCCAATTTACTTATGAATGGTCAAATGGGTAAAACTAAAAATATTTGTGAAAAATGAAAGGTCAAATTGGTTGAAAATTACCCAAAGTGTAAATATCATGCAGTTTATTTCATTTTAGAAAATTAGATCATTAATATTATAGGGTTATAGTAATTGTATTTTAATTCTTAAACATTTTGGACATGAAGTGTTTTGACGAATACAAAAGTTACCCCTGGACCGTCAATTTTCCCACCTCAAATATTCTTATCAAACCAATGTTGACTTTCTGTCCAGTCAACAAATGCTTTTGATTTTATTTTTTTTGGACCTAATAGAATCTTTTCCATGGTTTTTTTATTGACAATTATGATATTTAACTGCACAAATAATTATATAGAAAGTGTTTTAACACTTTAACTAATAGTCAAATCTAAATGTGTTGGGTTGAAGTGTATATAGGTCAATGGAAATATTTGCCTATTTGTCAAAATGTCTAATATACCCCTCATGAATGACAACACATAGTATAGTCAAAACGGGTCGCTTTATGAATGGGTTGGGTTGGCCCACTTACACTTTTTTTTGGCTTTAAATATGATTTTAAAAACAATATTATTAGCATTAATAACCTTAACAATTAGTATATAAAATAATTTATATGGTTGTCTACTTTGTAAACAAACTTTGAAACAACTTCAACCTGTTTGACCCCCATTGTTATAAAACACTACAAAAACCGACCCGTTTATGAATGAATACATTAATTTTGAGATAAAATACAATTTTGCTTGCCAGGTGGCAGGATTTGCTTTATACAAAAGATATAAAAACCAGTTCGTGAAGCTATTAAATATTATATCAAACGATTTCATTAAAGCATTAAAGGGGAAAACAGATGTAAAGATGACACAAATTGTGATGAATTTGGAGGAATATATTAATTCAAGCAAATTCAAAAAGGAACCCGAAGGATGGCGAATGGTAGATTCTTCATTATCAAGTCAACTTGCGGTCAATGAATCTGATAATAATCAACAACAGTATCATAATTCATCAGGTGGTTACCGACAAGAATATAATTATAATTCACCGAGTAGGTTTGTTTACAAGAGATAACAAGTCAAAGTTGACTTTTTCATGGGGTGTTCAAAGTTGGAATTTTTTCGTGGCAGAATTTGAAACATTTGGTGGTGTTAGAATTATAGATGGAGTTTTTCTTTTTCTTTTTTTATTAATACTTAAAGTCATCTATAAGATGTTCAATATTTGGATTCAAGATGCAATTGTATTTGTTTTGATAGTGTACATTTATTATATGCAATGTTGTGGGTAATTTAATTTGTAAGTATCCATGTTTTTTTCAAAGTAAATTACATTTACTTAAAATTGCACTTATTGTTATGTATTTTAAAAATTACACCGATAGTTATATTTCTATTTCTGGAATTTTTTGTATCATTATGTTTATGCTAAAATACATTAAAATTTTCCGTAACTCTCCCCATATGCAAAGCATGTTAGGGTAAAACAATCGTTTTAGGTGTCGTAGGGATGTAATTTGCAAATATTAAAAGACGAATGAGACTAAAATTGCCAGGGAAAATTGGAAGACATAGAAACTTTAGGAAAATTAAAAAAATAAAACTGCAAGCATGATTTCTGTAGTTTATTTAAACTAAGAGATAGTAATTTGCATGGAGGATCTTAAATCTTCATTTATGAGATTAGAATACAAGGTATGATTTTTAAAATATATTTATGTGTTTTTAACATGGTTTTAAAATCTCACCTTAAAATTACATTATCTCGTATAACATTAATTTAACATCCTTTTTGGAACACACAAAGAAATCGATATTTAAATAGGAATTTTTTTTAACGTGCGTAATAGATATCGCGCTAGGCTATTTGGTGCCACTGCATTCTGTATAGAGTTAAGCAGTGCATAGAATGAGTTTTATTGCTTTTAAATGACAAATCTTATGGCTCTACTAAATTGTCTTTGGATTGGATTTAACACAAACATACTGTGACTTCTTAAAGGTTATATTTGTAACATCCCGAGACCCAACCTAGAATATTTTATTACTTTCGGTAAGTAATATTTTATTATTTATTATGTTATATTATTTTATTTTATTTAATTGAATTAATTGTATTTTTAACCATGGGGTTAAAATTAGTAAAATTAGTTAATTAGATATTAAAAACGATTTTTATACATTTGGGTTCACCTTTGAACCCGGGTTCCAAAAATATCTTCTTTGTTAAAATTGGAGTTAGTTAGGTCTAATTAGTTTATTTGCGAAGTTAATATCATGTACTGTGTTTAATGAAATTATTCTGTGTTAGGGAGGGGGTACGTGGCCTAGGGGGGTTATGTGTCAATTTTGTCTTTCTCTTCCTTCCTCCTTTGCCAGACACGACACAAACACACACACAACACATTCTTGATGGTTCTTGCTAAAACTTGAAGATCATAACTCAATCTCTTGCTTGTCATCTCTGTGATTTCATTTTGAAGATATATTAAGTAAGTTTCCTTCCTTCTTAAGCTAGGGTTTCATGTTCTTGAGCTTGGATGATTTAGGGTTCTTGTGTTATTGGGTTTTGATGGAGTTTTTGAGGGTATTTATTGTGTTCTTGCTTGTAATCCGAAATTGTTAGATGAATTAGTGATTATATGGGTTATTGCAAGTGTTACATGAATTGTTGTTAGTTATAGTCCATGTGGTGAAGCTTCCATAAAAGCTCCATCAATGGAGTTCTTGGGAAGAAGATGAAATCTTCCCCAATTTGATGAAATGTGTATTCTTGTGTTATTAAAGTGTTGATAGGTTAATCTTTCATGCTAGAATAATAGTTGATAATTGTGGAACTTGTTACTTAACTTGTTATGAATTGTCAATTCATTGGTAGTGTTTGGCTAAGCAAGAATTTGGTAATAAACTAGTGAATTCATGAATTGTTGACTTTGGTCAAACCTGGAAGTTGACTTTAATTTTGTATGACTTGAAATCTCTAATTTATCAATTTCATATCATAAATGTGTTACTTGGGTAATTGTTAGTATGATTATGTTAATTTCGGGTTTTGACCCGTTTGGTTGCCAATTTGTGTAAATTGACCTAATTTAGGTCAAAAGATGATTAAGATTGCATGGGTATGCAAGTAGTATGAAAATTGCCTAGATTGATAATAAGTAGGTAACTTGGCAATGTGGAATTGGTAATATGCAAGTGTGGACTCGATTATGTGTTTGACCCGTTTGGGCCTAATGTGTGCAAGTTGGTTAAAATACATCATGAATTGTTTAGAATTGACTTGATGGAATTCTAGACATTGTTAATTGATGTGTGTTGAAATGCAAGTGTTAAGTTGTCATTTGGTTGTACACAAATAATGGTGTTGGCATATAGCATGCTTGTTGAAAAATTAGTGATTTCGGGTAACTAATTCGGTGTTCGTTTTTCACATAAAAAGGGAAGGAGCCTCAGTAATATAAGATTATTGAGCTCGGCACAAAAAGGAAGCTAAGGTGAGTGGATTTAACCTTCTTTCTTGTGTGATGTACAAAAATTATGGAATGGTGGAGTTCATGTGAAAATTGCAGGATTTTGGCTGGTTTGGTGGAGATAGCGGCGCTATCTTCCTAATTTTTTGGGAAACCGGACAGAAACCCGAAATAGCGTTGGGGCTTGAGATAGCGAACGCTATCTTTTGGAAGATAGCGACGCTATCTCTAGATAGCGGCGCTATCTTGCTATTTCTGGCAAAAATTTGTATTTTTTTTATACTTTTCGATTTTCAGTTGTACCATTAATAGTGGGATGTTAATGGTAGTATGTGCAAATGTTTTTAGAGGTTAGCTATAGTGGGTTTGGGCTACGCTTCGTTACTATTGGATGGGGGTGATTGGACTCCTTCGAATTCGTTACGTAAGGAGGGATCATTGTGCCAATAGTAAAGGAGCCATCGGTAGACTGTTGTTGGGCCGACATGTAACACCAATTTAGCATAAATACTAGGTTACGAGGATAATTAGTCTAAACCTAAATTACGTTAAGTTTACAAACTGTGGTCCCATATCGGGAGAGGTTGGTAGAAGAATTGTTGGTGTTGAGCATTGAAAATTGGTACGGCGTGGGTGGGGTTCGATTGAGGTATGCTTGCATTTAGGGATGAGGAATCATTTCGGGGAAAGACGGGAATATTGGTAGTTTGAGTGAAATGTGGAGGTGGGTTCGTTTGAGTGGTGGATTGGGGCATGGTAGTTCGGGCCGCGGGTTGCGGCTTGGCGGGTTGGTGTTGGCGGAGAGCCCTAATGGTATCCTCAAGTTCCATGTTTCGAGTCTCCAACAACACAATATACTCCTCGTTCGGTATCTCGTCACCACCCGAGGTTGCGGCCCCATCATTCCCAAGGTTCATATTCGGCGGGGCTCCTTCTAGCAAGTTTCCATCTATAGCCGTTCATGCTACAAACACAACATCTCACTAAGGCTTAGTTTAACTCGTTAGTAGACATCTACTAACTACTAAACCCAATTCACACTTGCTCTAATCCCTCTTGTACGGAAGGTTTGACCAAACATGAGCCACGATTTGGGAATGGAACACCCACACGGGTATCCATCGCCAAACCGAAGCTCTGATACCAAGTTGTAACACCGCATTTTTTTAAGACAACCATTTGGCATAAATACTAGGTTACGAGGATAATTAGTCTAAACCTACATTACGTTAAGTTTACAAACCGTGGTCCCATATCAATACAATTTAAGTAGTTAGTTAAAAGACGGTATTACAAAACACGGCCCATTTCACAAAAATACATTTTAACGCATGGTCAAACTTCCCGTCCAAGTCCGACCCGTTCACGCCTTCCAACCTGAAATGTGTCAATAAAAGAGGGATTAGCACAAAAGCTAAGTGAATGAATTACTACTACGAACTATGCTAAACACTAAGCACGTAAGCAAATAACATCTCTGATTGGGGTAACCACTATTTGAGAAGATCGGTGGATTTGCGGGCCCTAAACCATGGTCGGCCAAAACCACGGTAACCGATATCGCTGTATCCAACACCCCGGGTAAACCCCCTTAACCGTGCAACGTATACAGGTAAGGATTGAATACCCTATTAGTCGATACACTATGCTCAGCCGATATCCTTCCGACACTGACCTCATCCCGAATGTGCACATAATCATGTATGGTATTGCCCTAACACTAGACATACATATCAAGTAGACTAGCCACGAAAAACACAACGAAACTCCGCGAAACAATTCCCAGTCGCGAACTACAGTTCGCGTTCGTGAACTCATGTTCGCGTCGGGAACTGCCTCGTGAACTCTTCACGTTTCGACCCCGTATTCCCTGTTCGATGTTCCCGATCGCGAGGAGGAGTTTGCGTCGCGAACTCCCCAGGTCAACCAATTTTCCCGCGTTTCACTAGTATACAAAATACCAAATGGAAATAATCGGGACCCGAGTTGTGGGTTAGATCCACTCACCTTTCAACCTTCGATTCCTTAACCTAGTGAGCTAGTATCATTGAGTCTCCTTCCCGGTTCCTGTAAGTAGTATACCGAGTTAGTGCTCAATCCACTGAAATGTCAAAATCGACAATTTAACAAATCGCAACCAAAGGCTCATAAAATGCACACTTTATGACATTACCAACTAGTATAACAAACACAACTCACCAAGTAGTCATTTATAACCCTATAAACCGGTCTACCACCAATTTACCCCAAACGGGCCAAAAAACCCGAACATGACTAAATCACTTCGACGTTCCCATCAACTAGCACATAACTTCTATACTAGCAATTCACAACTATTTAGCAATTCTATCAAGTCCATAACTATCACAATTCTAAGTATTACACTTGCACAATTATTAGTTCACCATTTCAACACATCATCCAAACACTAGCTTCATTACTTCACAAATCCATCTATGCTAGGTATTTAACATCCATAACTTAAAAAACATGTTTTCTCAACCCAACAAGCAACTCCAACCATTCAAATATCAAGAAATCCAAGATTTATCAAAACCCACCTTCAACATCCACCATTAATGGAGGTTGAAGGTGATTTTCACCAAACCTTGTCTTCCTTCAACAATCTACCACACAAATGATGTAAAAGCTTGCATAAACACATAAAACATCATCCCTAACAAGATTTATCCATAAAATACTAACAATCACAAACCCTAGCTTAAGCCATAACTCAAGAACACCAAAGATAAGCAAGAGAAGAGATGCAACTTACTTCTAATCTTTTTCTATCACAAAAAGACAACAAGATTTTGAGATTATGCAAGGATTCACCAACAATGAGCTCAAGAACAATGAGAGTGTTTGGAGGAAGAAGGAAGCAATGAAATAGTGAATGTGGATAATGTTTATCAAATATGAGACAAAAAAAGAGAGGGTGTTCCCTCTCTCTCTCCCACGTCCGGCCAAAGCAAGGGGATTGGGGCCCCTTGTTGGCTTTTACCCTTTATCGGTATACGTCTGAAAAGTCCCTTTCGTAGATAATTTATTTAAAATAGCAAACGGACACCAATTTTAACAACGAAAGTATTTCCGGAAACGAAATTCAACAAAGAATCTAAATATGTAAAAAAATCATATTTTCGTTCCAAATATATCACAAGTCGGGTATTTTAACCCCTTGGTTAAAATACCGCAAAGGACGAAAGACTAGTTAAATTAACTAAGCATTTAATCAGATAATCATTTAATTATATACCTTAAGGTCAATAAACTACTAGGCCGGGTTTTGGGATGTTACAACTATCCCCCACTTAGGAAGATTCCGTCCCCGGAATCCCATCTCGATCAAATAAGGGGGATATCGTTCCCGCATATCGGCCTCGGTCTCCCAAGTCATATCCGCACCCAAACTGTGCTTCCACTTTACCAAAACCATGGGAATTTGTTTCTTTCTCAATTTCGTCACCTTTCGGTCCAATAACTCCACCGGTTCCTCGACCAACCTTTTCTTCGTATCAACCCACAACTCTTTCACCGGAAGAATTTGGCTCGGATCGTCAGTGTTACACTTCCTCAAATAACAAATGTTGAAAGTGTTGTGAATTGCCGACAACTCCGGGGGTAACTCGAGTGTTACCGATTGAGAATTCACCACCTTGCTAATACGAAACGGCCCAATAAACCGCGGGGCCAACTTTCCTCGTTTACCAAAACGGATGACACCCTTCCAAGGTGAAACCTTCAAATAAACCATCTCGTTTTCCGAGAACGTAACGGGTCTACGTCTCGGATCCGCATACATCTTTTGTCGGTCACGGGCGGCTTTCAACTTTTCTCGAGCAATTGCAACTTTATCCGCGGTCATTTGAACAATAGCGGGTCCCGCATATTGTTTCTCACCCGCTTCCAACCAACACGTCGGGGTTCGACACCGACGCCCATACAACATCTCGTACGGTGGCATCTTAATACTTGAGTGATACGAGTTATTATAAGCAAATTCAATCAACGGTAGGTGAGAATCCCACGACCCACCGTACTCCAACACACAAGCCCACAACATATCTTCAAGAGTTTGTATCGTTCTTTCCGATTGCCCATCGGTTTGGGGATGATACGCGGTACTCAAATTCACCCGCGTCCCTAATTCTCGTTGCAAGCTATTCCAGAAATTCGAAGCAAAACGGGGATCTCTATCCGACACGATAGAAATCGGAATACCATATCGAGATACCACTTCATCAATGTATAATTTCGCCAATCTACTAAGTTAGGCAGTCTCACTAGTAGCCAAGAAATGAGCACTCTTCATCAAACGATCAACTATAACCCATAACATGTCGTGACCCTTTTGTGTACGCGGCAATTTCGTCACAAAATCCATGGTAATCCGATCCCACTTCCACTCGGGAATCGGCGATTGAGTTAAAGTTCCATACGGTTTTTGGTGTTCGGCCTTCACTTGCGCACAAGTATGACACTTACCCACATAACGGGCAATGTCGGTCTTCATCGTTGGCCACCAATAACGTGCTTTTAGATCATTGTACATCTTCGTACTACCCGGGTGAACCGATAACCGAGAATTGTGAGCCTCGGCTAAAACCAATTCCCGCAAACCCCCAAGTAATGGTACCCAAACTCGAGACTGATACGTCTTCAAACCCCGTCAGTCTTCTTCTAAATCATCCTTCCTTTTTATCAAAATCTCGGTCTTCAAATTTTCAACGTTTAAAGCTTTCATTTGTGAAATCTTCAACCGGGACACCAAATCCGATACAATTTTCACCCGCATAAATTGTACTCGTCCCGAATCCCCCATTCTACTCAAGGCATCGGCCACTACATTCGCCTTTCCGGGATGATATCGTATTTCACAATCATAATCTTTAATCAACTCTAACCATCTTCGTTGCCGCATATTCAACTCCTTTTGCGTGAACACGTATTGCAAACTTTTATGATCCGTACAAATCACGCATTTAGTACCACACAAATAATGTCTCCATAACTTTAGTGCAAAAACCACCGCCGCCAACTCCATATCGTGAGTCGGATAATTCTTCTCGTGATTTTTCAATTGCCTAGAGGCATAAGCAATAACCCGATCTCGTTGCATCAACACGCAACCCAAACCCGCAAGCGAAGCATCACAATAAACAATAAAAGCTTTCGGGCCTTCGGGTAAGGCAAGGATCGGAGCTTGACACAATAATTGTTTTAAGGTTTGGAAGGACTTTTTGTGTTCGTCACCCCATCGAAACGGTACATCCTTACGCGTCAACTTCGTCATCGGACCCGCTATCTTCGAAAAGTATTTAATAAACCGGCGGTAATAACCCGCCAAACCCAAAAAAACTCTTGATTTCGGTTGGATTCTTGAGAGCAATCCAATTCATAACCGCCTCTATCTTTGCCGGGTCCACTTTTACCCCATTCGAACAAATCACATGACCTAAAAAGTACACTTACCGAAGCCAAAAGTAGCACTTCGAGAATTTCGCATACAATTGTTCCCGCTTCAACGTTTCTAACACTTGTCTCAAGTGTTTCTCATGTTCTTCTTCGGTCTTGGAATATATTAAATTATCGTCAATAAATACAATAACGAATTTGTCGAGATAAGGCCGACAAACCCGGTTCATCAAATCCATAAATATTGCGGGAGCATTCGTCAACCCAAACGGCATAACCAAGAACTCATAATGACCGTAACGAGTTCGAAAAGCTGTTTTATGAATATCATTTTCGTGAACTCGGACTTGGTGATACCCCGATCTCAAATCGATCTTTGAGAAATAGGAAGACCCTTGAAGTTGTTCGAATAGGCCATCAATATGAGGCAAAGGATATCGATTCTTTACCGTTCTCTTATTCAATTCCCGATAATCGATACACATACAAAGTGCACCATCTTTCTTTTTCACAAACAAAACCGGAGCTCCCCAAGGAGAGGAACTCGACCGAATAAAACCTTTATCCAATAATTCTTGGATTTGTGTCATCATCTCGCGGATCTCGGACGGTGCCAATCGATACGGTACTCTAGCCACGGGATTGGCACCCGGCACCAAATCAATTTTGAATTCTACCTCCCGAACGGGAGGTAACCCAGGCAGGTCTTCGGGAAACACCTCCGGGTATCCCGGTACCATCCGGAGATCACTAACCACTTTCTTTTCCTTTTTCACATCGATAACATAGGCCAAGAACGATTCACAACCCTTGGTCAAGGACTTACGGGCTTTCATCATGGATATAATGGGTATGGTCGGGGTCGCACGGTCTCCCCGGGCCACGACATGTGACCCGTCGGGCAAAAGAAAGGTAATCAAATTTTGGTGACAATTTATGTTGGCCTTATTAACACTTAAACAATACATACCTAAGACCACATCAAAGCCGGATATCGGCATAACAAGTAAAAGAATCGAAAATTTCACGCCATCAATATCAATACTAGCCCCGGACACGGATGTCGTGACCGGAACCATTTCACCATCGGCCACCTCTACCTCTAGAGGTGTCACGATCAAAGAAGTAGGCAATTTCAATTTGTCACAAAAACTCTTTGAAGAAAACGAATAATTTGCACCCGAATCAAATAATACACGAGCGGGTATGGAGTTTATTAGAAACATACCCGTGATGACATCATCGGTAGTGGTAGCATCCTCCACCGTCATTTTGAATGCACGACCCGTAGGTGGTGGATGACCTTTCCTCTTTTGCCCTCCCGGCGACGCCGATCCCCCGCCCGAACCCGAACCTTTCCTTGTCGGACAATTTACAGCCCTATGCCCTTCTTTTTGACAATTCCAACAAACACTATTTTCCAACTTGCATTCCGAAGACTCATGCCCGTGTTGCCCACACTTAATACACCTTCGAGTTTGTGCCGTACACGGGCCGGCATGAGAGGACTTACACGGTAGGCACCACAGGTTCTTTTGGTTGGAACCTTGAAGTATTTGTTTCCGACGATCATTACCCGACTTATGATATCCTTAAGACCTCTTTTGGTTGTGAGACCCCGATTGCTCATACTTCCCCTTGTTGAACGAGGTCTTTTCCCGACTCATTGCTCTTTGGGCTAAGTGATCACTCTCGGCCGACTTTTCAAGATCAAAGGCTTGTAAGAGAGTTCCCGCAAGCCTCGTTACATTTCGGTTTCGGGCAACAACACCCTGACAAAGTGATTGATTTGGGTAGATTCATCGGGCACCCATTGAGTCACAAACCGGAGCTACCATTGAATTGGAGAATAAGCTCATCCACCGTCATCCTATCATTCATCTTCAACATCATAAATTCATTCCAAATTTTAACCAACTCATACGGGCTACAATATCTCGCCTCCACTTGACCCCTAAATTCCTTTCACGTGATCGCATTCAACATCTCATTACTAAAGTTTGCGGTCAACCCATCCCACCAATCCATCACCGGTCCCCCTAACATGCAGGACGCATACCGGACCTTTAAATGGTCCTCACAACTACATGCACTAAGGGCCTTCTCCATTGCCCTTAGCCAAGTCAAAGTTACTGCCGGATCGGTACTCCCACGATACTCAGTTGGCTTACAATCGAGGAAGTTCTTGTAGGTACACGGTTTCTTCTCTACCAGGAGAGGTTGGTAGAAGAACTGTTGGTGTTGAGCATTGGCAATTGGTACGGTGTAGGTGGGGTTCGATTGAGGTGTGCTTGCATTATGGGATGAGGAATCATTTCGGGGAAAGACGAGAATATTGGTAGTTTGAGTGAAATGTGGAGGTGGGTTCGTTTGAGTGGTGGATTGGGGCATGGTAGTCCGGGCCGCGGGTTGGGGCTCGGCGGGTTGGTGTTGGCGGAGAGCCCTAATGGTATCCTCAAGTTCCATGTTTCGAGTCTCCAACAACACAATATACTCCTCGTCCGGTATCTCATCACCACCCGAGGTTGCGGCCCCATCATTCCCAAGGTTCGTATTCGGCGGGGCTCCTTCTAGCAAGTTTCCATCTGTAGCCATTCCTGCTACAAACACAACATCTCACTAAGGCTTAGTTTAACTCGTTAGTAGACATCTACTAACTACTAAACCCAATTCACACTTTCTCTAATCCCTCTTGTACGGAAGGTTTGACCAAACATGAGCCACGATTTGGGAATGGAACACCCACACGGGTATCCATCGTCAAACCGATGCTCTGATACCAAGTTGTAACACCACATTTTTTTAAGACAACCATTTGGCATAAATACTAGGTTACGAGGATAATTAGTCTAAACCTACATTACGTTAAGTTTACAAACCGTGGTCCCATATCAATACAATTTAAGTAGTTAGTTAAAAGACGGTATTACAAAACACAGCCCATTTCACAAAAATACATTTGAACGCATGGTCAAACTTCCCGTCCAAGCCCGACCCGTTCACGCCTTCCAACCAGAAATGTGTCAATTAAAGAGGTATTAGCACAAAAGCTAAGTGAATGAATTACTACTACTAACTATGCTAAACACTAAGCACGTAAGCAAATAACATCTCCGATTGGGGTAACCACTATTTGAGTGGATCGGTCCCTTTGCGGGCCCTAAACCATAGTCAGCCAAAACCACGGTAACTGATAGCGCTATATCCAACACCCCGGGTAAACCCCCATAACCGTGCAACGTATATAGGTAAGGATTGAATACCCTATCAGTCGATACACTATTCTCAGCCGATATCCTTCCGACACTGACCTCATCCCGAATGTGCACATAATCATGTATGGTATTCCTCTAACACTATACATACATAACAAGTAGACTAGCTACGAAAAACACAACAAAACTCCGCGAAACAATTCCCAGTCGCGAACTACAGTTCGTGTTCGCAAACTAGAATTCGCGTTCGCAAAATCTTGTTCGCGTCGGGAACTGCCTCGTGAACTCTTCACGTTTCGACCCCGTATTCCCTGTTCGATGTTCCCGATCGCGAAGAGGAGTTCGCGTCGCGAACTCCCCAGGTCAACCAATTTTCCTGCGTTTCACTCGTATAGAAAATACCAAATGGAAATAATCGGGACCCGAGTTGTGGGTTAGATCCACTCACCTTTCAACCTTCGATTCCTTAACCCACTGAGCTAGTATCACTGAGTCTTCTTCCCGGTTCCTGTAACAAGTATACCGAGTTAGTGCTCAATCCACCGAAATGTCAAAATCGACAATTTAACAAATCGCAACCAAAGGCACATAAAATGCACACTTTATGACATTACCAACTAGTATAACAAACACAACTCACCAAGTAGTCATTTATAACCCTATAAACCGGTCTACCACCAATTTACCCCAAACGGGACAAAAAACTCGAACATGACTAAATCACTTCGACGTTCCCATCAACTAGCACATAACTTCTATACTAGCAATTCACAATTATTTAGCAATTCTATCAAGTCCATAACTATCACAATTCTAAGTATTACACTTGCACAATTATTAGTTCACCATTTCAAGACATCATCCAAACACTAGCTTGATTACTTCACAAATCTATCTATGCGAGGTTTTCTAACATCCATAACTTAACAAACATGTTTTCTCAACCCAACAAGCAACTCCAACCATTCAAATATCAAGAAATCCAAGATTTATCAAAACCCACCTTCAACATCCACTATTAATGGAGGTTGAAGGTGATTTTCACCAAACCTTGTCTTCCTTCAACAATCTACCACACAAATGATGTAAAAGATTGCATAAACACATAAAACATCATCCCTAACAAGATTCATCCATAACATACTAACAATCACAAACCCTAGCTTAAGCCATAATTCAAGAACACCAAAGATAAGCAAGAGAAGAGTTGCAACTTACTTCTAAGCTTTTTCTATCACAAAAAGACAACAAGATTTAGAGATTATGCAAGGATTCACCAACAATGAGCTCAAGAATAATGAGAGTGTTTGGAGGAAGAAGGAAGCAATGAAATAGTGAATGTGGATAATGTTTATCAAATATGAGACAAAAGAAAAGAGAGGGCGTTCCCTCTCTCTCTCCCACATCCGGCCAAAGCAAGGGGATTGGGGCCCCCTTGTTGGCTTTTACCCTTTATCAGTATACGTCTGAAAAGTCCCTTTCGTAGATAATTTATTTAAAATAGCAAACAGACACCAATTTTAACAACGAAAGTATTTCCGGAAATGAAATTCAACAAAGAATCTAAATATGTAAAAATCATATTTTCGTTCCAAATATATCACAAGTCGGGTATTTTAACCCCTTGGTTAAAATACCGCAAAAGACGAAAGGCTAATTAAATTAACTAAGCATTTAATCAGATAATCATTTAATTAAATAACTTAAGGTCAATAAACTACTAGGCCGGGTGTTGGGATGTTACACGACAACAGTTGAAGGTCTTCGCCCGACCGCCGGTCCTTTCATAACGTCCAATTGCTTGTGGATATTTCGACGGGTTTCCCGGTTGATTTATCTTGATTTCTAATTTGTTGTGGTTATGCAAATTGACGTTTATTTCTATTCACTTAGCATTGTGCTAATCCCTCCTTTGTTGACTCTTTTCAGGTTGTTGTTGGGCATTGACTAGAATCGGGTTTTGTAAGTCTGACTGTACTCTGATTTTGTAAACCAAGTCGAGCCTATTTTAGTAACACCGTTTGAAATGTTTTAAATATTTAGCTAATATGTAAATGGTTTTATAACATGTAATATTTAGGACTTATGGTTTTATTTAATCGCTTTCGTATGCTAATAATAAAAAATAAAAAAATGGCTCTAAGATTGTGGTGTTACAATTTGGTATAAGAGCCTCGGTTTGGCGATGGTTGCACATTTAGGTGTACCATTCCCAAATCTTGGCTCGAGTTGGTCAAACTTCCTAATTATTGGAGTGGATGAGTCGAGTGAATATGAATTGTGGGTTAGTAGTAGTTAGTAAGATAGGTACTAACGGTTTAAACTAACAGTTCGTGAGATGTTGTGCTTGTTGCAGATATGACAGTTAACGACCCCAATCCGTTGGTAACCCCGTCGAGCCCCGAACTGGAAACTATTGGCATGTCTGGGGATGCAAATGCAGATCGAGAAGACTATATTATAAGAATGGAAAGTCGATTGGAACACCTCCAAAATCTTGTCGATAGTGTGAACCAGAATCAGAATACCCAACCACCAAACATCCCTCCTACGTTCACCACTATAATGTCCGCCCCTACCATGCAAATTCCCACAACTCCAGCCTTTACAATGACGGTTCCTTTGATGTCAACCACATCCGAACCTTATCCTATAATGTCACAACCACAATATTACTATGTTAACCCAAGCCAAGGCTTACCTCAATATCAATTCACCCACCAACCTTATCCATTCGGTATGAAACCGAATTGCACTTTCAAACAATTTCTAGATTGCAAACCCCCTGAATTCAGTGGGAGTAGAGACCCTAATGCCGCTATGAACTGGTTAAGGGAAATGGAGAGAACCTTAGATGCTTGCGGGTGTGATGATCAACACCGGGTGATGTATGTCACATGAAAATTAATAGGTGGCGCTATGAATTGGTGGGATACCTTGATTGAACATCTACCCAAAGAAGTTAAAAACAGTATAACATGGGATCAATTCAGAGAACAAGTGTGTAAGCGTTATTGTAATTCGTTCGAGATGGATAGAATTCGATCGGAATTTATAAATTTAAGGATGACCGAGAGGATGACGGTAGATGATTTGATCGAACATTTTAATGAGAAATTAAGATTTGTACAACAATGGGTACCCGATTAGTCATCAAAAATAAAGCATTTTATTGGTGTTTTACGACCCGAATACCGAACTACGAACCACACTATCACAGGCTTTCAATTTGGCCAAAACCATAGAAGGTGACTTAAATACTCGAGATTGGGTGACCAAAGAAAGGTCGGGGTATCAAAAGTTTAAGTCTACACAATCGGGTTCTCAACAAAGTAAGAAGGGTCAAGGGAATCAAAGGTTTACGAATTTGAATCGTAAACAGTCGGGTGGAAGTTCGGGTCAAAAGGCACAATGGTGTGCTAGGTGCAGATCTTCTCATAATGGGGTGTGTATAATTCAGACAATGCGATGTGTCAGGTGTGGTCAGTATGGGCACGAGTTGAATGATTGTAAATTTCCAAGAAGCGTTTGTTGGAATTGTCATAAAGAAGGGAACAGAGCCGGTGATTGTCCTTCGGAAAGGAGATCGGGTTCGGGATCCGGGTCGGTTGGGGGTCGGCGACATCATCTCCTCAAAAGAGCAAGAATTATCCTACACCGAAGGGTCGTGAAGGGTTTCATAACACTGATCAACCAATTGGGTCGACCACCTAGTCACTTGGTTCGAACCATACAGGTAAGAACATGATGGTGTTCTTGACCGGTTAAAACCAACTAGCTAGTTCAATCCCAAAAAACGGAACTGAGATTGAACTTAATCCTTAAACCCTAAAGGATTATAGGAACTTGGAAATCAATTTAGATTAACAAGAAAGAAACCTTGTACGAAAAACTCGAACACACACACACAATGCTTGTGTGTGTTCGTCGAACACTCACCAAAAACAATAGGGTTCTTGGTGTTTTCGTTCGATCGAACAAGAGGGGAGAGGAGAAAGAGTGTTCCATAAATCATACCTTAGTTTGGCTTAAGTAAGTACACTGATGATGAACACGACCAGCGATCCTCTAGATGATCACTTGCAACGAACTTGATCTTCGAAACTCGAAGAACACGAAGAACGAACGAAGAACACGAAGAACCCGAAGAACACGAAGAACACAAGCTTGTGTCCTTGTGTTGGTGTTCGGCCGAAATCTCCAAAGGGGAGGGAGGAATTTCGTGGCTTAGGGTACAGGTATCAAGGGATTAGGTTAAGCCTTAAGCCTTCTATTTATAATAGAAGATCTTTCACTTAGAACCCTTCTAGTTTAATTAAGATTAGATCCTTAATTAAACTTCCCTTTTACACTTCCATCCCTTATCGTTTTACTAGTTATTATTGTCACACTTAATTATCAAATGCCTTAGTATTATACAATTACATATTTCGGTATACATACACGAAATATATAATTGTGTTTTATACCTATAATAATTAATTAGACAATAATCTAATCCAATCACTATATGATTTAATAGCTTTAAATCATATCATATATAATCTATAATTAACACATTGTATATTTACTCAACTGATAAATGTACAAATACTTGTATTAATTAGTTAGTTAAACTAATCTAGTAATAAGTTAAACTTAACTTAATACTTAACTGATTCATAATGACTATTATGAATTATTCCTCTTCGTATCTTACTCATATTACATGCACTCACCGGTGTGACCCTTAAGTGTTTCGTAGGCATGGATGTATCACCATATGTTGACTAACTGTGAACATAATTCCAACAGACTCCCACTTGTGCAAGTTCGTAACCTTAGCTTGATGACACGAGCTACAATGGCCCTCTAGATAGGCATGTAGGTAACCAACCCCATAGAAACAGCTTATGTAACCCAGGTATAGTCTTGAAAAACTCCTTAATAGCATTGGGATCGGGTTAATACATCTCTCCCTATTATTTCGTTTATGAAAGCTAGAAAATCTCTAGTCAAAGGATGTGAATCGTTTCTTGCCTATACCATTGATGTCAGAAAAGAAAAGCAGGTTGTTAGAGACATCCGGGTGGTATCGGAATACCCGGAGGTCTTTCCCGATGAGTATCCTGGGTTACCTCCTATTCGGGAGGTAGAATTTAAAATTGATTTGGTTCCGGGAGCCAGTACCGTAGCCAGGGCTCCGTACAGATTAGCACCGTCAGAAATCCGGGAAATGATGACACAGATACAAGAATTATTGGATAAGGGTTTTATCAGGTCGAGTTCGTCGCCTTGGGGTGCACCAGTCTTGTTTGTTAAAAAGAAAGACGGCACTATAAGAATGTGTATTGATTACCATGAGTTGAAAAGTGAACAGTTAAGAATAAGTATCCGTTACCGCGTATTGATGACTTGTTTGATCAGTTACAAGGGGCCTCGTATTTTTCAAAGATTGATTTAAGGTCGGGTTATCATCAAGTCCGAGTTCATGAAAACGATATCCCAAAAACCGCGTTTCGAACGAGATACGGTCATTATGAATTTTTAGTCATGCCGTTCGGTTTGACAAATGCTCCGGCAATATTCATGGATCTTATGAACCGGGTATGTCGACCGTTTCTTGATAAGTTTGTAATTGTTTTTATTGATGATATACTAATATATTCCAAAACCGATTTGGATCATGAGGATCACTTAATACATGTTTTAGACACTTTGAAACGCGAACAACTTTATGCTAAGTTTTCGAAGTGTGAGTTTTGGCTCCGAGAAATGCAGTTTTTGGGGCATGTGATTTGTAAAGAAGAGGTGAAAGTTGATCCATCAAAGATAACCGCGGTAATGAATTGGAGTGCCCCGAAGACTCCATCCGAAATTAAAAATTTTCTGGGGTTGGTCGGTTATTATAGAAGGTATATCAAGAATTTTTCAAAGATTGCTAGTCCTATAACAAAATTGACACGAAAAGATGTTCCGTATCGGTGGGGTGACGAACAAGAAAAGGCGTTTCAAACCTTGAAATAATTATTGTGCCAAGCTCCAATACTTGCCCTACCCGAGGGTTCAGACGATTTCATAGTTTATTGTGATGCATCTTTTGCAGGTTTGGGTTGTGTATTGATGCAAAGACACCGGGTGATTGCTTATGCCTCTCGTCAACTAAAATCCCATGAAAAGAATTACCCGACCCATGATTTAGAGCTCGCGGCGGTGATTTTCGCGTTAAAGTTGTGGAGACATTATCTTTATGGAACCAATTGTGTTATATGAACCGATCATAAAAGCCTTCAATATGTCTTCACACAAAAAGATTTGAATGTGAGACAACGAAGGTGGTTAGAGCTCATTAAAGACTACGATTGTGAAATTCGATATCACCCGGGGAAAGCTAATGTAGTTGCTGATGCCTTAAGCCGTAAGGGATCGTCGGAAGTGGTGCAGTTCATGCGCATGGAGATTGTGTCAGACCTTGTTGACAGATTGAGAATTTGCCAAATAGAAGCCTTGAAAGCTGAAAACTTGAAATTGGAAGTTTTGTGTAAGCGAAAAGATGAGTTGGCTGATGATACTCGAAGGTTGAAAACGTTTCGGTCACGAATTTGGGTACCGTTACTCGGAGGATTACGGGAATTAATATTAGCGGAATCACAAAAATCACGTTTATCAATTCATCCAGGTTGTACAAAGATGTACAATGATTTGAAGGTTTTGTATTGGTGGCCCTCTATGAAGTTGGATATTGCCCAATTTGTTGAAAAATGTCATGTATGTGCACAAGTCAAGGCCGAACATCAAAAACCGTACGGATCGTTAAAACAGTTAGATATACCCGAGTGGAAATGGGAGAATATTACAATGGATTTCGTCACAAAGTTACCCCGTACTCAAAAGAATCATGATATGATATGGTAATAGTCGATCGGTTGACCAAAAGTGCTCACTTTTTGGCCACAAATGAAACCGCATCACTCGACAAATTGGCTAAGTTGTATATTGATGAGATAATTTCCCGACATGGTATTCCGTTGTCTATTGTGTCCGATCGGGATCCTCGGTTTGTTTCCAATTTTTGGAAGACTTTGCAAAGAAAATTAGGTTCTCAGGTGAATTTGAGCACGGCATATCATCCACAAACAAACGATCAGACAGAAAGAACTATTCAAACTTTAGAAGATATGTTACGGGCTTGTGTGTTAGAATATGGTGGGTCGTGGGATTCTGATTTGCCTTTGATCGAGTTTGCTTATAACAACTCGTATCATTCGAGTATTAAAATGCCACCATATGAGATGTTGTACGGTAGAAGGTGTAGAACTCCTACATGTTGGCTTGAAGCGGGAGAAAAACAGTTTGCGGGTCCCGATATTGTCCAGTAACGGCCGATAAGGTGGCGATTGCACGTGAGAAGTTAAAGCCGCTCGGGATAGACAGATAATGTATGCGTATCCACGACGTCGGCCCGTGACGTTTGTTGAAGGTGAACGAGTTTATTTGAAAGTATCTCCATGGAAAGGTATTATACGTTTTGAGAAACAGGGAAAATTAGCACCGAGGTTTATTGGGCCGTTTTCTCTTCGTAAAGTGGTGAATGACCAAACCATTGCACTTGATCTTCCTCCGGAATTGTCAGGTATTCATGACACGTTCAATGTATGTTATTTGAGGAAGTGTAATGTAGTAGATGAAATTCCGGTGCTACCGATCAAAGATTTAAAAGTAGATTCGAGAAAGAGGCTACTTGAGGAGCCGGTAGAAATTTTGGATCGAGATGTAACGAAATTGAGAAAGAACTGATACCGATGGTTTTGGTTAAGTGGAAACATAGTTTGGGTGCCGATATGACGTGGGGAACCGAATCATATATGAAGAATCGTTATCCGAATTTGTTTGATCAAGGTGAGATTCCGGGGATGGAATCTCTTTAAGGAGGGGAGATTTGTAACATCCCGAGACCCGACCTAGAATATTTTATTACTTTCGGTAAGTAATATTTATTGTTTATTATGTTATATTATATTATTTTATTTAATTGAATTAATTGTATTTTTAACCATGGGGTTAAAAATTAGTTAATTAGATATTAAAAATGATTTTTATATATTTGGGTTCACCTTTGAACCCAGGTTCCAAAAATATATTCGTTGTTAAAATTGGAGTTAGTTAGGTCTAACTAGTTTAACTGCGAAGTTAATATCTTGTATTGTGTTTAATGAAATTATTCTGTGTTGGGGAGGAGGTACGTGGCCTAGGGGGGGTTATGTGTCAATTTTGTCTTTCTCTTCCTTCCTCCTTTGCCAGACACGACACAAACACACACACAACACATTCTTGACGGTTCTTGCTAAAACTTGAATATCATAGCTCAATCTTTTGCTTGTCATCTCTGTGATTTCGCTTTGAAGATAGATTAAGTAAGTTTCCTTCCTTCTTAAGCTAGGGTTTCATGTTCTTGAGCTTGGATGATCTAGGGTTCTTGTGTTATTGGGTTTTGATGGAGTTTTTGTCAAATCTTGCTTGTAATCCGAAATTGTTAGATGAATTAGTGATTATATGGGTTCTTGCAAGTGTTACATGATTTGTTGTTAGTTATAGTCCATGTGGTGAAGCTTCCATAAAAGCTCCATCAATGGAGTTCTTGGGAAGAAGATGGAATTATCCCCAATTTTGATAAATGTGTATTCTTGTGTTATTAAAGTGTTGATAGGTTAATCTTTCATGCTAGAATAATAGTTGATAATTGTGGAACTTGTTACTTAACTTGTTATGAATTGTCAATTCATTGGTAGTGTTTGGCTAAGCAATAATTTGGTAATAAACTAGTGAATTCATGAATTGTTGACTTTGGTCAAACCTGGAAGTTGACTTTAATTTTGTATGACTTGAAATCTCTAATTTATCAATTTCATATCATAGATGTGTTACTTGGGTAATTGTTAGTATGATTATGTTAATTTCGGGTTTTGACCCGTTTGGTTGCCAATTTGTGTAATTGGGCCTAATTTAAGTCAAAAGATGATTAAGCTTGCATGGGTATGCAAGTAGTATGAAAATTGCCTAGATTGATATTAAGTAGGTAACTTGGCAATGTGGAATTGGTAATTTGCAAGTGTGGACTCGATTATGTGTTTGACCCGTTTGGGCCTAATGTGTGCAAGTTGGTTAAAATACATCATGAATTGTTTAGAATTGACATGATGGAATTCTAGACATTGTTAATTGATGTGTATTGAAATGCAAGTTTTAAGTTGTCATTTGGTTGTACACAAATAATGGTGTTGACTTATAGCATGCTTGTTGCAAAATTAGCGATTTCGGGTAACTAATTCGGTGTTCGTTTAGTACAGGAAAATTACGAGTAATATAAGATTACTGAGCTCGGCACAAAAAGGAAGCTAAGGTGAGTGGATTTAACCTTCTTTCTTGTGTGATGTACAAAACTTATGGAATGGTGGAGTTCATGAGAAAATTGCAGGATTTTGGCTGGTCTGGTGGAGATGGCGACGCTATCTCTAGATAGCGGCGCTATCTTCCTGATTTTTTGGGAACCCGGACAGAAACCCGAAATTGTAACACCACATTTTTTTTAAATATCCAATTAACTATTAATCTAAGGTTACGGAAGCATACGGTTAGGTTCCTAGTTATGTTAAGTTTACAAACCATGGTCCCACACAAATTACAACCAAAAGTTAGTTAAAAGGTGGTATTACTAAACACGGCTCATTTAACAAAATAACAATTTAAAGCATGGTCAAACTTCCCGTCCAAGCCCGACCCGGTCAAGCCTTCCAACCTGAAATGTGTCGATAAAGGAGGGATTAGCACAAAAGCTAAGTGAATGAGTTCCTAACACTAGCAACTACACTAATCACTTAAACACGGAAGTTATAAAAACATCTCCGGTTGGGTAATCACTTAGAGGATCGGCGGCTTTGCGGGCCTTAAACCATGGTCGGCCAAAACCACGGTAACCGATAGCGTTTCGTATCCAACACCCGGGCAACTCCCTCCCCTTAACCATGCAACAAATACAGGTAAGGTCGGATACCCTATTAGTCGATACCCTGTGCCCAGCCGTTCTCCTTCCGACACTGACCTCATCCCGAATGTGCACAAAGCCATGTATGGTACTCTCTAACACTAGGCATACATAACGAACAAGCAAGCTAAGCAAAAATAACCAAAGCTGCTCTACCCAGAAATCGCGTTGCTATCTAGAGATAGCGACGCTATCTCCAGAGAAATCGCGTCGCTATTTCTCTGGCCTTAGCGATTTCGGTTTTCTGTTTTTGATACCTTCCCGCACCTACCAAGATAGTGTCGCTATCTATAGATAGCGTCGCTATCTTCCCCAGACCTGCCAAAATCATGCATTTTCACAAGTATGCAATTTCCAAACGGAATAAACCGGGACCCGAGTTGTAGGTTAGATCCACTCACCTTTCAACTTCCGATTTCCTTAACTCAGTGAGCTAGTATCACTGAGTATCCTTCCCGGTTCCTGTCAACAATATACCGAGTTAGTGATAATCCACCGAATCGTCAAAATCAACAATTTCAACATCTAACCACACTAGACTAAAAAAATGCAAATTTTATGACATCTACAACTAGCCCAAAACCTTCATCAATACAATTGACCATTTTGACCATTTATCAAATATTCACAACTAGTTGACCCAAACGGGCCAAAAACCCGAACTTGACTAAATTACTTCTACAATTCCATCAACTAGCACACAACTTCTAAACTAGCAATTCACCATAAACTAACAATTCTATTGAGTTCATAACTATCCCAATAAAAAGTATCATACTTGCACAAACTCTAGTTAGTCATTTTGACCCAAACACCAATTAGATCAAGTCACACAATCATCTATACTAGGTTTTCACCATCCATAACTTACCAAACATAATTTCTCAACCTAATAAACAATTCCATCCATTCTAACATCAAGAAATCCAAGATTTGTCAAAACCCACCTTCAACTTCCACCAATAATGGAGGTTGAAGGTGATTTTAACCAAATCTTGTATTCCTTCAACAATCTACCATACAAATGATGTAAAAGCTTGCATAAACACATAAAACAACATCCATTTCAAGATTCAACCATAAAACACTAAAGATCACAAACCCTAGTTCATGACAAAGCTCAAGAACAACAAGAACAAGTAAAGGAGAAGATGTAGCTTACTTCTAGGGTTCTTCTACACAAACTTATGTATGAATTTCGGACTCTAGCACCAAGAATCAACAAGAACAAGCTCAAGAACAAGTGAGATGGTTTTCTAGAGAGAGAGAGGCAATGGAATAGTGTGTGTGTGGATAAGGCTTTCATAATGGAGAGAAGGAGGGTATTCCCTCCTCCTTGGCCGGCCAAACACAAGGGGTGGGGCCCCATGTGGCTTTTTCCTTTAATTAACAGTATGCGTCTGAAAAGTCCCTTTCGTACTAAATTTATTTAAAATAGCAAACGGCCTCAAATTTTAAAAACGAAAGCATTTCTAGAAACGATATTTAACAAAGAATCCAAAGATATAAAAATCACGTTTTCATTCCAAATATATCACAAGCCGGGTATTTTAACCCCTTGGTTAAAATACCGCAAAAGACAGCAGGCTAATTAAATTAACTAAGCATTTAATCAGATAAACATTTAATAAGATACCTTAAGGTCAATAAACTACTAGGCCGGGGTTTTGGGATGTTACAACTCTCCCCCACTTTGGACGATTCCGTCCCCGGAATCCCACCTCGATCAAATAAGGAGGGATAACGTTCCCGCATATCGGCATCGGTCTCCCATGTCATATCCGCACCCAAACTGTGCTTCCACTTTACCAAAACCATAGGAATTTGTTTCTTTCTCAATTTCTTCACCTTTCGGTCCAACAACTCTACCGGTTCCTCGACCAACCTCTTTTTCGTATCAATCCGCAACTCTTGTACCGGAAGAATTTGGCTCGGGTCTTCGATGTTACACTTTCTCAAATAACAAATATTGAAAGTGTTGTGTATTGCCGACAACTCCGGGGGTAACTCGAGAGTCACCGATTGAGAATTCACCACTTTGCTAATTCGAAACGGCCCAATAAACCTCGGGGCCAACTTTCCTCGTTTACCGAAACGAATGACACCCTTCCAAGGTGAAACCTTCAAATAAACCATCTCATTTTACGAGAACGTAGCGGGTCTACGTCTCGGATCGGCATACATCTTTTGTCGGTCACGGGCGGCTTTCAACTTTTCTCGAGCAATTGCAACCTTATCCGCGGTCATTTGTACAATATCGGGTCCCGCATATTGTTTCTCGCCCGCCTCCAACCAACACGTCGGGGTTCGACACCGACGTCCATACAACATCTCATACGGTGGCATCTTAATACTTGAGTGATACGAGTTATTATAAGCAAACTCGATCAACGGTAGGTGGGAATCCCAGGACCAACCATACTCTAACACACACGCCCGCAACATATCTTCAAGCGTTTGTATCGTTCTCTCTGATTGCCCATCGGTTTGGGGATGATACGCGGTACTCAAATTCATCCGCGTCCCCTATTCTCGTTGCAAGCTATTCCAAAAATTTGAAGCAAAACGGGGATCTCTATCGGACACGATAGAAATTGGAATTCCATGCCGGGATACCACTTCGTCAACGTACAATTTTGCCAATCTACTAAGTGAGGCGGTCTCACTAGTAGCCAAGAAATGAGCACTCTTCGTTAATCGGTCAACTATAACCCAAATCATATCGTGACCCCTTTGTGTACGCGGCAATTTGGTCACGAAATCCATAGTGATCCGATCCCACTTCCACTCGGGAATCGGCGATTGAGTTAAAGTTCCATAGGGATTTTGGTGTTCGGCCTTTACTTGAGCACAAATATGACATTGGCCCACGTAACGGGCAATGTCGGTCTTCATTGTCGGCCGGTCTTCATTGTCGGCCACCAATAAAGTGCTTTTAGATCATTATACATTTTCGTGCTACCCGGGTGAACCGATAACCGAGAATTGTGAGCCTCAGCTAAAATCAATTCCCGCAAACCCCCGAGTAACGGTACCCAAACCCGAGATTGATACGTCTTCAAACCCCGGGAATCTTCTTCTAAATCATCCTTCCTCTTTATCAGAATCTCGGTCTTCAAATGTTCGACATGCAAGGCTTCCATTTGTGAAATCTTCAACCGGGACACCAAATCCGACACAATTTCCATTCTCATAAATTGTACCCGCCCCGAATCTCCCCTTCTACTTAAGGCATCGGCCACCACATTTGCCTTTCCGGGATGATAACGAATTTCACAATCGTAATCCTTAATCAATTCTAACCACCTTCGTTGACGCATATTCAACTCCTTTTGCGTGAACACGTATTGCAAGCTTTTATGATCCGTACAAATCACACACTTAGTACCATACAAATAATGTCTCCATAATTTTAGTGCAAAAACCACCGCCGCCAACTCTAAATCGTGAGTCGGATAATTCTTCTCGCGATTCTTCAATTGCCTCGAAGCATAAGCAATAACCCGATCTCGTTGCATCAACATGCAACCCAAACCCGCAAGTGAAGCGTCACAATAAACAATAAAATCCTCCGGGCCTTCGGGTAAGGCAAGAACCGGAGCTTGACACAATAATTGTTTTAGAGTTTGGAAGGACTTCTCGTGATTTTCACCCCACCGAAACGGCACATCCTTACGGGTCAATCTCGTCATAGGACCCGCTATCTTCGAAAAATCCTTAATAAACCGGCGGTAATAACCCGCCAAACCCAAGAAACTCTTTATCTCGGCCGGGTTCTTGGGAGCAACCCAATTCATAACCGCCTCGATCTTTGCCGGATCTACTTTGACCCCATTCGAACAAATAACGTGACCCAAAAAGTGAACCTCTCGAAGCCAAAAATCGCACTTCGAGAACTTCGCAAATAATTGTTCCCGCTTCAACGTTTCTAACACTTGCCTTAAGTGTTTCTCGTGTTCTTTTGCGGTCTTGGAATAAATTAAAATATCGTCAATGAACACAATAACGAATTTGTCGAGGTAAGGCCGACAAACTCGGTTCATCAAATCCATAAATATCGCGGGAGCGTTCGTCAACCCAAACGGCATAACCAAGAACTCATAGTGACCGTAACGAGTTCGGAACGCCGTTTTATGAATATCGTTTTCGTGCACCCGAACTTGGTGATAACCCGATCTCAAATCAATCATCGAGAAATAAGAAGACCCTTGAAGTTGATCAAATAAATCGTCAATACGTGGCAAAGGATACCGATTCTTTACCGTTCTCTTGTTCAATTCCCGATAATCAATGCACATACGGAGTGCACCATCCTTCTTTTTCACAAATAAAACCGGAGCTCCCCAAGGTGAGGAACTCGACCGAATAAAACCCTTATCCAACAAATCTTGGATTTGTGTCATCATTTCCCGGATCTCGGACGGTGCTAAATGATACGGTGCTCTAGCCACGGGATTAGCACCCGGCACCAAATCAATTTTGAATTCTACCTCCCGAACGGGAGGTAACCCAGGCAAGTCTTCGGGAAACACCTCCGGGTATTCCGAAACCACCCGGAGATTACCAACCACTTTCTTTTCCTTTTTCACATCGATCACATAGGTCAAAAACGATTCACATCCCTTGGTCAAGGACTTACGGGCTTTCATCATGGATATCATGGGTATGGTCGGGGTCGCACGGTCTCCCCGGGCCACTACGTGTGACCCGTCGGGTAAAAGAAAAGTAATTAACTTTTGGTGACAATTTATGTTGGCCTTATTAGCACTTAACCAATCCATACCTAAAACCACATCAAAGCCGGACATCGGCATAACAAGTAAAAGAATTGAAAATTTCACGCCATCTATATCAATACTAGCCCCGGACACGGATGTCGTGACCGGAACCATTTCACCATCGGCCACCTCTACCTCTAGAGGTGTCGCGATCAAGGAAATAGGAAATTTCAATTTGTCACAAAAACTCTTTGAGGAAAACAAACTATTTGCACCCGAATCAAATAACACACGAGCGGGTATCGAGTTTATTAGAAACATACCGGTGATGACATCGTCGGTGGTGGTGGCATCCTCCACCGTCATCTTGAATGCCCGACCCGTAGGTGGCGGATGACTCTTCCTCTTTTGACTTCCCGACGAAGCCGATCCCCCGCCCGAACCCGAACCCTTCTTCGTTGGGCAATGCATGGCCCGATGACCCTCTTTCTGACACGTCCAACATACGCTTTTTTCTAGCTTGCACTCCGAAGACTCATGCTCGTTTTGCCCACACTTAATACACCTTCGAGTTTGTGCCGTACACGGTCCGGCATGGGAGGACTTACACGGTATGCACCACGGGCTCCTTTGGTTGGAACCTTGAAGAATTTGCTTTCGACGATCATTGCTTGACTTATGGTTTCCTTGAGATTTCTTATGGTTGCTCGAGTTTGATTGCTCATACTTTCCCTTATGAAATGGGGCCCTCTCCCGACTCGCGGCTTTTTGTGCCAAAATATCACTTTCGGCCGATTTGGCAAGATCATAGGCTTGCAAGAGAGTTCCCGCAAGCCTCGTTACATTCCGATACTCGGGCAACAATGCCCCAACAAAGTGTTTGATTTGGGTGGACTCATCGGGCACCCATTGTGTCACAAACCGGAGCTTACCATTAAATTGGAGGATAAGCTCATCCACCGTCATTCGATCGGTCATCTTCAACATCATGAATTCATTCCGGATTTTATCCAATTCAAACGGGCTACAATACCGAGCCTCCACTTGATCCCTAAATTGTTTCCACGTGAATGCATCCATCATCTCATTACTAACATTCGCGGTCAACCCATCCCACCAATCCATAGCCGGTCCCCCCAGCATCCGGGACGCATACCAGACCTTCAAGTGGTCTTCACAATTGCACGCAATAAGTGCCTTTTCGGTGGCCAGAAGCCATGTTAGAGTTTCCGCCGGGTCGGAACTACCACGGTACTCGGTTGGCTTACAATCGAGAAAATTTTTGTAAGTGCACGGTTTCTTTTCTATCGGGAAAGGTTGATAGAAGAATTGTTGGTGTTGGGCATTAGCAATGGGTACGGTGTGGGTGAGAGGTGGTTGTGGTATGCTTGCATTGGGAGATGAGGAGTCATTTCGGGGAAAGACGGGAATGCGAGTAGTTTGAGTGAATTGTGGGGGTGGGTTTGCTTGGGTGATAGGGGGTACGGTAGACCGAGCCTCGGGTTGTGGCTCAGTCGATTGGCTTTGGCGGAGAGCCCTTATGGTGTCCTCAAGTTCCATGTTTCGGGTTTCCAATAACACAATATATTCTTCGTTCGGTATCTCATCACCCCCCGAGCCCGTTGCTCCATCATATTCCCAAGGTTCGTGTTCGGTGGGACATTATCCAAGGTGTTTCCATCCGTAGCCATTCCTGCTACAAAACACAACATCTCACCAAGGCTTAGTTTGACTCGTTAGTACACATTTACTAACTACTAAACCCGATTCACACTTGCTCTAATCCCCTTTGACCGGAAGGTTTGACCAAAACACGAGCCATGATTTGGGAATGGAACACCAACCCCATGTATCCATCGCCAAACCGAAGCTCTGATACCAAGTTGTAACACCGCATTTTTTTTTTAAATATCCAATTAACTATTAATCTAAGGTTACGGAAGCATACGGTTAGGTTCCTAGTTATGTTAAGTTTACAAACCATGGTCCCACAAAAATTACAACCAAAAGTTAGTTAAAAGGCGGTATTACTAAACACGGCTCATTTAACAAAATAACAATTTAAAGCATGGTCAAACTTCCCGTCCAAGCCGGACCCGTTCAAGTCTTCCAACCTGAAATGTGTCGATAAAGGAGGGATTAGCACAAAAGCTAAGTGAATGAGTTCCTAACACTAGCAACTACACTAATCACTTAAACACGGAAGTTATAAAAACATCTCCGGTTGGGTAATCACTTAGAGGATCGGCGGCTTTGCGGGCCTTAAACCATGGTCGGCCAAAACCACGGTAACCGATAGCGTTTCGTATCCAACACCCGGGCAACTCCCTCCCCTTAACCATGCAACAAATACAGGTAAGGTCGGATACCCTATAAGTCGATACCCTGTGCCCAGTCGTTCTCCTTCCGACACTGACCTCATCCCGAATGTGCACAAAGTCATGTATGGTATTCCCTAACACTAGGCATACATAACAAACAAGCAAGCTAAGCAAAAATAACCAAAGCTGCTCTACCCAGAAATCGCGTCGCTATCTAGAGATAGCGACGCTATCTCCAGAGAAATCGCGTCGCTATTTCTCTGGCCTTAGCGATTTCGGTTTTCTGTTTTTGATACCTTCCCGCACCTACCAAGATAGTGTCGCTATCTATAGATAGCGTCGCTATCTTCCCCAGACCTGCCAAAATCATGCATTTTCACAAGTATGCAATTTCCAAACGGAATAAACCGGGACCCGAGTTGTAGGTTAGATCCACTCACCTTTCAACTTCTGATTTCCTTAACTCAGTGAGCTAGTATCACTGAGTATCCTTCCCGGTTCCTGTCAACAATATACCGAGTTAGTGATAATCCACCGAATCGTCAAAATCAACAATTTCAACATCTAACCACACAAGACTCAAAAAATGCACATTTTTTGACATCTACAACTAGCCCAAAACCTTCATCAATACAATTGACCATTTTGACCATTTATCAAGTATTCACAACTAGTTGACCCAAACGGGCCAAAAACCCGAACTTGACTAAATTACTTCTACAATTCCATCAACTAGCACACAACTTCTAAACTAGCAATTCACCATAAACTAACAATTCTATTGAGTTCATAACTATCCCAATAGCAAGTATCATACTTGCACAAACTCTAGTTAGTCATTTTGACCCAAACACCAATTAGATCAAGTCACACAATCATCTGTACTAGGTTTTCACCATCCATAACTTACCAAACATAATTTCTCAACCTAATAAACAATTCCATCCATTCTAACATCAAGAAATCCAAGATTTGTCAAAACCCACCTTCAACTTCCACCAATAATGGAGGTTGAAGGTGATTTTCACCAAATCTTGTATTCCTTCAACAATCTACCATACAAATGATGTAAAATCTTGCATAAACACATAAAACAACATCCATTTCAAGATTCATCCATAAAACACTAAAGATCACAAACCCTAGTTCATGACAAAGCTCAAGAACAACAAGAACAAGTAAAGGAGAAGATGTAGCTTACTTCTAGGGTTCTTCTACACAAACTTATGTGTGAATTTCGGACTCTAGCACCAAGAATCAACAAGAACAAGCTCAAGAACAAGTGAGATGGTTTTCTAGAGAGAGAGAGGCAATGGAATAGTGTGTGTGTGGATAAGGCTTTCAAAATGGAGAGAAGGAGGGTATTCCCTCCTCTTTGGCCGGCCAAACACAAGGGGTGGGGCCCCATGTGGCTTTTTCCTTTAATTAACAGTATGCGTCTGAAAAGTCCCTTTCGTAATAAATTTATTTAAAATAGCAAACGGCCTCAAATTTTAAAAACGAAAGCATTTCTGGAAACGATATTTAACAAAGAATCGAAAGATATAAAAATCACGTTTTCATTCCAAATATATCACAAGCCGGGTATTTTAACCCCTTGGTTAAAATACCGCAAAAGACAGCAGGCTAATTAAATTAACTAAACATTTTATCAGATAAACATTTAATAAGATACCTTAAGGTCAATAAACTACTAGGCCGGGTTTTGGGATGTTACAGAAATAGCGTTGGGGCTAGAGATAGCAAACGCTATCTTTTGGAAGATAGCGACGCTATCTCTAGATAGCGGCGCTATCTTGCTGTTTCTGGCAAAAATTTGTATTTTTTTATACTTTTCGATTTTCAGTTGTACCATTAATAGTGGGATGCTAATGGTAGTTTGTGCACATGTTTTTAGAGGTTCGCTATAGTAGGTTTTGGCTACGCTTCGTTACTATTAGATGGGGGCGATCGGACTCCTTCGAATTCGTTACGTAAGGAGGGATCACTGTGCCAATAGTAAAGGAGCCATTGGTAGACTGTTGTTGAGCCGACAACAGTCGAAGGTCTTCGCCCGACCGCCGGTCCTCTCATAACGTCCAATTGCGTGTGGAAGTTTGGACGGGTTTCCCGATTGATTTCTCTTGATTTCTAATTTGTTGTGGTTATGCAAATTAACGTTTATTTCTATTCACTTAGCTTTGTGTTAATCCCTCCTTTGTTGACTCTTTTCAAGTTGTTGGGCATTGACTAGAGTCGGGTTTTGGAAGTCTGACCGTACTCTGGTTTTGAAAACCAAGCCGAGCCTATTTTAGTAACACCGTTTGAAATGTTTGTTATATTTAGCTAATATGTAAATGGTTTTATAACATGTAATATTTAGGACTTATGGTTTTATTTAATCGCTTCTGTATGCTAATAATAAAATAAAAAAATGGCTCTAAGATTGTGGTGTTACATATAAGTAAGAAACTTGTGTTGATAGTCTAATAAGTAGGGGTGTTCAAAACCAAGTACTCAGGTTTCGGATAGTGATTTTTACTACCCAAATCCGGTATCCGAAATTCGGACACTCGGATTTTGGGTATTCGAAATCCAGGTACCCGGTATCCGAAAAAAACAAAATTAACAAACATTTTTCGGATATTTCATGTAATTTTTTGGATATTACGGATATTTTTCAAATATTTCAGGTATTTTTCAGATATATTTCGAGTATCTTCTCAAATATTTTGGGTACTTTTTTTATATTTTTTTATATTTTTTATTTTCCGATAATTTTTTGGATATCGGGTACCCGAAAATTTTGAAAAACACTACCCGTATCCGGTATCCGAAATTCAGATACGCGGATATCCGTTGATTTTTGGATACCCAAATTTCGAATATCAGGTAAGTTTTCAGATACCTAGTTTTTCGGATATTTTTAAACACACTAGTTGTTGAAGTGAGTTTATTAAACTTTTCTATTTTAATAAATATTTAATCTTTGACCCAAAAAGTCAAACACATTATACAAAATTGAAGATATAGTAGATTAATCATTATTAAAACACATACACTACGTTACGAAAAGCCCATAAAAGAAGATTCTTCCGAAAGTTGGCAAGTAACTCCAAAATCTTGTTTCATTCCGTGTTTTTTGAGGTCGGGTTTCTCAAAGGTACATAATCATCATTTTTCATTCATCGATCTCCATTAATTAACTTAAACCCTTACAAATCATTGTTCTCATTCCCACTTCATTCAATCAGATTCACGCAATTTTTAGACGCATTCGATCCTAATTTGATGGTAACAGTAACACTCATTTGATCAATTGGAGTTTGTATGATTGATCGGTTAGATTGATGCATACGATCGTCGTTTAGATTAGTATCAATCATTTAATTAACTGAACTTTGTGCAATTGATCGGTTATTTGAGTTGATTTTTTTGTTTAATTGTTGCTAATTTTGTCATCGATGGCGGATGGAGATGATAAGGACGCCGTATTGAGTGATGTAGAAGAAGAAGATAGTCCTCCGGTGCCGATTGTTATCGGAACTCCGTCGTCTACAGAGCATGTGTCGATCGAGAGATTTCGTGAACTAGCGGCGGAGCTCGATCGTGAACGGCAAGCTCGCGAAGCAGTTGAGAAGTCGAAATCTGAATTGCAAGTTGCGTTTAACAGATTAAAAGCTCTGGCACACGACGCGATTAAAAAGCGAGACGAGAATTCGCGCCAGAGAGACGAGTTTTTGAGATCGAATGAGAAGTTATCGGCGGAATTAGCTGAAATCGTTAACGAAAAATACGAGTTGTTGAAGCAGAAAGATGATTTAGCTAAGCAATTAGAGGAATCGATGAAGGCTAAGGATTCATGTAGATCGGAAATTGAAACGGCGGCACAGATGTTAGTCACCGGAATTGATAAAATCTCCGGTAAGGTTAACAAATTCAAAAATTTCACAGCTGGAGGATTACCTAGATCACAAAAATATACTGGTTTACCTGCTGTTGCTTATGGAGTGATCAAAAGAACAAATGAAATTGTTGAGGAACTTGTTAGACAGTTCGAATTAACAGCAATATCCAGGAATGAAGTTAGGGATCAAATGGAACAAAGAAATTACGAAATCGCCATTGAAGTATCAGAACTTGAAGCTGCAATCAGTGGCCTTAGAGATGAGCTGTCAAAACAAAATTCTGTTGCTGAAAATTTAGAAAAGTCAGTTGATGAAAAAGATCAGATACTAACAGAATATGGTAACAAATTGAGGATTTTAGAACCGTTATTGGTTGATCAACTGAATCATATTTCAAAGATACACAATCAAATTTGTGATGTTTTTAAAATAATTGATGAACACTCAAATTTACCAGATTTGTTGTTTCTCCCACATAAAACAGATGCAGAAGATAATGCACAAGCTTCTTTAGCTGGATTGGAGACGATAAATGAATTAATTTCAGTTATTTTTGAAAAAACAAAAGATTTGGTAACTGAGAGAAATCGGGAAGTTAAAAGTCTAACTGAATCAGTTAATCAGTTAACAAAGGAGAAAGAACATATTGGGTTGTTACTGAGGAGTGCTTTGTCTAGAAGAATGTCAACTGATTTATCTTCAAAAACAAATGAGTTGTTTAAAGTTGCAGAAAATGGATTAAAAGAATCTGGGATTAATTATAAGTTTAGTAATCAAGATGACAACCAAGAATCAGAAGACGATGAAATTTATACTTTGGTGCGTGTTTTACCGTTGACTTTATTATATAGTTAACTTTTTTTGTTTAAGAAATTATTTTTCTGAGATGCTTATTTGCAATGTGCAGGCTGGTGCTCTTGAGAACATTATTAAACAGTCTCAGCTCGAGATAATTGAACTTCAACATACTGTTGAAGGATTAAGGTATTTCCAATTTAATTTAATATACCATCATGATTAATTAATTATATATTTAATTATCTATAGTTGCTAAGTATGGTGTAATTTGGATGCTAATTGTAATTAAGGGCAGAGTCAAGATTACTTAAGGAACATGTTGAAACTCAATCTAAGGAGCTTTTGCAAAGGAAACAACAAGTAGAGGAACTCGAAGAAAAAGAGAAAATAGCAAATGAAAATGTAATTTTTTATTTCTATTATTAATATTTAAACTTTTTTATTAATTATTTTTTATTATTTATTTTTTGTAGGTTGAAGGACTTATGATGGATATTTCTGCAGCTGAAGAAGAAATCACAAGATGGAAGGTAGCTGCACAACAAGAAGCTGCTGCAGGAAAAGCTGTTGAACAAGAGTATATATCACAGGTATATTATGATATTAAACATTTATTTTTTTTTATTAATTTGGTTTATTCTTGATATTAATATTTATATTCAAATTTCACCGAGTCAAAACACTCGAGTAATAACAGGTGCATGTACGTGTATTAAATAAGTAAATGGGCCAAATTGCAACCTATTTAAAACATATTGATTCAGATGTTTACACACCTTTTATTACGCATGACAACGTAAAAAGCGTGGTTTTTTTTTATTTAATAATCGTAGTTTTATTACGTATGACAACATAAAAAACGTGATTTAATCTGTTTGTAATTTTAAATATTGACTAAATTGTGTGCTAAAATTTGTACAGTTATCCACGATATGCCAAGAACTAGAAGAAGCAAAACAAGCTGTAACAGAATCAGAGAAAAAACTAAAATTTAAAGAAGAAACAGCAGCTGCTGCAATGGCAGCTAGAGATGCAGCTGAAACATCATTAAAATTGGCAGACACACGGGCGGCCCGTTTGAGGGAACGGGTCGAAGAGTTGACTAGTCAACTTGAAGGGCTTGATACACGAAAAGGGTTAACTATTGGAAATAGGTCTAGATATGCTTGTTGGCCTTGGGAATGGCTCGGGTTGGAGTCTGTGGGTCCGCGCCAGCTGGACAACACGGGTCAAAATGGTTCAAATGAAATGGAGCTTTCTGAACCACTTCTCTGACTGATATAATGATCGTGTTTTGGGTCAGGTTTATCTTTTTTATTAATTCACGTAAAATGATAGAGTTTTTACACTTTTTTTCTTACGAGACTTTCTTATTGATGATTATGAGTGTTGATATAATGCACAGTATTCTAATCGTGAATAGTATCGACTTTAGACAGTTGATGTGATCAGTTGGTTAAGTTTGAAATCTGGAAGCTATAGCTTATGAAATGTATGCGTATATTGGCAAATCGGTGATTTGTGATGAAAAGTCAAATACGGTTCCTTTGAAATCAGTGCTCGTTTTTTGGGGTTTGCAACTACCAAATTGAAAAAACAAGAAGACTACCCTAAATAATAGTAATAGTAATTGTAAATAACTAATATGTAAAAAAAGTACGAGTATATTACAAGGATGATCAGATTTACGCTAAATACTACACATGGTTATATACTTTAAATTTTTTTTGTTGATAGTCATTTTTGAAAGCTTTTTGCACATAAAGTCTTTTACCCTAACGTCTATTAAACAGAAAAAAGAACACCGGTGTAATATTAAAAGACTAGAAAAGTTGGTTAAACGAACTTAGGCTAAATACGTTAGCAAAAGGTTAGCTTCAAAACAACAAAAATGTCATTTTCTTATATTTTAAGTTTAACAACCGCTGGATCAAAATTACAAAAAAAAATGGTGAAAATAAGGACAAATCCACAAATAAAATTTCAATGAGGGACCAGTCCTGTTATAAACAGGGACCATTTCTATAATCCACTCTAGGTTTTGATACTACATTGTTATCCAACAACCATTGGACTTCATATAGTCTTAATCTTGAACATGATTTTCCATTTGCTTTTTGAAATGTTTGGTATAATAAAAATGTGGTTATTCGTCCTATTAACATCAACATTAACCAGTGACTGACTAATGGCTGTTGTCGTGGTGGTTAGCTCAGGCGGCAAGGATGAGGGTAGTGGCGGAACCCTAGGTGGTAGCCATCAGCATTCCCCAAGAACAAACTTCTCTGAACCAATTTAGAAAAAGCCACAGTTGCTCAACAAGAACCTGATACAAATTCAAAATCATCAATGTTAAAAACTAAAATTTAAACGTAACAAATTCAAAATCATCAAATGAATCAATCTAGATCATAAAACACCTCTTTAAATTAGTTGGATCAGTAATGGAAATCCAATCCATTGAGAAATCATAAACGTAACATGGAAACATTATAATATTTGGGTATTAAACAAGTCTCAACTTTGGCATGTATATATTTACACATACATAGATACACAGTATGTATATGTACACGTATAAAAAAGTTACGCAATATACATATAATGGTATTAACTGCAATCATTTTGTACACAAAGATAAGCATCAGGAAATTATTTAAAAATTCCTTTGTGTTTTAACAAATGCAACGCCTTTTCTAGTAGCTTAAACAAGACTTTAAAATTTGTACCTACATAAAAACATTTTACAATTAACCTTAATCGATTTATGATCAAGAACTATTATTAAGCCTACAAAATATAAAGTTTTTTCCTTTATTTGATCTTAAAGACTAAAATGATATATAATTTGCAGCGTATGGTCCCGGAGGTTTACCCCAAATTTCACGTATGATCCTTTACTTAAAAAAATTACATTGGTGGTCCTTTTTGGGGAACCTTTTGCACCTACAGCCTAAAATGCGTTAAATATTTAAACAGGAAAAGGACACCACCGGTGTAATTTTTTAACAGAAAATATAACGAACATTAGGCTAAGGGACGGTAGCTGCAAAAGGTTTCCAAAAAAAGACTATCAATGTAATTTTTTTAAAGTAAGGATTATACGTGAAATTAGGGGTAAACCTCAGGGACCATTCTTGTAATTAACTCTAATTTGCAAACATTGAAACCATACAAGAAATTACAACCTGGTTGCCTTGCTCTGCAGTCTAAACTTCAACCAAATGCTGATTGTAGCAACAATGCTGACTTCAAACAGCACATATTAAACGGTTTTAATACTCATTCCAAAGTTTAATCAACCTAAATTCCATGTAGACAACTTTAATTAATATAAAATTAGCACACAAATTAACAAAACCATCATCCAAATTCAAAATTAACACACAAACCTTTTCCATTACTTCTTGCAGATGAATCTTTTAACCCAATAGCATTAATTAGGGTTTCTGAAACATCTCTATCAAGAGTAAAACCCTTATCCATCATTTCATCCCAAACCGTACAAGCTAATGATAATTTATTCCCATTTATTAATCCACCAATTATTAATTTAAACGTTACTTCATCAGGACACAAATTTTCCATATTCATCTGCTCAAAAAGATTCATAGCTTCACAAACCCTAGAACCCTTACAGAACCCACTAATCATAGCATTATAAGAAACAACATCGGGTCGAATTTTATGTTCAACCATATCACAAAATACCATATAACCCATGGATATTTGGCCCGTTTTACACATATGATCCACAATCGTGGTGTACAATACCCGATCGGGTAACAAGCCCGAATTTGTCATTTTATCAAGAAGTGTTTTTGCCATGTTGGAATTGTTATCTTTAAGAAACGATTTTATAAGAATTGTGAAAGTAATGATATCGGGTTGGATACCTTGATGGCCCATTTCTTCGTATAACCCGTAAGCCCGTTTCACCCGTGAACATTTGCATAATGCTCTAATAATTGTGTTATATGATATAACATCAACCACACCTTTAACTTCCATTTTTCTCACCATTAACATATACGCTTTTTCAACAAGATTTGCTTTACAAAAACCTTTAATTATTTGGTTATAACTGTAACTATCGAGTTTAAGCCCGTTTCGTTCCATAATTAGCATCAGTTTTTCAGCTTCATCTAACATTAATTCATCACAACAATGATTCAACAACACATTGTAAGTAACTAAATCGGGCGGGCACCCGTTTTTTCTCATGAAGCTCATAATCGCTTGTGCTTTATCTAAACGGCCCGTTTTACAAAACCCGTGAATTAGAACATTATACAGCGATGTACTGAAGTCAACTTTCATTACACCTACGGTCAACTCATAAGCTAAGTCAACTTTGCCAACACTACATAAACCTAATACAAGTGTCCTACAAGCATTAGTATCGGGTCGTATGCCTTTTTGTATCATTGTTTGCCACATTTTAACAGCATTCTCATATTGTTTAGCCCTCATTAAACCGCTTATAACTGTAGTGTAGCTAACAACATCGGGTTGCCTACCTTTTTTGGGCATATTTGCAAACACTTTTAAGGCGATTTCCACCAAAGATTCGGAACATAAAACATTTAAATACATATTATACGCCCACATATCGGGCACAACTCCTAATCGATTCATATCGTGCAAAATTTTATCAATCAATCTAAAGTCTTTAACTTTACATAAACCACATATAAACCTTGAGTAAGTAAACGAATTTAAAGAATACCCTTTTGGAATCATGGCATCGTAATACAACTCCACTAACTCAAAGCGTGAATGACATACCAGAACGCCAATAATTCGGTTGTAATCAATGCTGAAAACTCGACAATCTGACTGAGACATTTCGTCGAACACTTGGAGGGCTTTATCAATAAGACCAGTTTTGACGTAATTTGAAATGAGTGAACGGTATATGAGCCGATGTCTACCAAGAGCTCTATACATATCCAACTGGGTATCTCACGATATACATATCATCACTGATTGAGTGAATTCCGAGCATGAAAATATACTCGGAGATGAAGTGTTGATGGTGAAATGTGTGAAACGAATGAAGTGGAATGTGGGTTTAGTGATCGATTTGGATCCTTTTAGGTACAAATGCAGAGATGCAGTAACAGACGCAGGGAAAGAAATGGGAGAGATTGCTGGTCTGGTCTGGTCGGCCGAGAAGCAGACGGCGAACGAGAAGAGAGAAGCAGCGTCGATGGATCAGGGCCCAAATCCAAATCTTTCAAATTCAAATGGGTTAAGAGATATGGGCTTTTTTAAAACTTGGGCTTTTTTATGTCAGATTTTGTTGGAGATAGAACAAGTGAGTTTTTTAATTTAATAGATTTTTTCAAAAAAAGGAAGGATTATTGTTCTATACTTCCTTGAAAATTAACTTGTATAAACTCCAAATGGTACTTAAAAATGCTACTTAAGATTTATATAATCAATGAGGGATCAAATAAATGACTTCAATAAAGCATTTGGAAGTTTTTACCACTAAGCTATCACCAGATGATTCGTTTAAATAAACCTATTTAGGGCATGTTTGGATAAGCTTTTCAAAAGTGCTTATTGACTTATTGACTTCTTGAGAAGCTAAAATCAAAAAGTAAGGAGCCCTTACTTTTTGATTTTGGCTTCTCAAGAAGCAATAAGTCAATAATTAGCTTTTCCAAAACATTGCCAAACATACCCTTAATTAATTATTTTTCTTAATTTACTTTGCTCAATGTGTGAATAGCACTCTTTTCACCTACCATCTCCGCAAGACTAATTAAAATGTTACAATATGTCAATATGCAACTATATATATATTTTTTCCGTATGGTAATCTTTTAGATTCTTTTGATGTTATAGTGCTAATATAGGATTAAAAACCTACCAAATAGCCAAAAACAATTTGTTTAAAAAAAAACCTAACGTTTTAGCCAATAGTCTAAACCAACCGTACAACCCAAAATCTAAACCAAATAAAAAAACCTAAAGTATGTTGTGTATAATAGCTTCTCAATTCCAGCTGAAAAAAGAAGAAAAGACGGGAAAGGGGAGAAAAAAGGACTTGAGCGGCCGACCGAGACGAGATCAAGAAAACAACAAAAATCGACCTTCATGAATTGATGAGTTCATGTTCAGACTCGTTGGTATATATAATCAAAGATTATATGGAGATGCTTATCCTCAACCCTGCGAGAGGCTGACTTGAGTTCCTCCATTTTGTCCTTCTGCCTACCATATCATTTTAAGGTGCTACTGCTAGTAAAAATTTCTACTGCGGCCCCTTTTTAATATTCTAAGAAATTTAATTGTACAAAATCCACATCATGACATCAACAAGAGACGCATGTTTTTTCGTGTTATAAAGAAAGATTTACTCGTTTATCATGAGATATAACACAAAAATAATCACGCGTAAGAAAATGATGAAAAACAAAACATGACAAATTTAGGTCAAAAAATCAGATCTTTTGTGACATAATTATAAATAAAAAAGATATTGCAATAAATAAATTTATAGGTTGTTACTTGATCTTAACATAGCCATTGTTGGGCCAACTGCACTACCTCTTAAGGCTCTATATGACCATTTGTTCCTTCCACAATCTTTCTTAATCTCTTCACTAATCTCCATTAATTCTGATTTCTTTGCGTTTAAAGCCTCATTCAGTTCATCCCACGTCATAATTTCTTTTTCCTTAGCCACCACTATTCGACAAAAAGAATAGATAAATCAATTAATACTTTTTTATAAATAAATAATATTTATAATATGAATAACAAAGCTAAAATTATACCTGAATTTGGGTCTTTGGAGAGATTTTTGTTACTTCCATTACTGCTAGACAATAACTTTGATGCATCATCATCCTTATCAGTATTTTGATTAATTCCATTACCTACTGATTTTATAGTTTCTGACTTACTTTGCTCAACACTACGAACATCAACAAGAGCTGCAAATTTTATCTGAAAAAAAAATAAGAAAAATCAACCCATTCACATACAAATGGATTGATTTAGGTTATGTTTGACTGCAACGGGTAAAATAAAACAAAAAAGATTAGATAAGATGGGATGAACGGGTCAAACAGTTTGAAAGTCGCCCAAAGTGTGTTTTTATTTTTTGATACATAAAATATTAGATTATTATTGCAATTATACAATTTTTTAATCATATTTGACAGACCAAATATTAACCCAGCCTGATCCATACCAAAGTTGACCCGTTTGACCATCTGAAAGGTTTTAAGTACCTCTAAAGTTCCGTCTTCTTTATAAAGTGAATTTTCAGGGCCATCTTCATCCATCTTATCAGAAACAATTGGATATTCTGGTACTGGTATAAGAACAACGTTATTCCCATCATATTCTGATACTTTTCCAACCTGAAATTATATATTTTTTTCAAAGTTAAAATTAAAAAAAAAAAAAAAAAAACTACAATGGCTTCTTCACATAATTATAATTTCTGTTAATTACCCGGAAAGAAGAGATCTCGGGAGTCCAAGAAGAAGTTAACTCTAGCACACGGTATGCAATGACATCATCTACCTGCAAATTGTAAAAAAAAAAACCCTTAGATTTATGTATGTATGTGTGTGCGTGTGTGTGTGTGTGTGTGAGAGAGAGAGAGAGAGAGAGACCTTAGGTGAGCTGCAAAGAGGGAGTTGGTCAAAGTCAACGAGGTCAACCAAAGGTAGTTGTGTATCTGCAGTCAGCATTGTTAGCTGTTTTTCTTCAGTTGCATTTTGAGAATCATCCTTTTGGAAAGTTGAAAACTTTTCTAAACCCCATTTTTGACCTTTTTTCTTGCTGGTTATACCATTCCACTGAAAAGCTACCTAAAACAGAATTTAATGTTTTAATTAAATAGATATTTCATATTTGAAGGCCATTTTAAAAGTGACATAAATAAAGCAATTGATAAACAAAAATAAAATGCATAGAATGTTAAATTAAAAGAGAACGTACTTCTGGTACTTCGATATGATTTATATCTTCTTCATCTGCGATACAATATCCATTTCAAAATTAATTTGACTAAAAATCTTGAAATTAAATTTTAATAAAAATAACATATTTGACCACAGAACTGGGAAGAAAAGATGTTTTAATGACAATTACTGGCAATCAGAACAAATTTACTCCCAATGTCCCAAATTAATGCAACATTTACTTGATAAATAATTTAATAAAAAAATTAAAATATTAAATACCTTCATCAAGGGGTTCAAACCGAATATGACCTGGCCTGATTACACGTGGAACAAGTTCATTAATCACATTATCATTACATTTTCTTTCTTTTTGTTCCATCATATTCTTATCCACAAGTTTTGCACTCACTTGATCTTTCCTTTAACATCAAATTAAAAAATAATAATAATAAATAAATAAAATTGTACAATTATTAATTGGACCTAAAAAAAACGTATATTTATAATTTTTTTACTACCTAGATATACATTTTTTACAAAATTACTTACGTGCCCGTTTGAATGGCCATTAGCCTCTTTGTTTTCGGATCTAGATACTTCTGGTTCCTGATGTGTATCAAGCTGCAATTTGATATTGTATGTGACATAATTAAGAAAAATTATTTTTTAGCAGATAATTGATAAATCAGTTTGGATAATAACTTACATTTTGTGAAATGTTAGCAAGTTCTCGTTTCCATTTTCTCTTTGCCTTTTTTCTTTTAGCATTTCTACTAGTGCCCTATAATAATTCACACAAATAGTTAATTGTTTAGTTGTAAAATCAGTTAATAGTTGACCGTTAGATGTTGACCAATCAAAAATACACTAGTCAGTTATTTTTATAAGCTGAATCTAGACATATAATTATGAATATACCTTTTTAGCTCCATCAGGTGCAGTTGACTCTTGTTTGACTTCCTCGCCATTATTATCATTGTCAATTTTAACTGTCATAACTACATCATCAGCACCATTCATCACTGCTGAACAATGTTTCTTTTTCCTATTATTCACAAAAACAAATCTAGTAATTATATTTATACAACAGCAAGATTATTTGAATATGGATTACCTCTTATCCTTAGAAGGAGATTTAACACTTTTATCACTCTTTTTCTCCTTGTTTGGTTTAATTTTTTTACTGACGCTTTTAGCTGGAATACATTCATCGTTATTAATGTTTTCATCCTCTATTAAAACTTCATCTTCAACATCATCAATTTCTGTTGATCTTTTTTGCTTCTTTCTATTATTCACAAAAGCAAACACAAAATAAGCTACATACCCAACTTTGGCCCGTTACCCGACCCGACCCGCCAAACCCAATGAATGACTTACTTTGAGCTTTGAAGTTTTTTGGAGACTTTTCTTTTCTTGGTAATTATTTCTTTAGTTAATAATTCTTCCAATTTTTCATCCTCAGATTCACTTTCATATCCACCCGTTTCTTTATCAAATTCTTCATTTGCTAATAGTAACATACCATTATTTACAGTTTCACCCCTGTTATTCTCTCCTTCATCAAGTAAGTTACATGCTTTTTCTCCATCTGTAACTTCACCCAGAGTCAACCTATTTCTTTTCACACTGAAGTAACAACAAAACACGTGTTGACTTGTCAAACAGTTAGTTACAATGTTCATCAAGAAAAATAGTAAAAAGTTAGAATTATACTAACCAAATAATATCATTGTCCTTCAAGATTCGAGTCAACTCAGATGGTGGTAACACATAGCCTTCCATCTACAAGAAGTAAAGGTTTCTTATTCCAAACAACTACCAATTAACAGAAAACGGTAGTGAAATATATAATTCTATATGCTGATTAGCAATTATATATAATTCTATAAATGAGGCTGAATGAATTGATTTTTACCTAAAAACCTATTAATATACATAACATGATCTTCTCCATTTCAAAATTACTAGGTTAGATGCAACATCAAACCCCCCAGAGATTGTAATAAACAACTACTATAGTGTTCAGTAATTTGGAGCTTATTTTGCAGTTTAAGTTTCAGCATTACGATTGTTATGAGAAATTAGGTTCCATTTTGTAGATTACAATTTAAATTATCCTAATGACAAGCAATATATCGAAATTGAAATCAAAACTCACAACATGCTGACTAATCATGTGCGATCTATAAAACCATAATTAGGTTTCTGTACATTTTTGCATTATAAATGAAAATTTAGGGGAGGATAGAGAATTACAAAGAGAAGGATTCCATTAGGGCACGAATTGCGAAGGTTGAATTTGTGGAGAAGATGATTGCAGATGTCTGAGATTTTAGGATGTTGATTTGATTCAATTAGAAGCCAGCTGTGATTCATCCCTAATGTTCGTTGTTTTTGGGTGAGAATCGAACCATCTTCGAAAAGCAAACGAACTCTTAACGATGGTGGTTCCATTTTGTAACTATCTGTATAGAGTGTGGCTGGTGGTAGGTTGAGAAGGTGAAGAAAAAACGGCCGTCGACCGCCGTGCGCCAAAACCCCACCAAAATAAACCTTGATTGGATACGAAGTTATAAACAATCCATCTATTTATTGTATTTTTTAACCCCTCTATTTTCGCTTACACGTTCGATTTATTTTTTAACGTCACTAATTATGTACACTATGTTTTTACAATCAGCTTTTACTTGCCCATCCTATACTTTTACGAGGTTAAAGTTATACTAAATCTTCGTTTTGTTTCTAAAACTTCAAGACTTGTAGATTCGTGGGTGTATTCGTAGAACCAACACCGGTGTGGTAGAACTTTGAGTAGCCATTTGAACATTTTTTAGCTTTTCAAGAGTGTTTTGAAAGTAGATGAGTGTTGTAATTACTAAACTAAATGCAACATATACATTTATAATGAAATATCGGATGACAAAATGATAAAATAAAAATAAAAATAAAAACAAACAAACAGTAATATCCCATTAAACCGGTCATATTATTACCGTTCTAATAAGAAAACAAGGTTGGAATTAGTTTCTCAAACCGGTTTGTAACAACGAGTGGAAAAATCGGGTATAAAAACCGGTTAGTAACGGTTATATTCAAAACCGGGAGGGAACCGGTGGGTTTTCGAGAAACCAGACCAGTTTTGGTCAAAACCGGTCTTGACCGGTTACGGTTTTCGGTCTAAACTAGTTTTGGTTTCGGGTTTTTTGGTCACGGTTACCACCACCCACCATCACTATCACCACCATCACCACCACCAATTGATCAGCTCCAAACCCACTCGATTGTCAGTTCTATACTTCTATATGCACCACCACCTACCACCATCACTATCGTCGCCGCAAAATATATTTACTTGATACTCGTTGGAGCATTATACGGGTACTCTGCTACCATACAATAAATGAAATGAAATGTGACACATTTCAGGTCAAACCAAATAAAATTGAATTTAAATTGACATGCGGAACTCGTTTTATTTAAGGTGTTGAATCTTCTTGTTGAATTTTCGCTACGATTATAATACAGTGGTGATTAACCAGTCAATTTAATCATGATACAATTTAATCATATCGAGTATAGTTAATATGTAGACACTTTAAACATGGAATTTAGCTTTTGACCGGCTAAATTCAGATACCTGATTCCACAAATCCACAATCATGTCCATGAGTCCATCCAAGAAGAAGAAAACGGACCTCGGTATTTCAAAAATAAACTCAATGTTAATATGTTGGTCCAGAAACTAGGCTTGTAAGCAAATCGAATGTTGAACAAACTGTTCATGTGTCATTTATTTGTTGAACGAACGAATATCAACACCATTTTGTTCGTTTAGTTAAATGAATAAACACGAACATAAGCTTCGTTCGTTCATATATGTTTGTTAAACTGTTCGTTGAAATGCGTTTATGTATGTTTATTTCGATAACCATACATCAAGTATTTTAAATACAATAGTGATAGTTATAATATGAATAAATTATGTTGTATTAGTTCATGGTATGTTCTTTCACTTTTTTATTGAATTGTCAAAGAGAAGTTCACGACCACTTAATTTTCCTAATAAACGAACATGAACATCAAAATTCGTTCGTTTAAGCATTTACAAACACTTTATGAACATTTCTTTTAACAAACGAACACGAACAATGTCCCCGTACGTGTTCGTTCAGTTTGTTTACAGGCCTACTAAAAACCCATAATCAGTAAGTTTATTAACTAAACAAAATTAAACCACCAAATATTATTAAAGATGAACAGAACACAAAAGCGATGTCAGCATTTGTTCTCATAATCCAGTAACACGGGAAAGTCGAAAGATGAATTCAAGTACATGCATCATTGAATAATTTTGATACGAAACAACATTTCAACTGAAGGAATCCAACTAAACTATTGGAATGTTTATGAAAAATATAGTTGTAGCAGATCAAATCAAATGTAACAAATCCCTTGTGCACTTGTCCATAACCAATTATCAATGAATATGCTCAATAACCCCTGTAAAATGTAAATCCATTGAGTGAAGTGTGTAAAAATAAGGCAAAACAAATCATTAGTGATTTAAGCTTAAAATTTTCTGAAATCTAACTTCTAATCAATGTTGTAAAATTGATCAAAATTTGTCGGTCAAAATCAGAGCATTTGCCGGTCAAAATCAGCAGAAAACAGAAAAATCGATCAAAATTTGTCAAGGTCAACTAAAGTCAAAATTGATTTTTTTTTTTAATAGTCATTTTTAAGGTTTTCTTTAGTGATTGTAGTTTGTAAATGTATATAGAGGAAACCACCGGATTATGATGGGTATTTTTTAAAATTTTGCAAGGATTTGCTAATATTTATTTTTTTAAAAATAAATTCCTTTATAATTTATGGTCCTCGCCTAGAAACCGATTAATCACTCTCGAGACTGATTAATCGCTTGATGGTGGTCGACGACCGATTTTTACCCCTTGCTTCTAATCAGGTTTGTATCATGCTAAACATGTTTAGTGCATCGATATATATTACTCTCAAAATTATTGCTAATGCAATGCATGACAGAAGAACAAAGAAAACCATCAAATCATTTCATCCAAGTTTAATTCGTTTCATTAATTGCAATCTATAAAGTAGATTTTAAGCTGATATTACTGTCTAACAAACTATGGCCAGAAACCTGGAAATGAAAATGTTTACCATGTTGCAGCAATTAATAACCAAAATCAATAATCTCACAGAAGCTTCTACTTTCATCAACACATAGTTTAGATCAATTAATCAACTAATTACCTACCTAAACCACGTAAAATGCGTAAAAGTGAAACGAAAAGAATCGCATAATCATACCTGACTTTTCTAACGAGAATCGATTTGAGCTTACGAGCTAGATCTTGCGATTTAAGCCTACGCTGAAGATTCTTTCGAGCCAAAATTCGTTTCTCTGAATTTTTGATGTGATATAACTGTTCGTTCTTAATCATTCGTTCAATTCCACTCGATTGCATTATCCGCTGCATATAAGTAAGCCCTCTTTCCAAATTGTTGTTCAAAATCTTCACTCGAATCCCCCGCCATTGCTGTAAATCTGAGTTCCGGTTATTTAATCCGACGTTTGGGCGTGCGAAGATTGACGAGAAGCTCCTGGAAATGGAGTTCATTGTTAGGGTTTGGGTTTTGGGAAATTTTGCTATTCGAACAAATCAGAAAAATCGAAGTTGGGAACTCTAGAAACAAACGGGTCAAGAGGTCCGGTTTGTTAAATGGGCTGATCCATGTCTACTAATTGGGCCGGCTTGAATTAAAAAACCCGAACGCTTTGATCTTTCGTTTAAACTCTAGTTTTAGATTAACGATAAATAGCCGTCAAAAAAAAAAAAAAAAATTAACGATAAATAAATCTAAAAAACAAACTAATTATATGCCCAGTTCATTCATCAATTGACACGTTTCATTTTTATTCCTCTTAATTAATATGGATAATAGGTTGATTTTTTAAATATCTAATCATTCATACACCCATTTTGAGGATATTCAAAAATATTTAAAAAACATACATTTGGAAAAATATCTAAAATATGAATATCTGAAAATCCGAACACAATTTCAGATACCATATCTAAATAGTGTTTTCAAAAAATTTGGATATCCGGTATCCGAAAAATTATTTGAAATATCAAAATATCTGAGTATCCAAAAATTATCCGAAATGTTCAAAAAATAATGAATAATTTGTTTTTTTTTTGGATATCGGAGATCCGGATTTCGGATATCAACATTTTAGATACCGGCTTCAGATAGTAAAATCACTATCCGAAATTTCGGATATCCAAAATTTAGATATTAAAAAAACTCAATACCAGATTTTGAACACCCTACATGCCTTACTGATTTTAGATGTAAGTAAAAAATTTGAGATGTGAAATAAAGTGGATTTCAGAAAAATGTTTTGGGGAATGAATGCTTACGTGTCAATCCTTATTGTGATACTAAACTAACATTTCCGTTTTTGCAAACTCACCATTACATCAGTTGACACTGAAATGACATGAACTGAGACATATTTGTCAACAATACACTTGCACTTCATATTTTTTTAGCTCACAACACTATAAAACGCATACATAAAAATATCAATACCCACATAAAATACCTACTTTTATTTAAACCGGTCCCAACTTTCTCGTTGCTTGCTCCATTGCTATCCCGCATTCTCAGTTGACCACAAGTAACCGATGGTTTTGTGTCATCGTTTTCTCCAAAGTAACACCAATCGACGCCAAATCGAAGCATTAGTTATAAAATGTAGTTAAAAATGAGATATGTTTGAAACTGGCCTCCAAAAAATGGATTGAATTATTGACAAATTGTCATTAAGTTTTCATTTGTTATGAAATGAATTTGGTGTCAAGTAAATGGGTAGGTATCTTTTCAATCTCGTGGGGACAAATTTTGTTTGTATGAACTTTGTCAAGTTGTGGCATCTATGGTATAAAATAAATTATATTACGCCAAACAAGTGAAAAGTGCTAACTTTATTTCGCTTTCATTTTTTAGAAAACTCTCGCGTGTGTAACAAAGTTTTGCAATATTTATAGAAAAAAGAAAATTCCAAAGCTCAATGTTTTGAAAGCTCAGTTCAACCCGTCGGCGGGATCAGTCGAACCAGAATATGAGAAGGCAACCGATAGGAATGAGCCGATTGGAGTGATTATTAGTATAATTTAGTTGAAACTGAGCGGTTAGACATAAAAGTTCTATTGAACCGAACGTAAAAACTGACTTTTCTAAAAAACAATGAGTAAATAAAATATAAATATGAATATTAAATTTAGTTGAAAAATAGATTTTTGATTAATTTTAATTCTTTATGATATATTTTGTATTTTTCTATTATTTTCGCATGTAAATATTATTTACATAATTGTTGAATCATTGTATTTAAGACATTCGTTGATGCAAAAATCGGTTTTAAAACATTGTCAAAACTACACCAATGAATTGACACACGTTCAACAATTTAATACAAACTATAGAGAAGGTCTAACGTTAAAAGTGACTGAAATGATTTTCTAAAAGTTACATGTTCGATCTCTTCTCTAAGTAAGTATTTATCACATATTCATGAAAATGTTCAGAAAAAATAAATGAGAACAGTTAAAATGCGTACATCACGAACACAACTAAACTGTCTCAGAAAATCGTGTTATAAATAGTAACACATTTTAAAAGAAATTAGTAGTTACACAACTTCAAGCAAAAGGTATGCTCAATATTGTCTGAATTTTTATTTGTAAATTTAACTATTGTGTTTGATGATTAGGAATTTCATCTGAACTAAATGATTTTTTAACGACATTCATATCATTAGAATCTAGCAAAATATTAGACTAAGAATGTAACACCTCAAATTTTAATACAAAATATTTGGTCAAAATAATCATTTAATAAAGAGGAGAACTATCTCAAAATACGGATTTACAAAAACCTTTGGTATGAAAATCAGAGTATAAGTTTGGTGTTACAAAATATATCAAAACCAAAGCTAAGTCTAAATCCGTTCTAGTGTTTTTCTACTCTAGGCCCCGCATCTCTATCCATGCGCACATATACCTTCGATCCCGAACCTGAGTACATAGCAAAAGAAACGAAGAGTACGTGAGACAAAAGTCTCGTGAGTTACATGGGTTTAGACCCCGATGATTATAAGTATCATATAACATATAAACAAATATACAAGTAATTCGTTCATCTATCTAGTCACTCTATTGTGACACTATAATCTTTGCTATCCTATCAATCATATCTAGTTATCGGGATGCCCCCGAACTAACTAGAACCACCTTAACTTATTAACCGGGGATCCCCCGCATTAATAAGCTTCAAGGTAAAGGCAAGAGGGAATCGCCCAATCTACCTATACCTGCCTTACTCGCCGGACTACTTCCAGTTAGCAAAACTACTATCATGGAATGGGCCAATGAGGATCCGCCCAAATGCTCCCCATTCCATATCCTCATGACCGGGGATCCCCCGCATCATCACATCGTCTCATCCTTACTATAACTCAACAGTTATTTCAATCAAAGCCCTTGGCTATCACATCAATCATCAAACAAGTTAGTTAACTATATTCAACAACATATAACTAACTCTATATACCAAATTCTACAGAATTATCAATTAGACTCGACATATGTAGTAAAAGGTATTTTCATGGCTATGTACTCAGTAAATTCCACACGTACTCACCTTAGCAATATAATGCTCCAACCGTGATCTTCACACACAATCTCTTTGTTCCAACAATTGATTACTTTTCCAAGACTTCACCAAAAGCCTAATATAACAATCACAAGTTGTTCAACATCACATACTACTAACAACGTATCCATTTATATCTAGATACCATTAACTAACACTTTCCCCCAATAATGGTGATTTACCAAACCATAGGTTTAACCAACCCTTAAGATTCATACAAATCTTAATCATACACTTGTTTCCTTTGTTGAAATACTATCTATTAAGTGTATACATCATTTATTTCACCATTAACCATAACCCCAAGAACTAGGGTTTCAAACCCATACATCAAAATCCATAGATCTAAAGCTACAAAGATGAGGGAGTGAAGATTTACCTTTAATCTTCTCTTATGAGTGAAATCTACCAAGAATTAGTGGAGAAATCGACCCAAACCAGAACTTACACTCAAAAATCGCCAATGGGAGAAAACTAGGGTTTGTGGACTGCATTAATGACCAAAACCCGACTTTAATGCTGCTGTCTGGAATAGTTCGCGTCGCGAACCCGAGTTCGCGATCGTGAACTTCGCGTGTGCGAACTCTTCCCGATCGTGAATCAAACGTGAACTCCGATCTCCAAAATCCACAAATCTCTGTCCCGAGTTCACGATCGTGAACTATAGTTCACGCCGTGAACTCTGCAGCTCAGCAGGGCTGCAGTTTTCGGCTTCCGTCTCGACCCGGTTTCGTCCATAACTTTCTCATACGGTGTCCAAACGGCACGAAACCAATTCCTACATTCCTTAAATGATTTATCCTTATTTATCATATTTTTATACAATTTATTTATTTACAAAATTCGGGTCGTTACAACTATCTACCCCTTAAGAAGATTCCGTCCTCAGAATCTCATCATAGTTCACGAAATCCGGGTATCTCTTCCGAATCTCGTCTTTGACTTCCCAAGTCAAATTTGGTCCAAGGGAATGCTTCCACTTGACCAATACCAACTCGATCTCTTTATTCCGAAGCTTCTTTGTTTTGGTCTCTAGTATAGCTTCGGGTTCCTCAATCAACCAGTCCGTGGCATCAACCCGCAAATCTTGCAATGGGATAATATTTTCAACTTCTCCGATGAACTTCTTCAAATAACTCACGTGAAAGGTGTCATGCACACCTTGAAGCTCGGGTGGAAGTTCCAACTTAAATGCTTGAAGCCCGATTCGCTTCAAAATTTTGAACGACCCGACATACCTCGGACTTAACTTTCCTTTCTTCCCAAACCGCATTACACCTTTCCAAGGTGACACTTTCAACATTACCATATCACCGACATCCAAGTCGTATGGTCTTTTCTTCAAACCCGAATAACTTCTTTGTCTATCTTGGGCGGCTTTCATATTGGCTTGTATTATACCGATCTTTTCATTCGTTACTTCACTATCTCGGGACCCGTGAGTTTCGTCTCTCCCGCTTCAAGCCAACAAGATGGGGTTTTACATTTTCTCCCATACAACGCCTCATACGGCGGCATTTTAATTGTCGAGTGATAGCTATTATTATACGAGAACTCGACTAACGGTAAATGCTCATCCCATTTACCCCCGAAATCCAACACACACGATCTCAACATGTCTTCAACCGTTCGAATTGTTCTTTCACTTTGACCGTCGGTTTGCGGGTGATAAGTCGTGCTCAACCGCAACCTTATACCCAATTCTTCTTGTAACGATCGCCAAAATCTTGAGGTAAACCTCGTGTCTCTATCGGATACAATCGATAATGGAACCCCGTGGAGTCGAACCACCTCATCAAAATATAACTTAGCCAACCTCTCAAGTGGCAAGGTTTCCCGAATGGCTAGAAATAACTGTTGGAATTATGTGCACAGTTAGTCAACCTATGATGATACATCCAAACCTACGAAACACTTAAGGGTCACACCGGTGAGTGCATGTAATACGAGCAAGATATGTAATGATACTACGAAAATAGTCATTATGAATCAGTTAAGTATTAAGTTAAGTTTAACTTATTACTGGATTAGTTTAACTAACTAATTAATACAAGTATTTGTATATTTATTAGTTGAGTAAATATACAATGTGTTAATTAAAGATATCCATGATATGATTTAAAGCTATTAAACCATATAGTAATTGGATAATGTTGTTGTATAAATTATATAAAGGTTATTATATGATTAATTATTAAAAGTATAAATACAAGTATAATTCGTGTATGTATATACCGACTTATATTAGTGTATTAATACTAGATATTTAATAGTTAAGTGCAACAATAATAACTAGTAAAACTATAAGGGTTTAAAGTGTAAGAGGGAAAGTTTAATTAAGAGATTAATCTTAATTAAACTAGAAGGACTTAAATGAATCTTATTCTATTATATATAGAAGGCTTAAGGTTTCATTTAATACTAATCATTCACTTCCTTTATACCCTACACGAAATTCCTCCTCCCTCCTTGGGAGATTTCGGCCGAAACTTGGAACCCAAGTTTGGTGTTCTTCGTTCTTCGTTCGTTCTTCATGTTCTTCGAGTTTCGAAGATCAAGATCGTTGCAAGTGATCATCTAAAGGATCGCTCGTCGTGTTCATCATCAGTGGACTATCTTAAGCTAAACTAAAGTATGATTTATGGAACACTCTTTCTCCTCTTCCCTCTTGTTCGATCGGACGAGAACACCAAGAACCCTAGGGTTCTTGGTGAGTGTTCGACGAACACACACAAGCATTGTGTGTGTTCGAGTTTTTCGTACAAGGTTTCTTTCTTGTTAATCTAGTTTGATTTCCAAGTTCCTATAATCCTCTAGGGTTTAAGGATTAGGTTTAATTCCAATTCCGCTTTTAGGAATTGAATCAGCTAGTTAGTTTTAACCGGTCAAGAACACCATCATGTTCTTACCAGTATGGTTCGAACCAAGTAAACTAGGTGGTCGACCCAATGGGTTGATCAGTGTTATGAAACGCTTCAATAACGCACTCTTGGTCAACCGGTCAACTATGACCCAAATGGCATCATGACCCTTACTCGTCTTAGGCAAACCAACTATGAAATCCATAGTTATGTCTTCCCATTTCCCGGCCGGTACCAACAATGATTGAGCTACCCCATACGGTACTTGATGCTCGGCTTTCACTTGTGCACACGTGGCACATTTCGAGATATACTTGGCTACTCTCGCCTTCATTCCGGGCCACCAATATACCCGTTTCAAATCTTGGTACGTCTTTGTACTTCCCGGGTGAATCGAATACTTTGACTTGTGCACATCATTCAATAACTCTTTTCGGGTACCCCCGAACTTAGGAACCCAAATTCGACCGCCTACGGTTTTCAACCCTTGTGCATTTTCAAGAAAATGTTGGTTCTTACCCAACCGTTCTTGTCTTAACTCGTCTTTTCCCATAACCTCCCGTTGGGCATTCTTGATTCTTTCGATAATACTCGAGACGACTTTAATACGCGTTAATATTCCTCGGTTCGGCTTCTCATAAACTTTTCGGCTCAAAGCATCGGCTACTACATTGGCCTTTCCCGCATTATACACAATCTCACAATCATAGTCGGCGATCAACTCGATCCATCTTCACTGTCGCATATTGAGATCCTTTTGAGTAAACACGTATTGTAGGCTTTTATGATCCATGTACAATGTACACCGAGTACTATATAAATAATGCCTCCATAACTTCAAAGCAAATATAATCACCGCCAACTCCAAGTCGTGTGTCGTGTACCTCAATTCCGCATTTTTCAATTGTCGCGAAGCATATGCGATCACCTTTCCCTTTTGCATCAACACACAACCGAGCCCTTGGTTCGAAGCATCACTATAAACCACAAAATCTTCCATACCATCCGGTAAGGTAAGAATCGGCGCGTTACATAACTTTTCCTTCAACAATTTAAACGCCTCTTCTTGCTTCTTATCCCAAACAAACTTCTCACTCTTTCTTGTTAACTTCGTGAGTGGAATCGCAATTCTCGAGAAGTCTTGTATAAATCTCCGGTAATAACCAGCTAACCCAAGGAAAATTCTTACTTCGGTGGGAGTTCTCGGAGGCTCTGATGTGTGAAAACTAGTTATAAAATAATAACCTAAAATACGCCTTCTCTAGATTACCACACTCTTAGGCAAGTATGACCTAATCGTGAGCAATATAGTTCAGGTAAGTACTTCAGGTTTTCGTTTCCGCAGGGAACAGTTAGGCCGACTAAATAGTCTAAAACTAATGATTTAATCTAAACGAATGCATAAAGTAGGGTTTTTTGATTTTAAACTATTTAAATGAAGAAACTGATTAAAAGTAAATTTGAGCTTTCGAAAACTGAAACAAGTTGACAAAGTATTAAAACGGTGTTCAAATATGAGAGGGAATATTCACTATGATCGATTCCATCTAGTTCTAGGTTTGGTTGGTTAAGTCCCGATTTAATTGGTGTTCTAGAAGTCAGGAAAGCAGTGGTCTCTAGCTTCCTACAATGACCGTATTATCATTCCTAAGAAATGTTTTCCTAAAGAATCATAGTATGGTCACACTTCGGCTTGTTAATTATAGCTAGGCCCGGATTTCCGTTGCCTTCTAATCTCGAATTCGGTCGTTACTAAGATTAGACTTTCGGTTTCACCTAAGTTATTTGGTGCTTAAACTCGAATCCCTGGATCTAGTGGATTGCCAACTACGTCACCGGGGTGAAAAGTTGAAGTAATTATTAACTACAATTACTAGTGGTCACTCAACAAAATAATTAATAATCAACAGTTAAAACTATCAAAAATTCAAGAATTAACCGAAAGGGTATTTTATATAAATAAACAAGTGTTCAAAACCAATGTTAAAATCATAAAAATACCAAACCTAAAGCCTAGATTTCATCTAATCATAGTGAATATAAATGATTAGCACATAGACATGCTAAACATCGCAAAACAAACGTAAGTATTCAATAGAACAAACATAATAAAGGTCGATAATGATTAAAAACCGAAATATATGAATGGAATTGAAGATCTTGAAGCTTGAAACCCCTTAAATTCGTCCACAATGGCTCCTCTAGGTCAAAAGTAGGCTGCCAAAAAGATCCCCTAAAGAATGGCTGAATTTTGGCTTAAATACCCCTTTTTTCGATTTGCTCGAGTACTCGACCAAGGGTCTGTCGAGCACTCGACAGAGGGACACTCGCACGCGACAGGGTGCGACAGGGGTCTGCTCGCGCCCCTCGAGCATGTCTGAATTTCGGAATTTGCTGAATTTTTACGTTTTTGGCCCTTTTCTTCTATAATTTGGACTTTTGACCTGCATTTTATCAACAACATCATAAATTAGGCATAAACACTTCTTTTTACTTATAAAACAAGCCTAAAAATACAATATTGACGGATTTAAATATGTATAAATCCGTCGATATCAAGATGCCCACACTTGAACATTGCTTGTCCTCAAGCAAATCATCGTAAGAAAAATTAATTAACTAGATAATGAATTAACACAATAGACACTTTTCTCAATTTCATTAATAGAAATACAACAATTTTCAGAACCTAGTCCAATTTAGCAGTTAAAATTTAGCAGTTAAGTTTGTGCAGGACACTAGCTAACTTTTCACAAATCTAATCAAATCTTTAACTATGCTAATTATACTACTTTTTAACTTAGATCCTAATCCATCCTTGTATAACCTATAAATACCATCTTTATGAAAATTACCCAACTAGTAAGGTTAAAAGAAGAAAATTTAGTTTATTTATTCATTTCATAGCTTATTTGCTTTATTTTTCATGCTTTGCATGTTTATTTATTTATTTACTTATTTTTCATTTCTTTTTATACATGCTTTGCATGTTTGCTAAATTTATTTATTTATTTTGTTTGGAAGAGAGAACCACAACTTTCATTGAGCACCCGTGTAAAAGACTTTCGACCAACATGTCCAGATCAGTTGACCTTAAAATGCTAGGTTTGAAGGACCCCTCGGGCCTACTCGTCGGAAACCTAAGGTCGGCTAATTGTTCTCCCTAAGTATTTAATTAGGAATTTATTCAAGCATCGATTTGAACCTCAGCTTACATTGTGAACCCGCGTAAAAGACTTTCAACCAACATGTCCAGATCAGTTGACCTTAGAATGCTAGGTTTGAGGGACCCCTCGGGCGTATTTGTCGGGAACACAAGGCCGGATGATTATTCTCACCGATTCTCAAATTTTTCTTTTATATTTACTATTTAGCAATTTATTCACGTAAACTAAAAGCTCTTAATCCAACCTAATGCCATCGGGAGCTAGCTTTGCTAATCTTAATTTTCTAAAAGACAATTCTTATAGATTTTACAAGACATTTCAAATTTTCCAAGTTAAGAAGTGGTTTAATAAACGAGTTAAAAAATTAATTAGATCGGTGAAAAGCCACAAAAATTGACACATAAAAGCTAGTTAAAATTTTGCCCTTTAAAAAGAACTTTATTGTCTAAAAATTGCTTTCTAAGATTGAGATGTGTCTAAAAAAAATTTGTTGATTCAAACAATTTTGTGTATTTAAATGATTTCCTAGAGAAATCCAAGTGGTGAAACTCACCCCCATGCCCACACTTAAAGCTTTGCATTGTCCCCAATGCAATAGTATTTTAAACAAATGGGTAAAAGTAAATAAATAAGTAAAGGAAAGGTACTCCCTGGGGGTGCTTTGTGTTGATTCCATGCTTTTGTGGTCCAAAAGAATATGCTCCAATTCCAAGTTTCGACTCCAAACAAGAATTTTGTTCTAAACATCACAACCAACATAAACACAAATAAAAGTAGAAGACATAAAATAAAGTAAAGTAGTAACATAGTCGGATAGTAAAGTACAACCAAATCGAACGAAAAGAAATAAAATGAAAATAAAATTGTTCGAATTCAAAGAGAAACAGAAGGATCACTGGCCAAGATCATCGCGGTGCGGTGTCGAGTCATGTTGCTGGTACCATGCGTCATAAGTGTCGAAGTTCGGTGGTGCTGTCATGCTCGGGGCCCAGTATGGCATTGGGTTGTAGCCAACTGGTAAGGCAGGTTGAGACCCAAATGATGTTGTTGTGGCCCGAGCTTGCAAATTCTGAGACATTTGCAACCGCTCGCCTTGGTAATAATTTCGTTGGAGTTGCAATTACATGTCTCCCATATATTGCCTGACTCCAACGTATTCGGTTTGTAGGCCCACCATGTGTACCTTCAAATTTTCTATATCTGTATGAAAACCACATATCCGCATGTCGAGTTTTCGAAAAGATTGAAACGGGTCAAATGCGGATGGTGTTGTACGAGAACCCGATGCTTGACCTTGACTTTGAATGATATTTTCCATATCTACTTGCATCGCCTCTTGATTTAGTGGTGCCGCCACTTCTTCGTCTTCACTTTCTAACCCATGTTCCCGTCTTGCTTTCTTTCTTAGCCTGATCTCTTCTTGCCTCCTTAGCTCTTTCTCTCTTTCAACCCCGAAATCCCATTCATAATGTTTGGTTCTTTCAATTCTTTTTATTGCATGCATACCCTTTAAGGCGTTTTTATCGAGCCATCCCGTCTCTAGGGTTTTTAAAGAAGCCTTAACTCGCGGAGTAAGTATACCGTAGGTTTTTGTAAGTCAGGAGATGTACTGACCCCACACAGACCACTGGCGGTTTTTTTCCTGTCGCTTCACTCAGAAATTGGGCGCTAACGTATGGCACGTGAGTGAAAGCTCGTGAATCCTTCAAACAAATTAATAGCCAAAGGTCCATTTGACACCCACTTTCTCTCTACTGTCTTTCCTTTGGTTTATAGTATTGGCAATTATCCGGTGGAGGACTTTATCCTCGGTTGCGTACATTTTTGATGATTTTGTATTGGCGTTTTCATACTCGCCAGCACCAATTTCTGCCCAAATGGGTCCATAACGGATATCATCTGCGGGTTCCATCTCACATAGGGATAAGTAACGGTGAAATTCAGGTTGTTCCATGTCGTCTTCTTTATAGAGCTTAAGACGTGTAGCCAAACCTTTCAACGATAGTTCCCGATATTCACCCCCTAACCAGAACCACATACAAGGAACTTCAAAACCCTCTTTGGCGTCTGCTTTGTTGAAGTGGAAAGACAACAGGAATTGGTAAACCAGTTATGTGTAGATTGGTTTTCTCATTTCTAAGGCTACTTCCCATGCATTACACTTCACTATCGGTACATCGTTCTCATCAAGGAGAAATCGGGGATAGTATTCTCGTAGGTTCTGAACTCTTCGTACATCTTCCATATATTTCCAATCTAGAGTTCTACCCGGTTCAACTGATCTGTTTTTTATATCTTCATATTTAGCTTTAACTTTCTCTCTTGTATCGGGGTTAGGAATGGTGTTAAAGTTCATGAACACATGTTTTCCTCGTACAATTAATTCTCGGGGAAGGCCATCTTCGTGTTACGAAGTGGACTTGGATGACCCGGCAGCACCTCTTGGTCTCTGTCAAATAATCACATAAGAATTTAATTAATTAGAAGTGTTATATAACATAAATTTTTTAAAACAATTAAGGGAGTCGATAAAAGATATAGACTAATTTATAAATCCGTTTTCCCTTACCCACACTTAGTTATAAACATAATTATACAATTGTGTTTAACTAAGTGTGGTTTAATGTAACACTTAAAATTAATTTTACATTGAAGTTCATATAAAAATTTTCCAACAAATTGTTAACATTTGTATTTTAAGACCAAAAACCATATGTAAAGATGAAAATTTAGCCACATTGTATAAAATTGAACTAGTATTGCTACTAATTCTATTCAAATCTGTTGTATATCATAATGTGGTGATTTGTAAGCCCTAAACTACATGATTTTCGGATTTTGCGTCAAGTTCTACCCTAGTTCATGAAGTTTCTTCCCAAAGACCAATTTAAGTTCAAAAATTCGGATTTGATACCAAGATATAGTACAAATTCGACTATATTACGGCTTATCACTTCAAAATACCAAGAACTACAAGCAAAATCCAAACAATTTGAAATAAATTCAAATTTTCGGCCCTAATTCAAAAACCCTAACAAAATTAAGATTCTACTCCTAAAAGATAATTAAATGATGAAAAGAAGAGTAAATTAACCTTAGATGCCATGGATTTGAAGAAGGGAAGAAGATTCGGCCGAAGATTAGGGCTGGAATGGGTGATTCGGTGGTGGGATCGAACGGAGAAGAACAACGATGGGTGGTTTGGGGTTCTGGACGCGACCGAAAACGAGCGAAGGGGTATGTAACATCCCGAGACCCGACCCTTAATATTTTATTACTTTCGGTAAGTAATATCTTATCGTTTATTATTTTATATAATTTTATTTGATTTAATTGAATTAATTGTATTTTGTAACCATGGGGTTAAAAATTAAGTAAAACTGAGATATTTAAATGTTAAAATGATTTTTACATATTTGGGTTCATTTCTGAACCAGGATTCCAAAAATGTCTTTGTTGTTAAAATTGGAGTTAGTTAGGTCTAAATTAATTATCTGCGAACCTAATAACCTATACTGCATTTTAATGAAAATACCTGTTGTGGGGGAAGGGGGTGCGTGGCCTTGTACTAGACAGATGTCATTTTACTCCTCATTTTCTCTGGTCTCTCTCTCTGTCTCGACACCACACACACACACAGCACATTCTTGGAGTTTTCTTGCAAAATTGAAGAATTGGTGCTAAAATCCTTTGATTTCTGCTGTAATTTCATGATTAGAAGCAAGATTAAGTAAGTTTCCTTCCTTCTTTAGCTAGGATATCATCTTCTTGATATAGGGATGAACTAGGGTTCTTGAGCTAGTGGGTTTTCATGAAGTTCTTGTTGAATCTTGATGGAAATCCGAAATTGATGCTTGATTTGGTGTTTATTTGAGTTCTTGCAAGTATTGTATGATTTGTTGTTAGTGTTAGCTCATTTGGTGAAGCTTTCATAAAGCTTCATCAATGGTGGTTTTGGGGAAGAAGATGGAGATCTTCCCTAAATTGGTGAAATGTGAATCTTGTTATCCTCATGGTGTTATTATGTTAAATTATGCATGTGAGAATTATAATTGTTAGTTATATGGATGACTAGTTAACTATCGTGAAATTGACAATTTATGGTAGTGTTTGGATAAGCAAGAAATTGGTGATAAACTAGTAAATTGTGAATTGTTGACTTTGGTCAAACCTGGGAATTGACTTTTAGTCTTGTATGGCTTGTAAACTTTAATTATCAATTTCATGTTAGAAATGTGTTAGTTGAATGAATTGTAAGATCAAGTGTGTTGATTTCGTGTCTTGACCCGCTTGGTTGCTTAATTGTGCAATTGACTTAAGTAAAGTCAAAATTGGTAACACTTGCAATTGGATGCAAGAAGTATGTTGGTTATGTAATTTTGATGTTGATCATGTAGTCTAACTCATTGGATAATGTTGTGTGAATGTCCGACTCATGGTTCTTGTTTTGACCCGTTTGGGCCTAAGGTGCAATTTGGCCAATTGGCATAATGAATTGACTTGATGAACTATTAGACTTTAGTATTGGTTATATGTACAATTGCAAGTAATTGGTTGTAAGATATTGTTGCAAGATTTGACCTTAAGCTTGTATTATTTATTAAACATTTGGTGATTTCGGGTAACTAATTCGGTATTCATTTTGTACAGGAAAAGGGAAGGAGCCTCAGTGATATAAGATCATTGAGCTCGGTACGAATAAGGAAGCTAAGGTGAGTGGACTTAACCTTCTTTCTTGTGTGATGTACAAAATTAGGGAATGGTAGAGTTTTGAGAAAGGGTGCAGGAATTGGGTATCTGAGAGAGTTCGCGTCGCGAACTTGTGGTCGCGATCGCGAACTCGGGACAGAGAAATTGGGGTCTGGTCGTGATGTAGTTCCCGATTCGTGAACTCTTAGTTCGCGACGCGAACTCTGAGTTCCCGACGCGAACTATGTCAGGAACAGATTCTTGGCTGCAATTCTTTTTACAAGTTTATACTTGGTCTAGTGGTTAATGGTAGTATGTGCACATGTTTTTTAGAGGTTAGCTATGGTGGTTTTCGGCTACGCTTCGTTAATCTTGGTGGGGGCGATCGGACTCCTTCGTATTCGTTATGTAAGGAGGGATCACCGTGCCTCTAGTAAAGAAGCCATCGGTTGACTGTTGTTGGCCGACAACAGTTGAAGGTCCTCGCCCGACCGCCGATCCTCTTTTAACGTCCAATTGCTTGTGGAAGTTTGGACGGATTTCTCCCTATTGATTTCTCTTGATTTTCTAATTTGTTATGGTTATGCAAATTGATGTTTATTTCTATTCACTTAGCTTTATGCTAATCCCTCATTTGTTGACTCTTTTCAGGTTGTGGTTTTAGCTTGACGAGAGTCGGGTTTTGGAAGTATGACCGCACTCTGATTTTGTATACCGGGTCGAGCCTGTTTTAGTAACACCTTAAAATGTTTAAAATATTTAGTTAATTTGTAAGGTTTTATGTTGTGTAATAATTTAGGATGTATGGTTTCTTAAATCGCTTCCGTATGTTTATTTATTTAAAAAAAAAATGGCTCTAGATTGTGGTGTTACAATTTGGTATCAGAGCCTAGGTTTGGCGATGGTTGCACATTTAGGTGTACCATTCCCAAATCTTGGCTCGAGTTGGTCAAACTTCCTTAATTATGGGACTGGATTAGTCGAGTGAATATGAATTGTGTGTCAGTAGTAGTTAGTAGATAGGTACTAACGATTTAAACTAATAGTTCGTGAGATGTTGTGTTTGTTACAGATATGACAGATAACGATCCCAATCCGCCGATAACCATGCCGAACCCCGAACAAGGAATCATTGGTACTTCCCGGGATACAAATGAAGACAGGGAAGATTATATTATAATAATGGAAAGTCGACTGGAACATCTTCAAAATCTGGTTGATAGCATGAGCCAGAACCAAAATAACCAACCACCAAATTTCCCTCCCGTGTTTACTTCATCAATGCCCGTTCCTACCATGCAGATTCCCACAACTCCCGCCTTTACCATGACGGTTCCCCTAATGTCAACCATATCCGAACCTCATCCATTAATGTCACAACCACAATACTATTATGTTAATCCAAGCCAAGGTTTACCTCAATACCAATTCACCAATCAACCTTACCCATTCGGTATGAAACCGAATTGCACATTTAAACAATTTCTAGACTGTAAACCTCCCGAATTCAGTGGGAGTAGAGATCCCAATGTCACTATGAACTGGTTAAGGGAAATGGAGAGAACTCTAGACGCTTGCGGGTGTGATGACCAACACCGGGTGATGTATGCCACACGGAAATTAGTAGGTGGTGCTATGACTTGGTGGGATACCTTGATTGAACATCTACCCAAAGAAGTCAAAAATAGTATAACATGGGATAAATTTAAGGAACAAGTGTGCAAACGTTACTGTAATTCATTCGAGATGGATAGAATTCGGTCTGAATTCTTAAATCTGAGAATGACCGAGAGAATGACGGTTGATGATTTGATCGAACAATTTAATGAAAAGCTGAGGTTTGTGCAACAATGGGTTCCCGATGAGCCATCGAAAATAAAGCATTTTATTGGTGCTTTGCGACCCGAGTACCGAACTACTGCAAGGCTTGCTACCACACTATCACAGGCTTTTGATTTGGCCAAAACTATTGAAGGTGATTTAAATTCTCGTGATTGGGTGACCCAAGATAGACCCGGGTATCAAAAGTTCAAGTCCACACAATCGGGTTCTCAACAAAGCAAGAAGGGGCAAAGAAATCAAAGGTTTACTAGTCCGAATCGTAAACAGTCGGGTGGAAATTCGGGTCAAAAGACACAGTGGTGTGTTAGATGTAGATCTTCTCATAGTGGGGCTTGTACGGCCCAAACGATGCGGTGTGTCAGGTGCGGTCAGTATGGGCACGAGATGAATGATTGTAAATTCCCAAGAAGAGTTTGCTGGAATTGTCATAAAGAAGGTCACAGAGTCGGTGATTGTCCTTCGGATAGAAGATCGGGTTCGAGTTCTGGGTCGGTTGGGGGATCGGTGGCATCATCTCCTCAAAAGAGGAAGAACCGTCCTACATCAGAGGGTCGAGCCTTCAAAATGACGGTCGAAGAGGCTACCACTACTGACGATGTCGTCACTGGTATGTTCCCGATAAATAACATTAATGCTCGTGTGTTGTTTGATTCTGGAGCTAATCGCTCATTTATTTCTGTGGACTTTCATGCTAAGTTAAAATTGCCTACATCTGTGGTAACTACTCCATTGGAAGTGGAGGTAGCTGATGGTTATGTGGTGCCAGTCACAACATCTGTGACTGGGGCAAATATTAATATTGATGGGGCGTGTTTTAATATGTTTTTACTCTTAATGCCAATATCTGGTTTTGATGTGGTCCTTGGAATGGATTGGCTTAGTTTAAATAAAGCATTAATAGATTGTGATAAGAAATTGATTGCATTTCCATTACCTGACGGGACACACGTAGTGGCCCGCGGGGATCGGGTTAATACATCTCTCCCTATTATTTCGTTTATGAAAGCTAGAAAATCTCTGGTCAAAGGATGTGAATCGTTTCTTGCTTATGCCATTGATGTCAGAAAAGAAAAGCAGGTTGTTAGAGACATCCGGGTGGTATCGGAATACCCGGAGGTCTTTCCCGATGAGTTGCCTGGGTTACCTCCTATTCGGGAGGTAGAATTTAAAATCGATTTGGTTCCGGGAGCCAGTCCCGTAGCCAGGGCTCCGTACAGATTAGCACCGTCAGAAATTCGGGAAATGATGACACAGATACAAGAATTATTGGATAAGGGTTTTATCAGACCGAGTTCTTCGCCTTGGGGTGCACCAGTTTTGTTTGTTAAAAAGAAAGACGGTACCATGAGAATGTGTATTGATTACCGCGAGTTGAACAAACGAACAGTTAAGAATAAGTATCCGTTGCCGCGTATAGATGATTTGTTTGATCAGTTGCAAGGGGCTTCATACTTTTCAAAGATTGATTTAAGGTCGGGTTATCATCAAGTCCGGGTTCGTGAGAACGATATCCCAAAAACCGCGATTCGAACGAGATACGGTCATTACGAATTTCTAGTCATGCCGTTCGGTTTGACGAATGCTCCCGCTATATTCATGGATCTTATGAACCGGGTATGTCGACCGTTTCTCGATAAATTTGTAATTGTTTTTATTGATGATATACTTATATATTCCAAAACCGATTTGGATCATGAGAATCACTTAAGGCAAGTTTTAGACACTTTGAAACGGGAACAACTCTATGCTAAGTTCTCGAAGTGTGAGTTTTGGCTTCGTGAGGTTCAGTTTTTGGGGCATGTAATTTGTAAAGAAGGGGTGAAAAGTGGACCCGTCTAAGATAACCGCGGTGATGAATTGGAGTGCCCCGAAGACTCCATCCGAAATTAAAAGTTTTCTAGGTTTGGCCGGTTATTATAGAAGGTTCATCAAGAATTTCTCAAAGATGGCTAGTCCGTTGACAAAGTTGACACGAAAAGATGTTTCATATCGGTGGGGTGATGAACAAGAAAAGGCGTTTCAATTGTTAAAACAATTATTGTATCAAGCTCCAATACTAGCCTTACCCGAGGGCTCGGATGATTTTATAGTTTATTGTGATGCATCTTATTCGGGTTTGGGTTGTGTATTAATGCAAAGAGACCGGGTGATTGCTTATGCCTCTCGTCAATTGAAATCCCATGAAAAGAATTACCCGACCCATGATTTAGAGCTCGCGGCGGTGATTTTTGCGTTAAAGTTGTGGAGACATTATCTTTATGGAACTAAATGTGTTATATGTACCGATCATAAAAGTCTTCAATATGTTTTCACACAAAAAGATTTAAATGTAAGACAACGAAGGTGGTTAGAGCTCATTAAAGACTATGATTGTGAAATTCGGTACCACCCGGGGAAAGCTAATGTAGTTGCCGATGCCTTAAGCCGTAAGGGATCATCGGAAGTGATCCAATTCATGCGTATGGAAATCGTGTCAGATCTTGTCGATAGGTTGAGAATATGTCAAATAGAAGCCTTAAAAGACGAAAACTTGAAATCGGAAATTATGTTAAAGCGGAAAGATGAGTTGGTTGATGATTCGCGAAGGTTGAAAACGTTTCGATCACGAATTTGGGTACCGTTACTTGGGGGATTACGGGAATTAATACTAGTAGAATCACACAAATCACGTTTATCTATCCATCCGGGTTGTACAAAGATGTACAATGATTTGAAAGTTTTGTATTGGTGGCCCTCTATGAAGTTAGATATTGCCCGATTTGTTGAAACATGCCATGTTTGTGCTCAAGTCAAGGCCGAACATCAAAAACCGTATGGGTCGTTAAAACAGTTAGATATTCCCGCGTGGAAATGGGAGAATATTACAATGGATTTCGTCACGAAATTACCTCGTACCCAAAAGAATCACGACATGATATGGGTAATTGTCGATCGGTTGACCAAAAGTGCTCACTTTTTGGCCACAAACGAAACCGCGTCGCTCGACAAATTGGCTAAGTTATATATTGATGAAATAGTTTCCCGACATGGTATCCCATTATCTATTGTGTCCGATCGGGATCCACGGTTTGTTTCTCATTTTTGGAAGAGTTTGCAAAGAGAATTAGGTTCTCGAGTGAATCTGAGCACGGCGTATCACCCACAAACAGACGGTCAGACAGAAAGAACCATTCAGACTTTGGAAGATATGTTACGGGCTTGTGTAATGGAATATGGTGGGTCGTGGGATTCTCATTTGCCTTTGATTGAATTCGCTTATAACAACTCGTATCATTCGAGTATTAAAATGCCACCATATGAAATGTTGTATGGTAGACGGTGTAGAACTCCCACATGTTGGCTTGAAGCGGGAGAAAAACAGTTTGCGGGTCCCGAGATTGTTCAGATAACGGCCGATAAGGTGGCAATTGCACGTGAAAAGTTAAAAGCCGCTCGGGATAGACAGAAAATGTATGCGGATCCACGGCGTCGACCCGTAACTTTTGTTGAGGGTGAACGGGTTTATTTGAAAGTATCTCCATGGAAAGGTGTTATTCGTTTCGGAAAACGGGGAAAATTAGCACCGAGATTTATTGGCCCGTTTGTTATTCGTCAAGTGGTGAATGACTAAACCGTTGCATTTGATCTTCCTCCTGAATTGTCGGGTATTCATGACACGTTTAATGTGTGTTATTTGAGGAAGTGTAATAGTGATGAGGAAATACCGGTATTACCGATTGCAGATTTAAAGGTGGATTCGAGAAAAAGGTTAATTGAGGAGCCGGTTGAAATTTTGGATCGTAAGGTAACAAAGTTGAGAAAGAAACAGATCCCGATGGTGCTGGTTAAGTGGAATCATAGTTTGGGTGCCGATATGACGTGGGAAACCGAATCAGATATGAAGAATCGATATCCGGATTTATTTGAACCAAGGTGAGATTCCGGGGACGGAATCTCTTTAAGGAGGGGAGATTTGTAACATCCCGAGACCCGACCCTTAATATTTTATTATTTTATTATTTTATATAATTTTATTTGATTTAATTGAATTAATTGTATTTTGTAACCATGGGGTTAAAAATTAAGTAAAACTGAGATATTTAAATGTTAAAATGATTTTTACATATTTGGGTTCATTTCTGAACCAGGATTCCAAAAATGTCTTTGTTGTTAAAATTGGAGTTAGTTAGGTCTAAATTAATTATCTGCGAACCTAATAACCTATACTGCATTTTAATGAAAATACCTGTTGTGGGGGAAGGGGGTGCGCGGCCTTGTACTAGACAGATGTCATTTTACTCCTCATTTTCTCTGGTCTCTCTCTGTCTCGACACCACACACACACACAGCACATTCTTGGAGTTTTCTTGCAAAATTGAAGAATTGGTGCTAAAATCCTTTGATTTCTGCTGTAATTTCGTGATTAGAAGCAAGATTAAGTAAGTTTCCTTCCTTCTTTAGCTAGGATTTCATGTTCTTGATATAGGGATGAACTAGGGTTCTTGAGCTAGTGGGTTTTCATGAAGTTCTTGTTGAATCTTGATGGAAATCCGAAATTGATGCTTGATTTGGTGTTTATTTGAGTTCTTGCAAGTATTGTATGATTTGTTGTTAGTGTTAGCTCATTTGGTGAAGCTTTCATAAAGCTTCATCAATGGTGGTTTTGGGGAAGAAGATGGAGATCTTCCCTAAATTGGTGAAATGTGAATCTTGTTATCCTCATGGTGTTATTATGTTAAATTATGCATGTGAGAATTATAATTGTTAGTTATAAGGATGACTAGTTAACTATTGTGAAATTGACAATTTATGGTAGTGTTTGGATAAGCAAGAAATTGGTGATAAACTAGTAAATTGTGAATTGTTGACTTTGGTCAAACCTGGGAATTGACTTTTAGTCTTGTATGGCTTGTTAACTTCAATTATCAATTTCATGTTAGAAATGTGTTAGTTGAATGAATTGTAAGATCAAGTGTGTTGATTTCGTGTCTTGACCCGCTTGGTTGCTTAATTGTGCAATTGACTTAAGTAAAGTCAAAATTGGTAACACTTGCAATTGGATGCAAGAAGTATGTTGGTTATGTAATTTTGATGTTGATCATGTAGTCTAACTCATTGGATAATGTTGTGTAAATGTCCGACTCATGGTTCTTGTTTTGACCCGTTTGGGCCTAAGGTGCAATTTGGCCAATTGGCATAATGAATTGACTTGATGAACTATTAGACTTTAGTATTGGTTATATGTACAATTGCAAGTAATTGGTTGTAAGATATTGTTGCAAGATTTATCCTTAAGCTTGTATTATTTATTAAACATTTGGTGATTTCGGGTAACTAATTCGGTATTCATTTTGTACAGGAAAAGGGAAGGAGCCTCAGTGATATAAAATCATTGAGCTCGGTACGAATAAGGAAGCTAAGGTGAGTGGACTTAACCTTCTTTCTTGTGTGATGTACAAAATTAGGGAATGGTAGAGTTTTGAGAAAAAGTGCAGGAATTGGGTATCTGAGAGAGTTCGCGTCGCGAACTTGTGGTCGCGATCGCGAACTCGGGACAGAGAAATTGGGGTCTGGTCATGATGTAGTTCCCGATTCGTGAACTCTTAGTTCGCGACGCGAACTCTGAGTTCCCGACGCGAACTATGTCAGGAACAGATTCTTGGCTGCAATTCTTTTTACAAGTTTATACTTGGTCTAGTGGTTAATGGTAGTATGTGCACATGTTTTTTAGAGGTTAGCTATGGTGGTTTTCGGCTACGCTTCGTTACTCTTGGTGGGGGCGATCGGACTCCTTCGTATTCGTTATGTAAGGAGGGATCACCGTGCCTCTAGTAAAGAAGCCATCGGTTGACTGTTGTTGGCCGACAACAGTTGAAGGTCCTCGCCCGACCGCCGATCCTCTTTTAACGTCCAATTGCTTGTGGAAGTTTGGACGGATTTCTCCCTATTGATTTCTCTTGATTTTCTAATTTGTTGTGGTTATGCAAATTGATGTTTATTTCTATTCACTTAGCTTTGTGCTAATCCCTCATTTGTTGACTCTTTTCAGGTTGTGGTTTTAGCTTGACGAGAGTCGGGTTTTGGAAGTATGACCGCACTCTGATTTTGTATACCGGGTCGAGCCTGTTTTAGTAACACCTTAAAATGTTTAAAATATTTAGTTAATTTGTAAGGTTTTATGTTGTGTAATAATTTAGGATGTATGGTTTCTTAAATCGCTTCCGTATGTTTATTTATTTAAAAAAAAAAAAATGGCTCTAGATTGTGGTGTTACAGGGTAAGCCCTATCAGTTGCGGGACGCGACAGGCCAGGCCTCGAGGGCGTGACAAATAGGAATCCGGATCGAAGATTTTGGCTCGAGCAGACGCGGCACGCGACGGGGAGAGGCTCGCGACCTCGGACACGCGACAAGGTCTGGAGTCCGGAACGAATTTTTGATCGGTGGATGCGCCGCGCGATGGATGGTGGCTCGCACGCCCGAAAACATGACAAGGGACTCAGAATCGGTCGCGTGGCTCGACGATTTGTTCCCGTATGCGACACCCCTTCTGTTCGAGGGACGTTTTTGCTCGGCTTGGTCGTGCGGAGCGACTGTTTGTCGCGAACTCGACACCAAAAAAACTAAAACCGAATTTTTTATATATTTTTTTTAAATTGTATTTATAAACTAAAATGCAGAAATAAAAAGGAAAAAAATATTAATAACCACGGGTTGCCTCCCGAGAAGCGCTTCATGGATTACGAGTTTAGAGCTTGACTCGGTGTTGCTCTTCTCACTTGTTTCTTTTCATCGAGGCGAAATGCACAACCTCTCCTTCTTTCTCTTCTTCATCCATTCCTTCGTAGTATTGTTTAAGGTGGTGACCATTGACACTAAAATGACCACCCTTCTCGGTAACAAGGTCGACATATCCCGATGGGTGCTGTTTGACAACTGTGTACGGACCAACCCATTTTGACTTTAGTTTTCCAGGCGAAAACTTATATCGAGATTGATATATCAAAACCTTATCACCCGCCTCAAAATACTTACGAATTCTCAACCTCATGTCATGCCAATGTTTACTCCTTTCCTTGTAAATCCGGGAGTTCTCATAAGCATGGAATCTTTCTTCATCGAGTTCGTTTAGTTGTTGACGCCTTTCCGTCCCTCCTAAGATAGCACCCATGTTACATTCCTTGATGGCCCAATATGCTTTATGTTCAATTTCAAAAGGAAGGTGACAAGCTTTTCTAGTACACCATTCGGTATGGTGTGTATGCGGTAGGGGTTTTGAAGGCGGTTTGGAATGCCCATAAGGCATCATCAAGACGTTGAGACCACGTCTTAGGATTTTTCACAATGGATTTTTCAAGAATTCTTTTCAAGGCTCTATTAGTGTTCTCGACTTGACCACTCGTTTGTGGGTGATAAGTCGTTGAGAACCGATGGTGGACACCATATCGTTGGAGGGTTTTCTCCATGAGATGATTTGCAAAATGAGTGTCACGATCGCTAATAAGCGCCCTTGGGCATCCGAAACGACAAAATAAAGATTTCACGAAATTGACTACAACTCGGGCATCATTAGTTGGTAATGATTTAGCCTCGGCCCATTTAGAGACATAGTCAACCGCCACAAGTATGTACTTGTTACCGTGAGAATTCGGGAAATGGTCCCATGAAGTCGATGCCCCACACGTCGAATATCTCACAAACTTGGATGCCGTGCTGGGGCATTTCATCCCGTTTGGAGATGCTTCCGGTTCTTTGACATGCATCACACATCTTGACCAAAGTGTAAGCATCTTTAAAGATGGTAGGCCAATAGAATCCCGCATCTAACACTTTCCGAACGATGTAGTTTGGACCGAAGTGACCCCCGTTAGGTCCTTTATGACAATATGAAAAGTGTAGTGTAATTGTAGGATATCTACAATTACTAGTTATGTTTATGAAAATGTGTTGAACAAATTGTTATGTTTGACATCGCATGAACTGTTATCCCCAACAGGTAGCTAGTCTATTAAGTTAATATACCAACCCCTAATTCCACAATCAACACTTCAACTCCAGTATGTTATCGTTCTTTTATGGATATACACTCCCGAAAGATGTCTTGGATATACCAAGTAGTGATCAAATAATGTTGGGAGGATGAGTGTCAACCAATAGTACTATCTGCATATCAATGGTCTAGATCCACTAGTTAATGATTGATGGCAAACCTTAGTCCGGTATAATAATTGTTTGTCATGCCAGCGCGATAATGAAAATGTAACGATGTTGTTGTACAGTCATAGTAAAACAATAGCAGTTGTGTTTATGTTTTCCACCCCAAAGTTTATAAAACAGTAAAAGAGTAAAAGGGGTATGTGGACTCACCTGGGAAAAGCTTAGCGACACAATTAGGATAGAGGAATCCTTCAGAGACTCCTAGCTTCCTAAACGACATAACTTACTAATTAGACTAAGCTAATACAGGCGATTCTAGATACGATATAAGTTAAATGAGATGCATTTTATGTTATGTTTTATGTTTTGTGACATTGAATGAACTTGGGTCATTGGGCCTTAATGGGCCGAAATGAAATGAAATGGGCTTCGAAATGAAATGAAATGGGCTTGGGTTAGGCTTAATGGGCCTAGATTGGGCCTAGATGGGCTTAATGGGCCACTAGGTTGGGCCACACGGGCCTCTTATTGGGCTTAGGTCCAATTAGATTGGGCCATGGATTGGGCTTGGGCCCAATTGGGTTCGGTTTGGGTATAAGTGGGCCAAAGGTTTGGGCTTTGGTCCAAATGGGCTTGGATACTAATGGGCCTACTAAAGTTTGGGCCCGATAGACTAAGGTAGATCAATATGGGCCAAGTACGAGCCTTGGCCCGATTAAGTATTCGGGTTTGGGTTGATCGGTTGGGTCAAGATCCGGCCTTGACCCGGTTTGACTTATTGGTCAACATTGGTCAATCCTAAAAGTCAACATAGGTCAAAATAGGCAACAAAAGTCAACATAGAAGCTCTAGATTTCGGTTAGGGTTTAGTCTAGGATACTATTCGGTCAACCAAGGTCAATTCTCGTCAATCTAGGTCAACTAGGGTTCGGTTTTGATTGTGGTTCGGCTAGGGTTATTGTGGTTCGGCTAGGGTTGGCCGGCTAGGCCGAAACCCTAAGGGTTTGGTTATAGATCGGTCTAGATCGAGTCTAGGTCCGAGTTTAGGTGCTAGATCTAGGGTTTAACATGTCTAGGGTTCTAGATCTAAGGTTCAAGCATCAAATCAAGGGTTTTAAATAACAATCTAATGATTCAAGATCAAAACTATCGAACACACACGCACATACGGTCATAATCATGCATGCGATCGACTTGGAAGGCTAACCGAGACCATATGGCCTAGGGCCATGGTCTCGGGTTCGAAACAACAGATACACAAGGATTAAGCAAGCATAAATCAAGAGTTTAGGGTTAATACCTTGGATCGAATGAGCAAGAAAACGAAGGGAGATGCTTGGGGTTGCTTGCGATCGGAAACGGACGAACAAGGGGAGTGTTTGGGGTTTTGCTCTTGGCCGAAATTTATGAATCAAAAGGGTTAAGGTTTCAGTATAATGAAGCTTATATAGGGAAGGAGATTAGGGTTAGATTGTAGAGTTATACTAGGACTAGGACTCCTTTGAATTTAGGTGAAGATAAGATCAACAAGATAAGATTAAAACAAGTTTAACCACACCCCAAGGGGGTTCGGCCGAGTGGGGATGGTCACGAAAGGGAGCATGGCTGGCTACATAGGTGGTCGGTCATGGTTCGATGCATTCGAGTCACGTTTATTTAATTCGTTTCGTTTATTGCTTAATCGAGAAAGTTATCGTTTTAGAAATGATTTAAGCAAATATGTGTCACCATAAGGAAATAAAAATGTTGTATTGACTAAAATAGTCAAACACTAATGTATGGTGTAAAAAAATATGTAAATTTGTCGTGTGTTAGGATGCCAGAAATAGAAATGTCTAAAAATAGAAACTTTCTAAATAAGGAAATTTCTAGAAATGAAATGAAGTTACATACCAGAAATATCGAGTTGTCACATTCTCCCTTAGTTGAAGAAATTTCGTCCCGAAATTTAAGACGAAGAGCGAACAGGAGAGACAACGAGAAAAAATGTGGATATTTCTTTCGCATTTGGTCCTCACGTTCCCACGTGAATTCAGGACCTCTTTTGGAGTTCCATCTGACCTTAACAATTCTGATCTTGCTTCTTCGTAGATTTTGCTCTTTCCAGTCAGATATCTCGGGTGGTTCCTCAGTGAAATGGAGTTTGTCGTCGATAATAATTTCCTCAGCAGGAATAATGAGCGAAGGATCATGAATAAATTCCTTCAAGTTAGAAACATGAAAAGTGTTGTGGACATTGCTGAGCTCTTTAGGAAGGCGAAGACGATAAGAAACAGCACCGATTCATTCAAGAATCTCAAATGGTCCGACATAACGAGGACTGAGCTTTCCCTTCTTACCAAAGCGTACAACACCTTTCCAAGGTGCTACCTTTAGCAACACATGGTCGCCAACAGCAAACTCTAAAGGCTTTCGACGATTATCAGCATAACTCTTTTGTCGATCTCTTGCAGCCTTGATGCGATCTTTGATCTTGAATATCTTGTCAGTCGTTTCTTGTAGAATCTCAGGACCAGTAATCTGACGATCACCAATTTCAATCCAACAAAGTGGCGAACGACACTTTCTTCCATACAGGGCGTCAAATGATGCGGCCTTAATAGTTGCATGATAACTATTATTATACGAGAACTCAGCTAAAGGGAGATGAGAATCCCAACTTCCACCAAAATCAATAACACAAGCTCTCAGCATGTCTTCCAAAGTTTGGATTGTTCTTTCAGTCTGACCATCAGTTTGGGGATGATAAGTAGTACTCATATCGAGGCGAGTACCGAGAGATTTTTGCAATGATTGCCAAAAACGAGATGTAAAGCGACTATCACGATCAGATATGATCGCAACTGGCACACCATGCCGAGATACGACTTCTTTCAGATAGATTCTCGTAAGCTTCTCCATTTAGTCAGTTTCTTTAATAGGAATGAAATGAGCCGATTTGGTCAATCGATCAACAATTACCCAAATTGTGTCATGACCACTAGAAGTTCGAGGCAACTTGGTTATAAAATCCATAGAGATTTCTTCCCATTTCATTCAGGGATCTCTGGCTGTTGTAGAAGACCGGAAGGCTTCTGATTCTCTGCTTTCACTTTGGCACAAGTTAAACATTTGCTGACATAAATCGCGATTTCTCTCTTCATGTTTGGCCACCAGTATAACTCTTTGACATCTTTATACATCTTGTCATCACCAGGATGAATAGAATATTTAGATCGATGAGCTTCATTCAAGATGACGTCGCGAACACTCCCATGATTAGGAACCCATAAACGATCCATGAAATAAAGGGTTCCATCCTCCTTTGCTGCTTCTAACTACTTTTCCATACCACGCAAAGCTTCACTTTTGAGGTTCTCTACCTTCAAGGCTTCAGCTTGGAGTTCATGAACTTGGGAAGATAGATTAGAACGAACAGAGATTGGAAGGGCTCGAACACGACGAGGTTTATGCTGATCTTTTCGACTTAAAGCATCAGCTACCACGTTAGCTTTACCAGGATGATACTTAATCTCACAGTCGTAATCATTCATCAACTCTACCCATCTGCGTTGTCTCATGTTGAGCTCTTTCTGACTGAAGATATGTTGCAAGCTCTTGTCATCGGTAAATATTGTGCACTTGGTACCATAGAGATAATGTCTCCAAATATTTAACGTGAACACAACGGCACCCAACTCAAGAACCTGAGTTGTATAATTCTTCTCGTGGTTCTTCAGTTGTCGAGAGGCGTAGGCGATCACTTTGTGATGTTGCATCAATACACAACCTAACCCTTGGTGCGAAGCCTCACAATACACCACGAAATTATCGATACCTTCAGGAAGAGATAGAATAGGAGCAGAACATAATTTAGATTTAAGAGATTGGAAGGCTGATTCTTGCTTTTCACCCCAGACAAATTTCTCATCCTTAAGTGTTAACACCGTTAAATCCTTTGCAATCTTCGAGAAATTTTCTATGAACCTTCTGTAGTAACCAGCAAGACCAAGGAATTGTCTCACTTCAGTTGGGGTTTTTGTAGCTTCCCAATTCTTTATGGCTTCTATCTTTGCAGGATCAACGTGGATACCTTCCTCGTTGATAATATGACCCAGAAATTGGACTTCACGCAACCAGAATTCACACTTGGATAACTTGGCGTACAACTTCTCTTTCTCCAACAACTCAAGAATAATTCTTAAGTGCTCTTCATGCTCTTCTCTCAAATGCGAATAGATAAGAATATCATCTATGAAGACTATAACGAATTTATCGAGATATTGCTTGCACACTCTGTTCATGAGATCCATAAACACAGCATGTGCATTGGTCAAACCAAATGGCATTACCAAAAATTCGTAATGACCATAGCGAGTTCTGAAAGAAGTTTTGGGCACATCTTCATCACGAACTTTGTAGCCTGAACGACGATCAATTTTGGAATAGAAACTCGATCCTTGGAGTTGATCGAATAGATCATCAATACGAGGAAGAGGATATCGATTTTTAATAGTTACTTTGTTCAATTCACGATAGTCAATGCACATTCTCATTGAACCATCTTTCTTTTTAACAAAAAGGACCGGAGCTCCCCATGGTGAGAAACTCGGTCGAATGAAACTAAGATCAAGAAGTTCTTGCAATTGCGATGAAAGTTCTTGCATTTCAGACGGTGCAAGACGATAAGGAGAACGCACAATAGGCGCGGCTCCTGGAATCAGATCAATACGAAATTCGACTTGTCTCTGAGGCGGCAGTCCAGGCAATTCACTAGGAAATACGCCAGAAAATTCACGAACGATAGGAATGTCCTCAATCTTACGATCTTTGGACTTTGTGTCAACGACATGAGCAAGAAAGGCTTGGCATCCTTTACGAAGATATTTTTGAGCTTTCATGGAATTTATGATCTTTAAGTTTTTGTTTCGCTGTTCACCTTTATTGAAGTTTCTGTTTTAGATAAAGGGATTCGAATTTGTTTGTTGTAGCATATTATTTCAGCATGGTTTTTAGATAACTAATCCATCCCTATGACAATATCAAAACTACCTGGCTCTACAGGCACAAGGTCTATATCGAAAATGTGATCATCTAGATCAAGCTTACAACCTTTAAAAACTTCACTAGACCTAACAACTTTGCCATTCGCTAGCTCGATTTCATATTTAACTTTCAAACGTTCAGGATTTAAATTTAAGAAACTTTTAAAGTCGGTCGATACAAAACTCAAGTCGGCTCCCGAATCAAATAAAATAGAGGCAAAATGATTGTTGACGATAAACGTACCGGTAACGGTATCTGGATTTTCACGAGCTTCCTGAGCATTCATAACAAATGCACGACCACGACCATTCTGACGATCATTTTTGTTGTTGGCATTGCGATTGTTGTTGCGATTGTTGTTACGATTGCCATTGTTGTTGTTGTTGTTGCCATTCTGGTTGTTGTTGTTATTCTGAAGCTTAGGGCAACAATTACGATAGTGGTTAGGATCACCACACTCGTAACAGACAGGATTCTTAGGAGGATTGTTGGACGAACACTTTATGAAATTGTGACCCCAGCGGTCACACTTGTAGCACTTCTCACACTGACCATCATCATGCCAATTACATTTGTTGCACTTGGGCTTGCTTCCAGCATAAGACTTAGAATCAGAATTAGACTGATTGTTGTTCTGATTAGAGGCAGCATAATTCTTTGTCTTCTGATACTTGTTCCCTTTGTAATCACGCTTGTTGTCATAGGAACGCTTCCCATTTTCATTGTTCGAAGTTTTAGAGGATTTGCTAGACACAACTAGCTTATCTTTAAACGATCCACTTCTCATAACATCATCAGTCAACCTTGTTGCACGATTCACATCATCTTTGAAAGTTGTCGGTTCAGAAGCAATAACATGAGTACGAATAAGATCATGAAGACCTTGAAGATACCTTTCAATGCGCTTAAATTCTGGGGAAACCATATGAGGAACGAGACGAGCGAGTTCTTGGAACTTAGTCGTGTAGGTAACAATATCAGATCCAACCATGGTGTAACACCCTAAAAATTATTGTAATTATATTATTGACGTGTTATTATATAAATTATATGTGTGACTTATTTATTTGAGATTTATATGAGTTATGTGCCATTATGTGTATTTAATTCGAGTTATTTAAATACGTAGTGCTTCTTTTAAACGACAAGAGTGTCATTTAATTTGCGTTAATTGATCATGGGGATTAATTAAAAATAACCAGAGGGTTATTTAAATTGTGTGTAATTAATTATGAGAATAATTAATCTTATCGTGACGACTAATTCCGAGCATTTGAGTGTTGTTTAATTGTCAGGAATTAACTACGGGATCAGTTATATCGACTAAGACGTTTATTAATTCTCGAGGCCGTCCGATAGGTCAAGGCCTATTCTATATTATTCATTTTTCCTTTCCTTGAGCGGAATTCTTGTATGCTTCTATTCCTAGTCGAGCCGTTTGCGAAATTGAGGAGCTGCGATCAGAAAGAGTATTCGGCCCAAGCTTCTTAAGTCAACAATCCTAGTTTTGGTCCATGTTGAAGCCTGGTCTCCTTTCGTTCGTTCCTAGCCCAACCGGAAATTTAAAGGCTTGAGGCCTTGATTCCTTTCTTGCATACTGAATTTTTGGACGAGCAAATGAGATAGGAAGGCCCGAGATTTGCGAAGCCTAATAATTAGCTAAGCCTTAAGTCCACTTAGCCTTAATACGTAATTGAGAATATCCCCTAAAATCCCTTATTTTCCCTAGTCCGTTCGAAATAAGCAGAACCCTGCCGCCTCCACTATGACGACAGCAATTAGAGAGCGAGATGGTTGGAGGAATAAGTTGAGCAGCTTGCTTTCTTTCTTACGTGTCCGATCAAATTAGAATGGGTCATAGCATGAGCAATGCTTGAAGAGTAGATGCCACATGGGGTATCACATGTCTTGATTGCAGCATGAGGTGGAAACCACCGACTCACCCATTTAAATGGTGGTGGTCGGTGGTATGAATCAAACATTTGGGATGATGTGTAGTATATGCAACCAAGGAATGAGCACCTAGAAGTCAGCGAGGTTTTTTTTATCGAGAGCTACCAGGAGAGAATATCCGATCTTGTTCATTCATACTTAGTGGTCAAAAGCAATCGGACACATGTGATTCCGAGCAGCGCCTCCCGAGCAGTTTTTCCAGCCGAGCAAATCCTTCCATTTCGAGTGTTGTGTTCGAATTGTTGCATTACTTCGGTAGTTCTCTATCCCGAGTTCATTGTTAACTATTTCCGTTTTGTATTGTTTTCTGTCATGGCGATACTAATCTGTTTTGGTGCAGCGTCGTGACCGAACCTTAGAGTTCGGGTTTTGAATTCTGGTTGTTAACGATGTCGGGTCCTTGTTAAGAATTGTTGTTTGTTTCGTTTAGTTGTTATTATTTTAGTCCTCGAGTCCTAGGATCTATATTTCAAGTCCTTGGTTCTTTTTATCAAACGTGCAGGTTAGTAAGTGAGTCTCGGGACTGTTGGGTGTCTCGGGAATAAACGGGTTGTTGACGGGACTCAAATCGGGTATAAAACTACATGCTTATATTTGGACAGATTCTGTTGGTCAACTTTGAGTCCGTTTTTACAATACTTAAAATACGTTTCTGGATTTTTGGCCCGTGTGGGTCTCTAGTTTTCTGAGTCCTCTTTCCGTTTCCGCCGACGGCTCGTTAATCCGATTTGTCGTTTAAAAGATATCCCTGTTTTAGTAAAACCATCGCAGAATAGTTTTCGGTTCAGCTATTCTGTCGTGTAAGCCTGATTTGAACCTTTTCTGTTTGGATTCAGTTTCCGAGGTCTTCTGTAAAGTTGTAGTTCTCTGAGTCATTTAGCTACTATAAAAATTTGAATAAAATCTAGTGAGCGGTTTGAGAGTTATAGCCGTTCCCGCGAAAGTGCTGAGTGCTGTTTAGTTTCTGCTGAAACAACCTTTGAGCCAAATCCTAACCCGAGCTTCTTTGTATTTTGTAGGCCCTTCTAGAACCTGTTAGAGACGCTCTACTGTACCGAGGATATTTAGGAGCTTACGGTTATTCGAGGTGGGTAATCTCACTATAAACTTGTACTTACTTCCGATCCATGATTTTGTGCTATGTGTTGTGAATTGTCTTGTTGATTGAGCTTGAGTATTCTCACCGTGTATTCAGTTATAACGATACGTGCATGACTTAAGTGGTTAACTGTTGATCTGCTTTTACTTTCTGTGTGATTGATCCATTATCTGAGTTGCTAGTTGTTGCATTTACTTACCACTGATCTGAGACAGACGTGCCGAGTATCTGAGCCGGTACAGAGTCATTATGTGTTACTATGTGTTAGGGTGATCTGAGTGGTTTATGTTATAAGTTGAAAACATAACAATAATAACAAATCTGAGTGGTAGCCTGAGTGGCAATTCTGAGTGGTAGCCTAAGTGGCATTCTGGTGTAAGGAGGGGCGAGGTTGATCTCTCGACCCGATTTACACAAGCGCGCTATATAAATTTAAAATCTGAGAAAATAAACTTGAGCAATTGAGAATTGAGTAGAGTCTCTAGGGATCACTTATGTGGCTTGAGTTGTTTGTAATTACTTGTTTATTTTGATATTATTCACTCAGCGGTGGCTAACCCCAATCACTCCTCCCATTTTACAGGTACTAGCAAGGGCAAAGGGAAGGTCAATGGTTGATGAGCTGCGTTTCTATTTTTATATTTATGGATTTGGATTAAAACATTTATTTCGAGTCAAACATGTTTTGTTTTCAAAACCTTTAATTATTCCGCATTTAAACCACGAGACGGTTTTATATTTTGATAATGAATTGGGACCTTTGAGTTACTTGTACTTTGAGAAAATTAGTATGTTTTATTAATTAAAATTTTTAAATTTCCTCTGATTTTTGGGATGTTACACATGGACAGATTCCATAGTTCCACTTCAACTTTCTGTAGCTCTCTCATTGGACAAAACTTCCGAGTTAACTGATTCTTGAACGTAACCCAAGTCATAGCATCAGCATTAGCACGACCTAAGACTTGCACTTGGGAATTCCACCAGGACAACGTTTCTTTGGACAATGTGCTAGCAGCAAACTTCGTCATATTCTCAGGGGCACATTGGATGATACTGAAAATCGATTTCACCTTCTCAATCCAGTGGATGATAGCAATGGCACCTTCAGATTTAGAGTATGTCGGAGGATGACAGGACGTAAAGGTCTTAAACGACTGACCTTGACGATTAGCATTGGGATCTGAAGTTTAAACAAATAAAGAAAGAAATGAACAATAGGTTAAAATAAAATGAAAATAAATGAATCTTCTTTTGTGGAGTCGTATGATATACCGTTGTTTCCACTACTAGATGCACCAGCGGCATTTCCTCTTGCATCGTTCATTTGAGACATCGCTTCAGCGATTCGACGTTCCACCATTTATTCAATAGTCTCTGCGTTTCGTCCTCGAGCCATTGATGAATTGCTGATACAAATAATACGATTTAAACAAAGAATTAAGAAAAGAATAATATAGAAGGATTATAAAGGAAATATATATTTATTATAAGAATCAAAGAATAGATATACAATAGACGTAGTAGTAGTAGTAGTAGACGTAGATATAGATAGTCGTAGATATAGAAGTAGTAGTAGAGGCGTATAGAAAATACTATTTATAGAAACAACGAGATTTTACTAATATATCACTTTTATTAAACACATTCCTAATACATAATAGTTTTAAAAAGTATGGCACATATGCCAATAAAGAAAATACTAAATTTAAAAATAACTAAACATAAAACCTAATAATAGTAATAGAAAACAAATATAGACGAAATGTTGATGACTAATCATCTTCCTCTGGCTCAGAGTCTTCCTCAGGCTCTGACTCTTCTTCTGGTTCTTCCTCTGGTTCTGATTCTTCTTCTGGCTCAGAGTCTTCTTCAGGCTCTGATTCTGATATCACATCTGGCTCTGGTTCTCGACGTCGTGGAGTTCTTGGAGCAACATCACGCTTTGGTTTAGCAGGCGAACATATGAAGATCATACCTCCTTCACGAATACGATAAAGGATAGGACGCTGACAACGAGCTGGAGTAGGAGGACCATTAGGAATAATGGGAATAGGACGTCTTCTTGGGCGACGATGCCATGGGACAACAGGGGGTTGTACCACCACTGGCACTGGAGCAACTGGCGCTGGGACTACTGAAACAGCAGCACCATGATCACTATCGAAATCAGAGGAAAAGCCGAGGACACTCGTAGGCGACATTCTGCTAATCAAGACGCATAAAATTATAAGATTATGAAAACTTTGGGCTCTCTGACGAATGCTAACTTATCATACTAAGGCAACTCTAACTAGGGCAAATGTTCAAAGCTAAGAACAATGGAACTTCAGGATATGAGACTGAGCGTGTCATGATTATTTTTGTTTTGTAAAAGTTTTTGTTTTTCCCAAAAATCTTTTGTAGTTATAGACAAGGCTTGCTAATTCACTATAAGCTCTAATACCACTCTGTCACACCACGCCAAAATTTACTTCATTTAATATGTTTTGCGGAAGAACGAGGGTGTAACATTCATGACAACATAGCAAAAATTAAGCAAACAAACAACCATGCAATAACGGAAAATAAAAGTTGTTTTCACTTTCCAAAAATAGAAAGTTCCCAAAATAGTAAGCTTCCTAAAATAGAAAGTGTTTTGAAATGAAATGATTGTTCGTAAACTTAATGTTTTAATCATGGCTCACGACAATCCCACTGCTCACATCCTCCAGTTCCACTGCACCTAATTACCTGGAAATACATAAATAGTAAAAGGGTCAACAATAATGTTGAGTGAATCCACAGGGTTAATGTAAAAGACAAAGTAAAGTGTTTTGCTACCCAAAATATTTGTTATGAAAATGGTTTATGACTGAAAAACTATAAAGTTCAACACTCATATAATATGAGAAGTAAATATGAAAAGTGTAGTGTAATTGTAGGATATCTACAATTACTAGTTATGTTTATGAAAATGTGTTGAACAAATTGTTACGTTTGACATCGCATGAACTGTTATCCCCAACATGTAGCTAGTCTATTGAGTTAATATACCAACCCCTAAGTCCACAATCAACACTTCAACTCCAGTATGTTATCGTTCGTTTATGGATATACACTCCCGAAAGATGTCTTGGATATACCAAGTAGTGATCAAATAATGTTGAGAGAATGAGTGTCAGCCAATAGTACTATCTGCATATCCATGGTCTAGATCCACTAGTTAATGATTGCTGGCAAACCTTAGTCCGGTATAATAATTGTTTGTCATGCCAACGCGATAATGAAAATGTAACGATGTTGTTCAGTCTTAGTAAAACAGTAGCAGTTGTGTTTATGTTTTTCACCCCAAAGTTTATAAAACAGTAAAAGAGTAAAAGGGGTCTGTGGACTCACCTGGGCAAAGCTTAGCGACACAATTAGGACAGAGGAATCCTTCAGAGACTCCTAGCTTCATAAACGACATCACTTACTAATTAGACTAAGCTAATACATGCGATTCTAGATACGATATAAGTTAAATGATATGCATTTTATGTTATGTTTTATGTTTTGTGACATCGAATGAACTTGGATCATTGGGCCTTAATGGGCCGAAATGAAATGAAATGAAATGGGATTCGAAATGAAATGAAATGGGCTTGGGTTAAGCTTAATGGGCCTAGATTGGGCCTATTGGGCCTAATGGGCTTAATGGGCCACTAGGTTGGGCCACTTGGGCCTCTTATTGGGCTTAGGTCCAATTAGATTGGGCCATGGATTGGGCTTGGGCCCAATTGGGTTCGGTTTGGGTATAAGTGGGCCAAAGGTTTGGGCTTTGGTCCAAATGGGCTTGGATACTAATGGGCCAACTAAAGTTTGGGCCCGATAGACTAAGGTAGATCGATATGGGCCAAGTACGGGCCTTGGCCCGATTAAGTATTCGGGTTTGGGTTGATCGGTTGGGTCAAGATCCGGCCTTGACCCGGTTTGACTTATTGGTCAACATTGGTCAATCCTAAAAGTCAACATAGGTCAAAATAGTCAACAAAAGTCAACATAGAAGCTCTAGATTTCGGTTAGGGTTTAGTCTAGGATACTATTCGGTCAACCAAGGTCAATTCTAGTCAATCTAGGTCAACTAGGGTTCAGTTTTGATGGTGGTTCGGCTAGGGTTGGCCGGCTAGGCCGAAACCCTAAGGTTTTTGTTCTAGATCGGTCATGATCGAGTCTAGGTCCGAGTTTAGGTGCTAGATCTAGGGTTTAACATGTCTAAGGTTCTGGATCTATGGTTCAAGCACCAAATCAAGGGTTTTAAACAACAATCTAATGATTCAAGATCAAAACTATCGAACACACACGCACATACGGTCATAAGCACGCATGCGATCAACTTGGAAGACTAACCGAGACCATATGGCCTAGGGCCATTGTCTCGGGTTCGAAACAGCAGATACACAAGGATTAAGCAAGCATAAATCAAGAGTTTAGGGTTCATAACTTGGATCGAATGAACAAGAAAACGAAGGGAGATGCTTGGGGTTGCTTGCGATCGGAAACGGACGAACAAGGGGAGTGTTTGGGGTTTTGCTCTTGGCCGAAATTTATGAATCAAAAGGGTTAAGGTTTCGGTATAATGAAGCTTATATAGGGAAGGAGATTAGGGTTAGATTGTAGAGTTATACTAGGACTAGGACTCCTTTGAATTTAGGTGAAGATAAGATCAACAAGATAAGATTAGAACAAGTTTAATCACACCCCAAGGGGGTTCGGCCGAGTGGGAATGGTCACGAGAGGGAGCATGGCCGGCCACATAGGTGGTCGGTCATGGTTCGATGCATTCAAGTCACGTTTATTTAATTCGTTTCGTTTATTGCTTAACCGAGAAAGTTATCGTTTTAGAAATGATTTAAGCTCATATGTGTCACCATAAGGAAATAAAAATGTTGTGTTGACTAAAATAGTCAAACAATAATGTATGGTGTAAAAATATGTAAATTTGTCGTGTGTTAGGATGCCAGAAATAGAAATGTCTAAAAATAGAAACTTTCTAAATAAGGAAAGTTCTAGAAATGAAATGAAGTTACATACCAGAAATATCGAGTCGTCACAATTAGTCGCATGAGACTCAAATCCATAATCATATCAACTTTCATAGGTCCCCTAGGTTCAACCCTAAACTTAACATAAAGTCTCAATGTCAACCTATAATCTCAAAGAATCTTACATTCCTAACGCTACAGTCTAAGACTAGGATGGTCATCCAACCTAATTCACTTAAACTATAGCTCTGATACCAAGTTGTAACACCTCAAATTTTAATACAAAACATTTGGCCAAAATAATCATTTAATAAAGAGGAGAACTATCCCAAAATACGGATTTACAAAAACCTTTGGTATGAAAATCATAGTATAAGTTTGGTGTTACAAAATATATCAAAACCAAAGCTAAGTCTAAATCCGTTCTAGTGTTCTTCTACTCTAGGCACCGCATCTCTATCCATGCGCACCTATACCTTCGATCCCGAACCTGAGTACATAGCAAAACAAACGAAGAGTACGCAAGACAAAAATCTCGTGAGCTACATGGGTTTAGAGCCCGATGACTATAAGTATCATATAACATATAAACAAATATACAAGTAATTCGTCCATCTATCTAGTCACTCTATTGTGACACCATAATCCTTGCTTTCCTAGCAATCATATCTAGTTATCGGGATGCCCCCGAACTAACTAGAACCACCTTAACTTATTAACCGGGGATCCCCCCGCATTAATAAGCTTATAGGTAAAGGCAAGAGGGAATCGCCCAATCTACCTATACATGCCTTACTCGTCGGACTACTTCCATTTAGCAAGACTACTATCATGGAATGGGCCGATGGGGATCTGCCCAAATGCTCCCCATTCCATATCCTCATGACCGGGGATCCCCCGCATCATCACACCGTCTCATCCTTACTATAACTCAACAGTTATTTCAATCAAAGCCCTTGGCTATCACATCAATCATCAAACAAGTTAGTTAACTATATTCAACAATATATAACTAAATCTATATACTAAATTCTACACAACTATCAAATAGACTCGACATATGTAGTAAAAGGTATTTTCATGGCTATGTACTCAGTAAAGTCCACACGTACTCACCTTAGCAATGTAATGCTCCAACCGTGATCTTCACACACAATCTCTTTGTTCCAACAATTGATCACCTTTCCAAGACTTCACCAAAAGCCTAATATAACAATCACAAGTTGTTCAACATCACATACTACTAACAATGTATCCATTTATCTCTAGATACCATTAACTAACACTTTCCCCCAATAATGGTGATTTACCAAACCCTAAGTTTAACCAACCCTTAAGATTCATACAAATCTTAATCATACACTTGTTTCCTTTGTTAAAATACTATCTATTAAGTGTATACATCATTTATTTCACCATTAACCATAACCCCAAGAACTAGGGTTTCAAACCCATACATCAAAATCCATAGATCTAAAGCTACAAAGATGAGGGAGTGAAGATTTACATTTAATCTTCTCTTATGAGTGAAATCTACCAAGAATTAGTGGAGAAATCGACCCAAACCATCACTTGCACTCAAAAATTGCCAATGGGAGAAAACTAGGGTTTGTGGACTGCATTAATGACCAAAACCCGACTTTAATGCTGCTGTCTGGAATAGTACACGTCGCGAACCCGAGTTCGTGATCGTGAACTTCGCGTGCGCGAACTCTTCCCGATCGTGAATCAAACATGAACTCCGATCTCCAAAATCCACAAATCTCTGTCCTGAGTTCACGATCGTGAACTATAGTTCACGCCGTGAACTCTGCAGCTCAGCGGGGCTGCAGTTTTCTGCTTCCGTCTCGACCCGGTTTCGTCCATAACTTTCTCATACGGTGTCCAAATGACACGAAACGAATTCCTACGTTCCTTAAATGATTTATCCTTATTTATCATATTTTTATACAATTTATTTATTTACAACATTCGGGTCGTTACAATAAATAATATTACAAAGGACTTATATCCAATCCGTCCAAGAAATCTTACACTTAAGATTCCTATGGGTTAAGCAAGAAAAGAATACAAGATAATATAATCAACTACATCTATTTTACAGATACTACCAAAATCAAATAAACACGAATCCGTATACCGCCATTTAATCTAACAAGTAGCAATTCCGATAACGATAAATTTTAATCTTCCATTGTTATTACTAGATATAGAAGAACTATATTCCCGCCATTCTTCTACTGAAGATCCTCCAAACATTTGAATATTATCTATAAATCGCGCTCTAAACTTGTGTCGCAAAAGAGCACGTGAACACAATATGTGATACTCCACACCACTTCCACAAGTCGGACAGAAGATAGCTTCTATTTCCAAGCCTATTCTCGATAAGTTGAATTGGGTTGGAAGCCGAAAGTCGATCCAATTTGAAGCGCCAAAATAAAATGTTTATCTTTATTGGGACGGATTTTTTTGGAAACGACAAATGATAACAACGGAAGCATGCTTGCAATATTTCAACGAGCACCCCGGGATCGAGCTCCTTTACATGGCAAACTCAGCCCCCATAGGGATTTCCAGGGAAAGATCCCTCATATGTAGCACCACAAAAGGTGTTTACAGGATTCGAACTCCAGACCCCACGCCTCATATGGAAGTAAAACTCATGCATCAATCCAACTGAACTAGACATCATTAGCTATTGGGACGGATTTACACCAAATGTGGTATAATTGTTCCCCCGAATGTAACTTCATATCTATGATTCTTCTCGTTCCAGCCACCGAAAAATATCTTAATCTGGGATATTAAATGACACATTAATATGAGTGATCTTTTAGACTTAATGTATATGGATGTCTTTTTTTATTGAAGATATATGTTCATAATCATTTTAAAGGTTATGTCAAAATGTTAAGACTATTTGTAAGGGGTGATCAAACCCATTTTGCTCACCATTATTACATAAACGCCATATTAATTTTTTCTCTTTCGTCCAAACACATAAGAAACCCCAACCATACTCACCTAGTAGGTGACCACACATAGCCCCTTCATAATCAACATCTTCTCTTCCATTCACTTCGAAAATTCAAGCGGCCGTCTAAGGTTGCTGCTACAACCAAACAGTTCGTGTGACACATCGGGGCTGACCCACAAAAGGGGAGGGACACGCCTCTTGCTTTGCGACATCGGCTAAATAAGGTGTGCGACGCAGGTCGCACCCCTTACGGGTAGTCTAATTTTTATTTAATAAATAGAAACCTTACTCTCAAATTGAAATTTACACATTACTTAACGTCATTTATTCCTTAAAAATGTAAAAATTATCCTCAATAATGCTAAATCTTCGTATGATTTTTTTCTTAAAAGAAATGATATTTAGTCCTACCATTTAGTCCTACTCATAGTCATACACACTTGATATAATGACATGTGTACTCCAGTACTCCACTAATTCTCTCTCTCAATATTATCCCTTCATTTCGCCACGTGTCTTCATCAAATGAGTATGACCAAATGGTAGGACTAAATACCATTACTCTTTTTCTTACTTATATCTTTATTCATTTAAGCAAAACAAGTATTAAAACTAAGAAATAATTAAAAAAAAATTAATGGATTACACATGTTATTTTGTGGTGAAATGCAAGATAAACTAGACACAAATAATTGAAAATTATACCATTTCTCTAATAGAATATGTTCAACTTTTAATTTCAAATATTCCAAAATTAGATTTCTTAGAGCATTCAGTATCATCAATGTAAGAGAAGCGTGATCCTCCATGGTAACCCTATTTGGCGAAGCCACCACACTAGTCATGCAGTCATGCTGTGAGTGAGGCTAATCGTGGGAGGACTCATGGAGGAGAGAGGAAAGATGAGATATTTTTTTAAGAGTATTTTGTAAGTGATGAATGTTTTAGTGGGTCAGAAAAGAGTATTTTAAGTTGATTTATGATAGAGAAAGTATTTGGAGTTTTAAATGTGAATTTGAAATGTTGATGTAGCGTTCATGTGAGCATTTAGCTTGATGCATGATACCCAACACTCTTAAGAGCATATTCAATCATACACTCTATCTCTATATTTTGAAGTTAATTCTAATCCAACTCATTTCTATCACTAACTTCAAATATAAAGTTTGTCAAAAATCACTATATTTTTTAGAGTAAATTACACGAATGGTCTCTATGGTTTGCTAATAGTTTTGGATTTGGTCCCTAATTTTCAGAAATTACACTCATGGTCAGTGTGGTTTGGACTTTGTATTGATTTTGGTCTAAAATCCTAGTAGCTGTTAAATTGGGCTGTTAAATATTTTAAAATGACCAAAATGCCCTTTACTTTATTTTTTCGCACCTAATTCCATTTTAGGTTTTCACAATTATGGCTCATGTTCTTAGCAGAAGTTTAACCCCTACTTCTATAGTCTCACTCCCTTATTCACCTCTTATTTCATGTAAATCCAATACCTAAAATCGATTGTCGTTAAGAAGTGTGTCTTTGCATCAAAATGACTGAAAAGTAGCAATTTTTCTTGCTTTGGGTTGAAACTGAAAGCTGAGAGGAAACAAAGTGATTGTTAGGTGTGATGCTTCTGCTATTGCTGAAAAAGAAGCAACTGATGCTTCTGGTGATAAACACGAATACCAAGCTGAGGTGGGGTTTTCTAATTTTTACTTTCGGTCAAAATCACATTACCAAATTTCATTTTTTCTAGGATTATCTTTAATTAATTCTTTCTGTTACTCTGTTGATTTGAGGTGGTCAAAGATTTAAGATTTGAGGTTCGATTTGGGTTTGATTTTGTTCAAAAGAAATATGTTCAAAATATCTTAGTTCAGTTCTAGTCTCATTTCTTTTTTCTTCTTCTTTAAAATATAATCTTATCCCGCTTTTTCATATTTTTTTCATGTTTTTAACACTGAACCATCAAAACCTTAGAAAAAATTGAACTTGCTTTTTAATCTTGTAAAAAATTAACAACAATCAGGTTTTGTTTTGATTGTGATTTAGCGATTAAAGGTTTCGGCTTTAACTTTGATTTCACGGAGATGATGGCAATGGTTGAAGTGGGTGTGGGGCTTGTTGAAGGTAAACCATTAAAAACTAAAATTAAATGAAAAAAATATAAGGTAAAGGGCATTTTGGTCACTTCAAAATATTTAACAGCCCAATTTAACATCTGGTAGGATTTTGGACCAAAAGCAATACGAAGTCCAAACCACAGTGACCACGGGTGTAATTTCTGAAAGTTAAGGACCAAATCCAAAACTGTTGGCAAACTACATGGACCATTCGTGTAATTTACTCTATTTTTTAAGTAAGAGGGGTATTGCTTTATCTATGGACCCCATTTTGCAATGTGAGTATAATTGTTATTGGAATGTAGGCCTCATTAGGTTTTGAATGGTTTTGAAGAGAGGTGGTGATTTTTATACCACATATTTTAATACATCTACCACAATAATTGCATCACTTCTTTGTACAGTATGCAGTAATACTTGTACAATGTGGTATAAACATCAAAAAGTATGATAGCAAAATTAATTCCTTTTGAAGAGAAGAATAGAGTGCGTGATTGAAGTTGATATGTTGTTTAGAGAGAATAATCTTATAATTTATAGAAATAGAGGGAATTTTATAAAGAAATTGTTGTAGAAGTTCTAAAAAGAATTTTAACCGTTCAACTTTGCATGTGTTATATTAGGGGTGAACATGGTACGGTACCATAAATATTTTCCTCATACCATGTACTGTACCAACTATAGTTGGTATACTAATTTTATTGCCAGTACCATACCAACTATATCTGGTACCAATTTGTTTGGCTACCAACAATGTTGGTTGGTACGAATTGGTATTGTATACCAAGATTACAAACTAATATGAAACTAAAAAAATATTAAAAACAAGATATATTTTATAATATGATATTTTACCATCATCCATCATTTAAAACATATTAACAAATTTCCCAAACTCGAAAACAAGATAAATAAAATGATGATTTATTAATGCTATATAAAAATTATCTATTTTAAAGAATCAATTATATATATTGTATGGTGGAGAGATTTTTAAAGATATAAATTAGACCACAATTTATGTAAGTGTGTATTGTAAGAATAAATTTATATATATGTACATATATATTGGTTGGTACGGTATTACCATGGTATTTAAATATTTGTACCGTTACCGTGCCATGAATACTCGATTGGTACGGTACTACCAACCAAACATGTTGGCTACCAACATATTGGCTACCAACTTTAAGTGGTATGGTTGGTAGCATGTTGGTTGGTTTTCTTCGGTACAAATTTGACACCCCTATGTTATATTGCATTATTACTGTCATATTTAATAAAATAAAACTAGTTTCATACACATAATCCTTAAAGCTATATCAAAATTCAAATTTCTATCATAATTATATAATTAAACTTGAACCAATAACAATCAACTATTAAATTATCATTATCTACTAAAATTATTATACATTATCATAAAAATCAGTTTCTGTACTACATGATCAAAGGTTACAAGTCGATACTTTAGTTAAATAGATGTTTATGGGATGCTAAGTAGGAGATTCAGAAAAGATCATAACAATAATTAGACGTATATAACAATAAAATTAGATCGTCTGGAGTAAAGTAACCACATTAGGAAAATATTATGAATATAATTTGTCATGAATATAATACTTTTAAAAGGAATAAAATAAAAATAGAAATAAAATCACACTCTGTTATTTTTTGACTGAAAGAGAGAAAGTAAACAGCACATGATAGATACTGACACGCGTATCGACAAGAATTGACTATCGAACACCACCAACCAGCACCGACTCCTCGCCGGAGAAGTTAAAACTTCGCTTTCGCCGGCAGTCAGAAACAGACGGAAATGTCTTCCAAATTCCCCTAAACAATCGTCCCGTGATAACGCCGTTAAACCCTCAACATCTTTTACCGTTTACGACGGGGTTTAATTTAAAAATCTTATCTGGTTATCTTTATCATCAATCATTATCACTTTCAAGTTTCAATTCAACCATCATCACTATAAATACAACTTAATTTTGGTTTCAATTCTCATTCGGTCAACACACTCTAGCAGACGTCATGAATAATAACCTTATTTTCTTTTTCTTCATAACCGTATTTGGGTTTTCTTCTCAAAGGTGATTTCTTTCTCTCTTCTTTGGTGTTCAAGCTTATAGTGATTAATAATAATTTTACTGTCTGCTTTAACTTGATAAATGGTTGTATATATGTGTGTGTATTGTATATTCAGTTCGAATGATATGGGTTCAGCAGAATAATGTAGTTGATTTTACAAAAATCACAACTTTTGACTTTTAAAAGTCAACGTTACTTTATGACTTGAATCTGTAAAAAGACTATGTTTTGTGTTAAAAACAGTGAAAAGGTTAACCCTTTAGTTTAGAAAAATATCAGATTTGAGTTCTCCAAAATTGATATTAAATTATTAATCAATGATTCAATGTAGCTAATTTTATGAAAAAAACACTACTTTTGACTTTCAAGAGTCAAACTGTGTTCCAATATATGGTGGGTAACATTAATTTCCTGTTTTGTGCTAACAATGGTGAAAAGTCTAAATCTTTGGTTATATTTATGCATCTTAATTATAGAAAATGTATGAAATTAACCCGTTTTCAGATACTAATTGTATAATTAAATTATTATTTAACCTTTTTTTTTCAGGATTTTATCAGAAAACCATGCTAGCTTACCACCAAGAGGTTGGAATTCATATGATTCCTTTTGTTGGACAATTTCTGAAGAAGAATTCCTAGAAAATGCTCAACTTGTCCAGCAGAAATTACGTGCTCATGGCTATGGGGTATTAACCATCCCATAAAAAAATAATTTTTAAAATTGAACAAACATTATTTATATAATATTCTCAGTATTCACATTGTCTTGATTTGATTGTAGTATGTTGTGGTGGACTACCTTTGGTATAGAAAATTGGTTCCTGGTGCAAATGTTGATTCCCTTGGGTTTGATGTGATTGACAAATGGGGGAGAATGATTCCCGACCCCGCCAGGTGGCCTTCATCAAGAGACGGAAACGGGTTTAAAAATGTAGCAAAAAAAGTTCACAATATGGGTTTGAAATTCGGGTTTCATATTATGAGAGGAATAAGCACACAAGCTGTCAATGCAAACACTCCCATTTTAGACGTTACAACGGTATTATTAATACTATCAATGTTTTGCGAGTTATATATATTTTTAATTATGAATATATATATATTTTTTATTTATATATTAACAGGGAAAAGCATATGTGGAAAATGGAAGAATATGGTATGCAAAAGATATTGGAATTACAGAAAAAACATGCGCGTGGATGCAAAATGGTTTCATGAGTGTTAATACTAAATTGGGTGCAGGAAGAGCCTTTTTGAAGTCTCTTCATTATCAATATGCCGAATGGGACGTTGATATTAGTAATTCTTTCACTTTTTTTTTAATTTTTTTATTATTATTAAAATGTATTTAAAACCTTTGGGCAACCATGAAAAAAATGAAAATTTAATTTTTAATGGAAATTACTAATTTACTTGTGTATTTCAACAGTAAAACATGACTGTGTGTTCGGAGACGATTTTCAACTGGATGAGATAACAACGGTTTCAGGGGTATAATATGTTAGATATTTAGTGTTTTTTTTATTATTTCTGTATTTAGGTTTTAATATTTAAATGAATTGCAGATATTAAAGGGGCTTAATCGTCCAATTATTTATTCACTGTCACCTGGGACTAGTGCCACACCAGAAATGGCAAAGAAAGTTGCACCACTTGTAAACATGTATAGAGTAACGGGTGATGACTGGGATACTTGGGGAGATGTTGCAGCCCATTTTGATGTTTCAAGGTTAGCATACAAATGTTGACTTTTTCTTAGAGTTGACTTTTATCTGTACAGGTGGCAATATAGGTTTGTGTTAATGGTTAATGCCTTAATTATGATTATAATAATAATTTGAATAAAATGACTTATGAGGTTGTATGTATTAGAAGACTTTGGGCGAGTTTCAGCCCGTTCTCTTTTTGGCCCATTTGAGATAGAAACTGGAGTTGAATATTAGTTTATTTAACTTTAAATATTAAATTTATATTGTTTTGAATTAATATTTGAAATTTTTCTTGTTTTTAGAGATTTTGCGGCTGCTAGTATGATAGGTGGCAACGGTTTGCTCGGGAAATCGTGGCCCGATTTGGATATGCTTCCACTTGGATGGCTCACTGAAGCAGGTGAGTTTTAAACTTTTAATTCTCAATTTGACTTTTTTCGTATTAATTAATTTACAATATATATATTTTTAATTTATTTTAATCAAATTTATTTATAGGAGCGAATGTTGGCCCACACAGGCATTCTAAGCTTACTCTTAATGAGCAAAAGACTCAAGTAGGTCTATTTTGTGCATTCTCTAGAGATGATTGATTAAATTCCTTCCTTTTTTTTAATTTTAATTTTAATTTGCTTTTTATGTTGACTTTTTGCAGATGACTTTATGGTCAATGGCTCGGTCTCCCTTAATGTTTGGAGGAGATATGAGAAATCTTGATGATACAACATATGGACTCATCACGAATCCAACTTTACTAGAAATCAATTCTTTCAGCTCGAATAATAAAGAGGCAAGCTTTACTTAAAATATAGTCAAACTTTTGACTCTCAAAAGTCAAACTTTGTGTACTAACGGTATCTTATTGCTTACGCTTTACAGTTTCCTTATATTACTAGCGTAAGTCAAATGCAAACTTTGGATCAAGGTTCAAACTTTCCAACAAGAAGTGTAGAAAAAGTTGGTGGGCCCGAAAAACTAGTTTTGGGCCTCTCAAGCTGTCACGAGCCCGAGGCAAAAAGTTGGTTTTTGCAAGCGGTTGATACAAATCTTGAAAAAGTTTGTTGGAGATGGGGTGCAAAAAGCAAAAAGATCCAACCTTTTTGTTTATACAAGACCCAACCTTTCTTGCAATCGTAATTTTCTAAACCTATTTAATCTTAATGTGTGGTTGTTTGTTTTTAATGGGTCGAACAGGAAAATAAAAATAACTAGAATAAAGAAATTAAAAAACATTTACTTTTATAAAGAAATTAAAATAAGTGTTTTGGATCAACACGAGACGACCCGTATATATAAACCATATCCATTATGTCCCGTTATTCAAACCTTTATTTTCGTGTGAAGATTGAGAGTTTTAGCTTATTTGTATTTGGTTTTTTAATTAATTAATTAATTTTTTTTAAAGAGACGAAGACGTAAAATATAATGAGAAATATCAAGGAAAACTTCACTTACGTGCAAGAAACAAACAAGGACTTTGTTTCGATATGTCATCCAAATGGAAGCTTACTTCAAAAGAACAAAAGAAAGCATCGTTTTCGCGTTGTAAACCGGATGCCAACCAGGTACAACTACTTGTTTATAAACTTTTTTGCAGTTTCGACCCATTTACTTATAAACGAGCCCGTTTAGATTATGTTTTATCTCTAACGGGTCAAACTGGTAAATAAAATAAAATTAGTGTGAAAGGAAATGAAATTGACCGAAAGTCACCAAAAGTGTATTTTTAATGGCAAAAACTGTTCAAAAAATTAGATTATTATTGAAATTATATAATCATTGGCTCATTGCAATCATGTTTCACACACTAATCATTGATGGAAAAAATATGAACCTTTTTTAACTGCCCATTTCCCCATCTCTAATTTTTGTATTGAAAAACATGATGTGTTATATGATTTTTATTTTTATTTATATATTATTTATTTGTTTTGTATATTTGTATTTAGATGTGGGAGCTAAAGAATAACGGGACGCTAGTAAATAGTTATTCGGGTACATGTGCTTCTATAACCATAAAGAAAGACAATGTGGGCCGTGGAGGTATTCGTGCATGGATTGCAACCGGAAGGAAAGGTACCGTTTGACCCGAAACATATTTTTTTCCAACTTTTATTTATTACAAAAAAAGGTTTGACTTGTTGACTTAAAAAATGAATGCATCAGGGCAAGTTTATGTTGCTTATTTCAATATGAATCCTGCAAAAACGGTTATTTCAGCAACTGTATCAAATCTTTCAAAGGCTTTGCCAAGTGTAAATTTTGGTTCGTGTTCATACAAAGAGGTTTGGAGTGGAGAAGATTACGGAACACTAAAAGATGCGTTAAGGGCTGATGTTGAGTCACACGGTTGCGTACTTTTTGTCTTGACCTGCGTTTAATTTCCTGATTTTGTTTTTAATTTCGTTTTAAGTTCCCAAAGGGTTTTGTTTGTGTTATGGAACAATTTAGTGTCCAAGATTTTATTGGACAATGTTATGGTTATTTGTCAAGTTATTATTATGAAACGATTTCCATGTAATTACATTCCTACCATAAAAAAATATTAATTATATTAAAATTAATATATATTAAACACTACTTTTTAAAATATATATAATATAAATTATATCTTAAATAAGTATTGGAAAGGTACATGCAAATCAAACCAGAAAATTTATAATTTATAACATGTTGATAATCAACGAATCTCTATATAATTAAGTTACTTGTAAGATAAATATGAAGTAAAAAAAAACTCCGTAACTATTTGTTACGTTTGCGGTACAATGCTAATTATAAAAATATGTGGCTCTTACATTTGTGCCAAGTTAATATAAAGGGACGCTTAGGCTTTTTCCAACTTTGACGTGTCGTTAAACTAAACTCTTCTCTACTGACGAGTTATTGACGAGTTATTGACGAGGTCGTGCCAACAACAACAATCACTAACTCATCCCCCTTAAAATATTAACTCAACCCCCCACACACACAGAGTTCCCCCACGACGCCTGCTAGTGACGTGCCCATGCCAATGGTGATGGGCTGATGGCTTCTGACGGATACTTTTTTGCCCACGACGCCGTTGGCATGGACCTCAGAGCGTCTCCAATAATAGCCTATTCAAAAGTTTTTTACTATTACTATTTGAATAAGCTTTTGAATAAATTTTTTTTACCATTGGAACATTGAGCTTTCTCAAAGGGTAACTACAACCACTAATTCTTCCATAACCACTTAATACTCTTTTAATGTTTGATTACTTTAGTCTCTATATTTATTACTTTTACATTTTAAACCCTATATATATTTACATGTTAATCCTTTATTATTTGTATGTAATATTTTTATCTATTTCAGTATTAATATCAAGTAGTATAATATTTTTGGGTGACACATTTTAATAAATTTATAAATTTGTTAAATGCTATAAAATTATCAAATTATATATGCGAGGGACATTTATAAAGTATTTGAGATAAATTAAGGTAAATTAGTAATATATGTAAGAAAAAGTTTTTGGAAGGTTAACCATTGGAGAGGCTTTTTATGAATGAATTTTTAGTTACTGAAAAGTCGATGTGACAAAAGTAATAAGTCATTGTAAGATCAACCATTGAGATGATCTTAGACTACCTGTAATAAGTTTGGTCACCCCTGCCATCTCTGCGCCACATCAGCCCGACCAAGCACATAAAAATTCCCGACCAAACACACGTAACCAGGCGACCAAATCATTCCCCTTTGAAAAAACTTTCCCCCTTTGAAAATTGATCGGTCGTCTGGACGACCGATGGACACTTTCGACGCGTCGAAGTGGTGTGGGCGTAAGGGCGGGACGCGTCTTTTGGATGGGATGTGGCAGGTCACGACCGAATTCGTGGTCGTGCGTTACCCCAAGTCTTAGGAGTTTAGCAAGTTTGTTTTTTTAAGACATATATTGGATGTGCACTGAGGTGTGGTTACCGCCAAAGGCCAAACCACACACTCGATTCCGCCAAATGGTGTTGCGCTAAGGAGATGGCATCATCCAAAGTTTTATTGAAAGTTTTTTATTTTTTATTTTTTATTTTTGTGAATCATGATTGGTTGTGAAATTTTGTGTAGGTACGTCATAAATGAATATTATAAGAATGTTAAATGAAATCGACTAATTTTGAGATGAGTATTAAAATCATGTTAAAGAGATATTTTTGTGCATAGAAAATGGTTGAAGAAACCAGCCCATGACTTAACATCATTAGGGAGCCTAGTCTTGACTTTTTTGTGTGGTATTGATTCTCGTTCGGCTATTGGAATCTTTCTTATTTAAGCAAAAGGTGATTCACTATCGGTTTTGGTTAGCAAGAAAGCGCATAAAAGAATGTCATTTATCGATCGAGAAAATAGGCTCAAGTAAGTGGAACGGAAGTCATAAAAAAGATATCTTGAAGTTGTCATACCACTTTCATCCGATATCTAGTTTGAATTCTAAAACCCTCTTTATTTTTTGCGACTCTAGTGAGGATATTGAATCGACTTTTGGCTCTTTCAAACTCAATGTGGACGGTTTCACTATAAATGGATTCACTTGGATTATTTTAGCCTTTGTAATCGTAATCTAGTTTTGATAATTTAAGGATCACATCCCGCGCAAGAAAACGGCATAGCTAACGCGCGCTAAACAGTTCAAAGTTTGGTGGATATCGTATTAAAGGTAGTGATCCGGGAGTCCCACGTGGAAGGGCTCTCGTTTTTTAACATTTAAGACATATATTTGGACAACGGAGTGAAAGACCATATATGCGTATAAAATATCACTCATGTATATATCATAACACATATCCTTATTAGAAAAAGATCATGAGCATATATTAAACCCACGAATTTTTGACAAGGGGTCAAAATGGAGTTTCGGTTAATGTGAAAGGACTATTAGTGCTAATCACCCATAAGACCATTACCGAATAGGCATCCTTTGTATGGTGTAGTGATGATGTGAAGGGACACTACACGGTGTGGTTGTAAGGGGACACCCCGTCACAACATGTGGTCCGTGTGGTGTCGTGATCCGTGGCCAAGTTCACGACTTGATAGGATGTGGCAAGAGGGAGGCAATGAGGGTATCTGATTGTGCCCTCCTTCAAATAATGTGATGTGAGTGAGTGTGATATGAAGTGGTGGGTATTTATTATAAAATAATACAGTTTAGTTTGCTTAAGCGACATTGAAAAGCACAATAACACTGATTCAATCCATACTTTAGTGTTGATGATGATTTTAGGAAGAAAAGAGATGATGGAGATTAGGGTTTTAGAGAGAGAAAGTTAGAGAGATGGTAGAGAGAACAATTGCTGGAAATGAGAATTTGATTAATGGCAAAAGTTGAAGTTTTAAGCCTTACATGTTGGTATTTATACCATGGCTTAAAACTTGGTTAGTTAGGATTAATTCCTAAACAAAACTTAACATCTATACAATGTTTCACTTTTACCCCCTAGACTATCTATTACAACTTTCTAGTACCTAACAATCTCCCCCTTTGTAATAGTAGACTAGGTTGCATATCTTTGAAGACTTCTGTGTTTGTAAGGCTGGAGCTGAGAATTGAACCGTTGAGCAGTTATGTTGATAAAACAGCATCAGCCTTTAATCATCAGTGACAGACATACTTTTAATCGGCTTTTCAACCAATATAAAGTATTCCAGAAGACTTCATGCAAATCGACTGAATGTAGACCCATAGATAGAGCGGTTAGCAGCGGAAGTCTTTTCTTGAAGTTGTGGCGTTTGTCGATTTGCTGCAGATCCTTGGTTCCTGATGTTTGTTGGAGTTGAAGCAGTGCGGAATGTTTATATGTTTTGGATTTTCTGACCGTTGTTGATAATGTTGGAGTACGGTCATAAAATCACTTATCTAATGTGTTGACTGTTGTTGATAAGATTGAAATACAGTCATCAGATTTTCTATCAGACATAGTGACCGTTGTTGATAACAATGGAGTACGGTCGTCTGATCTTCGCACGAGAAGGTATCAGGGTAACCCAGGATCACATAGATTGCCTGTTTGCACAACAGTTACAGAAACTGTGTGACCTACGTTCAGTGTTGGCATTGATGTTAACACTGGTAGGATTTCCATTCAATCATCGTGGAATACCAATATTTTTGGTATCACTATGAATGTTCCGGCAATATCTCAAAGATATGCTTGGTAGAGTGCCTGTGTCCTAGAGAAATTTAATTCGGTTCTAGACTCTATACGTGGACAAATGAAGGCGAGGACTAGAGGTGGGTCCTATTTTTCAATATCAACAATCTCCAAATGAGATGTCGATAGTGGATGTGGTAATCTCCGTGATTTTGAAACAAGTACTTTTTGTACTTGAGTGGTCAGTGGGGGTTGTGCATTGCATCACTGGGTCCATGATGTCTTAATTAGAAAGCAACATATGCAATCTGATATAGATGAGGTTACCCGGTCATTTGTTCGGTTTAGGGAGGGTTTTCCGTTTTCTTTTAACCCTTTCACACACGCTCCTCACTCAACTCACTTTTTCATTTTTCAACCACACCCTCATTTTTGTTTTTACCATGTGATAAGCTGATTTGCACCCCATACTTCATACCCCCTCTCAATTTTTACCTCAGCGCACCCCAATCAAGATCCCATGATACTTGATTCTGCTCACCTAGACCTAGGGACCCTCACTTTTTAGTTCCTATATTGTCGGTGGCTCCGGGGAAGATCATGCTGGGTTTAGCAGATCATAGGAGTAATTTGAGAGTGGACTATTACGCTCATGTGCATTTTAATCAGCTTTCAAGATGTTGCATTTTAGTTCACATGGATTTTTCATCGGAATTTTATGTGTTTCCGGTATAAGTTGTTGCCTGAATGATTTTTAAGTTTTAAGGCACAGCAACTTTGTTCTTTTAAGGTAACACCGGACTCACATAGAGTATCCGTTGGCACACAGTATGAATCAGTAGTCGTTTGCACAACCGTTGATTCAAATGTGTGACCTGCGTTTAGAGTTGGCGTGATTTTAGCTCTAGCAGGATTTCCACTCGATCCTCGTGAAACATCATATTGTGATGCCATTACGAGTGTTCCGATGGATTCACGGAGATCCATGTTTGTAGTGCAGGTGTCCTATATTGGAAATATTCTTGGGGGTGAGAACTAGACACACTGTGCATACAAAGAGACTTAACCCGGGGCAGGAGGTTATTATTATTCAATACCGACATACTCCGAATGAGTAGTCAGTAGCTTTTGTGCTACGTCCCCTGATGAAATGAAACAAATCCCTGTTGAGAGGAATTTGAGTAGTTGGTGGTGGCGTGCATTTGCTTTACTGGGCCAGTAAAGTCTAGTGAAACATTCAACGAATGAATGATCACCTATTTAATTGGTTGCCCGGTTTGTTTTCGGTTTGGATGCACTCATAAGGTGTGTTTTCTTTGATTTATCATGTTTTCACATCACCTTGCACTCACCTATTACTATACCCTAGACCTAAACCCTCACATTTACCAGTTGGCTGAAATATTTCCCTGGGAAGGTGTGGCCGGATCTGGCAAACCATGGGAAGGTATGTCTTTTGAAGTAGTAAGTAACGAGAATTAAAAGAATTTGTAATAAACAGATGCAATCTTTACTAGAGAACTAGTAAAGAGATCGTTTACGGATATTACAAAAACTTATTATTAACGTTACAAACATAAAACTTTTTATTTGGGTATTTTGTTTTTGTTTTTCTGAATTTTCTCCCCCTAGAAATAATAATTCTCCCCCTAGAATTAATATTTCTCCCCCTCGACAAAACAAAAGTAATTGACAAGTTTTGAGATCGAAGGACGTACCTTATACCTCGTCGGAGGGTTGAAGGAGAGGTTTTGCGGTTAAGCTTGATTGAGATTTGTGGTTTCTTTTAAGAGCGGGTTCTGAATCTGTTTTGATCAGAAGCCATCTTTCATTGAGAACCGGGTTTCAAGCTGAAGTACTTGAAAGCCATTGCATTGAAACGCGGGTCATACACTGAAGTGTGTAAGAGCCATTATCCGTTGAAACGCGAGTTATACACTGAATTGTGTATAAGTCATTCTTAACTCCAAACACCTTGCTGGTTATTCTACATAAAACAATTAAAACATGTTTGGTACCCAATTATCTATGGGTCCTATACGATCAGTGACAGATGTTTTATGTAGAATTGTTTTATGATCAATTTAGAGCTTTCGATAACTGCAAGGAGGCAGTTCAGAGGTTGTGGATTTGACGACCCATTTTAAAGATTTCTCAGAGGATTGGATAATCCAATGAGATTTTTCATTTTTGATCCAAGTGTATTTTACAAATGTTGAAGATTTGGTCGCTGTGTTGTTGTCGCTATTTGAGGAACCTGAAGACTTTGGCTTAGGTGCGGAAGATCCTCGAGAAACTTTGCGACGAGAAGACGAGTGTTTATCAGAGATTAATGGGGTTTTGGAAGAACTCTTCGTCTGTTTGGAGGCATGTGAAGATGAACCTTTTTGATTAGGTTTGTGTGGACGAGAGACAGATGTCTTGCATGATTGTGGAAAGCATGTTTTGCATGATATTATATTTTTACCAGATTGATGGAAAACATTGATTTTTAAACCACATGGAGCATTTAGCTTAACAAAAAATCGATCATCAGTTTGAGAAATTTTTTCCTTTGTAAGTTTATTATACAGTCTCTTTTTACCAAATTCATCATGTTTAAAGAACACAGTATCATAATCAGGTGAGTAATTTACAGGACGATAAACAGAAGCATCATACACAGTTCCAAATGCAAGTGCCGGAGATTTAAATTTTTTGGAGTTGTTATTGTTAATTTTAACAGTGGAAGAAGAAACTGAAGACGTATATGGTCTAGACTTCTTAAGCTCGCGAGGCTTCTTAGGCGTGCTAGACTTAGACGAACTCGGCTTCTTAGACTGCACATCTCCTTTGACTCCATTGGGCTTGGGCTCCTTGCTCTGAGGCTCTAAAGTACTAGTGGAAGCATTTAGGACAGGTGAATTAGAGTTTCTCCTCAAGATGATTGGAACTGGGTTTGTTGGTGCTGGTCCTAATAAAGAGGCTTTAGAATTTTGAGAAACAGTATTGTTCGTTTTAGCTTTTAATTCTAAAATGGTGTCCTCTAAATTATGTATTTTGTTTTGAAGATTTTCTTTTTCTTTATCAAAGGCTTTGTGGGTTTCATCAATTTCAGATTCAAGTTGGACGATTTTCTTTTCTAAAATTAACGATGGAACATAAAGCTTGGGTTCGACGGTTTGTTTTAACACTTCATCCTCAGATAAGGAAAATTCTTCAGGAGTGACAATCGGGAAGTACTCGTTGTTTCCAAATTTTGCTTTATTCTTTTTACATGTATTGGTCAATTCAGAATAGTTAAAGCTGATTTGAGCGTGTTCCTTCTTTTCTCTGTTAAACTTCTCGATTTATGCTTCTTCGTCCGGCATATGAAGAAAGCTTTGCCAGATTCCCAAATTCATGTAGTCATAGTTGTACAGTGTAGGGAGAACATCCGCAGCTTTCTCCTGATAACGAGGATTCTCTGCTCCGAGACCGGCTTTTGATTTGTAGGATCTGAACTCTTTTGGTTCATTGAACTTGATTGTTTGTTCTGTATGACCGGCTTTGACAATCGTCTGATCTAGTTTAGAAATGTGTTCTTCAGCATTTTCTTTTCTGACAGTGAGACTGTGTATGATTGCTGATTTTTCATCAATTTCCTTGTTAAAATTGTTTGTGATGTTTGTGATTTGTTCATTTAGTTTTTGAATTTCGTTATCAGCTGCCTTCAACTTAACTTGGTAATCCTTCATCTTGATGTCAGCAGACTTCATCCATGTTTGCTCTCGACTGAGTTGGATAGCTAAGTCATTTATCAGCTGCTTGGAGTCGTCTTTGTCATTTGATACCGTCTTCATCGTTTTTAGGTTTGATATTTCAAGATTTTTTGTATTAATTATGTGATTTAGACGATTTACTTCACTGGTGTGAGCAGCATGAAATGTTGACAGCTGTTGTTGTAACTCTTGTGTTTTTTGATTTGAATTATTAATTTGATTTACTTGAGGAACAAGAGTTTCAAGTTGGCGACGAAAGGTTAAATTTTCATCTTTTAATTTTAGGATTTGTGTATTTGATGCATTCGTTGTATTTATTTGTGTTTGTAGATCATTTTGTAACTCAGTAATTTGAAATTGAAAAACTGATTTTGATGTAGACAACTGATTTTGTAATTCCTTGTTTACTTGAGTTATTTGAAGAGAAACTTGACTTAATTCACTCAAATCATTTAAGAGTTGACCTTTTTCAGATTCCAAATCAGTTATTTGTTTTGTCAAATGTGATTTCTCATCAATTTTAGTAAAAAGCTTTTCATTAAACAAGGAATTCTCTGATTCATCAGTGTTTGAATCAGATAATAAAGAGTCAAAGGAGAAAGAGAGTACCTCATTTTCATCATCTTTTGGAATGCCTAACACAGCTGTAGCCTCAGTTGGTATTGCCATGAATGCCAGGTTGGCAATGCACTGTTTATCCTCCTGGGCATTCGACCCGGCAGACAATGTTTCTTTGGTAGTCATGTTAAGAACAATTCACGGGAATTTTTGATTGAAACGGGGTAAAGAAAATTTTAAGAATGAGAAGGTTCTGGAATAGAATATGTGATGTAGACCGTGGATTGGTCTTCAAAAATTCAAAATTACCGAAATCTTAAACTGGTTATTCCAGATGATAAAGTACACTTTAAATGTGCCTAAGATTTTCGAATTAGGGAAAAACGACGATCGGGTTAGAAACTGGGGCTAAACGAAGTTTTGAAATTGACCGAAAAATCACAAAAACGCAAATTAAGCGATCGAAACAAGCGTTTTTGGGCCGGCAAGTTGGGTAAACCGCCTACGGCGGTTTATCACGTCGTAGCCTTCGTCTTTAGCTTCGATTTGGTTACTCGTGGGCTCGAAACGGACACCCGAGCTGAAAGTTATGACCGTTACAGTACAGCCCCTTTTGTCACGCGAGTGTAGAAAGAGTTCGGGCCGAAGTTGTGTAGAAGTTCGGGCCGAAGTTGTGTAGAAGTTCGGGCCGAAGTTGTGTAGAAGTTCGGGCCGAAGTTGTGTAGAAGTTCGGGCCGAAGTTGTGTAGAAGTTCGGGCCGAAGTTCGGGGTGAAGTTCGGGCCGAAGTTCGGGGTGAAGTTCGGGCCGAAGTTCGGGGTGAAGTTCGGGCCGAACTTTGGGTTGAAGTTCGGGCCGAACTTTGGGTTGAAGTTCGGGCCGAACTTGTTACTGTTCTCGGGCCGAAGTTGTTCTTGGCAGAACAGTGACGAACAGAACAGAAAAACCCACTAATTTGATCCTAAAATGGTCGTTTCTTAGCCAAAAACTTTGATTCTTTTTGCAAAATGACCCAAAAACTATTTCCTTCAATCCACTACTACTATTTTACTCAAAAACAACCTACATCTATTCGAAAATTTGAATTTAGAGGGTTTTTGAAGCTTTAATGGTTTTTCCTAAAAATCCAAATTCTTCATCAGAATGGATTAGATTCGATCCTAACTTGATTCTAAGCTTAATATATCAACAAAATGAAGCTATTCAATCCATAATAACAAGAAATAGTACCTTAAATCTGATTTTTGATCTTAAACCCCTTTTTCTTCAAAAACTTTCAAAAACCCACTGATTCTTCTGATTTTAACACCAATTGATGGATTTGGATCGTTTTCAAGATGAAATTATGCTCTGATACCAATTGAAAAGCACAATAACACTGATTCAATCCATACTTTAGTGTTGATGATGATTTTAGGAAGAAAAGAGATGATGGAGATTAGGGTTTTAGAGAGAGAAAGTTAGAGAGATGGTAGAGAGAACAATTGCTGGAAATGAGAATTTGATTAATGGCAAAAGTTGAAGTTTTAAGCCTTACATGTTGGTATTTATACCATGGCTTAAAACTTGGTTAGTTAGGACTAATTCCTAAACAAAACTTAACATCTATACAATGTTTCACTTTTACCCCCTAGACTATCTATTACAACTTTCTAGTACCTAACAGACATCAAATGTCAAAATAATTTAATATTATGTGTATCGGAAGATTGAATGGGGGGTCGCGACCGGCCACCTCAGCCATCGCGACGCGCCCCTCTGGTACGACTTACGAGGGTTAAGTTTCGACGCGTCCAAGGGCGATAACGGTCGGCTTCCCGACCTTTGTTGGTCGCTGATTCTTTTTGCCTCTTTCTCCCTAATAAACATATATATATATATATATATATATATATATATATATATATATATATATATATATATATATATATATATATATATATATATATATATATATATATATATATATATATATATATATATATATATATAGTGCCCGATTCAACGCAGAACCGTTTAAAGGTGCAGAACCGCAGAACCATCCTAACATCCAATGTTTTCTATGTTATACATAAGGTGTATATTTTCATGCACGCTGTAACCATCCTAACATCCAATGTTTCCAATTTTTTATACAAATAATATATAAATATATTTATATATTATGTGTATAAAAAATTGGAAACATTGAATGTATAAATGTGTTACAGCGTGTATGAAAATATATACCTTATATATATATATATATATATATATATATATATATATATATATATATATATATATATATATATATATATATATATATATATATATATATATATATATATAGTGTAGAATTAAAATCAGAACCAATTAAGGCTACAGAACCAGCAGAACTCAATCTAAACCATTGATTTTTGAAATGAAATGATCATGAAAGACACATTAATGTATTTGATGAGGGACCCCCAAATATTAGTTTGCATTGATGTCATTCATGTATGTATACATACATGTATAGATAACACTTATGTATACATACATGAAAACATATACATATATGTATACATGCATGAATGACATCCATGCAAACCAATATTTGAGGATCCCTCATCAAATACATTAATGTGTCTTCCATGATCATTTCATTTCAAAAATCAATGGTTTAGATTGAGTTCTGTTGGTTCTGTAGCCTTAATTGGTTCTGAAAATAATTCAACCCTATATATATATATATATATAGAGAGAGAGAGAGAGAGCGGTTCTTGCGAGAGCCAATAAAATTGCGAGAACGGCGAGAACCACTTTATGGCCACTCATTTGTTTTAATTTATTTTTTAATGTATAAGGGTAGTATAGTCTTTTTAACTTTTTCTTAATTGTGGCAACTAAACCAATTAAATTAATACAAAAACATTTTCTATACTTAATTAAAACGACGAGTGTTCATTAATGAATAAACTCATGCATACTATTATAAATTGATGAATAAATTTTCAGAATATAGTAATGAACAAACTCGTATATACAATAATAAATTGAGAAATACATTAATGAAGAAAACCACATAATAACTACAGAACGAGCAACTACTAACTAGTGAACAAAATATAAAATAAAATTTATACAATCACTACTAAATAATAAACCACTAAACTAACAAATGCAAACTTGTGAACAAACTAGTAAAAAAATTTATAAACTACAAACTAATTAACTTTTGTGAACGTTGGTCAATAATGAACATTTCTTGTGAACGTTGATCACTAATGAACATTTCTTTCTGCCTTAAGTCATCTTTAACTATCCATCACTTTAATGAACATTGATCGTTAATGAACATATCTTTAACTCTCCATCTTTATCTATTGCAGCGGATATCCATTAATGATTATAATGACCGACACACCTTCTATTAATGAAATACAACATTAAAATATACCAAAATAAATACTATAAAACATAAAATCAAAAGCTTTATATAAAACATAAAATCAAAAGCTTTATATACAACAATTATACTAGATTTTAGAACTTATTAACTGTTTTTTTTCCCGAGAACGTTCCATCAAATTAACTCTTTGTTTTTATAAAACCAAAAGCTTTCATTGTCTGCTATAAACCATAAAATGAAAAGCTTTAAATACCAAAACTTTATGTTTTTATGCGAAAATTAATCAATAGCTTGACATACCTTCCATTGAACTTAGGATTTTCATTCACACTTGCACCACCAACAATTTCGTGGCTACACCAGATCCAGATTTAGAAAATTTTGCAATTAGGGTTCTAGTTTTCTGTCAAACAAACAAACACATCAAGGGACAAACATGATCTATGGAGAATTTTAGGGTTTTCGAGTGGTTACCGGAATAGCAGGTTCGAGCGGAGAAGGAGAAGATAGAGTGGTGCAGCGGTGGTTGTGATGCGACAGACGGTGCGACGGTCGGCGTTAGGGTGCGGCGCGTCTTCCGGTGCAGTAGGGGTTTCGTTCTGCGTTGGTGCGTCCGGAGATGGTCGATCGCCGGAAGTGAGATGAGTCGCCGGCTGAGGTATCAGATTTGAGGAGGCGGCAGTTTAATTTTAAGGTATATTGGTGATAAAAGTGTACGTACAAATGTGGAATAAATGAGGGATAATGGGGAGAGAAAATAAGTGAGGGTTATTTGACCATTATACCCCTCCATGTTTTATTTTCTATGTTTAGATTTTCTCTTATTTACGAAATTGACATCGTTCATCTTAACCCTTAATCTTTTAATCTGATGGCCACAAAGTTGTTCTCGCAGTTCTCGCAAAAATCATTATTCTCGCATGAACCCTTTTCTATATATATATATATATATATATATATATATATATATATATATATATATATATATATATATATATATATATATATATATATATATATATATATATATATATATATATATATATAGGCAATTGAACATGGGTTTGATGATCGTGTCTGGGAACAAGAAAACTAATCCGCAATTGAACATGGGTTTTGACGAGAATTAAAGGAAATAAAATTGGGGAATTGAACAAGAACCCTAATCCTGATTGAACAGGGATCTTTAAACTCACCATGGGAAGAAGAACAATGGGATTCAGACGTGTTTTTAAGGTTTTGATGGGCTAGGGCTTGGGTTTAGATGGACTTTTAAGTGTTTTAACCAAAACTGTGTAGTTTTGGGTGGTTCCGCACCTAACATTAGGTATGTGACAGCCACACATTCACTTTTCCCTATATATATATGAGAAAAGTGAATCTGTAGCTGTCATGTATATAACCTTAGGTGTGGGCATGTCCAAAACGATGTAGTTTTACTTAAAAGCCCATCTAAATAATCACCTCTAGTCGTCCAAAACCCCAAAATACGTCTAAAACTCTAAACCGTGTTCTTATTCTCATCAGGAGTTAAAAACGACTGTTGAATTCCCTATTAGGGTTCTTGTTCAATCCCTTATTGCCAGACACGATCATCAAACCCATGTTCAATTGCCTATTAGAATTTAGTAAATTAATTCTGATTTCAAAAAGAACTCTGAGAACTTTTATTAACCAATTAGAATTTAGTAAATTAATTTTGATTTATTTAATTCATATTAATTATTCAGGGGTATTTCAGACATTTTACCAAAAAGAAAAATATTTCCTTTTTCGAAAGTTTAGGACTTATTTTCGAAAAATTATTTTAATTTTATTATATGTTTATTACTGTCGAGCCGGTTGTACATTTATGTTTTTTTTACATATATATTTTTTTGCATTAGTTTCGGAAATTTATTATTACATATATTGAATATACATGTTTGAACATACATGAACTTATCCATACAAATGAAAAAAATTATTTTAAAGAACACACTTGTACAATATAACATTTATGTTATCCAACTCAAACATGCACTTTAATAAAAACATAAAAATATTGAATAACATACATGCACGTACCACACATATGTTACCCTAATCAAGAACAACACAAAAGCAAACTCTGACTCACAAGACCTAATTATCTACAACAATGCCAACATCAACAACACTTTGATTGCTTTATCATAACACCTTAATCTTAATCACCCCCTTCAGTAGAATGCTTTGCACCAATGTTGACAACAACCGCTCATTGTACTACCCACTGCAAAATTTATATATAAAAAAACATATATATTTAATCAAGAATACATTATTCAGAGATCTTAACCAAAAATTGTCTACGCATACAAAAAATGTTAATAGAGAATTACCTTTATTCAGAGATCGCAATGTAACTGCACCCACTTTAATCCATAAATATTTATGCATGATGTAGTGCTAAATTCAGGATACTTTTGTTTTGCTACAACTTATAAGGAACAAACATAATTTGATGTCAAAAAGAGTTTCAAAATAAGAATCAAAATTTGAACTTGAGTCAAATAGGTGTTCATGCATCATGCAAAAGTGCAATTAAACATATAAGCATTTCATCAAACACATTGAGTGCATAAATTAAGAAATAAAGAATTAAAAAAGAAGAAGTTGAATAAGGATAAACATCTAATTTTCAAAACTGATGTAGAAGTGTGAAGGGGAATACGATGAAATCACATATAAAAAATATAAGAACAAACAAGAAAGTAAAACTTTTCAGTGAATATAAAGGAAGTTGAGGTTGGATGTAAAACTTTTCGGTGAATATTCTTTTCCACACTCATCCGATCATTAAATATACGAAACAAAGAAAAAAAATTACCTTGCTGGAGCTTTCCCCCAAAAACAAGTATTGAAACGTAACTGCGGCCACACCCAGATCCAACCACCGCCGCACACAGATCTGCCCAAATGGCCAACGCATATGATGGGAACCGCCGCGTCACCTCCGCCATAGTTGAGGGAAAGCGTCGCAGATCTGTGGCCCAATAACAAGTCACCGGAGTTAGCGGCAATGGTGATGGTTTCCGGATTTAAAAAAAAAGAACGGTGATGGTTTTCAGATTTATGATTATAAGTCATGAAAATATGTAGAAATATAAAAATGGTAGTGGTGGCGTGCCCTGGTTTTGCCTTGGGTTGATCTCGGTTTAGAACAAATGTGAAAATGAGTCGCCATCATCGAGAGAGAAACGAAATCTTTGATGAAGAGAGAGAAGTTTTGATTTTTTAGCCAAACATATATGGTTTTTAATTTCCATATTGTAGGGAAATCTCTTAGATCCATGATTGTAGGGAATTTAAATAACTTCCATATTTAAAAAATCTGATTGTAAACCTGATATGCCATTTATACACCTACCGAGTTTATTTTAATAAAATAAATGAAAAATATACTACTAGTTTGTGATTAACCGAGAACTCTTAATTGGTCAATCAGAAATAGTAATATCTTTTTCATTTATTTTATTAAAAGAAAATTAGTAGGGTATTATAGGCATTAACTATAAAAATTCATTGGAAACCGTTTCCTTTTTAATAGGCAACTTCCATTTAATTATGGCAAAAAGAAAATAACAAAAGAATATATTTAAACTCACAACCTATTTTCTCCAAAAGAATATATTTAAAAGAATATATTTAAACTGAAAACGGTTCCTTCTTAATAGGCTACCTCCATAAAGTTATTTCCTCAAATACTAAAAACCCTAAACATATTTTTTCTCTTTCGTTCTTCAATCTTCACAGCCGCTATGACTCTCTAGCATCAAACGGCGACGGAGAGGGTGACAGTGATGATGATACGGTGACGACGACAAAGTAGTGATGGTGATGATGATACAAAGACGACAAATATTCAAATATTCGGTAAGTTTTCGAATCCTTATGGGCGGTGGCGGTTGGATTCGGTGGGCGAGATCCGGATAGTGTTAGAACATTAACAGAGTCGGCGGCGGTGGTGGTTGTTGGACCGTCGAATCAGATCGTCGGCGGCGGTAAGTGTCCGGGTAAATGACTCCCACTTTGGTAATCGGATTTGGCTATCGCGATTCCGATGGATGCTACGTTCAGCGTTCAGGTTGATGGTATGTGCTGTTTTTTATATCGGTCATTTGGGTCTTTTAGGTGTTTTTGATTAATAATTGTTTTATATTGTTAATTCATGTATTCTTTTGCTTTAGGTGTTTTTGACGACGTGATGATTCACTAAAATTTTAGACTACAAATTGTTTTTGTTCGTTATTCTTTTAATTGCTTTTCTAAATAAAATATAATAATATGTTGTTTAGTAATGGTTATAAATTTGCAGTGGATATGTAGAAATTTATGCATATGTGTTATTTTGCAGGATTATCGAAGTGTTTTTTGTGCACGCGATACATAGATGTTATTCGTATATTATTGTTATGTATGCGTTATTAAGAATTGAAGCATATGCGTTCCGTTTCTTCTAACAGTTTTATATGATGTGGATATAATTTCTATTTGTTCAACATTATGTTTTATGTTACATGTATGCAGAACCATAAAATTTGTATTTTACATACGTTATTAAGATAAAGTTTGTAGATTTTAGATATGTATGCAAAACCGTCTCGACATATATGCACAACCTACATGTAACACTAATTACAAAAACATATATGCACAACAAACATGTAACATTAATTACAAGAAAACATATATGCACAACCGGCTCGACAAAAATGCACAAACTACATGTAACACTAATTACACCAAAAAAAAACATATATGCACAACCGTCTCGACAAAAATGCCAAAATGAAATTAAATTTTCGAAAATAATTCTTAGATTTTAGAAAAATTTAGAAAAAAGGAAACAAATCTTTTTGGGTATAATGTTGTAAATACCTTAGAATAATTAATATGAATTGAATTAATCAAAATTAATTTACTAAATTATGATTGATTAATAAGAATTCTCAGAGTTTTTTTTTTAAATCAGGGTTCTCAATATAACTCGACCATATATATATATATATATGATATATATATATATATATATATATATATATATATATATATATATATATATATATGGAGCAAGGACATGATTTTAATTTGATGACATGTACCAATAACATTGCTTCTTAACGATGACATGGACGCTGACTCAAAGGGTATAATAGACAATTAACTTCTTCTTTATATGGAAACATATTCATGTCTTCCCTCGCTTCGTTTTTCGCCCATAGCTTTGTTTTTTATTTATAAACAAAAAATTTTAAGAAAATCAAAGTTCTTAAAATTAAATTCTTTACGAAATGAGTATAGTCATAAAAATTTGAAAAACAAATGTCATGGTTGTACATTGTGAATTCAATGATTAATTCATATATTAAGCATAAACAAGTGATAATATAGGATGATTAAGATGGATGGAATATTTGAACACTTTGCTATTGATGGAAGCTGCTACAATTTGGGCAAAATATTATGCAAATTAGATTACTACTTACTATATATACCTAGCCAAAGTTTCGACTAAATACAAAATGGTCCCTAGACTATTGGTTACAATAAATGTGACCCAACAATGGTTCAAACATTTTACGAAAAAAGTTTGTACAATTTGTGTTATCTCACGTATGATTATTAGTCCTTACGACAAAACTATGCCTTTCAAATTGAGTCGAAGATAATTTCCTATTTAAGTACGTTTTTCAATGACTATTAAAAAAACCATGGGCGAACATTGTCACGGGTTGATTTGTTTGTCCAAATATCAGTATTTTCACATGACCAGCTATATGTTGATGTATCAAGAGTAAGAGAAACAAATGCTTGAAAATTATTTGTTGCGACCAAGATGGTAATTATACAAACTTAACAACAAACGTCTTATACAATAAAATTTCGTTTTCTTTTTTGATTTATTTTTACCGATTATTCATGTACAACAAAACCTTTAATCATCATTTTAATAATAGTTGACCATATAATTTCTTATGTTTTTTTCATCATTATATATTATATTTTTACAGCTAGCCCGCCCATCGGGCGGGTTATGAAACTAGTATATATATATATATATATATATATATATATATATATATATATATATATATATATATATATATATATATATATATATATATATATATATATATATATATATATATATATATATATATATATATATATATATATATATATATATATATATATATATATATATATATATATATATAGTGTAGAATTATATTAAAAACCCTGATTTTAAAAAGAACTCTGAGAACTCTTAATTAATCAATTTAGGCCATTGGATTTAAAATCAATGGTTAAGATTAATTATGACATTTTCGTAAATAAAGAAAATCATATCTTTGGTAAGTTTTAATTAAAAAGGGTATATTAGTAATTGTGCCAACAAAAACTTATATATATATATAATAAATATTATATTTATATATAATATTTATATATTATATATAAATATATGAAAACAATGAATTTTCAAAACCGAAACCGAACCGATAACATGTTATCGGTTTTGGTTCGGTTCGGTTTCGATTCGGGTTTTTTAGGCCAAATGTTCATCCTTTTCCGAAGACCAAACCGAAAACGAAAACGATGAATTTTTAAAACCGAAACCAAACTGATAACATGTTATCGGGTTCGGTTTCGGTCGGTTTTCGGTTCGGTTCGGTTTTTTCGGTTCAAATGCTCATCCCTAAAAATTATACCCGATAATCGAACCGAATACGGTTCGTGTTTCGGGTCGAACAAATTCGATTTTTTCCCATCAACCGAACCAAATGATATAAACCGAAACCCAAATAAGATACCCGATTAACCAGAACTTGAATCGGATTGGTTGAGTTATTCGGGTTCAGTTATGACCCGACCTATGAACCAGAAATCCAATTAACACCCGATTAGGTGAAGAGAGGTCTGGTAGTCGGAAGGAATCTGAATTCCTTAAGCTGTTGGACGGAATTTGAATTCCCTCAACTGAAGGAAAATTTTGGTGCCATAAATTCCAAATCCATCCTGAAAATGGTGAACTAAACACAGAAATCTCTGAAATTAAATTCCAATTCCCACTAATTTCAGAGATGTCCAACGAACCAAACGAGCCAAGTGAGTAGCATTAACCCAACCCATTAGACTGTGCGTAATGGGTGACCAAACCCAGTTTGGTCACCGCTGCTACATCTGCGCCACATCAGCTTTCTCTCTCCTGATCAAACACACGACCAGACAGCGACCAAATGCCCGTAATGGGTGACCGATCGACTTTTTTTTTAATTTAAATTTCATTAATAATTAAAACATTACATTAAAAATAATTAAAACATTACATTAAACATAATTAAAAAAACATTAAAAAAAACTACTGGTGGGTTTGTCGATTCCAAATGTGCTCCACCAAATCAGATCTTAGATTAAGATGAGTTTGTTGATTATTGATCTCCCTGATAACTTGTAATACTTCTTCATGTGATCGTACGGGGTCGGCTTCACTATGTCGCTCTTCCGGATGAAAATCGGGACATATGGCCCTGCCTTTGTCTTTGATAATCATATTATGTAATACGATACAAGTGTACATTATATCCCTTATTTTGTTAACATTTGGGGACCTTACAGCCGTTTTTATTATACCCCATTTTTTCTTTAGAACGCCAAATGCTCGTTCTACGTCTTTCCTTGCAGCTTCGTGTGCTTTCTTGTAGTTCACTCGCTTAACATCATTCGCATTTGGGTTTGAAATGGACTTAACAAGAACAGACCATTCCGGATATATCCCGTCAGTAAGATAATATCCCCATTTGTAAGACACCCCGTTTGCCAAAAAGGGTACCTCAGGTGCTTTCCCGTCTTTGAGATCATTGAAAATATGGGACGCTCGTAACACGTTGATGTCGTTGTTCGACCCGGCGACACCAAAGAACGCGTGCCAAATCCACAAATCTTGTGAGGCAACCGCTTCAAGTAAGATGAATGGTTCGTTCCCGTGATCCCCTCTAACATATTGCCCACGGTAAGCATTTGGACATTGAGCCCAAGGCCAATCAGTACAATCAATGTTTCCTAGCTGTAACTACCCGAAATTTGTAAATAAATAAATTGTACAAAAATATGATAAATAAGGATAAATCGTTTAAAGAACGTAGGAATTGGTTTCGTGTCGTTTGGAGACCGTACGAGAAAGTTATGGGCGAAACCGGGTCGGGACAAAGATGAAAAAATGCAGCCCTGCTGCCTTAGGAAGTTCGCGATGCGAACTTGTGGTAACGATCGCGAAGTCGGGGCAGGGAGTTTGTCTATCAGGCGCGAAGTAGTTCGCGATGAGATAGCGATCGCTAAGTATGCGTACGATATGCAGAGTTAGCGATGTGAACTAGTTCGCGTAGTGAAGTCTGATCGTGCAGCATTAAAGTCGGGTTTGAGCTCATTTATTGCAAAGAAAAAACCCTAGTTTTCTTCCTCTCGAGTTTGTGGACGATTTTAGGAGTAAACCATCATTTGGAGCTGATTTCTTCATCAAATCTTGTGATTATTCACTCCTAGTTGAAGATTTAAGGTATATCTTCAATCCTTTGTAGTTGTAGCTTTAGATCTAAGGATTTAGAAGCTTGGGGTTGAAACCCTAGTTCTTGGGGTTATGGGTTATGGTGATATAAATGGTATATACACTTGATAGATGTTATATTAACAAGGAAAACAAGTGTATGATTATGATTTGTAAGAATCTTAAGGGTTGGTTAAACCTAGGGTTTGGTAAATCACCATAATTGGGGGAAAGTGTTAGTTGATGGTATCTAGTGATAAATGGATACATTATTAGTAGATTGTGATGTTGAACATTGTATGATTATTGTATTAGGCTTTCGGTGACATCTTGGAAAGTCGGTGAGATTGTGAAGCAAGAGATTGGTGTCAAGAATTCGGTTGGAACATCATTTTGCTAAGGTGCGTACGTGTGGAAATTTACTGAGTACATAGCCTATGAAATACATTTTATTACTTGTGTTATGGTCTGTTTGCTTATTTGTGTAGACTAGTAGTTAGTAGTTAGTTATACCGGTAGTTGTATTGAACTAACTTGTTTGATGATAGACGTGATAGCCGAGAGCTAGATTGACATAACCATCGAGTTATGATATATTGAGGTGATGTGATGATGCGGGGGACCCCCGGTCATGAGGTGTGGTGTGAGGGGCAGTTGGGTGGATTCCCATCGACTCCACCACGATAGTAGTCTTGCTAACTGGAGGTAGTCCGGCGAGTAAGGCAGGTATTGGTAGATTTGGCGAATCCCTCTTGCCAGTATCTTGAGGCTTATTAATGGCGATGGATTTCGGTTAATAAGTCAAGGTGGTTCTAGTTAGTTCGGGGGCAACCCGATAACTAGATATGATTGCTAGGAAAGCAAAGTATTATAGTCACAATAGGGTGACTAGTTAGATGGATGATTACTTACATGTTTGTCTGTTTGTCGTTCGGTTATTATTATTATCATTGGGTCTAAACCCATGTAGCTCACGAGACGTTTTGTCTCACGTACTCCTTGTTTTGGTTTGCTATGTACTCAGGTTCGGGATCGAAGGCATAGGTACGCTTGGATAGAGAAGTGGGGCCTAGTTTAGAAGAACACTAGATTGGATTTAGTCTTAGCTTGGTTATGATCTATTTTGTAACACCTACTTTTATACTCTGATTTCATACCAAGGTTTTTGTAAATCCAAATTTGAGGATGTTCTTCTATTTATAAAAATGTTTTATTTTGGCCAATATTATGTATTAAAACTTGAGGTGTTACAACTTGGTATCAGAGCTATAGTTTAAGTGAATTAGGTTGGATGACCATCCTAGTCTTAGACTGTAGCATTAGGAATATAAGATTCCTTAAGATCATAGGTTGACCTTGAGACTTTATATTAAGTTTAGGGTTGAACCTAGGGGACCGATGAAATTTGATATGATTTTGGATATTGAGTCTTATGCGACTATTGGGTTGTACACAAGGTACTAAATGTTTAATATCTTTCGTGTAGTCTTGATTGAAAGAAATGGGGACCACGCGTAGAAGTGGTAGAGCCTCGGAGGGCCGGGAGGAGGAGATACCTCATGTTGAGGTTGTGGTTGAACAAGAAAGTCAACCGTCGATGCATCGGATCGGTGAGTCGGAGGTCGGAGCTAATAGAACTCCGGTAACCATGGCGGATCTCCAAACTATTATCGATCAAATCAAGGGAACGGTGGCCGAAGAAGTGCACCGTATTATTGGAGACCGTGAGAGGTCGGGAGGAGATCGGGAATCCGAGGCTAAGTCGGATGAGAGAACCGGGGGTAGTGGCACCGGGGAAGGGAAATCATCCACGGGTGGCCAAATTGATGCTAGGGCAAAGCCCTAGGTGAAAGAAGGTTGTTCGTTTAAATCATTCATGGCTTGTAAGCCAAATGTGTATACGGGTAGTTCGGACCCGAAAGTAACCATGAGGTGGATCCGAGAGACCGAGAGGGTTATCGGAAGTAGCAAGTGTAAGGATGTTGATATGGTGACGTATGCGTCACAATTGTTAAAAGAAGATGCCATGGTTTGGTGGGATATTGTGTATGAGACCCTCGGGAGGGAGGTGATTAAGAAGATGTCGTGGGATGAGCTCACCGCGAGGTTGAAAAAGAAATTTTGTCCCGAAAGGGATTTGGAAAAGATGCACGAGAAATTCGTGACCCTTAAGAAGGGTGATATGTCGATTGAAGAGTATTCGAGAGAGTTCACGGGATTACTCTCGTTTGTTGCTAAAACCTACTCGGACGAGAGGTTGAGAGTGGTTCGGTATGCAAGTGGGCTACCGTGGGATTATCAGCTGGAGGTTAAGAGGGCGATCTCACTCGATGAGGCTATTAGTGCCGCCCGGGGTGTTGAGGAGGTGAATGAGGCACGTGTTGTTAAGAGGGCCCATGTGGGTGAGAAAAGGAAAGCCGAGAGCGGCTCTAGTTCGTTCAAAAAAGGGAAGTTCACTTCGATCTTCTCTAAACAAGGAAGTGTTGGCCCGTGCAAGAAATGCGGGAAAAATCATACCGGCATATGCCGAGGGGAGTCAAAGGCTTGTTATAGTTGTGGCAAGATGGGGCACATAGCCCGGGATTGTAGGGCCAAGTTGACGGCCGATGTGGAGTGCTACTCATGCCATGAAAAGGGGCATTATAGCAATGTATGCCCGAAGAAGGGAATTGAGTCGATGGTGTCCACGGCTCAAAAGAAAGTGGAACCGGCGAAGGTGAAGGGGCGATCCTTCCAACTCACTCGGGAGGAGGCGAAGGAGGCACACGATGTGGTGTCAGGTACTTTATTCATTAACTCCTTGCCAACTCATATTTTGTTTGATTCGGGTTCCAATTATTCGTTTGTGTCTTATGAGTTCGGTTGTAAATTGAATGTGCCGTCCGAGATGTTAGATGAGGTTTATGAGATAGAAGTAGCCGACGGGAAAACGTCTATGGTTGAATGTATTTATAGAAATTGTGAAATAGAAATAGACGGTAGAAAGTTTAAGGTGGATTTGTTGCCCATGGGAATTAGGGCGTTTGATGTGGTTATCGGTATGGATTGGTTGGGTATGCACCAAGCCAAGATTTTGTGTGGAAAGAAAATTGTGTCGATTAGGACACCCGAGAATGAGAAAGTGTATGTGTATGGGGAGAAACGTCATCACATGCCTAATGTGATTACCGCCATTAAAGCGAGGAAAAGTATATCGAAGGGTTGTGCATCGTTTATTGCATATGTATTAGATGGCCGAAAAGAAAAGAAGACAATGGATAGTGTAAATATTATTCGGGATTTCCCCGAGGTATTTCCCGATGACTTGCCCGGTTTGCCACCGGAGAGACAAGTCGAGTTTAAGATTGATTTAGTTCCGGGGGCGACGCCGATTGCTCGTGCTCCCTACCGTTTAGCTCCCACCGAGATGCGGGAATTGATGACCCAATTGCAAGATTTGTTAGATAAAGGTTTTATTCGTCCAAGTTCGTCACCGTGGGGTGCACCGGTGTTATTTGTTAAAAAGAAAGACGGTTCGATGAGAATGTGTATCGACTACCGAGAGTTGAACAAGGTAACTATCAAGAACCATTACCCGTTGCCGAGAATTGACGACTTATTCGACCAATTGCAAGGTGCTAGTTATTTCTCGAAGATCGATTTGAGGTCGGGCTATCATCAAGTTCGGGTGAAAGAAGGCGACACCGAGAAGACGGCTTTTCGTACACGTTATGGTCATTATGAATTTCTAGTGATGCCGTTTGGTCTTACAAACGCGCCGGCTATTTTTATGGATTTGATGAATCGGGTTTGTAAACCGTTCCTTGATAAGTTTTTGATCGTGTTTATTGACGACATTTTAATTTATTCGAAGACCGAAGAAGAACACGAAGGTCATTTGAGGCTCGTTTTAGATGTGTTGAAACGGGAAAAGTTGTATGCAAAATTCTCGAAGTGTGAATTTTGGTTGCGGGAAGTGCAATTCTTAGGTCACGTGGTGACTTGTGATGGTTTTAAGGTTGACCCGTCCAAGATTGAAGCGGTGTCAAATTGGGAGCCTCCGAGAACTCCTACCGAGGTTAGAAGTTTTCTTGGATTAGCCGGTTATTACCGAAGGTTCATACAAGACTTCTCGAGAATCGCAATTCCACTAACGAAGTTAACGAGAAAAAGTGAGAAGTTCGTGTGGGAGAAGAAACAAGAAGAGGCGTTTAAGTTATTAAAAGAAAAGTTATGTAACGCGCCGATCCTTACGTTACCGGATGGTATGGAGGATTTTGTGGTTTATAGTGATGCTTCGAATCAAGGGCTCGGTTGTGTGTTGATGCAAAGAGGTAAAGTGATCGCGTATGCCTCGCGACAATTGAAGAATGCAGAATTAAGGTACACGACACACGACTTGGAGTTGGCGGCGATTATATTTGCCTTAAAATTGTGGAGGCATTATTTGTATGGCACTCGGTGTACGTTGTACACGGATCATAAAAGTCTACAATACGTGTTTACTCAAAAAGATCTTAATATGCGACAAAGAAGGTGGATCGAGTTGATTGCCGATTACGATTGTGAGATTGTGTATCACGCGGGAAAGGCTAATGTAGTGGCCGACGCCTTGAGCCGAAAGGTCTATGAAAAACCGAACCGAGGAATTTTATCACGTATAGAAGTCGTCTCGAGCATCATCGAAAGAATCAAGAATGCTCAACAAGAGGTTATGGGAAAAGACGAGTTAAGACAAGAACGGTTAGGTAAGAGCCAACATTTTCTCGAAAATGCACAAGGGTTGAAGACCGTAGGCGGTCGTATTTGGGTTCCTAAGTTTGGTGGCATCCAGAAAGAGTTGTTGTATGATGTGCACAAGTCGAAGTATTCGATTCACCCGGGAAGTACAAAGACGTACCAAGATATGAAACGGGCTTATTGGTGGCCCAGAATGAAGGCGAGAGTGGCCAAGTATATCTCTAAGTGTGCCACGTGTGCACAAGTAAAAGCCGAGCATCAAGTACCGTATGGGGTAGCTCAATCATTGGTTGTACCGGCCGGAAAGTGGGAAGACATAACTATGGATTTCATAGTAGGATTACCGAAGACGAGTAGGGGTCACGATGCCATTTGGGTCATAGTTGACCGGTTGACCAAGAGTGCGTTATTTTTAGCCATTCGGGAAACGTTGCCACTTGAGAAATTGGCTAAGTTGTATGTTGATGAGGTGGTTCGACTCCACGGGGTTCCGTTATCGATTGTGTCCGATAGAGACGCGAGATTTACCTCGAGATTTTGGCGATCTTTACAAGAGGAGTTGGGTACAAATTTGCGGTTGAGCACGGCTTATCACCCGCAAACCGACGGTCAAAGTGAAAGAACGATTCAAACGGTCGAAGACATGTTGAGATCGTGTGTGTTAGACTTCGGTGGTAAATGGGATGAACTTTTACCGTTAGTCGAGTTCTCGTATAATAATAGCTATCACTCGACTATCAAGACGCCGCCTTATGAGGCGTTGTATGGAAGAAAATGTAGAACTCCATCTTGTTGGTTGGAAGCGGGAGAGACGAAACTCACGGGTCCCGAGATCGTGAGAGTGACAAATGAAAAGATCGGTATTATTCAAACCAACATGAAAGTCGCCCAAGATAGACAACGAAGTTATTCGGGTTTGAAGAAAAGGCCATACGACTTGGATGTCGGTGATATGGTCATGTTGAAGGTGTCACCTTGGAAGGGTGTGATGCGGTTTGGTAAGAAAGGAAAGTTAAGTCCAAGGTATGTTGGACCGTTTAAAATATTGAAACGGGTCGGGCTTCAAGCTTTTAAGTTGGAACTTCCACCCGAGCTTCAAGGTGTGCATGACACCTTTCACGTGAGTTATTTGAAAAAGTTTATCGGGGAAGTTGAAAATATTATTCCGTTGCAAGAGTTGCGGGTTGACGGTCCGAACTGGTTAATCGAGGATCCCGAGGCTATACTAGAAACGAAAACAAAGAAACTTCGGAATAAGGAGATCGAGTTGGTGTTGGTCAAGTGGAAGCATTCACTTGGGCCGAATTTGACTTGGGAAGTCAAAGACGAGATTCGGAAGAGGTACCCGGATTTCGTGAACTATGATGAGATTCCGAGGACGGAATCTTCTTAAGGGGTAGATAGTTGTAACGACCCGAAATTTGTAAATAAATAAATTGTACAAAAATATGATAAATAAGGATAAATCGTTTAAAGAACGTGGGAATTGGTTTCGTGTCGTTTGGAGACCGTACGAGAAAGTTATGGGCGAAACCGGGTCGGGACAAAGATGAAAAAATGCAGCCCTTCTGCCTTAGGAAGTTCGCGACGCGAACTTGTGGTAACGATCGCGAAGTCGGGCCAAGGAGTTTGGCTATCAGGCTCGAAGTAGTTCGCGATGAGATAGCGATCACTAAGTATGCGTACGATATGCAGAGTTAGAGACGCGAACTAGTTCGCGTCGTGAAGTCTGGTCATGCAGCATTAAAGTGGGTTTGAGCTCATTTATTGCAAAGAAAAAACCCTAGTTTTCTTCCTCTCGAGTTTGTGGACGATTTTGGGTGTAAACCATCATTTGGAGCTGATTTCTTCATCAAATCTTGTGATTATTCACTCATAGTTGAAGATTTAAGGTATATCTTCAATCCTTTGTAGTTGTAGCTTTAGATCTAAGGATTTAGAAGCTTGGGGTTGAAACCCTAGTTCTTGGGGTTATGGGTTATGGTGATATAAATGGTGTATACACTTGATAGATGTTATATTAACAAGGAAAACAAGTGTATGATTATGATTTGTAAGAATCTTAAGGGTTGGTTAAACCTAGGGTTTGGTAAATCACCATAATTGGGGGAAAGTGTTAGTTGATGGTATCTAGTGATAAATGGATACATTATTAGTAGATTGTGATGTTGAACAGTGTATGATTATTGTATTAGGCTTTCGGTGACATCTTGGAAAGTCGGTGAGATTGTGAAGCAAGAGATTGGTGTCAAGAATTCGGTTGGAACATCATTTTGCTAAGGTGAGTACGTGTGGAAATTTACTGAGTATATAGCCTATGAAATACATTTTATTACTTGTGTTATGGTCTATTTGCTTATTTGTGTAGACTAGTAGTTAGTAGTTAGTTATACCGGTAGTTGTATTGAACTAACTTGTTTGATGATAGACGTGATAGCCGAGAGCTAGATTGACATAACCATCGAGTTATGATATATTGAGGTGATGTGATGATGCGGGGGACCCCCGGTCATGAGGTGTGGTGTGAGGGGCAGTTGGGTGGATTCCCATCGTCTCCACCACGATAGTAGTCTTGCTAACTGGAGGTAGTCCGGCGAGTAAGGCAGGTATTGGTAGATTGGGCGAATCCCTCTTGCCAGTATCTTGAGGCTTATTAATGGCGATGGATTTCGGTTAATAAGTCAAGGTGGTTCTAGTTAGTTCGGGGGCAACCCGATAACTAGATATGATTGCTAGGAAAGCAAAGTATTAGAGTCACAACAGGGTGACTAGTTAGATGGATGATTACTTACATGTTTGTCTGTTTGTCGTTCGGTTATTATTATTATCATTGGGTCTAAATCCATGTAGCTCACGAGACGTTTTGTCTCACGTACTCCTTGTTTTGTTTTGCTATGTACTCAGGTTCGGGATCGAAGGCATAGGTACGCTTGGATAGAGAAGCGGGGCCTAGCTTAGAAGAACACTAGATTAGATTTAGTCTTAGCTTGGTTATGATCTATTTTGTAACACCTACTTTTATACTCTGATTTCATACCAAGGTTTTTGTAAATCCAAATTTGAGGATGTTCTTCTATTTATGAAAATGTTTTATTTTGGCCAATATTTTGTATTAAAACTTGAGGTGTTACACTAGCATACCGGGAAACCCATGTTTCTCCTCATGAAAAGCGTATAGCTTCGCCACATCAGTATGAGTAGGCTTTCGCAGAAACTCATCTCCATACAAGTGCATAACCCCTTTACAGAACTCTGCGAGACTATCACGGCTAGTTTTCTCACCAATTTGTAAGTATTCGTCTAGAGCATCCGGTACGGTCCCGTATGCTAACTGACGAATTGCAGACGTGCACCTCATTAGCGGAGAAGTACATGGGTTCCCGAGTGCATCATATCGTTGCGCAAATAATGAGACGGTATTAGTGAGATCGCGAACAATGCGTGTGAAAAGATCACGACTCATCCTGAAACGTTTGCGAAAATCATGCTTGTTATACGTCGGATTTTCAGCGAAGTAAGCTGCCACGAGACGGTCATTCGCACCGCCACGGTCCCTATTCACGTATCTTCTAGGAGTTCTAGGGATAGTAGAACTAGAACCTTCAAGAAACGCGACCGCCGTTTGTAAAAAACCGAGATGTATAACCCTGTCCTCTTCCTCGTCGCCAAAAATGAAATTAGCGACATTCATTTCATCGTCGGAACTCATTTTTAGGATAGTGTGTGTGATGTGTGTGATGTGAGTAAGTATGAATAAAAAAAATGAGAAGTGTGAATATTTTTAGAAAAAGATTGGGTATTTATAAGGTAAAAAAGGGGGTAAAAATTAAGTTTGAAATGGGGTTTTTGGAGCCGTTGGAGACGAGTTCGAACGGTCGAATAGTCGACCGTTGGGCACGATCGACGCGTCGAGCACGGGCCGGCGTAACGGGTGAGACGCGTCGGGGAGGTCCGATGTGGCGGTCGCGACCGCTCGTTTGGTCGAGCGTTACGGGTGGTCTTAGCCTAAAAATCCCCTATTGCTTTACCTCGATGCTATTTTACTACTTTTCACATACAATAAGCTCTGCACCCACGTCTCACGAATAAAAAAGTGCCACGTCAGTCATATCACCTACTTCGGACACCCATTCTCTCACATAAACTCGCGTGCTATCCAACGTCTACCATCGTGTCAAAAACATCACCCATTGGTCCGTGTCATTCACGATATACTTACGCGCGTCACAACAGACTCCCTATTTATCTGTCATCTCACACTTTCTCTTTCTAAAAACTCCGAAAACCGCATAGTAGCAACATAGCTGTTGTGGATTATTCCATTTTCACCATCGCTACCACCACTTATCTCCGCCGTACGTCGGAGCTATCGGTGGTTTTACGATTCACATCTATTTGCTGTTAATCGGGAATCTGTTTCCACAAGTTTGTTTGTTTGTTTTGTGATCTTAAGATCTACAATGTCGAAAACATGGGGGAATATCGGCGCCTGGGCGGCGGAATCAGAGCGAGCCGAAGCCGAAGAGAAAGAACAAGAGGCCGCTGCGGCCGCTGCCGCTGCAGCAGCTCCACCACAGAGTTATCCGAGCTTGAAAGAGGCGGTGAACACTAGCAAAGGTAAGAAAAAGACGAAAATGACCCTGCAGGAGTTCACGATGGCCGGAGCCGGATCTGGAGGTATCGGCGGTGGAGGTGGAGGTTCTCGCCGTGACTCGGGTTTCGAGCATAAAGGATTGACTCATGAAGAGATGATGCGGCTTCCGACGGGACCGAAAGAGCGGTCTGCGGAGGAAATGCAATACGGGAGGTTAGGAGGTGGTTTCTCGTCGTACGGAGGTGGTCGGCCCGGCGGAGGTCCTAGGACGAGAGACAGAGAGGCGGATGGAGAAGGTTCATGGGGGAGTAATCGGAGATCTTACGGTGGATTTGATGATGATCGTAGAGGTCCTCCTCCTCGTGTTTCGGAATACGATCAAACATCTAGGGCTGATGAGGTTGACAATTGGGCAATGACGAAGAAGCCTATAGCACCTTCATTTGATGCTGGGAGTAGACCTAACCGCTACAGTTCTCTCGGCGGAGCTCCACCCGGAGGCCTTAGCACCGGTGGCGGGGGATTTTCTAGGGCTGATGAGATTGACAATTGGGCAGTGAACAAAAAACCTACAGCACCTACACCTACGCCTGCTAGATCTTCAACCTTTGGTTCTGGTTTCCGTGATTCCGGTGGACCTGAAACTGACCGTTGGAGCAGGCGAGTTGTGGCTCGTGATGGAAACCAGGACCGGTTAACAGAACGCCGTCGTTTGGTGCTAGATCCACCGAAAGGTGAAAGCATGCCGGTTGAGCCTGCTGTCAAAACTAACAAACCAAATCCGTTTGGGAATGCAAGACCTAGGGAAGAGATTTTGGCTGAGAAAGGTTTGGATTGGAAGAAAGCTGATTTAGAACTTGAAGCTAAGAAAACTAACAGCCGTCCCACAAGCTCTCATTGTAACAGCAGGCCAGACAGTGCACAGTCAGCTGATGATTCAGATCCATTGCAGGGATTTGAGAAACCGAGACCGAAAGTGAATCCTTTTGGTGATGCTAAACCTAGGGAAGTTTTGCTTCAAGAGAAAGGTGTTGATTATCGGAAGATTGATTCAGATTTAGAACGCAGGCGCCTTAACAGGTAACAATTATAGTAATTCTTTTCTTTTTCTAATCAACTGCTTGAAAGTATGAAATTGGTATCCGTTCAAGTACTGAGAAACTATACGTGCACTATTAATCTTTCTACTTGATGCATATGAATTTCTGTATGTGTTAATGACCTTGAAAGCATGAAATTTCTGTATGCAAATGAATTGCACTATCAATCTTTCTACCTATGAAATTGGTATCCGTTCATTGTCTTAATGACCTATGAATTATGATTATCTAGTAGGTTATTGACTTAATGAACACTAGTTTGGTAAACCTGTTAATGCCTTTAGCTGCTAGCTGGAGCGTTAGGATGGCCAAATGTGGGAGTAACATGCTATTTAATAATATAATGGTAATTAATTTGCAGGCCTGAGACAGAAGTAGAAAAGTATTTAAAAGAAGAAATAGATAATTTGAAAAAAGAAATTCAGAAAGAATCCAACAAGAATGAACTACACGATAAAATACTTGAGAAAGAACGCGAACTTGAAGAGTTAAGCCATGATTTGGATGATAAACTTCGGTTTAGCCAAAAACCCGTTGAAAGGCCCGTTTCAGGAGCTGGAAGAGTGGGCCCGGGGTTTCAAGAAAGACCACCTTCTCAATCGGGCTCGTTTGATGAGTCCAGAAGTGTTGACTTTTCAGAAAGACCGCAGTCCCGTGGTGATGATAGAAGAGGTTTTGGTGGTGGAGGGTTTTTGGGTAACAGAGAAATTGGCAGGTGTGCATTATCATTAAATTTCAGAATTCCTCCTTTTTAAGTTTTGCTAATCATGTTTGAGGTAAAAAAAAAGCAGTTACATACACTTAACTTAGTAAGAAAATTAAGGTAGAGATGTTTATAGAAACATAACCACTTGTATTTTTTTGTCCATGTGGGTTGACCCAAAACACTATTTTTCAACTTTTTCATTTTTGTTTTATTTTAATAAATACTTAGCATGTCATTTAATATGTTTTTACATTATATTTTTGTAAATAAAATGTTTCCAACAGCTTTCTACAGCTAAAAACATTTTGGGCGACTTTCCACCCTTCAACCCATTTGACACTTTTTAAAATATTTTTTTGTAAAATTTTACCTGTTTGACTTGCTAGTGATGAAATAGTAACATAAACCTAGTTGACCCTTCAAATTAATACTGTAATAATTTATTTATTTTGTTGACAGGTCAAGTTCAAGAGAGAGATGGTGAGAATGAATGACAAGTAGAAGAGGAAATAATACAATTTTTTGTGGAAAAAAAGGGGGGAAAGAGGTTTTGACTTTGAAGAAATGGGTCATGATCCAATTCTAGTTGTCTTATTAATTTGTCAACTAAACACTCTTAATTTTGATTGTAAAATTTTAAATCCGGGTCATTGGATGTTAACCGTTTGTTTTCTTCGTCTAAGTCACTTACTTTTTTCAGGATTGGGTTTCGCGATGAAAACCTAGTAATTGTTTTAATCTAATCAAATTCGTCTATTGTAATGTGTTGGTATGTTTTATCACAATTTAACCGTTTTTATGTGATGCCCAACTTATCTTTTAGGGTTATTAATCAAAAGAAGCTAATTGTTTGAAATTGAGCTCGATTAAGTTGAACTTGAGTTTTAATGTACTTGTGTATTGTTATAACTTATACTTCATGTAACGTACTTTTAAACTGCTTAATGTGTATTTGGACTTTCAATTTTTGCTATTGCCTGTATAAGATTTGTTATAACATGTAAAATGATGGTGTGATACTGGTTACCAATTTTGTTTTCTTAATTACAAGTTATTTGATGAAGAGGTTACCTTATACATACAAAATCGAGAATTAGAAGTTTATTTCATATAGTATGTTAATTTTGAAAGTATGCAGTAAGCCCACAACGGAAATATATGAAATATTATGTTCACTTTGCATAAAGTATCCCACGTGAGCATATCAAGTTTTGGATAAACACCTTAAAGATCGCTAAAAAGAAACATTGTTCGTGTATGTTGACATTTATTCAGTCAAATATGGTAAGCAATGGTTATAATCTTTGCGCTAAATCCTAAAAGCTGGCAAATTGGGTTGTTGGGTATGTCTAGGTAACGGGCCATTTTTGTGGAACGGGGTGAAAGTGTTTGGGTTGAGCCAAAACACTTTTTATCACACTGGACATGCTTCCATTTACGGTGAAAATTCTTTAACTTTATCTCATATGACCTATTAAAGATAGGTCTATTTATTTATACATTAAAATTTTTGCAGGATCCTTTAGGACAACAATGCTTAGGGTAAAATGGGGATTTTAAGAGATTAAATATTAAAACATTCCCGTCAAATTAGATTATTACTCTATATATACTTCCTCCGTATCAAAATAAGTGAATCATTTTAAAGTTCACGTTTTTTAGACTAAATAAGGTAATAAGAGATTAGTGAAACTAAATTGGGTAATTAGAATGGATGGGGACCCACACTTTTTACTATTTTGTTGCTTTTATAGGAAGATGACAAAAATGGATGGAGCCCCACACCTTTAGTGATGTTTAAAAAGGTATAAGTAAATGTAAATAAGTAATTTTAAATATAAAAACTTACGAAATAAGACAAATTATTAAAGTGCTTCACTTATTTTGATACATCCCAAAAAAGAAAGTAATTCACTCATTTTGATACTAAAGAAGTATATACCAGTTGTAATGACCCGAATTTTTTAAATAAATAAATTGTACAAAAATATGATAAATACGGATAATTTGTTTAAGGAACGTACGAATTGGTTTCGTGTCATTTGGACACCGTTTGATATGGTTAAGGTCGAAACCAGACTGAACCGGACAACAAAAAGTTGCAGCCCAGCTGCCTGGGCAAGTTCGCGACGCGAACTATGGTTCGCGATCGCGAAGACGAGACAGAGAATTTGGGTTTTTGATGATCGGAGTTCACGACCCGTTCCCGATCGCGAGGTGTTCCCGACGCGGGAAGTTCGCGACGCGAACTCCAGTTCGCGAACGCGAACTGTGCCAGACCTATATAAACGGGTTTTGGGGCTAGGGTTTAGACACCTACACCCCTAGCACTAGTCCAGCCGTTATTTTGAAGGAAGAAGGCGATTTTGCTGATCTTGAGCTCAAATCTTCACCATCTTTGAAGATTTAAACACCAAAGGTAAAGATTATTGATTCTTATCATCTTCTACCTTAGTTTCAAGCTTTTCATGGGTATCAATGGTGGTTTTGAGAACCAACCATATCATCTTTGGGGAAGATGATCTATCATGAGTGTAAAACACTCATTGTATACTTGTAATCAATGTGTACAAGTTGGATTTGGGTTTTATGGATAGAAATCTTGAACTAGAGTTTGAGATTTCCTCCAAGTGATATGAACTTGGTGGTTGGGAATGTTAAGATGGATAGATTAGTGATTAGTTATGGATAATAACTAGTTATAGTGTTGATAATGATATTAGGTCAAGAAGACCTTGAGATTGAAAGTATTTCCTTGATTGGGAAGTAAGGATTTGTGTTGATTAACACAAGTATTGGATAGCATTGCTAAGGTGAGTGCATGTGATCTTTTCTGAGTACATAGTAAACCATATTCTATTGATTGAAATGATTTTAAAGTCTTTATTAAATGATTGTTTTAATCAAGGTTCTAAAAAGCGCGTCATGGCGGCGCCAAGGCGTGAGGCGCGACTCCGTCATTACGAAACAGTCCATGGCGGCACTATAAGGCGTGGCGGGAAAAAAACGCGATAAGGCGGCGTAAGGCGCGCCTTATGGCGAGTTTTTTTTGAAATATCTTGTAAATTTTGAATTTTGTTTTTGAAAAATTGATATATTTTTTGAAAAAAATGATGGGATGTAATTATAAATTTAGATTTAACATATTTTTATTATAAACTTCATATATGAAAATCATGTAAATCAACAGATATATAATTGTTTTTTAATTTGATATACATATATACAAAAACTATATTAAAATATTTGCCGCCTTAAGTCACGCCTTGAAAAACGCCACGACTCGCCATGCTCAAGGCTTGATTGTGACGCCACGCCGCGCCTTGCGTCTTTTAGAACATTGGTTTTAATAAAGAAAAAGATCGAATTGATATAAGTATGAATTGAATTGTATTGCTAATTGACTTGTTAGTTGCCACTAGTATGATATGAGTTATGATTTGGTGCATTGACTCAAGTTGATGATTTGTTATGTGGTAGCTAATCAATTGGATCCTAGTCAACCCACACAAGTTCGGGGAGTTAGTGACACCTACTTGGGGCGGTACCACCCTGCGCAAGGGTAGTGTGTCGAGAAATAGGTAACCCGGAAATCGGGGGAGTTTGAGATAACCCGGAAATCGGGGGAGAAATAGATAACCCGGAAACGGGGGAGTTTACCTAGTTAACCCATATCGGGGGAGTTATTTCGGGGAGGCCCGTTATGTATGTGTTGGGCATATGGCAAGCCTTAGAGCAGGGCCGGTCCAATGAGTTTCTATGCCCCGGGCGAAGCGGGCTACTAATGCCCCCAAGTAGCACAAACACAATATGTAACATAAATGTATAAGAAAAAAATAACATACTTTTTACTTAAAAAGTTCAAACAATTATATAAAGTTACAAACTACCTAAATGATGACTACTAGCAATATTGAAACAAGTGACAATAACTTTCCAGCTCGTTTGACCTTTTTGACCCGTTTCCATTGCAATTAAATTCTTGAGATCATAACATTTGACCTAATTGAAGTTTTCTGCTGCAACATGTTCCTTATAGCTCTTAAATCATTCGATAATGACCTACGGTTTGATCCCACATGAAAATGAGAAAATGAGGAGAAAAATTGAAGCAAAATATAAAGATATATACATAAGAAAGAAAAAAAGAGAGTAAGTTTAACAAGAACTAAAATCCTTAAAGCTCCTCAAGAGCAATCAGCATAACCATTATGTTTTGGACCATTTTATTTGAAAAACCTCCCGCTAACAAATATTAATCGAATGGGCATTTGCTTCAAGTTCTTTAGATTACTACTTTCAGGCTCAATTTAACAAAACACAATAATAGCATGACTTCTTTGTTCTACATTTTTAGTTCACCATTCAAGATTTAGGGTTCTAAATTGCAGAAAACTAAATTGTAAGATGGAAATATTAGAAGATATGCATCGGGAGTCTACTAGTAAAGAGATCTCCATCGCCATCGGGGAAGTCTATGAGACTTTCTCGAAAATCACAGTCACGCACGGTAACTGTTGCCCTCTTTTAATGTATATTTTTTATTTCTTATTTTATAAATGAGCGTATATACATATTGGACTGGAAAATGATGCCCTAAGACCTTTGATGCCATGGGCCGTCGCACGGGCTGCACAGTGCATGGGCCGGCCCTGCCTTAGAGTATGTTTGACTATGTGCAATTTGATAATTATTTAATTATTATTTTATTGTGGATATTTTCTAACCAGGTCTAAAACTCATGTTTCTCACGAGACAATTTTGTCTCACGTACTACGTTTATTTTGGCTATGTACTCAGGTTCGGGAGCTAATGATTAGGCGGCCCGTAGTAGTAGCATTGGATGATTAAGCTCGGTGTACTTATTTAATTCCCTAGACTAGTTTTGATATATTTGTAACACCGGGTTTTGGTACTTCTTAGTTGTAACGACCCGAAATTTGTAAATAAATAAATTGTACAAAAATATGATAAATAAGGATAAATCGTTTAAAGAACGTAGGAATTGGTTTCGTGTCGTTTGGAGACCGTATGAGAAAGTTATGGACGAAACCGGGTCGAGACCTAGACCGAAAAGTGCAGCCCTGCTGTACAAGGGAAGTTCACGGCGTGAACTTTAGTTCACGATCGTGAACTCCCTCCAGGGATTGTTGTATCTGGCGATCGAAGTTCACGTTCAGGTAGCGATCGGGAAGTGGTCACGAAGCGCAAAGTTCACGCCGTGAACTTAGTTCATGCCGTGAACTCCTGTCATCTGCAATAAATTCGGGTTTTAGCTCATTTAATGCAATAGTAAACCCTAGTTTCTTCCATTGGCGATTTTTGAGTGCAAGTGCTGATCTTGGTTGATTCCTCCATCAAAGCTTGATAGATTCCACTCCTAAGTGAAGATTAAAGGTATATCTTCACTCATTGATCTTTGTAGCTTTAGATCTATGTATTTTGATGGATGGGTTTGAAACCCTAGTTATTGGGGGTTATGGTTTATGGTGAATAAATGGTGTATACACTTAATAGATGATATATTAACAAAGGAAACAAGTGTATGATTTCGATTTGTAAGAATCTTAAGGGTTGGTTAAACCTAGGGTTTGGTAAATCCCATAATTGGGGGAAAGTGTTAGTTGATGGTATCTAGTGATAAATGGATACATTATTAGTAGTATGTGATGTTGAACATTGTATGATTGTTGTATTAGGCTTTCGGTGAAGTCTTGGAGTTTGACCGAATTGTTGGAACAAGGGAACCGGCGGAAAGAATACGGTTGGAGCATTACGTTGCTAAGGTGAGTACGTGTGGACTTTATCGAGTACATAGCCTTCGAATTACTTTTCTTACTTGTGTTACGGTCTATTTGCTTATTTGTGTAGACTAATGGTATGTCGAGTTAGTGATAGATATTATTGATAATATTGGACTAAATTGTTGATGATGAACGTGATAGCCAAGGGCTTTGTTTGACATAACCATTGAGTTATGGTAAGGATGAGACGTTGTGATGACGCGGGGGATCCCCGGTCATGAGGATATGGAATGGGGAGCATTTGGGCGGATCCCCATCGGCCCATTCCATGATAGTAGTCTTACTAACTGGAAGTAGTCCGGCGAGTAAGGCAGGTATCGGTAGATTGGACGATTCCCTCTTGCCTTTACCTTGAAGCTTATTAATGCGGGGGATCCCCGGTTAATAAGTTAATGTGGTTCTAGTTAGTTGGGGACGACCCGATAACTAGATATGATTGCTAGGGAAGCAAGGATTATAGAGTCACAATATGGTGACTAGATAGATGGACGAGTTACTTGTATATTTGTTTGTATGCCTTATAATGATTATTATTATTGGGTCTAAACCCATGTAGCTCACGAGACGTTTTTGTCTCACGTACTCCTTGTTGTTTTGCTATGTACTCAGGTTCAAGATCGAAGGCTTAGGTACGCATGGATAGAGATGCGGGGCCTAGAGTAGAAGAACTTTAGATTGGATTTATGCTTAGCTTTGGTTTTGATCTATTTTGTAACACCAAACTTTATACTCTGATTTTCATACCAAAGGTTTTTGTAAATCCATATTTTTGGAATAGTTCTTCTATTTATGAAAAATGATTTATTTTGGGCAAATGTTTTGTATTAAAATTTGAGGTGTTACAACTTGGTATCAGAGCTACTATTTAAGTGAATTAGGTTGGATGACCATCCTAGTCTTAGACTGTAGCAATAGGAATATAAGATTCCTTAAGATCATAGGTTGACCTTGAGACTTTGTATTAAGTTTAGGGTTGAACCTAGGGGACCGATGGAAATTGTTATGATTATGGATATTGATTCTTATGCGACTAATGGGTTGTACACAAGGTACTAAATGTTTAATGTCTTTCGTATAGTCTTGATTGAAAGAAATGGTGACCACGCGTAGAAGTGGTAAAGCCCCGGAGGGCCGGAAGGAAGAGATACCTCATGTTGAGGTGGTGGTTGAACAAGGAAGTCAATCATCGATGCATCAGGATGATGAATCGGAAGTCGGAGCTAATAGAACTCTGGTAACCATGGCGGATCTCCAAACTTTTCTTGATCAAATCAAGGGAACGGTGGCCGATGAAGTGCACCGTATTATTGGGGACCGAGAGAGGTCGGGTGGAGACCGTGAATCCGAGGCTAAATCGGATGAGAGAACCGGGGGAGTGGCACCGGGGAAGGGAAATCCTCCACGGGTGGCCAAAGTGATGCTAGGGCAAGGCCCGGTGAAAAAGAAGGTTGTTCGTTTAAATCCTTCATGGCTTGTAAGCCGAATGTGTACAAGGGTAGTTCGGACCCGAAAGTGACTATGAGGTGGACCCGAGAGACCGAGCGGGTCATCGGAAGTAGCAAGTGTAAGGAAGCCGATATGGTGACCTATACATCACAGCTTTTGAAAGAAGATGCTATGATTTGGTGGGATATTGTGTATGAGACCCTAGGAAGGGAGGTGATGGAGAAAATGTCGTGGGATGAGTTTACCGCGAGGCTGAGAAAGAAGTTTTGTCCCGAGAGGGATTTAGAAAAGATGCATGAGAAGTTTGTGACCCTTAAGTAGGGTGATATGTCGGTTGAGGAATACTCGAGAGAGTTCACGGGGTTGCTCCCGTTTGTTGCAAAAACTTACTCGGAGGAGAGCATGAGGGTGGTCCGGTACGCTTGTGGGTTACCGTGGGACTACCAATTGGAGGTTAAAAGGGCGGCCACACTTGATGAGGCCATTAGTGCCACCCGGGGTGTTGAGGAAGTGAATGAGGCACGTGTTGCCGAGAGGGCCCATGTGGGCGAGAAAAGGAAGGCCCAGAGCGGCTCTAGTTCGTTCAAGAAAGGGAAGTTCACATCGAGCTTCTCTAAACAAGGGAGTGTTGGCTCGTGCAAGAAGTGCGGGAAAAATCATACCGGCGTGTGCCGAGGAGAGTCAAAGACTTGCTTTAATTGTGGGAAGCCGGGGCATATGGCCCGAGAATGCAAGTCTAAATCTTTGGCCGAGGTTGAATGTTACTCGTGCCACGAGAAGGGGAACTATAGCATTGTGTGCCCGAAGAAGGGAACCGAGTCGATGGTGTCCACGACTCAAAAGAAGGTGGAGCCGGCTAAGGTGAAGGGGCGATCCTTCCAACTCACTCGGGAAGAGGCGAAGGAGGCACACGATGTGGTGTCAGGTACTTTATTCATTAACTCCTTACCAACTCATATTTTGTTTGATTCGGGTTCCAATTATTCGTTTGTGTCTTACGAGTTCGGTTGTAAGTTGAATGTGTCGTCCGAGATGTTAGATGAGGTTTATGAGATAGAGGTAGCCGACGGGAAAACTTCTATGGTTGAAAGTATTTATAGAAATTGTGAAATAGAAATAGATGGTAGAAAGTTTAAGGTTGATTTGTTGCCCTTGGGAATTAAAGCATTCGATGTAGTAATCGGTATGGATTGGTTGGGCATGCACCAAGCCAAGATATTATGTGGTAAGAAAATTGTGTCGATCAAGACACCCGAGAATGAGAAAGTATATGTGTATGGGGAAAAACGACATCACATGCCTAATGTGATTACCGCCATCATGGCGAGGAAAAGTATATCGAAAGGTTGTGCATCGTTTATTGCATACGTGTTAGATGGCCGAAAAGAAAAGAAGTCGATGGACAATGTCAAAATTATACGGGATTTCCCCGAGGTATTTCCCGATGACTTGCCCGGTTTGCCACCGGAGAGACAAGTCGAGTTCAAGATTGATTTAGTTCCGGGGCGACGCCGATTGCTCGTGCTCCCTACCGTTTAGCTCCCACCGAGATGCGGGAATTGATGACTCAATTGCAAGATTTGTTAGATAAGGGTTTTATTCGTCCGAGTTCGTCACCGTGGGGTGCACCGGTGTTATTTGTTAAGAAGAAAGACGGTTCGATGAGAATGTGTATCGACTACCGAGAGTTGAATAAGGTGACTATTAAGAACCGTTACCCGTTGCCGAGAATTGACGACTTATTCGACCAATTGCAAGGTACTAGTTATTTCTCGAAGATTGATTTGAGGTCGGGTTATCACCAAGTTCGGGTGAAGGAAGGCGACACCGAGAAGACGGCTTTTCGTGCGCGTTATGGTCATTATGAGTTCTTAGTGATGCCGTTTGGTCTTACAAACGCGCCGGCTATTTTTATGGATCTAATGAATCGGGTTTATAAACCGTTTCTCGATAAGTTTTTGATCGTGTTCATTGATGATATTTTGATTTATTCGAAAACCGAGGAAGAACACGAAAGTCATTTGAGGCTCGTTTTAGATGTGTTGAAACGGGAGAAGTTGTATGCTAAATTCTCGAAGTGTGAATTTTGGTTGCTGGAGGTGCAATTCTTAGGTCACATAGTGACGTGTGATGGTATTAAAGTTGATCCCTCAAAGATTGAAGCGGTGTCAAATTGGGAGCCTCCGAGGACTCCTACCGAGGTTAGAGGTTTCCTTGGATTAGCCGGTTATTACCAAAGATTTATACAAGACTTATCGAGAATCGCGATTCCACTCACGAAGTTAACAAGAAAAAGTGAGAAGTTTGTGTGGGAGAAGAAGCAAGAAGAGGCGTTTAAATTGTTGAAGGAGAAGTTGAGTAACGCGCCGATTCTTATGTTACCGGATGGTATGGAAGATTTTGTGGTTTATAGTGATGCTTCGAATCAAGGGCTCGGTTGTGTGTTGATGCAACGAGGTAAAGTGATAGCGTATGCTTCGCGACAGTTGAAAAATGCGGAATTGAGGTACACGACACATGACTTGGAGTTGACGGCGATTATATTTGCCTTGAAGTTGTGGAGGCATTATTTGTATGGTACTCGGTGTACATTGTACACGGATCATAAATGTTTACAATACGTGTTTACTCAAAAGGATCTTAATATGCGACAAAGAAGGTGGATCGAGTTGATCGCCGACTATGATTGCGAAATTGTGTATCACGCGGGGAAAGCTAATGTAGTAGCTGACGCCTTGAGCCGAAAGGTTTATGAGAACCCGAACCGAGGAATTTTAACACGTATAGAAGTCGTCTCGAGTATTATCGAAAGAATCAAGAATGCCCAACGAGACGTTATGGGAAAAGACGAGTTAAGACAAGAACGGTTAGGTAAGAACCAACATTTCCTCGAAAATGCACAAGGGTTGAAGACCGTAGGCGGTCGTATTTGGGTTCCTAAGTTCGGTGGTATCCGAAAAGAGTTGTTGAATGATGTGCACAAGTCAAAGTATTCGATTCACCCGGGAAGTACAAAGACGTACCAAGATATGAAACGGGTTTATTGGTGGCCCGGAATGAAGGCGAGGGTAGCCAAGTACATCTCAAAGTGTGCCACATGTGCACAAGTAAAAGCTGAGCATCAGGTACCGTATGGGGTAGCTCAATCATTGTTAGTACCGGCCGGGAAATGGGAAGACATAACTATGGATTTCATAGTAGGTTTGCCAAAGACGAGTAAGGGTCACGATGCCATTTGGGTCATAGTTGACCGGTTGACCAAGAGTGCGTTATTTTTAGCCATTCGGGAAACGTTGCCACTTGAGAAATTGGCTAAGTTGTATGTTGATGAGGTGGTTCGACTCCACGGGGTTCCGTTATCGATTGTATCCGTTAGAGACGCGAGGTTTGTTAGTCCCAAGACTAAGTAAATAAGATTTGATGATCGATAGCCAAGAAGAATAAATAACAGCTGAAGTATGTATCTCAGCTGAAACAAGTATATACAATAAACCTTCAGCTGAGTACGTACTTAGCTTTAGGATACAAGTCAAATCAGCAGCTATTAACGAGAGTTCATTCGAAGTCTATGACCAAAGGACAAAGACAAGAAGAAGACTATTCAGCTAATTGTGGAATCAGCTGATAGTGTCTGCTGCAGATAAAGACTTATAGGAAATGTTCATTGACACCTTGAACATTTCCCTTTCCCGCTCAAAGAAGAAGAAAACGATGAAGATCTTCTATTTTGGAATAGAAAATAATGTCAGTACATTATCATCGTTTGTCCCTCAAGCATATAAAGAGAAAGTCAACTATTTCTGTACTTATGTAGTACACCTTTCACTATGCGTCAGAAAGGGTACCAGAAGTAGTTGACACAAAGTACACTTGGGACAATAACTTGTGCAAGAGCATTTAATGATCCATAGACAAGTCCACATCGACGAATAATATGTTTACACATCGTCAAACTTGGGGACTAAGGAACATGGATCTTGGGCTATAAATACAGACATAAATGCTTGCATTTACACACACCTTTAGAAATCATAGCACAAGAACATTCTCTGAGAGTTAGTTATTTGTCTAAGTATTAACTCCTCCATAGTTATTACTAAGGCATTAATATCAGTTGTTAGTATCAGCTGATATAACTCTCAGCATATACTCTTCTAGTTTGAGCGGTCTAAAGTGTCATTTCAAGTATAGAGTTTTAGTTAGTTTTGTACTATCTATTTCCGCAAACTTTGTACGGTATTAAGTTGTTTTAATAAACTCTTAATCATTGAAATCTTGTTGTTCATTTATCTTATCTTCGTTACTCTGTCATAACGCAACACGTTTGTGTTGTTGGGAACCAACAACTGGTATCAGAGCGGGTGTCAAAATTGTCTTCCATCAATTTTGAGCATCTGTTATGGCTGAACCTACATCATCAGATCTTCCATCATCTGGAAAACCTCCCAAACTCACTCAAACCAACTATCCCATGTGGAAAACCTGTATGTTGTCCCACATGGTTACCTATCACCCAAAACTTCAAGATAACATAACGATAGGAAAATATGTTCCCAAAACCCTCATTCCTGGTACTTCTGAAACACCGGAACACTATGTGGTGAAGTCTGAGGCTCAGTGGACAGACGCTGAAAAACGTCTTGTTCATCTTGAGAACAAGGGTAGAGATATGCTTTTTCAAGCAGTTGGTGATGAACTGTATCACAATATTCAGTTTTGTGACTCAGTTAAAGAGATGTGGGAACGGTTGGCTGAAGTTTATGAAGGCACATCTGTTGTGCGTGAACATAACAAAAACATGCTCATACATGATTATGAACTGTTTAAAGCCAAACCAAGTGAGACTATAGCTCAAACTTTCAATCGTTATAACATTCTGTTAAACGAGCTGAAGTCTCATGGGGTAGATAAGGACGATATGTCCAAAATGTGTAAGTTCATGGCAGCCTTACCTTCTAAATGGGCTACCATCATAACTTGCATGAGTACATCTCCTATTCTGAAAGACTATACTCTTTCGTCTCTCTATGGTATGTTTTTAAGCCATGAGAGAACCGTACTCAATAAATTTCAACCTCCAAAGGACTCTAAAGTGAGTTCCGCTGGATCTTCGACTGCTCTTGTCTCCTTAAACAAGCCTAGCAGAATCGAATATCCACCATCAGATGATGAGGCTGACAACACTTCGGCTGTTGGTTTGGTCAACATGCCGGAAGTCAGCATTGAAGAAGTCGATGAAGATGAAGACAACGATGCCCTTATATCTGAGTTGGCCTTACTTGTTAAAAATAGAAAATTCTTCAAAAACAAGTCTGGCTCCTCAGCTAGAGGCTCGAGTAGCAGATCTATCTCATCAGCTGTTTCTTCTAGACCTTCTGGAAGTACACCTGACATCTCTGAGATAACTTGCTACAACTGCAACAAGAAGGGACACTATGCTAACGACTACAAGCAGAAGAAAGCTAGTTCATCATCTTCAACTGGTGAGTCCATTGAAGATAAATACAAAAAGCTACAAGCCTTCACTAAAAAGATTCTAGAAGAAAAGAAGGCACTTGAAGGCAAAGCTGCTGACAAGGGTCTCGTAGCTGAAACTCATGATTGGGCTGACTCTGGTGATAGCTCATCTGATGACGATGAACAAATGGCCACAATGTGTTTGATGGCTCGTGCTGATGATGATGAAAGTATTACAGCTGATGATGCTAGTTCCTATAAATGGGTCAACATTGTTCATAAAAAGGTAACCTCTCTAATCTCTGCAGAGGCTACTAAAGCAAACGATATTGTTGATTCTATTATTTGTGACTTGCACTTCATTGATCAGCTGAAAGGTGAATGTTTGGATAAACATAGTGCTATTCTACGTGAAAATGCATTTTTGAAAGAACGTTTAATTAACCACAAAACTTTAAAAGAAGAACTTTCTGAAACAAAATTTATTAACTCAGTTCTTCAACATGATCTAAGTGAAAAAGTTAAAGAACTTGAAGCAATTAAAAAGATTTGTGAATCATGGTCTCGTTCATCCAAACGTGTGAGTGAATGTGTTAACTCACAAATTCCTAGTCAAGTACAAGCTGTACTAGGAGGAGATTTCCTTGCTGCAGCCGCTGTACCTGACAGCAGTACAGATGATCTGTACTACTCGTCGGCTGATGCTTCTGTGCCAGCTGAAGAGTTGGTTTTTGGTTCCTTTGTAAGGTCTACCAAAACCTATGCTACCGAGATGTCCTCAGAAAATCCTTCTGAAGCTACTGGTGAAGAGTCATCGACTGACTCCTCTGCCATGATAGTCAGGACACTTACTGTAGTAATTATTATTGAACCAAGGAAATCTATCTTGGGTTCAGCACCTGCTATCTCTTCTGCTAAATCTCAGCAGAAGACTAGAAGGACAGCAGGAAAGAAAACTGTTCTTACACCCTCCAAGGGTGAGCCAGTTGGAGTTCGTACTCGAGCTGCAAAGAACAAAGGTAAGAGTATTCCCAAGAATACTCCAAGTCCTTCTTCAGCTGTATCTGTCAGACGGCTGAAAGAAAAGGTCAGCAAGCTGGCATCACTCGTTCAAACTCTGACTATCTCCGATAATCAGAAAATGAAAGGGATTTTGGGTCCAGTTCCCAATCCTATTTCCTCGCCCTCTACTCCACTACAAAGAAACAGAAAATGCTATAAGTGTGGAGATCGTGGGCACATGGCAAGTGAGTGTGACAGCACATGCCTGAGACCTTCCCCGACTTCAGTATGTGAGCCTACTGAAAAGCCAACTTCTGTGAGTCCCAAAGGGAAGTCACAAGGACCCACCAAAGTGTGGGTTCCCAAAAAGAACTAACTCTTTTATTTTATGTGCAGGGTGATGAAAGCAAACATGTCTGGTACATAGACAGTGGTTGCTCGAGACACATGACTGGTTACAAATCCCTGCTGGAAGAGTTTGAAGTTTGTGATGGTCCCTCAGTAGTTTTTGGTGATAACGGTAGAGGCTCAACTGAAGGTTATGGAACCATTTCTAATGGATCCATAAAAATCACAAGAGTTGGTTATGTAAATGGGCTAAAACATAATCTAATCAGCATTAGCCAACTTTGTGATGCAAAGTTCTCAGTGAACTTTTTAATGAATACAGAGGAACGGTGACGGATAAGAATGGAAAGGTAGTATTAGTTGCTCCAAGAACCAAGAATGTCTACACACTTGACATGAATCCTCAAAATCAAGAAGTCTGTCTATTCTCTCATTCTACTGAAGAGCTGAATTGGTTGTGGCATAAGAGGCTATCTCACCTGAACTTCAAAAACATATCGAAGCTGGCTCGAGGTCAGCTGGTGAATGGTCTGCCACAAATCAAATATGAAAAGGATAAGCTTTGTTCAGCGTGTGAACAAGGCAAGCAACATAAAAGCTCCTTCAAATCAAAGCAATGTTTCTCCATCAACAGCTGCCTTCACATGCTCCATATGGACCTTTTTGGCCCTATGAGTACTGAAAGTCTAGGTGGAAAGAAATATACACTTGTTATCATTGATGAATACTCACGGTATACCTGGGTAATATTTCTTCGTCACAAAAGTGATGCAGCTGAAGAGATTATCAAGTTCATCAAAAGGATGAAACTTCTAAATGGGTCTAGAGTCAAGATGCTGAGATCAGACAATGGTACTGAATTCAGGAACAAGACTTTAGAAGATTTCTATTTAGATGTTGGGATCTCCCAAAACTTCTCAGCTGCACGAACACCTCAACAAAATGGTGTTGTTGAAAGAAGGAACAGAACCCTAATAGAAGCTGCAAGAACAATGCTTGCTGAGTCAAACATGCCTAAGCAATTTTGGGCAGAAGCTGTTAACACAGCGTGTTTTACTCAAAACATGTCTCTCTATGTGAAGGGACACAAGAAGACTTCTTATGAGATTTTTCGTCAGAGGAAACCATTCATAGGTGTCTTTCATGTGTTTGGCTGTGTGTGTTTTGTGTTAAACACACGAGATCAGCTGAGTAAATTTGACTCTAAAGCTGATGAAGCCATTTTCTTGGGATACTCCACTCTATCCAAAGCATATAGAGTTTTCAACAAAAGAAGACAAACATTGGAAGAGTCCATAAATGTTACTTTTGAAGAACACTCAAAGGCTATGAACCCCACCTCTGCAGACTCGTCTGATGCATTTCAGAGATCAGCTGAACCATCTCCTGATGATACAGCTGAAGCATTTTCCGATGCTTTAAATCTCTTCGAGGTTCCCATAAATGAATCAGATGAGACGTACCATGATGCTCCTACATATCTTGTAGATATCGCAGCTGTTCAACAAGAGATTCCAATAGCTAGAGCATCATCTAAGGCTATCTCTAAGCCACCTCTTCATACTTCAAGAAGATCCGTTCGAAATGAAGTAATTCATCCTGCTGAGCAGTCAGCCGCTCAACAAGGATCTAATTCTGTTGAATCTTCCTCTTCTACAGCTGCTCCTCAATCTAAGTGGACCTCAGAACATCCAATTGAGTTAATCATTGGAGATCCACAACAAGGAGTTGTTACAAGAAGTAAAGCATCATGCAATCTTTGCTTATGGTCTTGTTTTCTAGCAACTGAAGAACCGAAAAATATTAAAGCTGCTTTAGAAGACTCAAGCTGGATTCAAGTAATGCATGAAGAACTTAACCAATTCGAGGTCAACAAAGTATGGCAGCTGGTGCCCCCACCAGCTGGAAAGACTATAATTGGTACTAAATGGGTATTTAGGAATAAAATGGATGAGGAAGGTGTGGTTATTCACAACAAAGCTAGACTTGTTGCACAAGGATACAGACAGGAGGAAGGAAACGATTTTGATGAAACATTTGCTCCAGTGGCTAGGCTTGAGACAATTAGAATATTTCTAGCCTACGCTGCTTACAAAAACTTCACAGTTTTTCAAATGGACGTGAAGAGTGCGTTCCTGAACGAAAAGCTGCAAGAGGAGGTATACGTTAAGCAACCACCAGGGTTCGAAAATTCTAAATATTTAGACTATGTGTTTAAATTGGATAAGGCACTGTATGGGTTGAAACAAGCTCCTCGTGCATGGTATGATACACTCTCCATGTTCCTCATAGCAAATGATTTCACCAGGGGAAAGTTTGATAAAACCTTATTCATTCGCAAAATCAAAGGTGATATCATTCTTGTTCAAATTTATGTGGACGACATAATTTTTGGTGCTACTGATGAAAAACTTTGTAGACGTTTTTCTAAACTTATGTCTACAAAGTATGAGATGAGTATGATGGGTGAATTAACTTATTTTCTTGGCTTACAAGTTAAGCAATATAAAAATGGAGTTTTTATAAATCAAGAAAAATACATCAAAGATCTCTTAACGAAATTTGATATGAATTCATCATCATCCATGAAGACTCCAATGGCTCCTCCAAACAATCTAGATGCTGACATAACTGGTAAGTCAGTTGATGTCACATTCTGTAGAGGAATCATTGGATCATTACTCTATCTCACCGCCAGCAGACCAGATATTATGTTTGCTACTTGCATGTGTGCTAGGTATCAAGCTGATCCTAGAGAATCTCACCTAATAGCTGCAAAAAGAATTTTGAGATACCTTAAGGGTACTCCAAGCCTAGGTCTTTGGTAAGCCAAAGACTCTGGTTTGATCTAATTGGCTATTCAGATTCAGACTTTGCAGGTTGCAAAATGGATAGAAAGAGCACCACTGGAGGATGTCAGCTGCTTGGTGGAAAGCTAGTCAGCTGGACAAGTAAGAAACAAAGTACTGTCTCTACCTCCACAGCTGAAGCAGAATATGTTGCTGCTGGAAGCTGTTGTGCTCAAGTCCTTTGGATGAAGAATCAGCTTGTTGATTTCGATATGAACTTCTGCAAAGTTCCTATCTATTGCGATAATACGAGTGCTATTGCAATCAGCAACAACCCAGTTCTCCATTCTAGAACCAAACATATCGATATAAGGTATCATTTTATTAGAGATCACATTGAACAAGGTGACGTGGAACTCCACTTCATTTCAACAGACCTACAGCTGGTTGATCTATTCATTAAGCCTTTAGATGAAAAATGATTCAATTTTTTGATCAGCGAGCTAGGTATGTTGAATGCTTGAATCAACTGCTGAAGTACTATCAGCAGCTGATAAGATTCACCTTGTTACTTAGTACATTCAGCTGACTAAAACTGTTTGAATTTATCAGTCAGCCGAATGAAATCTCTTAAATGATAACTTATCATGTTTTATAAGTTAAAACGTTTGGTTCTCATATAAAAAGGCATCTTTTAACCCTATCCACACGTTCTCTGTGGCAAATATTTCCACTCGAGTGGAAATATTTGGCATTTATGAGGGACAAGACATCCTGACACAGAAACGGCTCCACTACCCTGACACAGAAACGACTCCACTTTCTCACACTGTCACATCCAACCACCCTTGCACGATAACCAACGTGTCTATAGTTGGTTCTTAACTATCCAATTATGACCCGGTTTGAATTCAAAACTTTACCCAAACCGACCCATAAATTCCCTATAAATAACCACCTCTCCTCTCCACTCTAATTCCATCTCTCCAACAATTCTCTCTAAAAAAAAACCCTCTATTTTCTAACCTTTATCTTTCTTCCCTCTCTCCCAAATGACGAAGAAAGCTCAAAAGGTTACTCTTACTAGGGCTGCCATTGAGTTCTCTCAGAACTCAAATCTAGTAGCCAACACTTCCCCACCGAATGATCTTGTCGATATTTATCGACCGGTTGGGACGTTTGTGCGTCACTGTCCTATCCGTGGTGCTTTTACCAGAGTCACCAAGAGTATCATCGAACTCTTGCGTGATTTCTGGATGTCCGCCTCCGACTCTGGAGACGACATTACTGTGCAAGTAGGGAATCATCAAATCACCATTTCTCTTGATGATTTCCGAGTTGCTTGCGGATTCGATTATCTGCAACCTAGAGAAGAATATCAGCAGACTAAATCTGCTGATGAAGCTAAAGCGAGTCTAATCCGTTTCACTGGATACAGATTAGAAAATGAAGAAGACAAGGTGCCGATCTTCAAGAAGTCTCAGCTGACGAGACCCTGGGCCTATTTCTTTACCCACATCATTCAGTGTATAGGCGGCAATTCCGGGTCTCTCAACCAGTGCAACTCCAGCATGCAAGTCTTTGCTGAAGCCCTAGTCACCTGTCAGCGGATCGACTACGGGAGACTGGTGTACGGGGAGGTCAAGACCAAGCTGAAAAGCAAGGGAAATCATATTCCCTATCTTCGCTTTTTCACATTGTGCGTCGCACATGTGATGCTTGAAAAGCTGGAGATAGATTACGAGGACATCCCTGGGGAATCGGTGATGGTCCGTTCCATTTCCAGCCTCATCTTCCAGAAGAAGGATGATGAGAAGGCATTTCCCCTCACCTCGTACATGCTGAAGATCATAGATGATCGAGTCAGATCCAAAAGGGATCGAAAGAAGGGCAAAACGTCGAAGAAATCTGCCCTACAAGAAGGTTCGTCCTTTTCTCATTTGAAGTGTTTTCCATCAACTGATCGTACACAAACTGTTGATGGAAATACCACCACTTCCACTGGGATCTCAATGCCCATTGACGTGGAAATTGTGGAAACGGGTGATATTCCACGTGGTGGGAAGAAGCGTGTGAAGCGATCTGCTCACCGCCCTCCTTCTTCCTCTTCATTCTTTTTATCATCTTCTTCCACTTCCAGCGCCCCTGTTTCTCCTCAGCTGAGGGTAAGAGGGTCTGCTACTTGTGGAGATGATGATGTTGTTGATGATGTTGAGCTGGCGATCGCAGCATCATCAGGATTCAGCCGGAATCCGTTGGGTTCTCACTCGAGATCCCAATTGGAAGGATTACAATCAGAAGTTGTGCCGGCATCTGAGAGCAGTCCTTCTCATTTTCACTCTTACAGTATTTTTCCAGGAACTCCACCAACAATTGGAATTTCTGTCCAGACACTTCCGGCTAATTCTCTTTTCCCTTTCCTTTCATCCACTCACTTTCACAGCTGAGGTTACCCCTCATGCTGGAGACATGCCGGACCCCTACCCCCAAAGCGTCCAAGTGTCCCATGATGAATCCAGCAAAGCTGGAGGACGCATTCCCATCAGAGCAGCTGCTGCTCTGATGTCTAGAGTTGTTACATCCCATATTCGACCTGGGATGGCCATGCTGAGTAAGCAGATGGACTCCCTTCGCAAGGATGTTCCAAAGAAGTTTACCCAAACTGCTGAGAATCTCTCTTCCAGCATAACTTCTCTGCACACTGAGGTTCATTCTCAGGCTCCTCAGCTGGCTCTTCTTTCTGATCAGATTCGCATCAACACCAACGGGTTCATCTCTCTTAACGACTACATGCGTCAAGCGTTGAACTCCCTTTGCGATTCTGACAGAGTCGATCAAGACCAACTTCTCTCCGAAGTTCGGGAAAGCTTGGCTCTTTCCCAATCAAAGCAAGAGTCTTTGCTGACACTTACTCATAGCCACCTTTCTCAGGCTATTGAGGAGTCAGCTTCTGCTGTGTCCACCAGGCTGGACAAAATGGAGACTGAAGTCAGCTCGCTGACTTCCCAAGTCGCTGGTCTCCAAGGCACCCTTGACCTCATTCTTCAGCACCAGAGAGTACCCCTCTTCTTCGGGCACTCTATGAGGGGGAGAAAGAGGCCACACCAGCAGGTGAACAACAAGGTGAACAAAATAGTTCACAACCTATAGTCACCTCTGCTGTTGGAGCCAATACGGAAGACGTTCTAGCAGGTGATAACTCAAGAATTCCACTTATCACCTCTGCTGGAACACAAGAAGAAGAAGATGTACCCTCAACTGGTTGTGTTAAAATCGTTGATTCCTTTAAATCAGTTGAGGTCCCACAAGTCCAAGCCCCGCAAATCCAAAACCCTCAGCCTATTATACAGGAGATCCCTTATCCTGCTGAGGGGGAGCCTACATCTGTCGCGGTTAAAAACTTCATCCTAAATGAAGTTGGAACCGCCGCTGATCTTGATACAGCCATTGCCCATCAAAGAAAAACTCATGAAGAGCTGTATCAAAGAGCTGAAGCCCAAAGAGCTGAGAACATTAGGTTGTTCAACAAAGTTCTTTATCATATTTGCAAAACGACCAAGACCCAATATCACAAAAACCATCCCCACGTGAGTTAACTTCGTCCCTGGGCTGATCGTAAAAGAACCAATTTATGGCTTTTGCTATCTGGAGAAGAAGAAGGAGCAGTGGTTTCAGCGAGCAGATGAGTTGGATTTATGTGATGTGGATCAACTTATGATCTATCACAAGCTGCTGAGTTCCTCCACTGAAGAGGGAAGAGAAATGAAGAAATTAATAACCTCAGCCTTCAACTCACTGTATCGCAATGTCGTTGGATCAGCTATATCCAAGGCATTATAGTTTTTCTTTCCTTGTAATTTTAATTGCCTTATCAATAGAAAATCAAAAGTTGTGTAATATACTTGTAAAAATTGTAAAAATATAAACATATACAAAAGAACCCTAAGGGTCAAAGCACATAAGTATTCAGCTGACTTCGTCAGATGAATCATTACAGGGTTACACTTATACGGCTATTCGATTGCATCAAATAGGGGGAGATTGTTAGTCCCAAGACTAAGTAAATAAGATATGATGATCGATAGCCAAGAAGAATAAATAACAGCTGAAGTATGTATCTCAGCTGAAGCAAGTATATACAATAAACCTTTAACTGAGTACGTACTTAGCTTTAGGATACAAGTCAAATCAGCAGCTATTAACGAGAGTTCATTCGAAGTCTATGACTAAAGGACAAAGACAAGAAGAAGACTATTCAGGTGATTGTGGAATCAGCTGATAGTATCTGCTGCAGATAAAGACTTATAGGAAATGTTCATTGACACCTTGAACATTTCCCTTTCCCGCTCAAAGAAGAAGAAAACGATGAAGATCTTCTATTTTGGAATAGAAGATAATGTCAGTATATTATCATCGTTTGTCCCTCAAGCATATAAAGAGAAAGTCAACTATTTCTGTACTTATGTAGTACACCTTTCACTGTGCGTCAGAAATGGTACCGGAAGTAGTTGACACAAAGTACACTTGGGACAATAACTTGTGCAAGAGCATTTAATGATCCATAGACAAGTCCACATCGACGAATGATATGTTTACACGTCGTCAAACTTGGGGACTAAGGAACATGGATCGTGGGCTATAAATACAGACGTAAATGCTTGCATTTACACACACCTTTAGAAATCGTAGCACAAGAACATTCTCTGAGAGCTAGTTATTTTTCTAAGTATTAACTCCTCCATAGTTATTACTAAGGCATTAATATCAGCTGTTAGTATCAGCTGATATAACTCTCAGCATATACTCTTCTAGTTTGAACGGTCTAAAGTGTCATTTCAAGTATAGAGTTTTAGTTAGTTTTGTACTATCTATTTCCGCAAACTTTGTACTGTATTAAGTTGTTTTAATAAACTCTTAATCATTGAAATCTTGTTGTTCATTTATCTTATCTTCGTTACTCGGTCATAACGCAACATGTTTGTGTTGTTGGGAACCAACAAGGTTTACCTCGAGATTTTGGCGATCTTTACAAGAAGAGTTGGGTACAAAGTTGCGGTTGAGCACGGCTTATCACCCGTAAACCGACGGTCAAAGTGAAAGAACGATTCAAACGGTTGAAGACATGTTGATCGTGTGTGTTGGATTTCGGGGGTAAATGGGATGAACATTTACCGTTGGTCGAGTTTTCGTATAATAATAGTTATCACTCGACTATTAAGATGCCGCCTTATGAGGCGTTGTATGGAAGGAAATGTAGAACCCCATCTTGTTGGTTAGAAGCGGGAGAGACAAAGCTCACGGGTCCCGAGATCGTGAGGGTAACGAATGAGAAAATTGGTATTATACAAGCCAACATGAAAGTTGCCCAAGATAGACAACGAAGTTATTCGGGTTTAAAGAAAAGACCATACGACTTGGATGTCGGTGATATGGTAATGTTGAAAGTGTCACCTTGGAAAGGTGTAGTGCGGTTTGGTAAGAAAGGAAAGCTAAGTCCAAGGTATGTTGGACCGTTTAAGATATTGAAACGGGTCGGGCTTCAAGCGTTTAAGTTGGAACTTCCACCCGAGCTTCAAGGTGTGCATGACACCTTTCACGTAAATTATTTGAAAAAGTTTGTCGGGGAAGTTGAAAATATTATCCCATTGCAAGAGTTGCGGGTTGATGCCCCGAACCGGTTGATTGAAGAGCCCGAGGCTATATTAGAAACGAAAACGAAAAAGCTTCGAAACAAAGAGATCGAGTTGGTGTTGGTCAAGTGGAAGCATTCACTTGGGCCAAATTTGACTTGGGAAGTCAAAGACGAGATTCGGAAGAGGTACCCGGATTTCGTGAACTACGATGAGATTCCGAGGACGGAATCTTCTTAAGGGGTAGATAGTTGTAACGACCCGAAATTTGTAAATAAATAAATTGTACAAAAATATGATAAATAAGGATAAATCGTTTAAAGAACGTAGGAATTGGTTTCGTGTCGTTTGGAGACCGTATGAGAAAGTTATGGACGAAACCGGGTCGAGACCTAGACCGAAAAGTGCAGCCCTGCTGTACAAGGGAAGTTCACGATCGTGAACTCCCTCCAGGGATTGTTGTATCTGGCGATCGAAGTTCACGTTCAGGTAGCGATCGGGATGTGGTCACGAAGCGCAAAGTTCACGTCGTGAACTTAGTTCACGCCGTGAACTCCTGTCATAATAGTAAACCCTAGTTTCTTCCATTGGCGATTTTTGAGTGCAAGTGCTGATCTTGGTTGATTCCTCCATCAAAGCTTGATAGATTCCACTCCTAAGTGAAGATTAAAGGTATATATTCACTCCTTGATCTTTGTAGCTTTAGATCTATGTATTTTGATGGATGGGTTTGAAACCCTAGTTATTGGGGGTTATGGTTTATGGTGAATAAATGGTGTATACACTTAATAGAAGGTATATTAACAAAGGAAACAAGTGTATGATTTCGATTTGTAAGAATCTTAAGGGTTGGTTAAACTTAGGGTTTGGTAAATCACCATAATTGGGGGAAAGTGTTAGTTGATGGTTTCTACTGATAAATGGATACATTATTAGTAGTATGTGATGTTGAACATTGTATGATTGTTGTATTAGGCTTTCGGTGAAGTCTTGGAGTTTGACCGAATTGTTGGAACAAGGGAACCGGCGGAAATAATACGGTTGGAGCATTACGTTGCTAAGGTGAGTACGTGTGGACTTTATCGAGTACATAGCCTTCGAATTACTTTTCTTACTTGTGTTACGGTCTATTTGCTTATTTTGTGTAGACTTATGGTATGTCGAGTTAGTGATAGATATTATTGATAATATTGGACTAACTTGTTGATGATGAACGTGATAGCCAAGGGCTTTGTTTGACATAACCATTGAGTTATGGTAAGGATGAGACGTTGTGATGACGCGGGGGATCCCCGGTCATGAGGATATGGAATGGGGAGCATTTGGGCGGATCCCCATCGGCCCATTCCATGATAGTAGTCTTACTAACTGGAAGTAGTCCGGCGAGTAAGGCAGGTATCGGTAGATTGGGCGATTCCCTCTTGCCTTTACCTTGAAGCTTATGAATGCGGGGGATCCCCGGTTAATAAATTAATGTGGTTCTAGTTAGTTGGGGACGACCCGATAACTAGATATGATTGCTATGGAAGCAAGGATTATAGAGTCACAATAGGGTGACTAGATAGATGGACGAGTTACTTGTATATTTGGTTGTATGCCTTATTGTGATTATTATTATTGGGTGTATAGAAAGTTAGGTTGACCTTTAAGAGTTAACCATTAAGGGAATTGTTTTGAATCGAGCTTTTCTTATGTATTATTGCGACTATTTAGTCAACTATTCAGATTCTAATTGGGTTGACATCTTATTATAGTAAGATGGCTAGAACAAGAAGTGGTCGAGCCTTGTTGGATGGAGAACAAGCTTCAAATGTGAATCAAGATGGGAATGGATTGGACAATTCGGGTATTGGGAATCACCATACTCCGGTACAAGGGTTAGTATGTCTTCCCTCGAACCCTCCATATATGGGGAATAAAACCTACCACCTTTTAATCTCCAAGTTTTACCTCCAACAAGACTTAAACCCAAAACCTGTTGAAGGAAAAAACCCAAAGCTATCTTTAGTGGCCAATTAATGTAGATCAATATGTTAGTGATAGGTTTTCTTATACTTAGTATATACCTTTCAAAATATTATAAAAAATATTTAATAAAAGTGGCTATTTTTAACTAACGCACATTTAAAATAACTATATTGAAAAGAGTAATAAATGATAAATTTATTATCTTTTCAATTTTCAATTGATATTTTTTTAACAAAGTAAATTATATAAAAGGTGTATTTTTACCATTTTTACATTATATTTTAAGATTAAAAAAAAACATTCATAATAATAATGCTGTTGTAACTATAACCATATACGATAATGCATTAATTTTTTTTCATGAATATAAAATATGAATGTAATCTTCAAGTAAAAAAAAATACTAGTATATGTCTTAAAACCCGCAGTATCGCGCGGTAAACTTTTTCCTCGTTGTTACTCGTTACTCAGTGGCTCCAAGCAATTTTTCCCAGTTATACTTATAAATGAAAAGAAAAATTAAAGATTTTTATGAAATTTTTAAAAAAAATCAAAAAACGACTCTGCTGGGGATCGAACCCAGAATCTCTGGTTTCGTAGACCAGCGCCTTATACATTGGGCCACAGAGTCATTTTTGCCAATTTTTCAACCTCATATTTGATATACTCATAAAACAGAAAATTTGAACCAGTCAACAATAGAATCAAAGCGATTTGTACTGTACTTATACAAATATAAGATTTGGACTCGTGTAAAAATTTATTAACATATATTTTGGACCAACAAAAATAAGAAGAGATAACCACAAATGTCGCTCAACTTTTTCTAAAGGATATTAGACTTTATAACGTGCTTGATGATTGAACTTTGTTTGTAATTTAGCTGATGTAATTGTTTCTATGACGATTTCCAAATCTGCCCTTGGGCGGTCATTTGGTTAATATTTAGTTAGGAAAGTGATCGAATCTATAAGCTTATGGAAATCATTTCAGATTGACGATGGTCGAACATAAAAAATCATTAAATGAACGATAACTTTAACTTCAATCCTCTCGTGTATCAAACTTGCAATCATAATAAAATAATAATTTATTTTTTTCATTTTTATCTCTTGATTTATGCATTGATCATTTGTATATGGTCAACATAGTATATCATCCCCACGTTGTTAAAACCATAGTCACATAGGATGCGGTACGCTCCGATATGGATACGCGGTACGGATACGCGATTCACTAGTTTAGGTGTTTTCGGTACGCATGGGAGTAGGTTCATTTCGGTACGTGTCCGGTACGGTGTACCTTACGTTTTGGAACGATGTACCATACGATGTACCCTTAAAATTAAGTTTCTTTTGCATATATATAATTATACTAGATTCAAAGCCCGTCCGATTGGCGGGCATGCTTCAAAAAAATATGTAGAAAAATAATAAAAATATTGATATTGTTTAAATAGCATAATAATTCATAATTGTAATAATAATAAGTTGGTACAAATTTAGATGTATGAATAAATGTTAGAGAAAATTTATAGATGAAATAATACTTCTTTGTAAACGACATTTGTTGTTGAATTAGGTGCTGTTTGTTTTTTCTGAGCAAGAAGATCTGCTGTCTGCGGACCACATCTGCCAACTGCTGCAGCTTCTGAGGCGGAGCCTACATCTGAATTGGTTAGTGATAGGTTTTCTTATACTTAGTATATACCTTTCAAAATATTATAAAAAATATTTAATAAAAGTGGCTATTTTTAACTAACGCACATTTAAAATAACTATATTGAAAAGAGTAATAAATGATAAATTTATTATCTTTTCAATTGATATTTTTTTAACAAAGTAAATTATATAAAAGTTGTATTTTTACCATTTTTACATTATATTTTAAGATTAAAAAAAACATTCATAATAATAATGCTGTTGTAACTATAACCATATACGATAATGCATTAATTTTTTTTCATGAATATAAAATATGAATGTAATCTTCAAGTAAAAAAAATACTAGTATATGTTGAATTAAAATAATACTTCTTTGTAAACGACATTTGTTGTTGAATTAGGTGCTGTTTGTTTTTTCTGAGCAAGAAGATCTGCTGTCTGCGGACCACATCTGCCAACTGCTGCAGCTTCTGAGGCGGAGCCTACATCTGAATTGGTTAGTGATAGGTTTTCTTATACTTAGTATATACCTTTCAAAATATTATAAAAAATATTTAATAAAAGTGGCTATTTTTAACTAACGCACATTTAAAATAACTATATTGAAAAGAGTAATAAATGATAAATTTATTATCTTTTCAATTTTCAATTGATATTTTTTTAACAAAGTAAATTATATAAAAGGTGTATTTTTACCATTTTTACCATTTTTACATTATATTAAGCTCCTGAGTTAGTATATCGCATACCTCCTGAATTGTGTGAATCTCAAATAGCTGCTGTCGGAGGATCTGCTGGTGAAAGCTCCTCAGCAAGAGGGGAGAAACGTAAGTCCGTTCTCCTCGAGCCCCTTGCTGACTCCAGACCACTGGATATTGGGTCATCGATCATATTTGCAAAAAGACCAAGACCCAATATCACAAAAACCATCCCCATGGGAGTTAACTTCGTCCCTGGGCTGATCGTAAAAGAACCAATTTATGGCTTTTGCTATCTGGAGAAGAAGAAGGAGCAGTGGTTTCAGCGAGCAGATGAGTTGGATTTATGTGATGTGGATCAACTTATGATCTATCACAAGCTGCTGAGTTCCTCCACTGAAGAGGGAAGAGAAATGAAGAAATTAATAACCTCAGCCTTCAACTCACTGTATCGCAATGTCGTTGGATCAGCTATATCCAAGGCATTATAGTTTTTCTTTCCTTGTAATTTTAATTGCCTTATCAATAGAAAATCAAAAGTTGTGTAATATACTTGTAAAAATTGTAAAAATATAAACATATACAAAAGAACCCTAAGGGTCAAAGCAAATAAGTATTCAGCTGACTTCGTCAGATGAATCATTACAGGATTACACTTATACGGCTATTCGATTGCATCAAATAGGGGGAGATTGTTAGTCCCAAGACTAAGTAAATAAGATTTGATGATCGATAGCCAAGAAGAATAAATAACAGCTGAAGTATGTATCTCAGCTGAAGCAAGTATATACAATAAACCTTTAGCTGAGTACGTACTTAGCTTTAGGATACAAGTCAAATCAGCAGCTATTAACGAGAGTTCATTCGAAGTCTATGACTAAAGGACAAAGACAAGAAGAAGACTATTCAGGTGATTGTGGAATCATCTGATAGTATCTGCTGCAGATAAAGACTTATAGGAAATGTTCATTGACACCTTGAACATTTCCCTTTCCCGCTCAAAGAAGAAGAAAACGATGAAGATCTTCTATTTTGGAATAGAAGATAATGTCAGTACATTATCATCGTTTGTCCCTCAAGCATATAAAGAGAAAGTCAACTATTTCTGTACTTATGTAGTACACCTTTCACTGTGCGTCAGAAATGGTACCGGAAGTAGTTGACACAAAGTACACTTGGGACAATAACTTGTGCAAGAGCATTTAATGATCCATAGACAAGTCCACGTCGACGAATAATATGTTTACACGTCGTCAAACTTGGGGACTAAGGAACATGGATCGTGGGCTATAAATACAGACGTAAATGCTTGCATTTACACACACCTTTAGAAATCATAGCACAAGAACATTCTCTGAGAGCTAGTTATTTTTCTAAGTATTAACTCCTCCATAGTTATTACTAAGGCATTAATATCAGCTGTTAGTATCAGCTGATATAACTCTCAGCATATACTCTTCTAGTTTGAGCGGTCTAAAGTGTCATTTCAAGTATAAAGTTTTAGTTAGTTTTGTACTATCTATTTCCGCAAACTTTGTACTGTATTAAGTTGTTTTAATAAACTCTTAATCATTGAAATCTTGTTGTTCATTTATCTTATCTTCGTTACTCGGTCATAACGCAACACGTTTGTGTTGTTGGGAACCAACAAGGTTTACCTCGAGATTTTGGCGATCTTTACAAGAAGAGTTGGGTACAAAGTTGCGGTTGAGCACGGCTTATCACCCGTAAGCCGACGGTCAAAGTGAAAGAACGATTCAAATGGTTGAAGACATGTTGATCGTGTGTGTTGGATTTCGGGGGTAAATGGGATGAACATTTACCGTTGGTCGAGTTTTCGTATAATAATAGTTATCACTCGACTATTAAGATGCCGCCTTATGAGGCGTTGTATGGAAGGAAGTGTAGAACCCCATCTTGTTGGTTAGAAGCGGGAGAGACAAAGCTCACGGGTCCCGGGATCGTGAGGGTAACGAATGAGAAAATTGGTATTATACAAGCCAACATGAAAGTTGCCCAAGATAGACAACGAAGTTATTCGGGTTTAAAGAAAAGACCATACGACTTGGATGTCGGTGATATTGTAATGTTGAAAGTGTCACCTTGGAAAGGTGTAGTGCGGTTTGGTAAGAAAGGAAAGCTAAGTCCAAGGTATGTTGGACCGTTTAAGATATTGAAACGGGTCGGGCTTCAAGCGTTTAAGTTGGAACTTCCACCCGAGCTTCAAGGTGTTCATGACACCTTTCACGTAAGTTATTTGAAAAAGTTTGTCGGGGAAGTTGAAAATATTATCCCATTGCAAGAGTTGCGGGTTGATGCCCCGAACCGGTTGATTGAAGAGCCCGAGGCTATATTAGAAACGAAAACGAAAAAGCTTCGAAACAAAGAGATCGAGTTGGTGTTGGTCAAGTGGAAGCATTCACTTGGGCCAAATTTGACTTGGGAAGCCAAAGACGAGATTCGGAAGAGGTACCCGGATTTCGTGAACTACGATGAGATTCCGAGGACGGAACCTTCTTAAGGGGTAGATAGTTGTAACGACCCGAAATTTGTAAATAAATAAATTGTACAAAAATATGATAAATAAGGATAAATCGTTTAAAGAACGTAGGAATTGGTTTCGTGTCGTTTGGAGACCGTATGAGAAAGTTATGGACGAAACCAGGTCGAGACCTAGACCGAAAAGTACAGCCCTGCTGTACAAGGGAAGTTCACGATCGTGAACTCCCTCCAGGGATTGTTGTATCTGGCGATCGAAGTTCACGTTCAGGTAGCGATCGGGATGTGGTCACGAAGCGCAAAGTTCACGCCGTGAACTTAGTTCACGCCGTGAACTCCTGTCATAATAGTAAACCCTAGTTTCTTCCATTGGCGAATTTTGAGTGCAAGTGCTGATCTTGGTTGATTCCTCCATCAAAGCTTGATAGATTCCACTCCTAAGTGAAGATTAAAGGTATATCTTCACTCCTTGATCTTTGTAGCTTTAGATCTATGTATTTTGATGGATGGGTTTGAAACCCTAGTTATTGGGGGTTATGGTTTATGGTGAATAAATGGTGTATACACTTAATAGAATATATATTAACAAAGGAAACAAGTGTATGATTTCGATTTGTAAGAATCTTAAGGGTTGGTTAAACTTAGGGTTTGGTAAATCACCATAATTGGGGGAAAGTGTTAGTTGATGGTTTCTAGTGATAAATGGATACATTATTAGTAGTATGTGATGTTGAACATTGTATGATTGTTGTATTAGGCTTTCGGTGAAGTCTTGGAGTTTGACCGAATTGTTGGAACAAGGGAACCGGCGGAAAGAATACGGTTGGAGCATTACGTTGCTAAGGTGAGTACGTGTGGACTTTATCGAGTACATAGCCTTCGAATTACTTTTCTTACTTGTGTTACGGTCTATTTGCTTATTTTGTGTAGACTTATGGTATGTCGAGTTAGTGATAGATATTATTGATAATATTGGACTAACTTGTTGATGATGAACGTGATAGCCAAGGGCTTTGTTTGACATAACCATTGAGTTATGGTAAGGATGAGACGTTGTGATGACGTGGGGGATCCCCGGTCATGAGGATATGGAATGGGGAGCATTTGGGCGGATCCCCATCGGCCCATTCCATGATTGTAGTCTTACTAACTGGAAGTAGTCCGGCGAGTAAGACAGGTATCGGTAGATTGGGCGATTCCCTCTTGCCTTTACCTTGAAGCTTATGAATGCGGGGGATCCCCGGTTAATAAATTAATGTGGTTCTAGTTAGTTGGGGACGACCCGATAACTAGATATGATTGCTAGGGAAGCAAGGATTATAGAGTCACAATAGGGTGACTAGATAGATGGACGAGTTACTTGTATATTTGTTTGTATGCCTTATTGTGATTATTATTATTGGGTCTATAGAAAGTTAGGTTGACCTTTAAGAGTTAACCATTAAGGGAATTGTTTTGAATCGAGCTTTTCTTATGTATTATTGCGACTATTTAGTCAACTATTCAGATTCTAATTGGGTTGACATCTTATTATAGTAAGATGGCTAGAACAAGAAGTGGTCGAGCCTTGTTGGATGGAGAACAAGCTTCAAATGTGAATCAAGATGGGAATGGATTGGACAATTCGGGTATTGGGAATAACCATACTCCGGTACAAGGGTTAGTATGTCTTCCCTCGAACCCTCTATATATGGGGAATAAAACCTACCACATTTTAATCTCCAAGTTTTACCTCCAACAAGACTTAAACCCAAAACCTCTTGAAGGAAAAAACCCAAAGCTATCTTTAGTGGCCAATTAATGTAGATCAATTGGTTAGTGATAGGTTTTCTTATACTTAGTATATACCTTTCAAAATATTATAAAAAATATTTAATAAAAGTGGCTATTTTTAACTAACGCACATTTAAAATAACTATATTGAAAAGAGTAATAAATGATAAATTTATTATCTTTTCAATTTTCAATTGATATTTTTTTAACAAAGTAAATTATATAAAAAGGTGTATTTTTACCATTTTTACATTATATTTTAAGATTAAAAAAAACATTCATAATAATAATGCTGTTGTAACTATAACCATATACGATAATGCATTAATTTTTTTTCATGAATATAAAATATGAATGTAATCTTCAAGTAAAAAAAATACTAGTATATGTATTAAAACCCGCAGTATCGCGCGGTAAACTTTTTCCTCGTTGTTACTCGTTACTCAGTGGCTCCAAGCAATTTTTCCCAGTTATACTTATAAATGAAAAGAAAAATTAAAGATTTTTATGAAATTTTTAAAAAAAATCAAAAAACGACTCTGCTGGGGATCGAACCCAGAATCTCTGGTTTCGTAGACCAGCGCCTTATACATTGGGCCACAGAGTCATTTTTGCCAATTTTTCAACCTCATATTTGATATACTCATAAAACAGAAAATTTGAACCAGTCAACAATAGAATCAAAGCGATTTGTACTGTACTTATACAAATATAAGATTTGGACTCGTGTAAAAATTTATTAACATATATTTTGGACCAACAAAAATAAGAAGAGATAACCACAAATGTCGCTCAACTTTTTCTAAAGGATATTAGACTTTATAACGTGCTTGATGATTGAACTTTGTTTGTAATTTAGCTGATGTAATTGTTTCTATGACGATTTCCAAATCTGCCCTTGGGCGGTCATTTGGTTAATATTTAGTTAGGAAAGTGATCGAATCTATAAGCTTATGGAAATCATTTCAGATTGACGATGGTCGAACATAAAAAATCATTAAATGAACGATAACTTTAACTTCAATCCTCTCGTGTATCAAACTTGCAATCATAATAAAATAATAATTTATTTTTTTCATTTTTATCTCTTGATTTATGCATTGATCATTTGTATATGGTCAACATAGTATATCATCCCCACGTTGTTAAAACCATAGTCACATAGGATGCGGTACGCTCCGATATGGATACGCGTTACGGATACGCGATTCACTAGTTTAGGTGTTTTCGGTACGCATGGGAGTAGGTTCATTTCGGTACGTGTCCGGTACGGTGTACCTTACGTTTTGGAACGATGTACCATACGATGTACCCTTAAAATTAAGTTTCTTTTGCATACATATAATTATACTAGATTCAAAGCCCGTCCGATTGGCGGGCATGCTTCAAAAAAATATGTAGAAAAATAACAAAAATATTGATACTGTTTAAATAGCATAATAATTCATAATTGTAATAATAAGTTGGTACAAATTTAGATGTATGAATAAATGTAAGAGAAAATTTATAGATGAAATAATACTTCTTTGTAAACGACATTTGTTGTTGAATTAGGTGCTGTTTGTTTTTTCTGAGCAAGAAGATCTGCTGTCTGCGGACCACATCTGCCAACTGCTGCAGCTTCTGAGGCGGAGCCTACATCTGAATTGGTTAGTGATAGGTTTTCTTATACTTAGTATATACTTTTCAAAATATTATAAAAAATATTTAATAAAAGTGGCTATTTTTAACTAACGCACATTTAAAATAACTATATTGAAAAGAGTAATAAATGATAAATTTATTATCTTTTCAATTGATATTTTTTTAACAAAGTAAATTATATAAAAGGTGTATTTTTACCATTTTTACCATTTTTACATTATATTTTAAGATTAAAAAAAACATTCATAATAATAATGCTGTTGTAACTATAACCATATACGATAATGCATTAATTTTTTTTCATGAATATAAAATATGAATGTAATCTTCAAGTAAAAAAAATACTAGTATATGTTGAATTAAAATAATACTTCTTTGTAAACGACATTTGTTGTTGAATTAGGTGCTGTTTGTTTTTTCTGAGCAAGAAGATCTGCTGTCTGCGGACCACATCTGCCAACTGCTGCAGCTTCTAAGGCGGAGCCTACATCTGAATTGGTTAGTGATACGTTTTCTTATACTTAGTATATACCTTTCAAAATATTATAAAAAATATTTAATAAAAGTGGCTATTTTTAACTAACGCACATTTAAAATAACTATATTGAAAAGAATAATAAATGATAAATTTATTATCTTTTCAATTTTCAATTGATATTTTTTTAACAAAGTAAATTATATAAAAGGTGTATTTTTACCATTTTTACCATTTTTACATTATATTAAGCTCCTGAGTTAGTATATCGCATACCTCCTGAATTGTGTGAATCTCAAACAGCTGCTGTCGGAGGATCTGCTGGTGAAAGCTCCTCAGCAAGAGGGGAGAAACGTAAGTCCGTTCTCCTCGAGCCCCTTGCTGACTCCAGACCACTGGATATTGGGTCATCGATCATATTTGCAAAACGACCAAGACCCAATATCACAAAAACCATCCCCACGGGAGTTAACTTCGTCCCTGGGCTGATCGTAAAAGAACCAATTTATGGCTTTTGCTATCTGGAGAAGAAGAAGGAGCAGTGGTTTCAGCGAGCAGATGAGTTGGATTTATGTGATGTGGATCAACTTATGATCTATCACAAGCTGCTGAGTTCCTTCACTGAAGAGGGAAGAGAAATGAAGAAATTAATAACCTCAGCCTTCAACTCACTGTATCGCAATGTCGTTGGATCAGCTATATCCAAGGCATTATAGTTTTTCTTTCCTTGTAATTTTAATTGCCTTATCAATAGAAAATCAAAAGTTGTGTAATATGCTTGTAAAAATTGTAAAAATATAAACATATACAAAAGAACCCTAAGTGTCAAAGCACATAAGTATTCAGCTGACTTCGTCAGCTGAATCATTACAGGGTTACACTTATACGGCTATTCGATTGCATCAAATAGGGGGAGATTGTTAGTCCTAAGACTAAGTAAATAAGATTTGATGATCGATAGCCAAGAAGAATAAATAACAGCTGAAGTATGTATCTCAGCTGAAGCAAGTATATACAATAAACCTTTAGCTGAGTACGTACTTAGCTTTAGGATACAAGTCAAATCAGCAGCTATTAACGAGAGTTCATTCGAAGTCTATGACTAAAGGACAAAGACAAGAAGAAGACTATTCAGGTGATTGTGGAATCAGCTGATAGTATCTGCTGCAGATAAAGACTTATAGGAAATGTTCATTGACACCCTGAACATTTCCCTTTCCCGCTCAAAGAAGAAGAAAACGATGAAGATCTTCTATTTTGGAATAGAAGATAATGTCAGTACATTATCATCGTTTGTCCCTCAAGCATATAAAGAGAAAGTCAACTATTTCTGTACTTATGTAGTACACCTTTCACTGTGCGTCAGAAATGGTACCGGAAGTAGTTGACACAAAGTACACTTGGGACAATAACTTGTGCAAGAGCATTTAACGATCCATAGACAAGTCCACATCGACGAATAATATGTTTACACGTCGTCAAACTTGGGGACTAAGGAACATGGATCGTGGGCTATAAATACAGACGTAAATGCTTGCATTTACACACACCTTTAGAAATCATAGCACAAGAACATTCTCTGAGAGCTAGTTATTTTTCTAAGTATTAACTCCTCCATAGTTATTACTAAGGCATTAATATCAGCTGTTAGTATCAGCTGATATAACTCTCAGCATATACTCTTCTAGTTTGAGCGGTCTAAAGTGTCATTTCAAGTATAGAGTTTTAGTTAGTTTTGTACTATCTATTTCCGCAAACTTTGTACTGTATTAAGTTGTTTTAATAAACTCTTAATCATTGAAATCTTGTTGTTCATTTATCTTATCTTCGTTACTCGGTCATAACGCAACACGTTTGTGTTGTTGGGAACCAACAAGGTTTACCTCGAGATTTTGGCGATCTTTACAAGAAGAGTTGGGTACAAAGTTGCGGTTGAGCACGGCTTATCACCCGTAAACCGACGGTCAAAGTGAAAGAACGATTCAAACGGTTGAAGACATGTTGATCGTGTGTGTTGGATTTCGGGGGTAAATGGGATGAACATTTACCGTTGGTCGAGTTTTCGTATAATAATAGTTATCACTCGACTATTAAGATGCCGCCTTATGAGGCGTTGTATGGAAGGAAATGTAGAACCTCATCTTGTTGGTTAGAAGCGGGAGAGACAAAGCTCACGGGTCCCGAGATCGTGAGGGTAACGAATGAGAAAATTGGTATTATACAAGCCAACATGAAAGTTGCCCAAGATAGACAACGAAGTTATTCGGGTTTAAAGAAAAGACCATACGACTTGGATGTCGGTGATATGGTAATGTTGAAAGTGTCACCTTGGAAAGGTGTAGTGCGGTTTGGTAAGAAAGGAAAGCTAAGTCCAAGGTATGTTGGACCGTTTAAGATATTGGAACGGGTCGGGCTTCAAGCGTTTAAGTTGGAACTTCCACCCGAGCTTCAAGGTGTGCATGACACCTTTCACGTAAGTTATTTGAAAAAGTTTGTCGGGGAAGTTGAAAATATTATCCCATTGCAAGAGTTGCGGGTTGATGCCCCGAACCGGTTGATTGAAGAGCCCGAGGCTATATTAGAAACGAAAACGAAAAAGCTTCGAAACAAAGAGATCGAGTTGGTGTTGGTCAAGTGGAAGCATTCACTTGGGCCAAATTTGACTTGGGAAGTCAAAGACGAGATTCGGAAGAGGTACCCGGATTTTGTGAACTACGATGAGATTCCGAGGACGGAATCTTCTTAAGGGGTAGATAGTTGTAACGACCCGAAATTTGTAAATAAATAAATTGTACAAAAATATGATAAATAAGGATAAATCGTTTAAAGAACGTAGGAATTGGTTTCGTGTCGTTTGGAGACCGTATGAGAAAGTTATGGACGAAACCGGGTCGAGACCTAGACCGAAAAGTGCAGCCCTGCTGTACAAGGGAAGTTCACGATCGTGAACTCCCTCCAGGGATTGTTGTATCTGGCGATCGAAGTTCACGTTCAGGTAGCGATCGGGATGTGGTCACGAAGCGCAAAGTTCACGCCGTGAACTTAGTTCACGCCGTGAACTCCTGTCATAATAGTAAACCCTAGTTTCTTCCATTGGCGATTTTTGAGTGCAAGTGCTGATCTTGGTTGATTCCTCCATCAAAGCTTGATAGATTCCACTCCTAAGTGAAGATTAAAGGTATATCTTCACTCCTTGATCTTTGTAGCTTTATATCTATGTATTTTGATGGATGGGTTTGAAACCCTAGTTATTGGGGGTTATGGTTTATGGTGAATAAATGGTGTATACACTTAATAGAAGATATATTAACAAAGGAAACAAGTGTATGATTTCGATTTGTAAGAATCTTAAGGGTTGGTTAAACTTAGGGTTTGGTAAATCACCATAATTGGGGGAAAGTGTTAGTTGATGGTTTCTAGTGATAAATGGATACATTATTAGTAGTATGTGATGTTGAACATTGTATGATTGTTGTATTAGGCTTTCGGTGAAGTCTTGGAGTTTGACCGAATTGTTGGAACAAGGGAACCGGCGGAAAGAATACGGTTGGAGCATTACGTTGCTAAGGTTAGTACGTGTGGACTTTATCGAGTACATAGCCTTCGAATTACTTTTCTTACTTGTGTTACGGTCTATTTGCTTATTTTGTGTAGACTTATTGTATGTCGAGTTAGTGATAGATATTATTGATAATATTGGACTAACTTGTTGATGATGAACGTGATAGCCAAGGGCTTTGTTTGACATAACATTGAGTTATGGTAAGGATGAGACGTTGTGATGACGCGGGGGATCCCCGGTCATGAGGATATGGAATGGGGAGCATTTGGGCGGATCCCCATCGGCCCATTCCATGATAGTAGTCTTACTAACTGGAAGTAGTCCGGCGAGTAAGGCAGGTATCGGTAGATTGGGCGATTCCCTCTTGCCTTTACCTTGAAGCTTATGAATGCGGGGGATCCCCGGTTAATAAATTAATGTGGTTCTAGTTAGTTGGGGACGACCCAATAACTAGATATGGTTGCTAGGGAAGCAAGGATTATAGAGTCACAATAGGGTGACTAGATAGATGGACGAGTTACTTGTATATTTGTTTGTATGCCTTATTGTGATTATTATTATTGGGTCTATAGAAAGTTAGGTTGACCTTTAAGAGTTAACCATTAAGGGAATTGTTTTGAATCGAGCTTTTCTTATGTATTATTGTGACTATTTAGTCAACTATTCAGATTCTAATTGGGTTGACATCTTATTATAGTAAGATGGCTAGAACAAGAAGTGGTCGAGCCTTGTTGGATGGAGAACAAGCTTCAAATATGAATAAAGATGGGAATGGATTGGACAATTCGGGTATTGGGAATAACCATACTCCGGTACAAGGGTTAGTATGTCTTCCCTCGAACCCTCCATATATGGGGAATAAAACCTACCACATTTTAATCTCCAAGTTTTACCTCCAACAAGACTTAAACCCAAAACCTCTTGAAGGAATAAACCCAAAGCTATCTTTAGTGGCCAATTAATGTAGATCAATTGGTTAGTGATAGGTTTTCTTATACTTAGTATATACCTTTCAAAATATTATAAAAAATATTTAATAAAAGTGGCTATTTTTAACTGACGCACATTTAAAATAACTATATTGAAAAGAGTAATAAATGATAAATTTATTATCTTTTCAATTTTCAATTGATATTTTTTTAACAAAGTAAATTATATAAAAGGTGTATTTTTACCATTTTTACATTATATTTTAAGATTAAAAAAAACATTCATAATAATAATGCTGTTGTAACTATAACCATATACGATAATGCATTAATTTTTTTTCATGAATATAAAATATGAATGTAATCTTCAAGTAAAAAAAATACTAATATATGTCTTAAAACCCGCAGTATCGCGCGGTAAACTTTTTCCTCGTTGTTACTCGTTACTCAGTGGCTCCAAGCAATTTTTCCCAGTTATACTTATAAATGAAAAGAAAAATTAAAGATTTTTATGAAATTTTTAAAAAAAATCAAAAAACGACTCTGCTGGGGATCGAACCCAGAATCTCTGGTTTCGTAGACCAGCGCCTTATACATTGGGCCACAGAGTCATTTTTGCCAATTTTTCAACCTCATATTTGATATACTCATAAAACAGAAAATTTGAACCAGTCAACAATAGAATCAAAGCGATTTGTACTGTACTTATACAAATATAAGATTTGGACTCGTGTAAAAATTTATTAACATATATTTTGGACCAACAAAAATAAGAAGAGATAACCACAAATGTCGCTCAACTTTTTCTAAAGGATATTAGACTTTATAACGTGCTTGATGATTGAACTTTGTTTGTAATTTAGCTGATGTAATTGTTTCTATGACGATTTCCAAATCTGCCCTTGGGCGGTCATTTGGTTAATATTTAGTTAGGAAAGTGATCGAATCTATAAGCTTATGGAAATCATTTCAGATTGACGATGGTCGAACATAAAAAATCATTAAATGAACGATAACTTTAACTTCAATCCTCTCGTGTATCAAACTTGCAATCATAATAAAATAATAATTTATTTTTTTCATTTTTATCTCTTGATTTATGCATTGATCATTTGTATATGGTCAACATAGTATATCATCCCCACGTTGTTAAAACCATAGTCACATAGGATGCGGTACGCTCCGATATGGATACGCGGTACGGATACGCGATTCACTAGTTTAGGTGTTTTCGGTACGCATGGGAGTAGGTTCATTTCGGTACGTGTCCGGTACGGTGTACCTTACGTTTTGGAACGATGTACCATACGATGTACCCTTAAAATTAAGTTTCTTTTGCATATATATAATTATACTAGATTCAAAGCCCGTCCGATTGGCGGGCATGCTTCAAAAAAATATGTAGAAAAATAACAAAAATATTGATACTGTTTAAATAGCATAATAATTCATAATTGTAATAATAAGTTGGTACAAATTTAGATGTATGAATAAATGTTAGAGAAAATTTATAGATGAAATAATACTTCTTTGTAAACGACATTTGTTGTTGAATTAGGTGCTGTTTGTTTTTTCTGAGCAAGAAGATCTGCTGTCTGCGGACCACATCTGCCAACTGCTGCAGCTTCTGAGGCGGACCAAAGGTCTGCAGTCTGCAAGAAAACTGTTGTTTGTTTTTATAACATCTGCAGACTGCTGAAATAAACCAAAATTAATTCATACAACAACATTTATACAACATTGAAATTATTCATACAACAACAATTTTAAAATCGTCTTACAACATTGAAATAAATCATACAACAACATTTTCATTTAAAAAAGTTCATTCAATATTTTGCATCAACTGCTCGGCAATTGCATCCCGTAAATGTGTCATATACTCACGGTCCGCTGCGCTACCATGTGCTGGGATCTCGTCTTCATTATCATTAACGGGCACACTGTTATTTCGAACCAAGACATTGGGTTCATCATATCGTGCAAAGTAGTCATCGCTCAGTCCCTCTTTCCGTATAAAATTATGAAGCGCAAAACATGAAATAGCAATGTTTCTTTGTGTAACTAACGGAAATTGTGGCATCCTCCACAATATAGGGAATTGTGCTTTCAGGACACCAAAAGAACGCTCAATGACATTCCGAAGTTTTGCATGTGCATGGTTAAATTTTTCTTTATTGGTTAACGCACGTCTTTGCCGAAAATCTCCAAGCCAATACCTCACATTACGATACGGGGCCATAAATCCTCGAATATGTGCATACGCTGCATCACAAAGATAATCTTTATCGGGTGGTGGAACCGGGAATGCTGCATGTGGATTTGTAAGTGCTTCTGATAATATTCTAGAATCATGTGCTATCCCTTCCCAACCGGCCACAACAAACGTAAAAATCATGTTGAAGTCACAAATCGCCAATACATTTTGGTAACAATCACCTTTTCCCCTACCTCTGTATAATTCTTGTTCCTTTGCAGGGACAACGGCATGTATCAAAGTGCCATCAAGTGCACCAACGGCTCCTTTGAAAACCCTTCGTAACCTCTTATTATGCCCCGGAATGTTTGGATTCGGATTAAAAGTAGTTGGTACTATAATGTCTTTTGCAAAAAGCATCATTTTTTCCAAGACCTCGTAAAAACATTTATGAATTGTTTGCTTTGAGTGTTGAAATCTTCGCTTGATAATCACGTAACGTTGATTATGACCTATCATCATCAAAAACATAGCCATCTTTTCCTCGACGGATACATGTTTGCTATCATTTAACGAGTAATTTACTCTAAAATGATAACATAATCGAACAAAGGAATCACGAGACATGCGTAGTAATTCAGTGCATTGATTTGGATTACGTTCCAATAACTCTAGCGTGTATTCATGTCCCGTTAGCTGTGAATCACAATCCCGTAATCGTTTAACACCTCTCTTCCAAAAAAAACGGACGTACAAGTACATTAGAATGACAAGAAGTATCTTTTGATTGTGATCCATTAATAACCTGTGATAACAACAATAAACATAAAAGTTTCAACACCAAAATAATCATCAGAAGCAAAATAATTCACACAAAAGTTTCACACAAAAGTTTCATACAAAAGTTCATACAAAAACATTCAAGGGAAGCAAAATAATCAAAAAGTTCATACAAAAGTTCCCAATTAATAGACCAAAAACATTCGATAGAACCCAAAACACCTAAACAATGTTCCCTACTTGATAAGTCCTAAACTTGTAGCCGTCATCTTTAGCCATCCTTCTAACACTTCGGGATTATCTGGCAATAAAATCCATGACTCTTTCATGCCCGGGGACACTCCAAAGATGTTATAAGCAGCTAACGACAAAGGATCAAGTGGGTCTAATGCAGCTATCTCTAATTTTTTAACACATTCTTCACGTGTTGGCCCTTTAGTCAAATGTTGTAGAGCTTTTTTCATTTCTAGTGCTAACTCATCACTAGTGATAGAAGATCTAGAAGGTGGATCATGTGTGGCAGTGGTGGGTTTAGCCCTTTTGGTGGGCCTGTCCATGGGAGGTGGCTCAGGAAAAGGCTCACTACTATGACGGGAAATACCATCATCATCGTCTACGGAAACAGAAGGGGTGCCCGTAAGGTGAAGTGGCGGGACTTGACAAGTAGATGATCCAACCACCGATGTTGTTTGGGATGAGGTCCACCTTAAGTTACCAGTGGCACTATTTTGCATCAAAGAGAATTGAACAAAGTTCAGGAAAAGGCAATGGGACAGTTTTCAACGAACCGGTCTTCGGATGTCCCTAAACTCAATGTAAGAAAAACTAGTATAAGTATATATGCCAACTTTATACATAAATATTAAAATATATATACCTTTTTAAAGTCATCCCACTCCTCGGGTGTTAAGTTAAAAGTGTTCGTTTGAGGATTGTAAATATTGCCGGTTTGTTTTTCAAGAATACCCATCCCGTGTATTTAGCTTTAAGATTGTCATAACAGTTTCTAATTTGTTTTTGAGTCAAATCCATGCCAAAGTTTTCCTTAAGAACTCTTCCTATCTTGATCCATGACTCTTTTTGCAAACTCAAACCTTTTCTACCCACATTCTTTACTTCCTCAATGCAAGTTTCCAATAAGCATTTATGTTGCTCACTAGACCAAACAACTTTTTCTCCCATTTCTAAAAACCAAATAGGCATATACAAATCAAAATTAACACATTGATGCATACAAATTAGACATCTACAACTAACAAATTAGACATCTACAACTAAAAATTAACCAATAAGCATTTATAAAAATAAGCATTTATGAAGAAAAAAAGAAAAAAGAATACATAATAGCTATTGTTAACAGCTTGTCAGCTACTGTTAATTTCTATTCATAACATATGTACATGTATCAAATTTAGGCATAAATCAATTACATATGAAATCTAACGAAATCGACGGTGAGTTCTTATTAGAGAAATCGATTCCATATGAAATCTAACAAAATCAATTCCATATCAGTTCCACATGAAAACCGATGGTGACCGGAGAAAGAGACGAGAAAAGATACCTGATTTTGTAGGAAATCGACGCTAGTGGGCGGCGACGGTTGAGGCGGCGAAGGAGGCGGCGACAGTGAGGCGGGGACGGTGAGGCGGCGATGGTGAGGCAGAGTGTTGCCGGCGACGGTCAGGCGGAGCTTGGAGGAGACGACGGGAGTTTGAACGATGGAAGGGTTAGGGCTTTTGGAGCAGATAGAGACAACATTTTTTGTTTGGAGAAGGGTTATGTTTTGTTTTCAGGCAGACCCAAGAAGCACAAGGCCAAGTCTGTGCGGAAAAGATGTGGGGCAGACAATTTAATGTCTGCGGGCTTCTAAAAAACAAACATCTTCTGAAGGGCTTTTATGCCCGTGTTCTGCGCGGCGCAGACAAAAGACCTCAGGAAGATCTTTTGTCAAAAAACAAACAAGCCCTTAGTGTAATTGTCATCTTTGTAGCAACAAATAACCTTCAATCCGTTCTTGTTCTTAACTCTTGACACAGTGACATAATGTTGACCATGTGAGAATATTAGTTTTTTTGAAGAAACAAATCAACTTGCGACAACGTCTGACCTTGACTTTTATTAATAGTTATAACAAAGCAAACTTGAACATGAAATTGTCTCCGGTTCAATTTGAAAGACATCTTCATGTCGCAAGGACTAATAACCATGTGAGGGATAACACAAATTGTACCAACTTCAACATATGCTGCGGGACACCTGACATATTTATTGCCATCTCATGTAGCAGGTAAATGATAATAAGAGAAAATAATGAAGGTCATAAAACTTCGAATGACAAATTCATAATATAAAGGATAACTTCCTATCTTTCATGCTGGAAAAACCCCATTTTTTGTTGGTTCTGACTAAAATTTGATCAGTAGCCAGTAGGTACCTGATCAGAAAAAATTTGGTTAAAAAGTTAAACCAAAGTTCAACAATTATGGCTGTTGAAACGAATCAACAATGTAATATACATTATCCGGTCCATCCACCAAATAATTCCGTATTCAGAGAAATAAAACAAAAACAAAACTTTATCGAAAATAAAAACTTTACGCAGTTTATTCTTGTGTAATTATTAAATTCGTAACACCTTCTTTTTCTATAGATGAAACTTAAACCATTTCCCTTCAAGCTAACTTTTAGGTTGAACTCTTGGGAACAAAATATGATCAGAGCTAGCTCGTTTTCACAAAAATTAGTTTTTATATTAAAACTTTTATTTTGCTATTGCCCTTCATTCTAATAATGCACATGAAAGATGAAAAATCTCAGATTTTGGTTAGGATGTAGGCTTAAATATTTTGATTAGGAACTTAATTTGTTACCTCGGATCTCCCTTATAAGCAATGCAAACCTCCCCTCACATATTCTCACTCTCATACAATTATACTCTTTGTTAACTGTCCATTTGCAGGAAATTTTAAACATATTTTCAATAACATTCTGAGTTGAAGTACATATCTTTGCAGGATTAAGTAATTTTAAAACTCAAAATAATCAAAGCAAATAATCAGCAAATATTAAAATTTTCGAAAAAGAAAAACAAATCAAATAAAAGATATTACTTTTCTTTTCTGTACGTGTTTGATATTGAACGGACTGAATCTCTAATACTCTGAACATTGTCGGCGCCTGATTCAAGCAGTGTACATTGCCGGCATCGAGCTATTAGCTCTGCATCATCAACACAAACTTAGATTTGAATTAGAGGTTATATCTACTACACCGTGCAAGTGAATTAGGTTTCTAAAAAAATGAGAAGAATACGAACCTGATTGAAGGAGCTGTGAAGATTGTGCGTCGTTGCTAATTGTGTTTGAAAAACCAAATTCAACAAAAAAAACTATAAACATTACTTAATATGTTCGAATCCATATAGAAGTATAACTGTTGAAATTAAACACAATTAGAGTAACAGTTGCACTAAAAATGCAGGCTTCTCTTCTCTAGCCAATGCAACGATTATGCTCGGTATGTATGGCCTGGTCCGATCTTCAAAATCGCAAACAAAATTTAATATGAAAATGAATTCAAGATTTTCTTCAAAGAGAGAACCATAAACATGAACATACAAAGTTAGCTTAATGGATGAGTGAAAATGAATCATTACCATGATGAAGACGGCATCATTAGTCTAATCTTCAATTAAGCTTTTAGCGTACTTAGATTCATATTTTACTTTAAGATTAAGATTGTTTTTGAAGGATGATGACGTTACTTATGTTTTGTTCCGAAAATTACTCATTTATATTGGGTAGATTTTAAATACAATCAATGTGAATTTAAATTGCTCATTGTCTTGATTGAGATAATTTAGGAAACGGAATTTATTGTTCATTGTGTTAATTCGGTTTAATAGTAAAAAAGTAGAATATAATTCAAAATTATTGCAGATTAATAGGTGTTTGTTAAAATCGAATTTTTCAGAATAAAAACATATATCCTTGTTTATTTATGTAGATAGGCCACATATTTTAAGAAACAAATTAATTATATATTAAATATTGAAATTCAAATATATTGTTAATAAATTTCATATATATCGCTGGTAGTTCAAGTATCTCGGATGCATGGCTGGAAATTGCGGTATAATTTCAGTCAAATATTGGTTTGAATTTGCAGTACAACAGAATAAACGTTTTTAAATGAATTAGCAGTATAATTCCCAAAAAATGGTTTTGTATTAAATGGATTTTTTGGTTGAAAAACGGAAATAATAAAATAAATGGATTTGTTTTAAATTATGGACTAAAATTGTTTTGATTGAATGATATTGTTTTGAACTAATTTATGGAATAGTTTCTAATCTTAAATGTTTGGAATAAATGGAAAGCAGCTATTATATGAAATCCATTTATTATTCATATGACAATTAATGCCTACATATTCGTGAAGTTTGTTGAAATGCATGAGGAGAAGACCAGGGAAGTTTCAAGGTAGAATATAAGGAGGATTTCGTTGGCCAATGGTGTAATTACACGTGGCAATATGGACCAATGAGAGAGCTCCAAACTGCTGAGTTGGCAAACGTAAATCAAATGTAGGCTCATACATAGGAGAAGATTTAAAAGTTCAAAGTTCAAAATTTCAAATAACAAAAACATAGCATAAAATCCATAAAACTTTAAAGACATTAACAAAATTCGATCAAATATATTGATAAAAAGATACAGAGATAACGATATTTTCTTAAACTATAGGCGTGATTTGATTTTGAATCATTCTTATAATAAAAAGATATATACAATCGATCCTGAAATTTAAAAATTATGTCAATACATTCCTGACTTCGTGAGAAACGTATTCCATATTAATCGGATACGAGGTTCCCACCTATTGGGAACGCGAATTACGACGTACCAATTCGTTTACCTTCTTTTATTGGGAACTCCAAATTGGCGTACCAAATAGCGATCCCCGTAGCGTTCGGTACACCAACGTATCGTGTTTCGGTACGTGGCGTCCGATACACAGTACGCACCCTAACCAACGTATCGTGTGACTGTGGTTAAAACTTTCCCCATCACCCTTCACCTCACGCATGCACCGACACCCCCTTCTACTATCTAAAGTTTTCGTTTTATGTTTTGTCCACAAAAATATGAGATTTTTTAGTTAGATAATATATACTTCACTTCTTTTTTTATTATTATTGGCAGGTTTATTATAAATGAATCTATACATAAAATAAAGTAATATGAACACTTTCTACCAATTCGGTAAACTCCATGTATAAGTAGTGTTTGTTATGAAGATTTCTCAAATTAGCTAAAAGTTGGAGAGTGTAAAATAACATAAAATGATATATAATAGAATTAAATGCGCAAGAATTTAACCATTTAAAAGTATTCTTGTAACTTTTAACTTTTAATGAATGTACAAAACTAAAAGTTTGTATTTCCCGTTTGCCGTTAAAATAAAAATAAAAATTAACGACAAAGCTTTTAAGCATTTAGTAAAATATTATTTATAAAATTAAAAGCTAAAAAGTTCGAAAACTACTCGTCAAACACACGTATGGTGACTGGTGAGTGGTGACAGTTTTGGAGCCAATGAGCCATTCAGGGATGTCACACCTTTCAAAAGACAATAATACCCCTTAACCGTTCTTTTTCTAACTCATCAATATAACCTCTTTTGGGCACTATGGTCATTTACAAACACTCAAGTGACTTAAAGCCCATACTGCACATGTAATGTGCAGTTATCTACTCACACATTTATCCACTTCATTTTCATTCCCATTTTTTCCGACTCAATCTCTCGCCGTTTCTCTCTAGCAGACATGGAGCTCCGTCACCGGAGGAATTTATCCGTTGAAGCTGTTTTGTTGTTTTTGTTATTGAATCAAGTGGTGAATGCCAGTATTACCAAACACACGTGTGATTTTCCGGCGGTTTTCAACTTTGGAGACTCGAATTCCGACACCGGTGGCTTGTCGGCGGCGTTTGGGCAGGCCGGACCACCACATGGAGAGTCGTTTTTCCATGGTCCGGCCGGTAGGTACTGCGATGGCCGTCTGGTTATCGACTTTATAGGTATTCACTTTTTAACCCCTCCTTTTTTGTTTCTTTATTACTCCATTATTATTTTTAGTTTCATCATATTTGAAGATGGTATATTTGCTACTTCAATTATCAGCAATTTAATGCAATATTTTTTTTTATACTTTCACGTTTTTAACTTTATTAATTACACATATTTTCGTTAGCGTTCACCATTAATAAAAATATAAGTTTTTTTAACGACAAATACTAATTTATTTCTGATACTATGATCATTATATAACTTGAACTCAGACTACAAAGATAAATAACAAACACCATATAATCCAATCATCTACTAAAAACAACCTTGGGTAGCAAAAATCAATAAAATTATGCGATAAAATATATTTGAAAATACTTTACAAGTTAAACTAATTGGATTAAAAATTCTCAAATATAAATTCCCCTTTTATACTATTATCAGAAGAAAATAAACTCCTTAGTTAAAGTAAAGGTTACAAATAAAAGAAAAGGACCGCTATATTCCTTTCCACGTGATTATTGGTCCTCAATGTGTCCAAAAAAATTATAATTTAGAAAACACGTGATCGATTGTTTGTTTTTAGCTTTTTTTTTATTCTTTCCCTTCTATAGTTTCTTTCATACTGAATATATAAATAAACTAATTAAAGAATAAAATTTAATAGGAAGCTGGATTACTAATTAAATTAGGTTACCAGAGATTTAATTTTTAGTCCGTAGAACCACTGAACTTAGTACATAATTTGTAGCATGATTTACAAGTTAACATCTTTGTTAACATTTTGCAGCCCAAAGCTTGGGGCTACCGTACCTTAGTGCATACCTAGATGCACTTGGTTCGAACTTCACCCATGGCGCCAACTTTGCAACCGCTGGTTCAACCATTAGGCCACAAAATACGACCCTCCAACAAAGCGGGTTTAGCCCGTTTTCCTTAAATGTTCAATGGTACCAATTCAATGATTTTCATCATAGGGTCCGCACTTTTCGAACCAATAAAAACGGTAACACTACTCATGTTACAAAATCTTATAATTAAGCATTTATATAATGAGTCCAAATTTGATGTGTAGATGATGGAATATTTAAAAAATTGATGCCGAAAACCAAAGATTTTTCACGTGCTTTGTACACATTTGATATCGGGCAAAATGATTTAACCGCGGGCTTGTTCCAAAACTTGACCGTTGATGAAGTTAGGGCAAGTGTTCCTGACATCCTAGGTCAGTTCAAAAGAGTCATTAAGGTGAGCATTGTCGTTTTAAATATATAGCATTGTATTTTTTTGTTACATTATACTTTGGGATAATTAGTTAATTTTAACTAAATGTGAATTCGGTTTTTCTTGTTCAGGATGTATACGATCAAGGGGGGAGATCGTATTGGATACACAATACAGGCCCGTTTGGATGTCTACCGTATGTGATGGACCGCCAACCAGTCACGGCTGGACAAGTGGACAAATACGGATGTGTGGGCCCGTTTAACGAACTAGCTCAATTTTTTAACCATCGATTAAAAGAAACCGTTGACCAACTGCGAGAAGAATTACCAAAGGCCGCAATCACATACGTTGATGTCTATTCGGTCAAATATGCACTCATTACCAAAGCAAACCGACATGGTGAGTTTCTCTATTCATTGATACATTTTCCCTTTCTGTCAGCTTTAAAATGAATGATACATTTTAATAATTTATTCTATTTGTTAAAATATAGTAAGGTATTTACTCTTTAACTATATGCTTTAATATAATGAATTGATCATTTTATTCTTAATTTTATTTTTTAAAATATTATTAATATCACTTTATCAAAAAGATGTGTAACCCATCATCCACTATCTATCTTTATCTATACCCTTATAATTTTTGCCTAAAAAAAATCTTGAAACTAGTTATTTTGAGGTAGGTTCATTGTAAAATGGTTATTTTTGTGATTATCCCTAGACCCCGAGGTATGTACAGTGTGCTTAAAGAGTTGTACCTTGTTTACAATGTAGGGTTTGTGCATCCATTGAGAGCTTGTTGTGGTCATGGAGGAAAGTACAACTTCAATCCACATATTGGTTGTGGTGGAAAAGTCAAAGTCAAAGGGAAAGATTTCCTTGTGGCTAAAGCATGTGATGATCCAGCGGTGATGATTAATTGGGATGGAGTGCACTATACCCAAGCAGCCAATAAGTGGGTATTTGATCAAATTGTAAACGGGTCATTCTCTGACCCGCCAATACCACTGGAATTAGCTTGCTATAAACGATATTAGGAATTTAGGATGTCCTTTTTATTTTTATATTCCACAATTTAATGTTTTGAGTTATGGTTTTTGGACTAGTAGCACAAGAAGCAAAAAAGTTACATCTTTACTTAATTCATGGGTTCTTTTTCTAAAAAAGATAAATCGACAAGATACATCGACAAGATAAATTTATGGATTATATAAAATTAAATCTAATTCTAACTTTTAGAGGGTCGGATATGGTAACACACGTGACATATTATTCATACGTGGATTGACAAACCGCCGTTTCGGGCATGACATCTCTCCCCATTTCTGCTGCGAAATGCTTGGCGCCGCGTTAACGTTGATTTTGGTGTGTGGTGTGAGTGATACTGTGATAGTGTATTTTGGTGGGTTCCAAAAAAGATGTAATCATTTGAGTGGCAAATAATGAGGTATTTTGGTTTGTGAATGTGAAAAAGGATAGTGTTGATGTGGCAGTGATGTGACTCAATGTTTACTTAGACCACTCGGTATGGACCACTCATGGTGTGAATGTGTCCTATGTGGCAACAACCACACCATGGTTTCACATGCAAACACCGCCCCCTTCACGGTGTGTTTCAAATTCGTAAAAGGCAGTGGCCACAGAGCTCCACATGTGTGAAAGTGTTAATTATGAAACACAAAAGCTGATTTGGTTAGGTCCCTTTATTTTTTGGACCACACCATAAAGGGGACTGTGTTTTCATGTGAAACCATGACGTGGTTGTTGCCGCATATGATAAATTTAGGTGTGGTTTCCTTGACCCGTATTCAAAAGATCATTTTAGTAGCTCTTGATGCTAGATTATCATCAAATGGTTGTTTAAATATATTAAATGAGGTAGGGTTTTCATCTGTAATTGTCTTTAATCATCTAGGGATCATATATAATTTATATTGATTGAAATAATGCATGGTGTTCATATTGATAAGATAAGAAATGAATTTAAAGTCAAGTAAATATAATAGGTTGATCATAATTAGGTCATTAAAAATGAATAAAACAAACATCTTCAAAAGGGTGGGGAAAATGACAAGAAAGAAATTGCAAATCTCTCTCTCTCTCTCATGAAATCTCAGCAGCTAAAAATGGTTGGGGTTTGTAGGCTACTGATTTCGGTTACATTTTTACTACCAATCTCGATATATAGTTTGGCGGAGTGTGGTTTTCCGGCGGTATTCAACTTCGGTGATTCAAACTCGGACACTGGTGGTTTATCGGCGGTATTCGGACAATTTGGCCCGCCTAACGGCGAAACTTTCTTCCATTCTCCTTCTGGCCGCGTTTGTGATGGCCGTCTTCTAATCGATTTCATAGGTACCAACTTTTTTTTACTGTAAACCCCTCATCAATCGCTGAGTTTCATTTTTAATATCTGACAAGTGAGAATTCAATTTTATTCATCCTGAAAATCGTATTTTCCTATTTACAAAAGTTGCATTCTCTACAAAATAATAGAGCTAGATCACGGATTTTGGTGGTACGCTGAGTTTTTCCTTTAAAATTATTTGGTGTGATTTCTTATGTGATAATAATTTTGGTATATGAAGTAGGACATATATTAATTACTTTTTTGAACGGGAAATACTAATGTACTATTAAATGGCACATATGTGCATTATAAATCTCAATCACAAAAAATGAGATACAAACTCTGTTATACTAGGTTAAAGATCCTTTGGTGATCATAAAATATTCTATTTGAAATGAAAATTGTATTTAATACTCTCAAAACATATTTAAGAAATAACCACTTTATTAATTGCATATCAATATAGAGTTAGAAAAACCCTGATAATGTAATTTAATTGCTTTTAAATATATGTCATATTCGTCTTTCTGTCAATCTCTATCTCGAATTATGCAGATTTGTTTGAATTGCGTGACTATGAAATCGTACTTTATTAATCTAATTGTTTAAAATTGGATTAACGTGATTATAAAACAAGAAAAATCATATAGACAACAAGTTTATTTGTCGTTTTTGGTCCCGGTTCTCAGTGATGCTGTTTTTTAAATAATTTGGATGTATTACGATCAGCATCTACACCAGAAAACACTTTTTAGTGATTTATTTGTCCCTTAAACAGACATATCCAAATTTCATAAATTTTGTTACAAAAAATTCATGGTCAAAATTTTGCATTATGCTAGCCCAGCTCGATAGCTCAACGAGCTCGATAAAAACTTAAACTCGTCTGGAAAATACTTAAAACACAGTTATAAGTTATATATACACGATTACACGTACATATATAAGGTTCGAAAAGCTCGATAAAAACTCGAGCCAAGCCATAAAAACCTCAAGTTCGACTCGTTAAATTTTACGAGCTCGTGATTTGGACTCGAGCTTAGGCTCGAATTTAATAAAATCTCTAGCTAAGCTTAAGTTGCTCGATAAAAGCTCGACAATAAAAGCTTGACTCAATCTAGCTGAGTTTAAGTTGCTTGATAAAAAGTCGACTCGTTCTAGCCCTATCTCATATGTTTTATTTTATTTGAATAATTTATACATTGATGTCACGTAATAAGATTCTAAGTTTATTTTCTCTGTCAGGTTAGTATTCGATAAAGACTCAAAAATTAGTAAAGACTGCGAGGACAATTCTCAACTAATTATTAAAAAGAAGGATTATTAGAATTTTAAGAACTTTGAATCCTCACCCGATTTCACTTGATTTCTTTCACCACTTTATTCTAAACTTAAGTTAATTTTATTTGAATATTCAGCTGAAGATTTAGGATTACCTCATCTTAATGCATTTCTGGATTCAATGGGTACTAATTTCAGCCATGGAGCCAATTACGCGACAGCGGGGTCCACAATCCGGCGTCAAAACACTACCATTTTCCAAAGCGGGTATAGCCCCATTTCGTTAGACGTTCAATATACCCAATTCAACGATTTCTTAAAAAGATCCCAAATAATCCGTCAAAAAGGTACTAATCTCTTTTGCTCATTTGCATAATATAAGTTGTATAACTTGACATTAACATGGTGTACGTAGGTGATGTTTGTAAGAGCATGTTCCCGGGAAAGTACAAGTTTTCTAGCGCGTTGTACACGTTTGATATAGGCCAAAACGATCTCACCGCAGGGTACAAACTTAATATGTCTACCGAACAAGTAAAAGCGTATGTTCCCGATGTTATATCGCACTTTATGACTACCATCAAGGTACCTTATTTTCAGACTTACGTGCTTATTCTGTTCTACTTATTTTCTATATTTAATGGGTTGAAAGGGTCAAAGGTTTGTTCCACATTGCAACTTTTGTCCTAGGGGTGAGCATTTGGACCGAAAAAACCGAACCGAACCGAAAACCGACCGAAACCGATATCATGTTATCGGCGCCGTTTCGGTTTTGAAAATTCATCGTTATCGGTTCGGTTCGGTTTTGGCCCGATAATCACCCCTTTTTTGTCCTATTCTTTTAAAAATGATAAAGATAGTCTTTATTTTTGAACCGTTTGACCTAAAGGACTAAACGTGACAAAAGTTTCAAAAAATAAGGACTATATTTGTTATTTTTAAAAGAATATGACCAAAGTTGCAATATGTTACGAACCTAAAGGACCATTTTTGTAATTAACTTTAAAAATTAGTATGAAATAAAAAGTTCAATATTTACATGCTCTTGTTGACAAAATGTCTTTCGGGTCGATCCAACCGACCCGAATGGAAATTAGCCGTCTTGACCCGTGTACACAATAGAACTCATTGATAATATTATTGAATCACAATGTGTGAACAGAAAGTGTATAGCCAAGGTGGGAGAACATTTTGGATACACAACACGGGGCCCGTTGGATGCTTGCCTTATATCTTGGGTACACGTGTGATCAAGGCGGAACAGGTGGATAAACATGGTTGTGCCGCCCCGTTTAATGGCGTTTCACAGTATTTTAACCAAAAACTAAAAGAAGCTGTAATCCAACTTCGAAAAGAGCTTCATTTGGCTGCAATCACTTATGTTTGTATAATATGGACTCAATTCAGATGAGGTAAACTCGTTATTGGTTACGAAAACAATATGATCTTTGCAAATATATTTAACACATTATATCTTTATACTACCTTCGTATCATATTAAGTGATAAAGTATATTTTTCATTTTTGACGGTTTCAAAATAAATGACACACTTTGAAATTTATCTTATTTGGGAAAAAAAAGTGATACCTTTCATCCAATAACCATCCAATTTAATATAATGAAATGACCTTTACCTTTATTTTTACTTTTAACAATCATTAACATTACTTTATTACAATAAAAAAATAATGAGACTCATCTTCCACTAACTACACATTTTAATCTATATTAACGTTCATTATAATTTTTTACCTAAAAAACTGTGAAACCAACAATGTATCACTTATTATGATACGAAGGTAGTATAAAATTTTAAAAATAGGGAAACTGTTTGTTGGGTCAACTCATCCTGTTTTAATGCTCACAAATTTTGACCCGTTATCCAACTCGTTTAAACGACTGGTTTGCTACCTTTAGTTTTGTTTCTAAGATAAGAACTCAATTTGGGCCTACAGGATTCGGTGACCCGTTTTTGGTGTGTTGCGGGCACGGTGGAAGGTACAACTTCAACAATGCAAGGAGGTGTGGAAGCACAAAAATGGCGAATGGTAAAGAAATATTGATTGCAAAATCTTGTGAAGATCCGTCATCACGGATCCTTTGGGACGGGATTCACTTCACCGAGGCGGCTAACAAATGGATATACGGGCAGATTGCAAATGGGGCGTTTTCTGACCCGCGGGTCCCGTTAAAGATGGCTTGCCATAGAAGCAAGAAGTGAAAAAATCGGTATTGAAACATTGTGTTTTTGAAGTATTAGCCAGTACTTGTATTGTTGTCTAGCTGATGTAGAGTTAAAAACAAAAACATAGATTGGCTCTGTTGTTTCTTAAAATACCCGATATAATCTATTGTGAAATCATGTTATTTAAAGAATACCCTGGATCTAGTTTTCAAATTGTTCCAACTCAAGAACATAAGCTTGAGAGGAAAATAAACTTAGATTTTTAATGTAACAAAAAAAGATAAACGTGCAGAAAATCGACTCACAAACAAAGTCCAAAAATTAAATAAAAAATTATAAAATGCAAATAACTCCCAAAGTAGAGTGAAACAGAGACTCGTAGCAAAAATTATGCTCATTTTAGTGCTGACCAAACATGTGGCCAAATACTCGTAGTGGTGACCAAAGCATTATCAAACCAAAAGGGGAGCAACTATAGTGATCTTTCTGTCACAAGAAGTTCGATCGGCAGAATGACCGAACTAAGCCATAAACAGGGGGACGCGTCAGGTCAGAGTCACGTAGGTGAGGGAGGCGTTCCATGGGGTGACATGTGTATCTTGTATAGTCACAATTATGAGTGTATTAAATAGTTAAATATCTTTGTCTCTTATGTTCATAATGTATAGTGTAGGGACCTTAGTGTAAATACCTTATATATGTACTTTATATATTGATATCGATACAACGTATAACCCTAATGGGTATTTTCACAATCTCTAACATGATATCGAGCCATCAACGGTCAGAGTCACGTAGGTGGGGAGGCGTTCCATGGGGCGACAGGTGTATGTTGTTTAGTCACAAATATGAGTGTATTAAATAGTTAAATATCATTATCTCTTATGTTCATAATGTATAGTATAGGGACCTTAGTGTAAATACATTATATTTGTACTTTATATATTGATATCAATACAACGTATAACCCTAATGGACATTTTCATAATCTCTAACACGATATCGAGCCATCAACGACCAGAGTCACGTAGGTGGGGGAGGCGTTCCATGGGGTGACAGGTCTAACTTGTTTAGTCGCCATTATGAGTGGTCTAAAAATATAAAATAATAGTAATAATAATCAATTTATTCTTTTTTTTGTTGGGAAAATAGCATTGATTTTTTTGGAACCGGCAAATATGATTAAAAAAACTCTAGCAAGGAGCTAGAGAACAAGAGTACAAACATAAAACAAAAAGATACTAAATACAAAGGAGTGGGTGTAAGCACCACTCTATCCACCCAAGATTCAACCTCATAACCCTGTGTTTCATCCAGCTATACACAAGTGCCTTAATAGAATCCAAAACCATCTCTGAGCTTTGGGCTACTCCAAAGATTTGACTATTCCGGGCTTTCCATAAACACCAAATGAATCCATAAATAATACTCATAAGAAGCGATCTTTTTTCGGGGCAACGACCATAACTCCTAACAAAATCCAAAACATCCTTGACTGAAATAAATTGAGGCATTGAAGATCAACAAACTCTTGACTAAGTCTTCTTAGAGCTTTAATGATATTTTTCACACTTGTGTTGTATCACTGCTCAGGATTCTAAAGTAGGGTTAACAACTCGACCAAATTAGCAATCTCGTTTTTAACATTTAACGTACGTACCCCATCAAATCGATCAAAACTTGTTTGTTAATTTCTTTTATAAAACTGCAAATTTGTTTTAAAGAAAAAACACAAATATAAAACCACTTTTAATAACTAGCATTATACTTACAAAAATAGCGGATACTCCGTATATTATATGCAATTGAAGTTATATGTTACAGATTTTCAATACTTATAACCATGTATTAATTGTATCATTTAATTTTTTTTCTGATTTTAATAATTCTCATTCCTTTAATCTATGTAAAAGTACTTTTTTTTCCACAGTAATAGTATATATTATCTTTATATTTAATATCTTTACTATATATACTTTCTATATTAGCATGTCTACATTTTCAACTTTTATTTTAGATAGATCTTAATTTTAAACTATTAAAATGATAACCGAAAGGTTTGTAATTCTTAAAAAATGAAGTTTCGGTTAAGGATATGATTTTAGTTAAAAACCGCCTCACATTACCTATTACATGCTATGATAATTTAGTAAAATTACTTAACTAATAACAAACACCCTAAAATACTTTTAACAAGATAATCAATAAATGTAAATAGATAAGTTCGAAAACACATATCTCTCGAAAACAAAAGATCACAAATTTAGAATTTTTTTGAACCGGCAAATAGAATAAAAAGAACTCTAGCAAGAAGCTAGAGAACAAAACAGTACAAACAAAAAATTCAAATAACTATTAATTCAAATATCAAAAAATTGTATTTTGTGAATACTGACAAATCTTTTTTAACCTTTTAATAATTAAATACATTAATTATTATTCTTTATTTTATTTAGAGGGTATTTCATTTTATGACACATTCTCTTAAAATGTCCATAATTTGTTTGTGATGTATGTGATAATTATTGCTCTAACTATTTTTGAACCATCTCATACCATCAAGTAAATATTAAACATAAGTTATATGAAATTATTTTGTAAGTCATTTCGGTGATCACAATTGAAAATGTACTTACTATAGTTATTATAAGAGAGTTGATTCGTACAGAGCAATTTTTATCCATACAGAGCAATTTGATCCTAAATGACAATCATGCCCTTACTTTCCTTTTATCATATTTTTCATTTCACCCCTCCCACTAAGGGCATCAATGTCATTTGATATAAAATTGCTCTGCATGGATAAAAATTACTATAGTAAATTGCCAATGGTGTTCGCCAATTATCCGCCACTTTCATCCACCATTGGCACGGTCCCTGCAGTCTTTCCGCCGGTTGGCACCTCGCCACTTTGGAGACGGGAAGAAAGGTAGCGTTAGTTTGGTGGGTGAGTCCCAAAGGGGTATTTAGTGTGTGTGTTTTGTAATGGTGGGGCCCAAAAAAAATTAAAGGGAAGTGATATTGTTGGCATAAGTACGTCAGTTTAGTGTCGGTTAAATGGTGATTTGACGTGACGCTGATTTGACAACAACTAACGATATCAGTTTGTTTTACCATTGGGAGCGGTCTAATTGTTTTAAGTCGTCTAAATAATATCCTAATAAAGGTGGGGTTTTTTAAGTATTTAATTAATGGGATTCTAACCCAATTTTTAATGATTTACCACCTTAATTGTCTTTATCATTGGCAACTTGAAATCATTCCAATTTCAAGTTCTCAAACACGAAATAAGCGCCCGATTTCTTCAATTAAAGGAATAATCTTCGAAACCCACATTTTTTTGCTGATTAACTTCACGAAGAACACCCCCTACAATCACATTTCTCATACAACTTTTCGATTCACGAAATCTTTAAGATAAAAGTTGTTAAACCCACATTGGTTTCCCCGAAATAGTTGTGGGTTCTTCCTAAAAAGCAGTTAGCAGGTACTCTTTAATGCTAAAGTTGATTACTTTTGTATGTGTTTGTGTGTCGGTTTTGCTATATTAGTGAATGAAGCAATCGATAAACAGTGCAAGAAATATTTTTGCATGTTCATAGACGATGATACTCTGATTTGAATGTAAGCAATTTTAGTTGTTTTTAGGGTTTGTTAATCTCTATTTGTTTGATCATGTGGGTTTCTATGTATTTGTGATGTTTAGTATTCTGGGTTTTTGGTCAAAGTTAATCTTGATTACGCAAACGGTTTCAAATTAGTCAATTTGTCGAAGTTAGGTCAATTTCTTGATATTTTGAATTGTCTATAGAGATATTGGGTGGAATCACAGGTTTTATTTCTAGGGTATCTTAAATTGGTTTGTTTTCGTGAGAAATTTAGTTAAAGAATTTAGTCCAAGATTGCAATTAGGTTTTTGTAGGATTCTTATTCTTGTTGTCCCTTATAATATTTGGTGTATAACTAATTTTAAGGATATCTTTAATGCTCAATCATTCTATTGTTTGTTGAAAGAAACATTTTGATATAAAAAAGGTCCTTTTTTTTGGGTAAGTTATTCCCAAACCGATTAATTAGATCATATAGTTGTTTTCGAGTAGTTTAGAAGTACTAACGCGACACTGAGGTGTATTGTTGGGAATAGTCTAATAATCTAATCTAATCATTGAACCATCAAAACTTGTCTTGTTGCTATTGATTTATTGTTTGAATAAGTAAATATTGTAACTTTCAAAACTATTTCTTGAATCTTGTTTCGGTTTATGCAGATCTTGTTTTGAACAAAAGTCATATTCTTTTTGTCATTTTCCGTTTGTCTACTTGGGTTTTACCGTAGAATGCAAGCTGCTTTTAAAGTTTAATTTGTCGTGCTACCATGAAACTCGAAGAATATAAACGAAGGGGAACCATTTCTCGTAGGTTTGTGCCTTTTTTTGTAATTTCGTTTAATATTACAAAATTTTTCGATAAGAATTGTTATGTTTTACTTTTATATTCATGATGCAATTTTCAGAAAATCAAACGAATGTATGAAGGGTATTGTAACAATCACAGTAGGTATCGTTTTCGGCTTTTTCATTGGAGTGTCTTTTCCCGATTTTTCGCCACCAAAGGTACGCATATCTTTGACTTTTATTGGTCAAAGTAGCTATATTGTTAACCAGAGTGAACTGTATAAAACATTAAAACGTATTTGAATTAAACCATTACAATTTAATAATGTTTTTTTTAATTATTGTTTTAATTTGATAGATCAAACTTGTGCCTTCTATTGATGTTTTACTCGGTGACAAAAATTCGGGCCGTTCTACACAAACAATTTTAAATGTGATTTCTGTTGCAAGAGACAACGTTTCAACAAATGCTCAAAAAACTGATGATCCATCTCAGGTAATATTGTTTATTTTAATAAACGTTTAATAAATGTTTTAATCGAAGAAAGGTTATAAATTTATTATGTATATATTAAAATAAAAGAAGTTCAGTATAACATAATGATATATACATTCAATTATATAATTATATATGACAAGATTTATTGATAATTAGTTAATTTATGGTTTAATTTTAGTGTTTTTAACTCAAAATTGTGTGCAGATTTATGTCTCAACTAACCCACGGGGTGCAGAAAGATTACCTCCAGCTATAATTGCTTCAGAATCTGATTTCTATCCTCGAAGATTATACGGTAGACCTAGTGAGGTCAGCCCTTGGTCAAACATGGTCTTTTTGGTCAACTTTTATATAATAAATTTTCAAAATCTTATTGTATTTTGGTTTTGCAGGATCTAACATTTAAACCAAAATATCTTGTAACTTTCACTGTTGGATATAATCAGAAAGATAACATTGATCAAGCTGTTAAAAAGGTTGACTTTTTCTCTTTTTTCTAATTATCTCCATCACTCACCGAGTCACCGCCAGCAGTCTTTTTTTTTATTTTAATTTTTAATTTATTTTTGTAAAAATTTATTGAACAGTTTTCAGATAATTTTACAATCCTTTTGTTCCATTATGATGGCCGAACAACCGAATGGGATGAATTTGAGTGGTCAAAACGGGCCATTCACATAAGTGTTCCAAAGCAAACAAAATGGTAAAAAAAACTAGCTGCATTTACACTTTTTTTCACTTGTTATAGATTAATATGGTAATTTTGACTTTTTTGTTGACTTTTAAAGGTGGTATGCAAAAAGATTTCTGCACCCTGACATTATAGCTCCATACGAGTATGTATTTATCTGGGATGAAGATTTGGGAGTTGAGAATTTTGACTCTGAAGAGTGAGTGTCAAATGTCAATGGCAATTTACACGTGTATCTGAAGACTTTTTGACTTTGACTTTGACTTTGAATATTTACGTTTTCAGATACATTAAACTTGTGAAAAAGCACAAATTGGAGATATCACAACCCGGGTTGGATCCTAATAGTAAGGGTTTAACTTGGCAGATGACTAGAAGACGAGAAGATCTTGAAGTTCACAAGTAAGTCAACCCTTTGACCATCTACATACTTGTGAAGTAATTTTGTTAAAAATGAAACCTTTTTGTGTGTATTTGTTTTTTTATCGATGAATAATGGGGTTTTTTTTAACCTTTTTTGTTATAATTTTGTAGAGAAACTGAGGAGAAACCGGGATGGTGTAGTGACCCACATTTGCCTCCATGCGCAGCGTATGAACAACATTTTTTTATATATTTATTCAATGCACATGCTTTTGACCCATTTACCTAAAGATGGGCCAATTTGGGTGGTTTGACTTTTATAGTCAAACGGGTTAACAGCTAACTATGAACTTTGATATTAGCGCTAACAATTTCGACCCATTTACCTTAAAATGGGTTGATTTGGGTTCCGTTTTATCTCCAGCAGTCAAATGGGTAAAATTTTTACCATTTGAAAACGCACAAAGTGTATTCATATTCTTGTGACCTAAAACTGCTGTACTAAAAAATTAATTTTTTTTACTAGCAAAATTTTTAATCATATTTAATGCTTTAATTATTTAGAAAATTCCAGAAAAAAAAAGAGAAAAGCATCCACAGGGTCAACCGGATCCGACCCATTTGACACTTAAATGAAATGACTTATAAACTGAAATGCATCACACTTTTTATGATGAGTAGAATCTAAAAGGTAATAGGGGTGACTTCAAATTTCAATAGTCAAATTGTACTTTAACATATGATGTTCATGCCTTCATGGTATGAACTTTTGACCACTAAAATTGCAAAAAATTACTATGGCTTTAAATTTTGTACAAGTGTAAGATAGATTACATGCCAAGGGCAAATAAGTAATTTGAGTATTTGACCCTCAAATAATATTTCTGGCTTTATTAGTTACCATTATAGTATTATGTATACAGATTTGTGGAGATTATGGCTCCTGTATTTTCTCGAGAGGCTTGGCGTTGTGTGTGGCATTTGATTCAGGTAAAATCATATATGCTAAAATTTAAACTAATTTTCTTTTATTAAATAATTTAATTAATGTTTTCCATTGGTTATATAAAATGTAGAATGATTTGGTTCATGGATGGGGTCTTGATTTCGCCCTTCGAAAATGTATCGAGGTAATGCATCTTCATGTTCTTGTGTTTGGCTAACGGGTTAAATATGTACTTTTGGTATGGGTCAAAATGGGCCGGGTCGGGTTGGCACGAAACACCTTCTACCCAAAAAAATTAAACTTTTTATGTTGAATGTGATTACAAATATTATTTCAACAAAATACTATTTCCAAGATTTTTGGCCCGTTTGGCAATTTCTTTGTTTTATTTGGCTGTTTTTTTAATTTACCGGTTTGGCCTGTTAGAGATAAAATACAACCCGAATCATTTTTAAAGAAACTTCGAGGCGTTAATAAAAGTATGGCCTTTTTTTTTTAAAATAAAACAGCCTGCATATGAAAGAATTGGAGTTGTAGATGCACAATGGATTGTTCATCAAGGTGTTCCTTCACTCGGAAACCAGGTAAAAAAAGCAAATTTCCAAAATTGCCCTTGTATGCTTGTGTCTATAATATCTTTTTATAATAACTTTTTTTCTCATTTTAGGGCACTGAAGAAGACGGCAAAGCACCATGGGAAGGGGTAAGCAATGAAACTCTCTCCAACACACATTTGGTTTGTACAGTCTGCAGTAACATTTGTACAATGTGGTGTAGGCATAAAAAAATGTGGTGCATGAATTAATTCCCTTTTTTGAGAGAGGTTTGACTTTGACTTTGTGTGACAGGTGAGGGAACGGTGTAAGAACGAGTGGAAACTGTTTCAAGATCGTGTATCGAAAGCTGAAAAAGATTATTTCAAGTCGGTTGGTGTTGTAACTACAGACCATGAAGCGAATTGGGTGAATGTTGATAGGATTCATTAGGGTTTTAGTGATTTACTTCTTATAGATCACATAGTATATGATTTTAGAGGCAAGTCTTGACTTTATACAAAATTTATGAGCATTATTGAATTCTGACTGTTCTCCAAGGGTAAAAAGGTAATTTACCAGGCTTGGAACTTGAACCTGTTGGGTTGGGTCGGGTAAGGATCTAATTGGTTTGGTAGTTTTGATTTTGGTTGAAGATGAATCATACATGGTGGTTTGTTTTTTTTTTTTTGGGTAAAAATAAATAAATATAGACATTATGTAAACTTTATTATAAACTTTGGATATTTTTGTAAATATACAATTTATGTTATCATATTTGAGACATTATATATTTATAATGGACAAAAAGTCAAAAAAATTAACGAGTCAATTGGATTTACCTAAACCAGAACCTATTTTGGTCAATCGGATATTACCTAAACCTGAACCCATTTTGGCCGGTATGTGAACTCCGACTTATAATATAAGCGGATATTTTCAAATGCAAGTTTAAGATGTAAATAATCAATACACATCTTTTATTTTATTAGATACAGTAAAAACATATTTGCAAAAACAAGAAGAAAAAAAAGATTACACATTAAGTCACATATGATATAGTTAATCTCTCATCATCGACATTGTTTTACAAATCTCAAATTCTTTGTGCTTGGATTTGATGAAATCCGTTGCTTCTGCATCAACATCCTCGTGCTTCATGGGCCCGTATGTGTGCTTGCGGTCATAGTAGTTTGCGACATTAGCATTTGCTTGAGGTTGGCTCGTGATTCTTTTAAACCCGTGACCAACAAAGTAGATATCCGAATAAGGTGGCGTTTCGAGTAACTTATGTGGTGTGTCTTTCACTTTCTTCTTTGAGTAGTCGTGTTGGTGATGGGTGGTTGAACTATGAGTATTTGACATAATGATTGTGTTTAGATGTAAATGTTCGGTTAATGGGATCGATCAAGTTATGCTCAACTTCGAGCCTGCGAGTTTTTTAAGGTTTGTGTTGATAAGATGGTGGAAAAGAGTCATGGAATCTGATTCCCGTCTCTTTTTGATTAGTTTAGAGGTTATCGATTGCGTGTCTAAGTTTGGTCTCCTTTGGTGGGCTTGGTTAGTAGATTCTTTTAGCCGTTTTGGAAACTATAATATGATTCAGTTTTGCGGCTGCCATGCCAACCTTTGAGTTGTTATCTGGTTACATTTGACCATTCGTTACACGACTAGAATAGAAGTATCTATTGCTCAAATTCCCTCTAAGTGATTTCTCGGTCTTTTGTGAGTCTAGCACAATACTACAACAATTAACCACGTGGTGACATAATGGTAAAAAGTTAGTGAAATCACCATAGGTTATCAAGTTCAATCCCTATCAACACTCTTTTTTACCCCGTATTGCTACAGAGGTTCACATGTGCCGATTCTAAGCTACTAACAAAAACGAGTGGTCACCATGTGATTAGTCGACTGGCAAAACAGGTCAGGGCCAGTGGCGGATTCAGGAAAAAACTGAGGAGCGTCACCGGTTGCACATTTTGTTCTTAAAGGTGTTACATCCACTAATAAACAAAATTAAAAAGATTTTAACATTATTTCAACACTACTCGAAAAAATTCAGAGGTTGAACTGGTAACCCGTGCATAATAATGAACTAAAATCATAGTATGGAATTATTACTCATGTTATATATCTTGTTTTAGGTCGTATGTCCTACGTAACTTCTTTACGTATACATGATTTCATCGGTTCCAACCCTTTAAAAAAATTAGAATATCCACTAAATACATGAGTCCCTACATTGTTAGTAATTATAATATGTATAATGTTCCATATTTTTTAGAGCTAGTGATGAGCAAAAGATGTTTTTTGCTCTTCGAATATTTAGTAAATATTTTGGTTTCACAACTAATTCGATAGTTAACTTTTTATTTAGCAAGTAATTTTTTATCCATTACTCTGGCATGAAACCCAATATATCTTTACTGGACGTTTACTTTGGTGTGTGTGATAAATCCGGGTTTCCGATCCGTTTTGCGCAATGACTAATCGCAGGTGAAACTATGTGGCTATAACAAGTATTTTTGTTGATCCTAGGAAAAATGGACTTTTAGTTGTCATTTAGCTATAGTAACAACCAGGGCGTCTCCGAGATTTCGATGGCCCTGTGCAAATTGACGAAAATGGGCCCTCTTATATATAAGATTTATATAAAAAATTAGAAAATTTTTAATTTTTTTCTATTAAATTATTAAGTTGACTTAAAATTTTAAGATTATATATAAGATACATATAAAAATTGGCCCTCCCATAAAACATTGGCCCTGTGCGGCTGCACCTCCTCAAAGACATCCATGGTAACAACATGTCCATCTCTTGAAGTTTGGTAATTTTGGACCATAATCACAAAACTTGAATACGACAAGTTGAATTATGTATGTAACATGTGATAAAGTGAAATTATATTAACCGATAGTACGTACATTGTGATTCAACATCAATACCATTTACAATTTTTCTGTTAAAGAAAATTGGGATATAACTAGTAGGTTTGGCTAATTACACTACTTAAAAAGATAACATAAATTGTTCATTTTATTACATATATAGTTATATACCACAAGAATATTTATTTAACAAATGAAATGATACAACATTAGGGTTAGCAATATTGCCCAACTAGATATGGTCACACATAAGAAGTATAGAAATTGTATGTTATAGTTAGCGTCCCATCATCGTTTTGCTAAGCGCAAATTTTTTGTGTCCCGACTCAATGAAATCCGTAGCTTCTGCATCTATATCCACTCTGTCTAGCGGGAACCCGAAATTGTGCTTCCGATCATAGTAGTTGGTTACAATAGCATTTGTTTGAGGTTGTCTTTGGGACCCATCACTAATAGAGTATATATCAGTATAAAGAGGTGTATCGAGTAACTTGTGTGTCATTTCTTTTACTTTCTTCTTTAAGGCGTCACGATGGATGTGGCGGCGGTGGTGGTGGTGATGATGATGGGTGGTTGAACTATCGGCATTCCACATATTGATGGTGGCGGAGTTGCAAATGGTTGGTTAAAGATAGAAGGTTTTGATGAATTAAGTTATTGTAAATTATGAACACATATTTATATATGGTCGAGCTTAAGGAGTCATGGAATCCGATTCCCATTTTGGTATGCTTATTTTGAAGTTCGTTGTATGATCTTATAATAGATGCACTAATGTTCGGTTAGTAAGCGGATTCATGTAGCCATTTTGGAAGGTATAATATATTTGAGTTTTTAGTTTGGTTGCCAACTTTTGAATCCTTAAAAAGCTTGGTGGCTTCGGTTTGGTTTGACAAGTCAATACACGTTATTTAAAGTGATTAGCTTCTTAGGAATTTTTATTTTTTCTAAAAGGAGTTCCTACAAGGCTAAATGTAGTTATATTGAAGTTATTTAGATTAATGTTTAAAAAACTCGCTTGAATCGGTCAATACGCCCGGTCAAAATACGAAATAGAAAGATAGTTGGTCAAAATGAGTCATTTGTATTGGTGGTTATAACTAGGTCGGAACCAGTCGGTAGAAAAATAAAAAAACAGGTTGAATTTGAAGAAACTAGTTTTCCTAAAATAAATTAGATAAATAAAATAGATATATGGATATTTTATACTTCCTCTGTTTCAAAACAAGTGATATATTTGATGTTTCATATTTTTTGAGACAAAAAATTATAATAAATGTTATATTAGATTAAATTGTATAATTAGTGAGAGATGATCACACACATTTTGATTATAATGAATATAATGATACTTTAAAGTAAAAGTAAGGAAAAATATGTCACTTCACTATACTAAAGTGGATGGTTAGTGAGTATGGGCCAAACTGACTTTTACCAAATAAGACAGAATTTCAAAATATATCACTTATTTTGAAACATCTCAAAACGAATATTGTATCACTTATTTGAAACGGATGAAGTATAAGTTTTGGAACTTAATTGATTTTGGATTTTTTTTAAAAGTGTTTATGGTATTTATTTTGTATTACTTAAAGTTTTTGGCATTTATATCTCATTTATATAATTACTGCATTACATACAATCAACAATATTATCCTCCGGTTCAGCAGTTCCGATCCAACTGGTTCAACCTATTTAAGGTGTTAACTGGTTCAATATAAAAACTGGTTTTTAAAACATAAATATTATTACAAAACGAGTTAAGCCTAATTGTAATTGGTTTGATCTTTGAACTTAACTGAAGCACTAGCGTCGGACAACCGAAGTTGCAGTTGGTACTTGGTTTTTTTTAACCACATCTAATCTATTCATTTGTCTTTATCAGGACTTGAACTCATGATTTTTAAATTATGAGCAAAATCATATACACCAATATTACTATATTACAAGACTTGGGTAGTTAGTACTTGTTAACTATACCCCGTTTTAATTTCGTTGACAATTGCCTAAATTATCATTTATTTAACAAAACAACAAAACACTAAATTAAAGTTTAGTGCAAAACCTATTCTCCAAGACACCAAACACTAAACCAAACTTGGTGCTAACAAATTTTCTTTTTCCATATTTTAGCAAAGCGCTTAACCGTATCATCACAGGTGGATTAAATAGAGCTTTATGTTCAGATATTCTAGTTAGGAAAAATCTGTTGAATAGGTGTCCAACATTATTAAATAAACCGGTTTCTCGGTGCGTGTAAATTAGAGTTCTATTCGGGTTGCCCTCGATGCGCCAACAGACACGAGAATTAACGAGACATTTAATTAATTGTTTAATTAAATGAGAATCGGGCTTAGCGGGTTTGACTAGTTAATGGACAATATAACTAGTTAACTGTTTTGGGCTAGTTATTAGTTAAATGAGTTAACTAATTACAGTGGGCTTTGATGGACCGGTCCAATTAGAGTTTGACTCTAGATAGATTTTAACTAGTATAAATAAAGGTGTAGGGTTTATGGTCAAACACGCTTAATCTTTTGTGCTCTACCCTAACCGGCCGAACACCACCACCTCCGTTCGATCGCCGCTACTCCGCCCCGAGCTGCCGCTGCTTCGCCACCGTGCGCCGCTGCATCACCACTGAAATTGTTTTCGGTTTTGGTTCTCGTTTTCTCAAAGGTGCATTTGTACTACCTGGTGGCACCTAGTCCCGTTCGCGACCAATCCTTGGGTGTGAATAGGGCTGTCAAAACGTGCTATCATTTCGTGTTTTTGGGTAACACGACACGACATGAATTCGTTCAACACAAAAACAACACGACATGAATTCGTTCAACACAAAAACAACACGACATGAATTCGTGTTTTATTTTGCTAACACGACAACACGATTACAAAAAGATAAACACGACAAACACGACAACACGAGATAAATAATAAATATATCAAATTTCTTACTTACTACATGATAAAAACACGACAACACGAGATAAATAACAAATATAACAAATTTCTTACTTACTACATGCTAAAAACACGACAAACATGACAAAAATATACATAACATAATTTTTCTAAATTTCCCAATATCATAACTATCGTGTCAATTTCGTGTTAATCTCTGAACACGAACACGACACGACTTCGTGTTTGTTTTACACGACACGAACATGAATTCAGATTTCGATTTTGTCTCAATTTCGTTTCATTTCGTGTATTTTTGTCGTGTCGTGTCAAGTTTTGATAGCCCTAGGTGTGAACCAATAGAGGGATTCTCCTTTGAATACTAGCATAGTTTTTGCTCTGGCTCGTACAGGTTCACAAAGCTTGTCATCACCGAGCACCGCGAATGTAAGTCTTTGAATTATGATTTGATTATTTATTAAATATTCTAGTTGCAATTAAATTGTAAACTTAATGATCAAAACATTTTTCTAAAACCGGGTTAAATCGTTTAGTAATTTATTCGTAATTTCCACAATGAATAAAGTGTCGTTAAAAATGATCAAAACCCAACAAAGTCGACAAAGGTAATCTTCTAACCCTCTAATCGTTTCACTCATATAAAACTTAGGGTGCGTTTGGTAGAGAGAATGGAATTGCAGAGAAATGATTGCAGAGAATGGAATTGCAGAGAAAGAGAATTAGTCTGGAGAATGAGAATTGAGTCTTCTGTTTGGTAGCACAGAGACATCAACAAGGAAATGTAACACATAATCATTTCTCTTGTTTGGTACAACAAAACATTCAATAGAGAACTGTATTAATATTATTATTTGCATGCGTATTTTTTCTATTTTTTTACAATTGTCATTATTAGAACATAAAACATATAAAAATACGGATAAATTAATAATAAAAATAAATTAATAAAATCATTGATAACATTCAAAAACATAATTTTTAATCAACGAGTTACATTAAAAAACATCACTTCAACTTTCATTCATCCAAAATAGATAAACAAAATAAAAGTATTCATTAACATTATAAGAACAAGTCATGATCAACATATCTTCTTTATGAGACCCAGAACAGTAGAATAACAACTCCAAAAACAATTGTAAAAGGAGCCCATTTCTTGATCACAATTCACAACATAAAGTTGTGGTAAGGGGTGTCAATCGAGTTGTGGGTATAAAAGAAAAATCCTAATTTAGGTGTAACCCGAGTAACCCGAGGAACGCATGTTGTGGAGAAGACGAGGGTGAAGACGTGTTTTGAAGAAAGGGGTAGGGATAATTTCATTTCTCTGTGTCTTTGTGTATTTCCCTACTTATCGATTCTCTCATTTTCCCTTCATTTAATAGAGAATTGTAATTAGGGAATAGGAAATGTTTTATTTCTCCTTTTCCTTTCCTCAATGCAACCAAACAAGAGATTAATCTGGTATTTCCCTTTCCCACTTCTCAATTCTTTGTACCAAACACACCCTTATGGTTACGTGAGAGTACACAATTATAAAACGGATAATATTCTAGAAGTGAAAATAACATAAATTGTTTATCTTATTGCACACCATAAGAACATATAAATACAAATAGAACATACAATAATTTTATTTGGCTAATATTGTTACACATGATCAAACAAGAAATATATATAGATAATTTATGATATGGTTAGCTATCCTCCATCATAGACATCGTTTTATTAACTTCAAATTTTTTGTGTCTCGACTCAATAAAATTCGTAGCTTCTGCATCTACATCCCTTTCATTTTGCGTATTGTGCTTGTCATAGTAGTTGACGATACTAGGGTTTGCTTGATTTTGGTTCAAGAGTCTTTTGAACCCGTTACCAACAAAGTATATATCAGAATACGGAGGTGCATCGAGTAACTTGTGTGGCATTTCTTTAAAAAATTTCTTTGAGGTGCCGTTGTGGTGGTGGTGATAATGGGTGGTTGAGTTTTGGGTATTCGACATATTAACGTTGTTGAGTTGTAAAATGATTGGATGACGGTTATATGAAGTTATGTTGAATATGGAGCGTGTATTAATTTATACGAGTTTGTTGAGGTTTTTGTTGATTGATCACTGAAAGGTGTCATTGAATCCGATTCCAATTTTGCTTATTTATAAGTTTATCAAATGATATATTATAAGTCTTATATTAGGTATTTTGTTCGATTAGTAAGAGGATTCTTCTAGCCTTTTTGGAAAGTATAATATGATTTGTTTCTCGGCTACCAGCCTTTGAATCGTGAAATAGCCTGGCCGCTTCAGTTTGGTTTGATAACCCATCGATTAGTAAGAGGATTCTTCTAGCCTTTTTGGAAAGTATAATATGCTGCACGTTTTTGAAAGCGATTTTAGTTTCCTACGAATCTTTAACTTTTATTTTTTCTAGAAAGAGTCCCTTTTAGGTTATGTAATTTATTTTTATATAAATAAAGTATGTTGTGGCTGAGTTAATGTTGATCTATCAAAAAAAAAAATAAAAAAAATAAAAAATAATGTTGATCTATCAAGTTTTTAATTAATAAAATAGTTCTCTAACTTTTATTATTTTGGAGTTGTATTAAGATATCACAGGTTCTATATTTGGCATTTTTGAGTGGAGCTGATAATGGGATTCTTACTCTCCTTCTTTATATTTTTTATTTTATATTTTTTTATTTAAGTAATATGGTGTTTTGAAAATAAATATTTATCATATAGGGTGATTTGAAAAATATTTAATTAATAAATATCTTCGCAACTTTTGTACCAATTTTCCATCTTTTAAGTTTTTTTTCCAATTTTTTTTCCTTTCATTTTTTTCCGGATTTCATCATTTTTACATGTTTCGTACTACCTCCGTTTCTAATTAACTGATACACTTTCTATTTTTGAGTGTTTCAAAATAAGTGATACACTTTAAAAGCTTACTATATATAATAAAAAGTAATAGGGTCCACACCCACTAACTATCTTATTTAATATAGTGAAATGACTCAATAATCGTAGTTTTACTTTTAAACATTATTAAACTCACTTTAATAAAGATATGTGAGACTCAGCCCCACTAACTATCAATTTAAATTAATCTAATTTTTATTATAATCCTTTTCCTCTTTGGCCTTAAAGGGCAAAATGCATTTTAGTACCCTAAACTTGGCCGACTGGAATTTCTACTACCCTGAACTTTTAAAGGTGCACAATGGTACCCTGAACTTGACAAAATGGTCGATTTAGTACCCTGACTCATAAATTTGATCACATTTTCTTACTTACCTTGGAGAGTATTACTTATTTTGAACGGAGAAAATAAATAATTATAAACATATTATATAAAAAAATTCCACCGCCATTTCCATATGATGTGATCATATTTAATTTCAATTAAGTGTTCCAAACTCAATATACCATGTAACAACTAGCATTGTGAAAACGTAGAACTAAATGTCGAATATGATTGAGTCAATTAATTATTAACGAGTTAATGGATAAAAATTAAATTCTCACTTGCACCTTAATTGCTATTGAATTAGTTAAATGAAGTGCTTTAACTAATTTTGCTGTGAATTTCAATTGCACAACCTTTGTTGTCACCGTCTAATATGTGATAAAACCATTAACTCGTCAATTAACTCGTTGATAATTAATTGACTCATTGCCATTAGACATTTTTATTCTACATTTTCACAGTACTTGTTCGATAGTATATTTGAGTTTGGAACATTAATTGAAATTAAAGTTGATTACATCACATTGAAGGGGCGGTAGAATTTATTGATTCTATTTACTTGCCGTGAACTTTTTCTATTTTTTATTCTTTTGAACGACAATTTTATTACTAGACTTTAGCAAAGAACTTTTTTTTAACAGCAAAAAGAAGGCAACGGTTAGAGCTTCAGCATTGCCATCACCCTCCCGAGGACCTCCACACGAAAATTTTATAAACTAGAGTCTAGCAAAAAGCTAGACTAAAAAAGAACCATAATTACAAAGGGAGTCTCAACCAATCAACCCACAAAGTCTTAAACTTTTGACTCCTATGGGAGATCCACGAAAACGACGACAAACGGATACTATCAAACAAATTCGACTTATTGACTCTACTACTATCAAATAACATAGAATTCCTATAACGCCATAAGGACCAACACGTAATAAAACCAATCATACGGAACTTCGATCTTCGATCATTAACATTTGACATCCGTTCTCCAACTTCCCACCACTCCCGAACCGAACGTATCACAACCCTTCCAATATCACACCATTTAAAAATTAAATCCCAAACTTGGCTTGCAACCAAACAGCTAAACATAATATGGGAACTCGATTCCACATACTCGTTACACAAAGGGCACATAATAGATTCAATTTCCATCCACCTTCTAGAAAGATTTAATCTAGTTGGTAACCTATCCAAATACAATCTCCACATAAAAACATTTACCTTGATAGGAATATAATTATACCAACAAAAGTCCGTTAGAGCCCCGGGATGACAAACCGAGTTAATATGTCTTCTAGCTTCCCCAACCGAGAACGAACAAAGATCACCCATGTTCCACGTAATTCTATCTTTTCCTTCACTAACCGACATGTCACATAAAAGAGACATAAGATTATCGAATTGCTCTTGCTCAACCCCTCCTCTAATACATATCCTCCGGTTAAAATTCCAACCCCTATTCCGCCATCTTTCACTAACTTTGCAAAACGAATTCAATTCCAATCGGAATAACCGGTTAAACATATGACTCAACGGAACCGGACCTAACCATCTATCTAACCAAAAACGAATAGACACCCCATCCGCTAATTTATATTGAATAACATTTCGATCAATAATATTTTTCTCATGTAAAAAATTAACGGATCCAATAATGTTAGACCAAATACCTTTTTTATGACGTGGAACAGTCGAGTTAACAAAACCACCTTCAACACCATAAATAGATTTGATCACCCGACACCAAAGCATGTTGCCTTCGTTATAAAACCGCCACCTCCACTTGTACAAAAGAGCAAGATTTAAAGCATCAAGGCTAGTAATACCTAGACCTCCTTTACTTTTTTCCGCCAAACAAGTGTTCCAATTCACCCAATGCAAACTTCTTTTTACTACCATCACAACCCCATAAAAATTGAGCCCGAAGTTGCTCCATCTTTTTAATCGCACCAACCAGAGCTCTAAACATCGACATCCAATAAATACCCAAACTACCAAGAACCGATTTAATCAACGTTAAACACCCACCAATAGATAACATATTGGCCTTCCACCGAGATAACCTGCCACAAATTCGATCGACTATGTCATTCCAAAACCGAGTATTGTTGATGCCACCCAACCGAATACCAAGATATGAGAACGGAAATACACCTTTACTACAACCGTTATTTGAGCATAAAACATCCTGGTCTTCGTCAGAAACATTAACACCATAAACATTAGACTTATGGACGTTAATTTTTAACCCAGAATATTTATAAAACTCGTCCAGAACCCATAAAATCCCTTCAATATTTGATTGACTCCATTCTGAAACAAACATCACGTCATCCGCATAAAATAGATGAGAAACAGGCACACCTAACTCCCCAACTGAACCTCCAATAAAACGATTATTATGAATCGCTTTGTTGATCAAAATATGAAGACCCTCCATAGCTATAATAAAAAGAAACGGGGAAAGGGGATCACCTTGGCGTAGACCACGGTAAGATTGAAATTCAGCCGTAGGGCTCCAGTTGACCAAAACCGATAATCTAGCCGAGGCCAAACACTCCCTTATCCACCCGATCCATTTTGGGCCGAAGCCAATATGCTTCAAAATGCAAACGAGAAAATCCCAACTTAATGAATCATATGCTTTTTCAAAATCAACTTTAAAAAGAAGAAGCTTTTTCTTCTTCAGTTTATACCACTCTATAATTTCACCAATCAATAACGGACCATCAAGGATTTGTCTACCCTTGATAAAAGCCGATTGCTCCGGGCTAATCAATTTATCGACAACTCTAGCTAACCGTAAAGCTAACATCTTTGCTATGATTTTATATTGAAAACCAATGAGAGAGATAGGTCTAAAATCTTTCACAAGCGTAGGGTTAGAAACTTTTGGAATAAGGGTAATAAAAGATGAATTACAACCAACCGGGAAAATACCTTTTTGGAGGAATTCTTCGACTGACTTAAGAACATCATCTTTCAAAATTAACCAATGTCTTTTAATGAATTTAAAAGAGAAACCGTCGGTACCCGGAGCTTTATCATTTCCACAGCTCCAAACCGCCTCTTTTACTTCCTCCATATCACACATTTTTTCGAGAAACAAGCCATCTACTTCCGAAAGTTTATTAAACTGCCCCGTATCGAACTCAGGCTCACATGTCTCAACCGAATCAAATTTAGCCTTGAAGAACTCGAAAAAAATATTTTTAATACCATTCGGTTCCTCAACCCACTCGCCATCCTCCATAACCCCTTGAATCATTTGTCTCCGCCTTCTTTGATTTAATAAACCGTGAAAAAAAGACGAGTTTTCATCTCCTTCTACCGCCCACTTTATCTTCAATTTTTGAATTAAGTCAATAGATTCTAATTTTTCCAAATCCCTAACCTCTTTTAACCAAATGAGTCTCTGATCAATCTCCTCCACCGAAACCGCACCTTCATCAATCTTTTTTTCTACACCTTCAATGTTATTTTTCAACCAATTGACCCGATTTACCGCATCTCTTCTTCTATCGACATTCCACTTTTTGCATTTATCTTTAATAAACTTGAATTTATTTTTAACATGAACTAAAAAAGAATCAGACCTCTTACTAAAATCGGCACAAGACAAGGAGATCAACTCATTAAAATCATCTTCTTCAAGCCAAGAATGTGCCATACGGAAAGGAACCGGGCCGAAATCTATCTTGTTCGAGTGAAGTAAAATCGGAATATGGTCCGAAAGGTTCCTTTCCAACGCAGAAATTTTTAAAGATGGTTTTTGAACAAACAAATTTTCGGAAAAAGGAATCTACCAAGTTTACTCATCTTCGATGCCCGCTTGTTCATCCAAGTATACTTTCTTCCCCCGATATGTTAATCAACCAATTCATTTTGATCGATGAATTGATTAAAATTCCGAGCCCCAACAACATTAAATACCGAACCGAACCTCTCCTCCTCGAACCGGACTTCATTAAAATCCCCGAAAAGAATAAAATTCCCGGAGTTCTCCAACATGTAATTACTAATCACCTCCCAAAGAACATGTCTAGCTTCAACATCTTGGGGAGCATATATATTAATAAGATGCACACTCCCTTGCACACCCGTCCATCGCCCTTCCACAATAACAAAATTATCACCACACCGAATACTGATTTTTTCAAACACCGCTTTATCCCAAATAGAAAGAATGCCACCCGAGTGACCACGAGAAGTTGCACACGCAAAATCAAATTGGTAATTCCCCCATAAAGCTTTAATTTTAAATAAATCAATTTTAGACATCAACGTTTCTTGCACTCCTAAAGACGAAATAGAATTTTGATAACAAAGTTTTCGAACCCACCTTTCTTTTCTCCACGTCACCGATACCTCTAATATTAATGGACATAATCTTCATTATTAACCAATGAAACACCACTACGATCAATCTTGTTCAAAGAATTATTTTTACTTTTTTTTTAACCCAAAAAAAGTGTCACAAGAAGAATAAGACCTATTCCCGGTTCCTTTGTCCACCCTCCTTTTACAATTCTCGAAACCCGGGGGGCAACTAACCAGACTTGCATCATTCACGCCCCCCTTAAAAATACCATCATCCTTCTTCCCCACATCCGTAGCAGAACCTTGCATTACCGAATTACCTATCCCCTCCGCATTCTCATTTTCACCTTTCGATGAAGAGACCTCGGTAACTACTGGTTTGGTCCCCTTCACACCATCTTTCTCACTTATTAGTACATCCGTTTTTTAAACCTCCGAGTCGAACACCACAATTTCAATTTCATTTTCTTCCACTTCCTCCTCTTCATCTTCACTTTCATCAGACAAAACGTTTTTTATCAAGGTATCTTCCTCCCCATCTTCTTCACTATATAAAGATCCCGAGTCTGATTTCGGTTTGTCAATCTTGACAGACCAAAGACCGGTCTCCCAAACTCTAACCATATAAACCACCTCTTCCACCTCCACCTTGATAGTTTCATTTATAATTGTCTTTTCATTTGAGCTAATACAAAGCTTACCCCTACTCGGATTATCATCAAATTCATCAAAGCATAGGAATTTTCCCCATAACCCTCCTATCTTCTTATACACGTCCGAATCCCATGCACACAACGGGAGACCATCAACTTCAATCCAACACGTTCTCTCATTCACCACAAAATTACTTGTAACATGCTGAACCACTGAAAAAAAACTTTTCAGATTTGTGTTTTTGAACCGCATGCAAGCTTTTGCATTTTTAAATTCAATCCACACCCAATATCCACCAATGTGATGAATATCCAAATCACAAAAACCTTCATTCTCCAATATCACATGTAATTGAGGCCTACTATGAATGTCTCTTACCTTCGCAAGAGCAATCACCGCGGAATCTTCCAATGCAACAAGATCATTATCTTTTAGACTAAGAGATTTCCCAACTGGACAATATCCCTTATCACTACTCTCCTTATTGTCCCTGGAAACCGGGCAGTATTTATCATTCCCTGCAACAACACTCGCATACGACGATTGAGAATTAGGGTTTGCGTTACCAATTCGCTGATTCATGTGCATATTCACTTTACGTTCCGACTTGTCTCTATTGAAACGAGCCACAGAAACATACACGTGGTATGAACCCATCCATTGTTATAATTTTCTAGCAAACTTCTCATCATCTTGAATTCTTAAAAATCTAATAAAACCGAATCGCTTACCGAACTTCGTCACTTTCTTGGCAATGTAGGCGTCCGCAACATGACCGAACTGCCAACACCACTTCCATAAACCTAAGACGTCTAGATTAGTAGGAAAGTTCGTGATGAAAAAGGACGATGCAATCCGATCCACTTCTTTGTGATATGGATTGGCAATCGGCTTCTTAACAGCATTTGACGTTTTCCGATCATTCTTCCCAATTCTCCACGTCCAACCATCAGAATCCGATCGATTATTGAATTTGCCCATCGGAATTAGCATGAAAATCGACTCCCAAACCCCCCCGTCTAGCAAAGAGCTAGACTAAACAAAACACAAAATAAGGAATTACAAAGGAAATTTAACCCAATCCGTCCATGAAATCTTATACTATTTAAGATTTCGATGGCTTAACCAACAACTTGTGATATTATATGTTTATAGTTATATAATAAACATATAAAAAATACGAAATCTGGGGAAAATGAAAGAAAAAAAACTAGAAAAAAACTCAAAAGATGGAAAAAGGTAAATATTTCACAAATCACACCTATTTGATAAATATTTATTTTCAAAATACTATTTTAATAAATAAATAAACACTCGAGATTCTTTTAGCCATTTGGAAAGAGAGTTGATTTGTTCAAGACAGGTATTTCATTCAAGACAAATTAAAATTATTTGGCATTTATACCCTTACATTTGATTATGGAATGCGATAAAATAAACATTAATTATGGGTATAAATGTTAAACAATTTTAATTTGCTTTAGATGAAAAGTTAGAGAACTATAATTTAATTGAAGAGTTGCGTTCGAGGATGTCCATCATATTTACAAAGTCCCGAAGAATAAATCTCAACCATTGATCAATAAGATCTAATGGTCAAGATTAATTACATATTATATACATTGAGGGGTTTTTTGGTCTTTTAAATTTTTTAAATTTTTTATTATTTATTAGATTTATTATATTTTTATTTTTTTATTAAAAAATTATTATTTTTTCATTAATAACACATAATTTGATCGCATACTGAATCACATGTGATTGAACTAAAACATCAAATGTGATTAAATATAAAATCACATGTGATTTTACACTAAAATCACATGTGATTAAGTATTACATGTAATTATCAAATAAATTTTTTGCCAAATGACCAAAATACCCTTCATGTATAAAATATATGATTAATGGTTGAAACTTGTTCATCGAGATTTCATAAAAATGATGAATCTACTTAAACTTTTCTCTTGAAACAAAAATTATTTGTTACTTTGTATGAATATATGCTAGTTTTATACTCCGTATTATGTAGACCCCTTCTACTTCTAATCTTGGTAATTTTTGGTACAAACGTAAATGGGAAAAGGCCTAATATTCCTACCTAAAATAACCAAACTTGTACTAGTACCATGTTATCAAGTTAATCTATGATGAAGACCATTTTCAATTATCGTTAGTAGGGAGATGGACTATTTTTTAACATGTAGAGCACTTTTAGGTATAAAGACAAATATATCCTTATTTCTTTTTCTTTTGGCTCCCTATAAATACACTCTTAAGTGAAAAAGTAATGATGATAATAATAATTGAAAAATTGTGTAAATGACGATTACTAATAATGAATGAGATTATGATTAGTAATAATTTTTTTTCTTCACTTTTTCTAGAAATAAAACTAATATTTTTTATTTTTATTTTATTCTATATATAAAAAGTAATTAAATATTAAAATATTTATATATTAATTAAAAGATTTGATTCCCAGCTTATGCATTCTTTTTAATTTTTAGATACATACATTTTTATATTTCTAAATATATATATATTTTTTTTTTCAAACGAAACAAACAGTTTCTTTATCAAAATAGTGTAAATAATTATTTAACTTACGTTTTTTTAATAAATAAAAATACCATTTTCTTAATTTTTTTTTCATTTTATATTAAAAGTAATCAAATCTTAAAATATTCATAAATTAATAAGATACAATTAAAAAAAAAAATATTATTACATGAAACATGTTCAAGATTATTATAATATTTGCAATAAACTAACAATATATAAACTTATTTTGTTTTACTTAAAATTTAATGTTATTTGACCTGACATATACTAAATTAACAATTTATAAAGCTATTTTATTAAATAATAAATAGCAATATAATTGGACGTGGTATTTAAAAAAGTTCACATTACTATATAGAGTATATGCATTTAGTATTTAAAGAAGTTTATTCAATTTAATGTATTTGTAAAAGTAATATAATAAAATAGGGTTTTGATAATGACAGCCTTAAGGGCTGTCTCTAAATGCATTAAATGTGGTACGAAAAAATAATTCCTAAAATTCAGAAATTGGTTATAGATGAATGTACAACTTTATTTTTGCGTGTCTTATGACAGCCCTTAGGGCTGTCATTATCAAAACTCAATAAAATATTAGTATCAAAATTGAAAGGGTGTTTCTATCTTGTGCCCTAGGGGCATACATTAAGACTATTTAACTAACTTAATGTTTCCTAAATATGTATCGATGAACATTAATGAAGTCTATGCATTGCCTTTTTAGTGGATGTATTAAATTAGTTTTTTATTTAAATGTAAATTAAAAGTTCATTAATTGCACATTATCATATGCGCTAGGGGCATATGTTAAAAAGACCCAAATTGAAATACCAGCTCTATAAATATAAGTGAGAGAACATGTGAAATTTGGATTCCTAAGGCTATGGGGTACGGGCCTCACCTTAACTTGAAAATGTCTCAACTCAACAAACACATCACTTTATCCAGGAAATACCCACAACACCATACCACATGATTTCTTTTCCATCTCATCTCATCATTTCTTTTCCATTTAATTTTTAACATACAATTAAATTTCATTAAAATAAAAATTTAAACATTATAATACAAGAAATTAAAAATTAAAATCCTAGAAATTAAAAAAAACTAGCTTAAATTGCAGAAAGCGTTCCTCGCCTTCGCTTTCGCTTCCCTCAAAATCTCGAGATCCTCCCCATCAAATCCTTCCTCACCATGCTTCAAAATGGAAATTGTATTAAGCATTATTTTTCCCTCCTTAGCGGTGTTGTTCGTCTGCTGTTTTTCCCTCCTCAAGTCAACCTTCTCTTTTGACGTCACACCATGCTCGACCAACATCTTTGCCACTTCGTCCATAATCTTCCTCGATGATGCCTGATCCGCCGCATGCTGTTGTGCTCGTTTGGTCTTATCTCTTCCTACCGGTCGGCTTGGGGGGGGGGGGGTTCTTTCGACTTCATCGAATATGTCATCGGGGATGTTGTCGTCCCCAGCATTAAGGTCGATACGCAAAGTATTTTACGACCATCAGAAACATCCACCGATTGAGACTACGAGACCGCTTTGATTGTTGTTGTTGTTGTTGTTGTTTTTGTTGCTCCTGTGCAGTAATTGCGCCTAACCATTTTGGATCGTTTCTTACAACCAACCATTGCCTTTCTTGCTCAAAACCATTACGTCCATCAGCTTTGTATTCTAGCCTTGCCGCTTCCATAACGTCAAAATCACTCTGCCCGCTCCGGCTTTCAGACATAAGCTTATTGTAGATACCGTTAAACTTTGTTGAAGTGGTGACTAGTTGACCCACTTCCCAGAAAGTTTGTTGGGGTTTCGGTACACTGGGCGCCCCATGAGCTCGTGAAATAATTTGGACGCAGCCTCCAATAACCCTTTCGTTTTCTTGCTATTCCCATCCTTTGGGTCTTCTGAAACGGCACACCAAGCGTTACACAAAGCGACTTCTTCTTCAGTGGTCCAAGTCATTGGACCGTCAGAAATCAACAACTACTTTCTCCTAGCCTTTCCCCTTTGCTTTCTTTTTTGCTTTGCTACCGACATACTCTGTTTGTTGGAATTGTGTACTTTGGAATTGTGCACTTTGAAATTGACTTTGTTGAAACTGAGTTGGTTGGAATTGGGGGTTTTGGAATTGTTGGTTTTGGAATTGTGGGTTTTGGTATTGTGGGTTTTGGAATTGTGGTGGAATGGGAGATCCTGTGTTGAGTATATTAAAATATGTCTCGAACGCCGCAAATCCAAGGGACTCGTTGGTATTGGGGTTTCCAGGGCTCGATTCAGGCGAACTTTGGTTGGAATCCATTTGTGTTTGAAATTGGATTATAGAGGGTATGGTTGTGTAAGGATTGTGTGGTTGTGATTGTGTAAAAAAGTGATGTATTATTGTATGTTTATATAGGGAAAAAAGTTAATTTTTTTTTTATACAAACGGTCGTATGACCGTTACCCCTTGAATCCCTCCCCCAATGGTAAAAAATCTTCCACCTCCACCATGTTAAGTCCCGTTGTCGTGCCCACGAGTCTCCACTACTGCACCCCACGCCGTGTAGGGGGTGGTGTTCCCCGATGCTTCACGGCGTGGCCGACATGCCACCTCACCACCACGCTAACGGGGCATTGCCCATACCCTATAGCCTAAGACATGACTTGCATCATTCCTTCTTGAATTTTTCAATCTCACGCATTTCAATATTTAAATAGTGTGCTTGAAGTTAATTTTGTAGGACCCTTCCTTTTTAACAGCTTTTCACCCCTCCTGATAAAACTCTTACTTCCCACCTAACTTATTTACAGCTCATTAAGCTTTTTAAAAACCCATTTAAAAATCCAATCATACCTAATTGCTTAACCCAATTATACCCAAAAGCACCATTCGGGATAGAAGGTGAAGGTTTCCTTCTGAAGAAGCTGGATTTGGAGTTAGGTTAGGTTTTGATGCACTTGGGGCGGGGGAGGTGAGGGATTCTCTTCACTGGTGGGAGCTGGCGGCAAAGATGGCGGTAGAGATGGCGGTGAAGTAGCGGATGGAGATGGAGACGGAGTATCTGAAGAACGATTGCTTCGATCTGCTAATACAATAATCTGAAGAGACACATTGTTAAATTCAGTTGTTAAAAATCCATTAGAAACCCATTTCAGGATGTTTCCTCCTGTTGTTAAACTCTCCAAGGGCACCATTGTTTTAGGGTTTTGGATGGTTTCTGTAGGGTTTCATAACACTGATGAACCTATTGAGTCGACCACCTAGTGTCTTGGTTCGAACCAAACTGTCAAGAACATGAGGTTGTTCTTGCTGGTTAAACCAACTAGCTAGTTTAATCCCTAAAAGCGGGACTGCGATTAAGCTTAATCATTAAACCTTAAAGTATTATGGGATATTGGAAATCTAAACTAGATTAACAAGAAAGAAGCCATGTACGAAAAACTCGAACACACACACACAGCTTGTGTGTGTTCGTCGACTACCACCAAGAACCCTAGGGTTCTTGGTAGTCGACTTCGAACAAGAGGGAGAGGGAAAGAGAGTGTTCCAAAACATACCTTAACTTGCTTAAGAAAGTACACTGATGATGAACACGACAAACGATCCTCTAGTTGATCACTTGTAACGAAACTTGTACTTCAAGACTTGAAGAACACGAAGAACACGCAGAAGAACACAAGAACTAGTGTTCTTGTTTGTGTTCGGCCGAATGGGAGAGGGGGAGAGGGGATGGAATTCGTGTGAAGCAAGTCACTAACACAAACAAGGGAACCCCAAGCCTTCTATTTATAATAGAAGGACTTTCATTTGGGGCCCTTCTAGTTTAATTAAGATTAACTTCTTAATTAAACTTAACCTTTTACACATCCAACCCTTATAGTTTTACTAGTCTTTTATTATTGCACTTAACTATTAAATGTCTAGTATTAATACACTTATATATTTCATACACTATGTACACGAAATATATATATATATATATATATATATATATATATATATATATATATATACTTTGTATTTATACTTTTAATAATTAATTATATAATAACCTTTATATAATTTAGACAATAGTATTATCCAAACACTATAGGATTTAATAGCTTTAAATCATATTTTGGATAATCTATAATTAACATGTTGTATATTTACTCAACTAGTAAATGTACAAATACTTGTATTAATTAGTTAGTTAAACTAATCTAGTAATAAGTTAAACTTAACTTAATACTTAACTGATTCATAATGACTATTATGAGTCGCTCCTCTTCGTAGTATCATTACATATCTTGCTCGTATTACATGCACTCACCGGTGTGACCCTTAAGTGTTTCGTAGGCATGGATGTATCATCATAGGCTGACTACCTGTGCACATAATTCCCACAGACTCTCACTTATGCAAGTTCGTAACCTTAACTTGATGACACGAGCTATAGTGGCCCTCTAGATAGGCATGTAGCTAACCAACCCAGGTATAGTTTTTGAAAAAACTCTTTAATAGTGTCGTCTAGTAAAGAACACTATGTCTTTATTTATTGGGCAACGTGTTAGGTTCATCCCTTGCAGCACGATATTTGTGATGACGAATACGAGCATGGTAGAAGATATCAACTCCTATATTCGAAATCATTTCTTGACTTCTTGATTTATACTGTTGTGATAAACGACAAAGAATAAATCAGTTCATTTGGGCATGGCCATGCACTTACTAGTTTTCCATCATGTCAAGGGACCCATAAATATCTCTCCTAAAAAGGAGGTGCAATTACCATCTTGTTATATTTCGATTCAAAATACAACTTCGTCTGTACCCAGTAAGGCCTCGTATGACAATCATATTTCAGACTTGTCTAAGACGAACCAAAGTACATTAGTCATTGTATCCTAAACCAAATACCTCAGGCTTAAGGACAATCCCAGTGAATAACACTTTTGAACTTTTCAACCACGAAGTATTATCACGGTGGTCAATCCAATATTCGTCGATACGAAAGAATTGTAGGAAAACCTTGTAGTATTCACATGGCGGAACTTGAATACCACATTACTGGATCTCTACTAGTCAATGAGATCACGAGAAGAAAGAGATGATGAACATTACCTTTAGATTGCTAAAGAAGTGATCCACCTCTAATGCACCACCTGGACACGCTGCAAGACCGCGTTGTACCAACAAAGCAACACACAAAGACTTGTGTGTGTGTGTTCGGTCGAAATCGAACCCGAAAAGACAAAGAACCCTACGGGGTTCTTCCTTCATTCGTACGACCGAGAGAGAGAGAGAGAGAGAGAGAGAGAGAGAGAGAGAGAGAGAGAGAGAGAGAGAGAGAGAGAGAGAGAGAGAGAGAGAGAGAGAGAGAGAGAGAGAGAGAGAGAGAGAGAGAGAGAGAGAGAGAGAGAGGGAGAGAGGTTTAGGGTTTAGGTGATGTGAAAAGTGTAACCCTTAAACCCTCACATAAGCCTTCTATTTATAAGGCTAGATGTTACGGTTTAGTCCTTGGAGTTTAATTATGATTAATCTCATAATTAAACTTCCTATTATTACTTTAAACCCTTGGACTTTTACTAGTTAATTAATTAACTATTAATTAATTGTCCGTTAAATACTTAACCTAATATTTAACCATCCTTACAAATAATAATTAACTTATTATTATTTATTCTCTTCTTTATAATTAACTTAACTAGTTAATTATTCCACACGACTTACTTTATTCGGTTGTCCATTATTGGGTGTGTAGTGGTGTGACCCTTTAGTGTCTTATAACATTTGAGATTCTAAGATATTATTACACAACAATCAAACATATATAAACAATGAGATTATTATTAAGTCAATGCTTAACTTTATAATCTAGTCATACAACTTGACTAGTATAATCATCACACATGCACACACAATATAATTCAACCATGGATTCAACGATGATAAACTTAGAAACCGAATTTTATCATAAAATATAAAAATGTAATTTGTTAAAAAAAAAAAACTAAACCAAAATTGTTTTACTAAATCCAAATGAAAAATACTGAATTAAAAACGTGGTGCTCGTGGGTTATCATTATCTCATGTTTAGGCCATCTCACTTTCCATCACCTCATGCAATAAATGATTCCTAAAGTTGAGTTACTCGTAATACACTTTACAAGTAGAAAGCGAGTATCTAGAAGTTGGTCAAGTCAACTGAGGAGCAAGCATTGCCTCCTACCCTTTGACCCTCGCCACAACCAAGAAACTGTTTCTCGGTCCTTGCCTTGTTTGGCTTTACCTTCTTGACCTTTTGTTTGACTCCATTACCCTTAGGCACGTCTTGGTTGGGATCGGTTTTACCCCTTCCCTTTCCACTGCGCCTCTTTCTCTTTTCACTGGCATCATTGGTTACTTCGAGATCATTCTTAAACTTGGTCCCAAAATCAACTCAGTAGTCTTGAGCATGGAATGTAGCTCAGCAATGGATTGCTCCATGTTATGCATGTTGTAGTTGACTATATAAGGTTTATATTCATCTAACAACGAGTTGAGTATCAGTACTGTTGCTATCTGCAACGGTATTGGGCGTCCTAGTCATTCAAGATGATCCATGTGCTCTTTCATATTCATGACGTGAGCACTCACTGATGATCCCTTAACTATCTTGCAAGAATTGACCACTCTACAAGCGTAATATGCTTGTCCTGGTTCATTTCTAGCATTCGCGGCAGGGGCATTTAGTATTGCTCTTTCTAGGATATTTCCTTTCCTCTCATGCCTAAGCATAATCCGAAGATCACGCTTCCAATTGAGAAACTTCGACCCAGTCAATTTGCCCTTTTCTAGAAACAAGCGTAGTGAGAGATTATTAGTACGTGTCATTATCGTTGTTGCTGCCATCTACAAATCAAACACAGTTTAATTAGTAATCATCAACAAAAATTCTCTAAAATATATTATAAACCCATAATTAATATTTAGGCCTAGGATCCATATATCACATTCTCACCGCAAGGGTTGGGCACTTCCCAACGATACATGCTGTTTCTGGTAGGTAGCATCCTTACGGATCGTACAAAGACTTGATACGATTCATAAGGGTCGTAGAATGTATAGACATATAACTTACTACAACTTTGTACAATTTGATAGCACAATTCTAAGTTTGTAATAAAGTCTAGTATGTTTATTCTACTCAAGTACTTTTTGGGTCGGGACTCCCGATTATCACCAAAGTAGATCAGACATCTAAGACAGTGTGATGTTCTGCGTCGGGACTCCCGATTATCACAGAACCCTACGCACACTAACACTCGCAATGATTTGAATCCATATCTACGGTTCTTTCTCCTTACAATATGAATATCATTTAACAAGTGAGGTGTTCCATTTGGTGGATAGTACTTAGATCTAAGATTTTCCTGGGTTTGTTTAAGTCTCAAACTAAACTTAAACTTTATTCCAATTTTAATCCTTATTTAAAAAAAATTGCGATTCGTGTACTTAATTCCACAAGACGCCTTTTTAAATATCTTTTAAAACTTATAATTTTAAATTTGTTCGATTTTACTTGTATACCTAAAACGAGGTGTACAATATGATATCACTGATGTGTAAAATCCAGTTATAAAATAAAGCTCCTAAATACTACTAATCTAGACTACCACATTCATATGCAAGTATACCTAATCGTGGGTAATATATCATAGGCAAGTATTATGGGTTATCGAATCCACAGGGAATAATTTATGTGATCAAGTGAAAGGAAGCTAAAGAGGTAATCAAGAAAATAGTTTTTAACATGATTTGTTTTTGTTGAATGTAAATAATAAATTGCAATAACAAAGAACGTAATTTGGACGTTGATTTGATGATTAAGAGATATTTACTATGTATGGATTCATCTAGTTATAAGTATGGTTATTAAGCACCGATTAATCTAATGTTCAAGAAGTCACGGTACTAGATTTCTCTCAATCCCATTTAATAAACTAATTACAACTAATAGGAATTTCTTCTCTCAAAAGTTATAATTAATCACACTTTTATTTGTTGATATTACCGACTTGGATTACCTAAGTCTTCTAACCTAGAATTTTCATTACTAGGGTTGAACTTCTTGTTTAATCTAACTTATTGGAATCTTGTCTCTAATCCCTATTTCTAGTGAATTACCAACTAGGTCACAAGTGAAAAGTTGGGGAAGTAATCAATTAAAACAAGTGTTGTCAATACCTAATTGAATCAATTACCAACGATAAAGAAACGAAAATTCATAGATTAAACCAAAAGAGTAATTAACAATCAACAATTGTTTGAACATAAACATAATCCTAAAATTGAACCATTCTTAACCCTAGAATCATCCAAACATAGCAAATATAAAGATTACTAGCACATAGACATGCTAGGAATAACAAAATAAGAGTTTAAGAGTAGAATTACAACCATGAAATTAATCCAAAATGTTATGAGATCAATAATTGCTTGTAAAATTGAAGAACCCTTGAAGAAATGCTATGAAATTCGTCTCCCAACTGCCAAAAAACGTAGTGGTGAAAAAGATAACTGATTTGTTTGACCCAATCTGCGATTTAAACACTTCTGGCCGCAAAAGTTCAGGATCGCGATCTAAAAATTCGCGTCACGAACTCTGAAACTCGCAGAATTCCCGATCGTGAGCCTTCGTTCCCGATCTTGAAAACCAAACAGAGATTCTGGTGATCGATCCTGGATAGTTCACGATCAGTTCACGATCCTGAACTTCTTCAGGCTTGTATTCTTGTATTTTTGGCTATCTTTTGACCCGTTTTCGACCTCTTTTCCGCTATACGACCTGAAATGTAAAATAAACACAAAATTGAGTAATATCACATGTATTTGCTTCCAAAACGTACTCAAAAAGAGCGATATTGACGGGGTTGAATGTGTCTAAAAATGTCAATATCAAAATCCCCACACTTAAACTTTGCTTGTCCTCAAGCAAATTATCCTGAAAAATTTGTTAGTAAGACACCAGTTTAACGCATATGACAATCATCCCAATCACAATCAATAACAATTTCAGAGTGTAATTTAATTTAGCATATATAATTTCACCTAGATTTTATATCTAATTTTGTGTACTAAACAAGTTAACTTTTCATAAACCTATTAATTTTTGGCTACCTTAATTATACTAATTTTAATTTAGAATCTCTTCATTCTTGCATAATCTACAAATATCATCTTTATGAAAACTACCCAATTAGTAGGGTCAAATTAAGAAAAATTAGTTTAAATATCATTGGGTAGCGTATACGCTTTATTCATGTATGCTTTATTCAAGCTTATTTATTTTTGCTTCTTTTTTTTCATTTATTTATTTGTTTAGTAAGATGAACCTCAGCTTTCGAATGCACCCGCGTAACGAATTTCCGACAACATGTCCAGATCAGATTACCTTAGAATGCTAGGTTTGAAGGACCCCGCGGGCTTACTTGTCGAGAACATAAGGCCGGTTGTGTGTTCTCCCTAAATATTTATTTAATAACTTTTTAATATATTTTTGCTTATTATTCACAATGATGTGCACCGTAAACTAAAGGCCCTGAACTTAACCTAATGTCATTGGGAGCTAGTAATACTAACCTTAATTCTTTTAAAGATGATTCTTATATATTGCACAAGACATTTCCAATTTCCTAAGTTAAAAGTACCATAATTAAAGTGCTAAAATTCTTAAATCTATGAAAAGCCACAAATATTGAAACATAAAAGCTAGTTAAAATTTTATCGTTTAAATTAAATTTTGTCTCCCAAAATTGTTTTCAAAAGCATCGAGATGTGTCATAAAAAACAATTTAACAATTAAATCGGTTTTCTTACTTAGATGATTTTTCCGAAGATTTCACAAATTTTAAATGGTGGATTTTTCTTAAATGCACCCCCTTCCCACACTTAAGTGTTTGCATTGTCCCCAATGCAATAAACTTGATAAAATTTTGGAAATCGAGGTCATAAGAAAGTATACGACCTGAGGGTGTGTTGTGTTCATTCCCGGTGGATTTTTGAATTCCGGAGTAGTCGACAAGGATCCCACAACAAACATCAATCATGATGAACACCTAAAAAAAATAACAAAACAGAAAACGTTTTTTTTTTTTGCTGCATTCACTAAGGTGGTGGGTAAGGAGGGTACCAAGTATTTGAGTCTTGGTACCAAGCATTGTAATCCGGGTAGTTTGGCGGTGCGGGAAAGCTCGGTGCCCATGTTGGCAATGTGGAATGATTAAAAGGTGGAGGACGGGTAAATTGATCGGGATATAAATTATAATTGGCAATATCGGTTTGCCAATTCATTTGCTGTCCGACCCGCATCTCATTGTAGGACGACTTTTGCATATGATTTTGTACATTAGATTGCAAATGGTCGTTTGATGATCGGACATAGGAAACATCAACTTGCATTGCATCCATCCTCTCGACCATTTGATTATAAGAAAAGTAAGGATCGAAAGAGGATGGACCCGACCCGGATCCCGAGGCGCCCGAATGGCAGAATTGAGGACTCGTTGGTCCCGGTTGACCAAAGTCTTGACCCGCCATGGGTAATTCGTCACCCAGCGCGTCTTCCATATTCGCATCATCATCATCATCATCATCACTACTACCCTCTAGTACTTCCACCTTGGGATGGTCATTCCAAACATATTCACCCGCGTGTCTAACAATTACTTCCATACCCATTAACAATGCTTCGTCCATTGAGCCCATAGGTCGATACGTCAAGCTATCCCAAACTCGTTGAGGTATGGCAATAGCGGCTCGGGCCAAACGTGTGATATAGTGACATGCACCCATCAGACTATCCGTTCTTAGCCCCTTTGCTACACCACTAAAAAATTTTGCGATTACAAATGGGATATTCGTTTCGCATTCTTGTCGATCAATTGGTGGAGCAACCACATGTCACATTTATTGACTTTCTCGGGACCTTGGCTACGGTGGCGGATAGTGTTCGAGATCATCCGATGGAGATAACGATGGGTGCCACTTAGAATGTTTGACTCTTTAGTATGAGCCATTCCGTAATCGCCCACTCCAATTTGGTTCCAATACCCATCAATATTCCGGACTTCATTGGTTGCACAACACCTCAAATAGTGGTTAAAATTCATAGCAGTGGTTTCTTCTCGGGTATATATGCCAAATTCACCGCGAAATCTATAAGGTTGGTATGGACCCACTGGTGCGCCCCTCGATATTGTATGCATGGATCACAAGGATTTTTCATTGCTACACAGGGCTCAAATGTGATGGTAGAATAGAATTCGAGGAGGAGCTCGTCAAAATTTGGTTCGTTAATGACAAGAGCTCTCTCCCACGCCCGACACGTGAAAAGAACATCCCCATCATGATCCCTGTGATATCGAACCAAGTATTCTTCAATTGTAGCTCGATGACCTACTTCGTGTAATAAATCCATATCCGGACACCTTCCAACCACGACATTTTTGTGTGAAATTTTGGCTTTCCTACTTTCACAATCGAGTGCCAATTCTTGTGAAACTGCATTGTCGAAATGTAGGAACACATGTGTCCTATTAATTTTAAGCTCAGCTAGGAACCCATCGGCTAAGAGTGCGGGTCCCGGTTCAGGTACAGGGGAAGGTGAACGGGCACGGTCACGGGCACGGGCACGTCCACTGCCACCGGCTGATGAAGAAGCAGCAGTCTTTTGTTGTTTCTACATTCAAAGACAATCATCACAATGTTAAGAATATAAATATGAAACAATAGAAGGGTGTCGAATTATGTATAACATGTAATGTAAATGACGTTACCCCTTCCCACACTTAGTTTTAAAAATAGGAAAATTGAAAATAAAATTAAAGATTTAACATTGTTAATTATATTTTATTTCAATTTGCTTTAAAAACTAAGTGTTCTCAATTTATTAACATTGTAAAATATTGTCTTTGTTAACATTCTTGACATAATTGAACAAAAGACTTGAAGTGTGGTGTCCAAAATTATCCTACCAGAGTCGTTAAACTACATTCAAAGGGATATGACTAATTAAAGAATATGCTAGTTCAACAACTAGACCCCAATCAAAATACTTGCAAAAATTCTAGATTTACCCCCAATTATTCCACAATTCCCCCAACTTCATACAAAATAGGCTATGAAAACTACTAATCTTAAGAAATTTTGACTAACTAAACACAAAGATTGTAGATTTTTACTAGGGTTCAACTAATAATCAAACATTAAGCACAAAGAACTAAGCTTTATCACAAAAACTTCAAGAAAAATTCAAAATTTTCGGACCTAATACCGACATTCTAGAAGAAGCTATGAGAAAACTAGAAAAATTTACCTTAGGACCCATGAGGATGAAGATTAGATGAAGAAATCGGGAGATTTGGAAGAGAAAAGCACGAAATCGGCTGGAATTGGACTGCTCTGCGCTGGACGTTCATGATTTGGGGTTTTAGGGTTCACGCATGGAGATAGCTGGAAAGAACGAACCATTTATACCGCACAGAGTTCGCGCCGCGATGAAGTTCCCGATCGGGAACTAACACGGACCCGAATGGGTCAAACCGTGTCGACCCGGATCCGTACCCGTACCCGAACGCGAGCAAAACGTCAACTTTTCACGAATTGGAGCTGGATTCTCTGTTTGATCTTCCCGATCGGGAAGAATAGTTCGCGTCACGAATTTTATACACAAGCCAACCTTACGAATTTTTCCAGGATTTCAAGCACAACAACACACTAATCACCTAATGCAAGCAGAAATAATACATTAACAACTAAACTAATGCTGAAACGAAAAGGAATCAACCACAATACACACGGGTTGCCTCCCGAGAAGCGCTTCAAAGATTATTGAGTCTAGAGCTCGACTCGATGCTAGTCTTTTCTACTTTTGATTACCAACCGAGATGAAATGAATCACCTCCACTTCCTCCAACTTCTCCTTCTCACTATTACCATCTCCCTCATGATAATTTTTCAAACGGTGACCATTTATGCTAAAACGGCCACTATCATGAATGAGCTCTAGATACCCGGACGGGTGTTGTTGAACAACGGTGTAAGGACCGGCCCATTTGGATTTCAGTATTCTGGGAGAAAACTTATAACGAGACTGATAAATTAGGACTTTATCTCCCGGTTTGAAATTTTGAGGGTTTTCATTTTGTTGTCATGCCAACGTTTAGTATTTTCTTTATAAATTCTAGAATTCTCGTAGGCATGAGATCGTTCTTCGGGGAGAACATTCAATTGGAATTTTCGGTCATTACCCGCCATGATTACATCCATGTTACATTATTGAAGAGCCCAAAAGGCTTTGCATTCAATTTCGATTGGAATGTGACATGCCTTCCCGTAAAGCATGCGGTACGGGGTGTAACCGGTTGGAGTTTTTAATGCGGTTCAGAATGCCCAAAGAGCATCATCCAATTTTTGAGACCAAATTTTGGGATTTCTATCGATGGTTTTTTCAAGGATCCACTTAAGTGCCCGGTTAGTGTTTTCAACTTGTCCACTTGTTTGTGGATGATAAGAAGTTGAAAAACGGTGATGGACATCGTACCGTTGCAAAGTTTTCTCCATCAAATGATTGGCAAAATGAGTTCCCCGATCACTAATAAGAGCATGAGGACAACCGAACCTACAGAAAAGAGCTTGAACAAATTTGACTACGACCCATGCATCATTTGTTGGTAATGCTTTTGCCTCGGCCCATTTTGAGACGTAGTCGACGGCCACAAGAATTTACTTATTACCATGGGAGCTCGGGAATGGGCCCATGAAATCAATGCCCCAAACATCGAACACCTCACAAACTTGAATGCTATGTTGAGGCATTTCGTCTCGTTTGGAGATGCTACCCGTTCTTTGGCAAGCATCACAAGCCTTGACCAATTTAAATGAATCTCTAAAAATTGTTGGCCAATAAAATCCCGCATCAAGAACTTTCCGGGCGGTAAGGTTAGGTCCGAAGTGGCCCCTGGTGGGTCCCTTATGACATTCGTGGAGAATATCATAAGCTTCATCACCGGACACACATCGTCTATGAACAAAATCAGGCCCGACCTGGATTAAGTAAGGATTTTCCCAATAATAGGTATTGAGATCCGAGAAAAATTTCCCCTTTTGTTGATGAGTTAAACCCTTTACAAGGACACCCGCCACCAAATAATTAGCCATGTCGGCGAACCACGGGTCCTTGGAAACTTGTAAAGCATTAACTACTTCAAGGAATTCATCGGGAAATTTGTCATTTATCCCTTTTTCATCACATTCCTCCAAATAAGGATTTTCGAGGCGGGATAAATGATCAGCTGCAAGGTTTTCCGCCCCTTTCTTATCCTTGATCTCAATATCGAATTCTTGCAAAAGAAGAATCCAACGAATGAGTCGAGGTTTGGCGTCTTGCTTAGCAAAGAGCGTTTTAATGCGGAATGATCGGTGTAAACAATGGTTTTCGACAACACAAAATAGGGTCAAAATTTGTCAAAAGTGAACACAACCGCAAGTAATTCTTTTTCGGTGGTTGTGTAGTTCACTTGAGCACCATTTAGTGTTCGGCTAGCATAATAGATGGGTTGAAAGTGGTTGTTCTTTCGCTGCCCCAACAGCGCACCAAGTGCAAAATCACTCGCATCGCACATCAACTCAAATGGTAATTCCCAATCGGGAGAAACCATGATAGGAGCCTCAGTTAGTTTTTCCTTTAACAAATTAAAGGATTCCACACATTCATTCGAGAAAACAAATGGTACATCCTTCTCAAGTAAATGGGTCATGGGTCGGGTGATTTTTGAAAAATCTTTTACGAACCGACGGTAAAAACCCGCATGACCAAGGAAACTCCTAACGGCTTTCACATTCGAGGGCAGAGGTAGCTTAGATATGACATCTTATTTGGCTTTGTCTACCTCCATTCCCTTCTCAGAAATTTTATGCCCTAACACGATGCCTTCATGCACCATGAAGTGGCATTTTTCCCAATTTAGCACTAAATTGGATTCCTCACACCTACTCAGAATTCTCTCAAGATTTGCTAGACATGAAGTAAATGAGTTCCCGAAACCGGAAGTCATCCATAAACACTTCCATACAATCCTCTATCATGTCTTGCAAAATAGCCGTCATGCAACGCTGGAACGTGGCTGGAGCGTTGCATAAACCAAATGGAATTCTCCTATAAGAAAATGTGCCAAATGGGCACGTGAATGTGGTTTTCTCTTGATCTAGGGGGTCGATTGGGATTTGAAAATAGTCGGAAAAGCCATCGAGGAAACAATAGAAGTTGTTTCCCGCGAGTCGTTACAATATTTGATCAATGAATGACAAAGGAAAATGATCCTTACGGTGGCGTCATTTAGCTTACGGTAATCGATACACACTCGCCAACCCGACAGTTCGAGTAGGGATTAATTCACCCTTCTCATTTTTGATAACTGTCATACCCCTTTTCTTAGGTACAACTTGTACCGGACTCACCCACGGACTATCGGAGATATGGTAAATGAGTCCCGCATCAAGAAGTTTAAGAACTTCTTTCTTAACCACATCTTTGACATTGGGGTTCAGTCTCCTTTGCCTTTGCACACTTGGCTTGAAATTTTCCTCCATGAGGATTTTGTGTGTACAATAGGTGGGATTGATACCCGGAATGTCAGTCGTTTTCCAAGCAATGGCTGTCTATGAGTTTTGAGAATTTTAATTAACTCGGCTTTTTCGGTGGAGGATAACTTAGATGAAATTATGACCGGAAGATCGGAATTACCTTCTAGAAAGGCATACTCTAAATGATTTGGTAACGGTTTTAGCTCTAGAATAGGTGGATCTTCTAAAGAAGTTTTGATTCTAAGGTTGTCTTTAGGGTCAATTTTTTTCAAAATCTACATCTCCTACCTCGGATTCCTCATCCTCTACATGAAGCAAATCCTCGAACTCTTGGAGATCGCGGATTGTCTCATCGGAATCAATGGTGAAATCACCTTTTGTGGTGATATCATCACAATCGAGGTGGAGAAAGGAAGTAACCTCCTCATCGATACATGAATCGATAACATCAATGAAATAACAAGCATCATCGGATTTGGAGGTGTGCTTCATGGCTTTCTCAATAGAAAACGTGACCCTGCCATCATCAATACCGAGACTAAGTTGTTTTTTAGAAATGAGGATCATGGCATCCGCCGTGTTCAAGAATGATCTTCCTAGAATCAGTGGGACTTTTGGGTCCACATCCATTTCTAGAACAACAAAGTCCGCGGGAAATTCAAATTTGTCAACCTTAACAGGGACATTTGCAGCTATGCCAATGGGATATGTGTATGAAAGGTTTGCTAATCTTAAGATCATCCTAGTCGGCTTAAAATCGGTTAACCCTATTTAGGTAGCAACTGACAAGGGCATCAAATTAATACTAGCTCCTAATTACGCTAGTGCATTACAAACCGGTAAATTATTAAAAAGACAAGGGATTATAAAACTCCCTGGGTCTTCTAGCTTTGGTGGCATTTTGGATTGTATTATCGCCGAGCATTCTTCACTCAACACAGCTGAAGAAGCTTCCTCCATTTGCACTTTCTTAGACACCAAATCTTTAATAAATTTTCCATAATTAGGCATACCTGCCAACATATTAACCAAAGGCACGTTAATGCATACCTGTTTAATCATATCAAAAAACTTACCGTATTTTTCTTTAAGTTTCTCCTTTCACAACCGTTGTGGGAAAGGAACTTTTGGTAGGTAAGAGCTTGTTGTGGCTTATTTCTTGGATTCACTCTTCTTCTTTTGATCAATCTTCTCCGGTTCCTCCTTCTCTACAATCTTTTCAACAAGCACCTCTTCTTCACTCAATGGCGTGCCATCTTCTACAAGTACATGTTCACTAGAATTATCAACATTAACTTTAATCATAGGTGAACTTACCACTTTACCACTTCGTGTGGTAATAGCTTTGACATCCATTGAATTGTTGAATTCTCCTTTGGGATTGGCTTGAGTAGAAGGGGGTAGGTTGCCTTGTGGTGTTTCGGTTAAGGCTTGTGCAATCCTCCCAATATCTCTTTCTAAGTTTTGAATGGTTGCTTGTTGGTTTCAGATACTTTGCTTCATCTCTTTAGAGTCTTGTTTGGTTTCTTCGTTTGTTTTGGCTTGGCTAGCCATAAATTTTCCAAACATACTCTCTAGAGACATTTGTTCATCGGGTTTAAAACTTGATCCGGGAATGTTAGCATTGTTTCGAGGAGGGTAGTTGGATTGGTTATTTTGAGGGAAACCGGGTGGGTGTGATGGTGTAGGGGGGATAATTTTTGTTATTATTGTTGTTATTGTAGCCCCTATTGTTGTTGTACCCTTGGTTTCCTCGTTGAAAATGTTAACCATAACCTTGGTTCAAGTAGTTGACCTCCTCTTCGGTCATCATTGATTGATATTGTTGACATTCTTTTGAAAGGTGTGGTCCACCGCATTTGTCGCATCCAACCTGTATTGCAAGCAAAGAAGATGTTATTTTATCTAACTTACACTCTAGCATGACTTGGTTGTTTTTTATGGCGGAAACTTCATCAATTTGCCTATCATCAACCGCATTCAATGAACTCGTTTGTTTCCCGGCTCTTCGATCGGTAGCCCATTCCGTATTATGCATGGTCATATCTTCCAAGAGTTGGTATCCTTCCTTAGGGGTTTTGTACATGAAAATACCACCACTCGACGAATTGAGGGTGGATCGAGCACTATTTGTCAAACCTCTATAGAAGAGGTGGACTATGTTGCTCTTTTCAAACCCGTGGTTTGAGCACCTTCTTAGTATACTTTTAAAACGTTCCCATGCTTCCATTAATGTTTCCACTGCTTCCTGTTGAAAAGCCATAATGTCAGTTTTTAATTTATCCGCTTTCGCGGGTGGAAAATAACGGTGAATAAATCGACTTCGGAGTTCTTCCCAAGTCGAAATAGAGTTTGGCCTGAGAGACTTGATCCAAGTTCTCGCCTCTCCAATTAGACTAAAAGGGAATAGTCTAAGTCTTATCGCATCTTGCGAAACGTTTGGTATTTTAAACAAATGGCAAATGTCATAAAACATTCGATATGGTGATTTGGGTCACTTGTGAGTCTACCGTCGTAACCCAAATCACGAACCATAACAAGGAATTGACATTTAATTTCAAAATTAGTGCCAGTTATCTCGGGCATTCTAATTGCAGGAACAGGATCAACCGGGGCTGTTTGCCTCGTTTGCCACATCGGACGTTCCGGTGGTGGATCTCGTTCACCCATTTGCTTATCAAGAATCGGCTCTTGATTTTCAACGATTGGTTCCGGGATATCAAGAATCGGCTCTTGACTTCGAAACTTTGGACTTGAACTTCAAAAAGTGGATTTTGATTTTCAAGACATGGTTCTCCAATATTCTGAGATTTCTTTATGGTTGCGTTGTATCTTGCTTCTAATTTAGTTCTCTTTCTCCTTCAAAACAATTTCTCAGGATCGGAGGATGGTGAGGGTTGATCAGGTTTAGACTTTTGCCTCTAAGGTTATTCTTATTGTTCATACACATGCACAACTCAAAGCAAAAAGTTAACACGCAACTGATACACAAAATAAAGGAGAAACAGAAATTACAAAAAAATAACTTGTTTAAGAATAAATTCCCAAACAAGGATCAATTAACTGATTAACTTTCAAAAACTAAAGTACATAAAACCGCTCCCCGGCAGTGGCGCCAAAGACTTGATGTGTAACATCCAGTTATAAAATAAAGCTTCTAAATACTACTAATCTAGACTACCACATTCATAAGCAAGTATACCTAATCGTGTGTAATATAGCATAGGTAAGTATTTCGAGTTATCGAATCCACAGGGAACAGTTTATGTGATCAAGTGAAAGGAAGCTAAAGACTTAATCAAGAAAATAGTTTTTAACATGATTTGTTTTTGTTGAATGTAAATAATAAATTGCAATAACAAAGAACGTAATTTGGGCGTTGATTTGATTAAGAGATATTCACTATGTACGGATTTATCTAGTTATAAGTACGGTTATTAAGCACCGATTAATCTAATGTTCTAGAAGTCACGGTATTAGATTTCTCTCAATCTCATTTAATAAACTAATTACAACTAATAGGAATTTCTTCACTCAAAAGTTATAATTAATCACACTTCTATTTGTTGATATTACCGACTTGGATTACCTAAGTCTTCTAACCTAGAATTTTCATTACTAGGGTTGAACTTCTTGTTTAATCTAACTTATTGGAATCTTGTCTCTAATCCCTATTTCTAGTGAATTACCAACTAGGTCACAAGTGAAAAGTTGGGGAAGTAATCAATTAAAACAAGTGTTGTCAATACCTAATTGAATCAATTACCAACGATAAAGAAAACGAAAATTCATAGATTAAACCAAAAGTGTAATTAACAATCAACAATTGTTTGAACATAAACATAATCCTAAAATTGAACCATACTTCACCCTAGAATCATCCAAACATAGCAAATATAAAGATTACTAGCACATAGACATGCTAGGAATAACAAAACAAGAGTTTAAGAGTATAAATACAACCATGAAATTAATCCAAAATGTTATGAAATCAATAATTGCTTGTAAAATTGAAGAACCCTTGAAGAAATGCTCTGAAATTCGTCTCCCAACTGCCAAAAAACGTAGTGGTTAAAAGATAATTGATTTGTTTGACCCAATCTGTGATTTAAACACTTCTGGCCGCAAAAGTTCGGGAACGCGATCTAAAATTCGCGTCGCGAACTCTGAAACTCGCAGAATTCCCGATCGTGAGCCTTCGTTCCGAACGTGAAAACCAAACAGAGATTCTGGTGACCGATCGTGAATAGTTCACGATCAGTTCACGATCGTGAACTTCTTCAGGCTTGTATTCTTGTATTTTTGGCTATCTTTTAACCCGTTTTCGACCTCTTTTCCGCTATACCACCTGAAATGTAAAATAAACAAAAAATTGAGTAATATCACATGTATTTGCTTCCAAAACGTACTCAAAACGAGCGATATTAACGGGGTTGAATGTGTCTAAAATCGTCAATATCAATTACTAAGTTTTGTGAAAAACCTAATCTTAAATAAAATAAAACTTATTTTACTTATTTGAAAAACTTTAAACCTTATGTTAAACTTTAAAATAGAGATTTTAATTCTTTATGACTTACGAACACAAGTCATAACTCTAGTTTTAAGATATCTAGTTTTTCTATGTCTAATAATAAAATTAAACATTTATTTGTTAGATTCGCCAAAATATGTCATAAGGACACATTTATAAACTTTGCGACTTTCTTGTGTAGCTCCCACTAGCTCCAACAACCATGATGGAATTCAAGCAAACACAATTACTAGTTTGTTCTAGGTGAACACCAATAAACTTATTATATATAAACTATATATAATAATCTTAGTTTGTTTAAATCATTCTTATATTCAACTTAGACTAGTTAAATATAGGTTCTAAAGTTCCAATGTTATCTTACTCTTGATCATCAATCTAGTATCTTACGTAACTCGTAATATACTTGTATAATTAACTAGTTATAATTTCTTATAACTTCATACAATCTAATTATAATACTTATAATTTTTGTATTATTATCTAATTATAATAAAACATTACTTTGTACGATTTCTAGTTGTTTACAGCTTTGTACATTTTTAGTTTAATTATAACTTAATACAAATTCTAGTTACTTAATATTACAACTATATGATCAAAATAACATTTATATTTAACGTTCCATTTAATCTTGTATTTAATATATATATATATATATATATATATATATATATATATATATATATATATATATATATATATATATATATATATATATATATATATATATATATATATATATATATATATATATATATATATATATATATATGGGAAGGTTCATGCGAGAAGTCTTTTTTTTGCGAGAAGTGCGAGAACTAATCCTAGCCACTCATTTATTTTTATTAGTTTTTTAATTAAAAACAGTAATGACGTCTTTTTAACCTTTTTTTAATTAACTTAATTAAATCAAATAAATTAATACATGATATATTTTCCAAATTTATTGAAATTGCGGGCTGTTCACTGACGAATCTCTGAGTTCACCGTTGTAATCATAATGCTAATGATGCATGTATCACTAATGAATAAATTTACATATTCCTAATTATAAATCGACAATTAATTATGACTAAATATATAAATTTGTTAAACAAATTAACAAATCACTATTATATCAGCGATCTAATTTATACAAATTAACAAATTTTACAACCTGGTTCATTAGTGTTCTAAATCTCAACATCAGGTTACGTCCAACATTATTCTTCATGGTGGCGTTCATCGAGTACCAACCGGGTTCATTACTGTTCATCATTTGTTCACCAATTCACCATTATCTATGTTCACCACCGAAACCCGGGATCTGGACGGAACCCTAAGTTACGACGGCGCCGACTTCACTGGAACACTACATTCGGCCGACTGAAATTGTACCAGTTGGTTGCGTCCTCGGGGCGTCGCCGGCTGTTGGTTGAGTCAGGCGGTCAAGCCACCACACTCGTAATCACCATATTCGTAGCCATTGCCGGAAACGAGATGCGTATGTCCAGATCTGAACCATTGCCGGGAACGAGATGTCTAGATCCAGATCTGAACCGTTCTAAAGCCTCGATCCAGATCTAGGTTTTGTGAAGAGATCATAGCCAACAATGTTGGTGAAGATACATTTCCGACGACGGATCGGTGGTGAGCAGATCTGAGTATAGAATGGAGGTGATAAATCTGGATGACGGTGGTGGTATATATATATGGATTTTATATAGAACCCATATTATATACAGAACTTTTAGAACTATTCTAGACCAATCATATTCAAGATAAATCAATTTCATTAAATATTTATATTTAATTATAGAGGGGCACTCTGGGTATTTTACCAATTTCAGTTTTATAATAAGTCCTAAGAAATAGCATCGGTGGTTTCAATCTTATTTTAGGGAAGTTTGGTTTTCCAATTATTCATCCATTAGTCACCGAGTCTACATATCCCAATTTACATGATTCCATATCTTTATTGTGAAATTATATTATTCCGTTCAGAAGCAATTCGTCATAAATCGAGCCGCTTAATTTCGTGAATCTCTTAAGACATGTTATATGATGAAGTGATCGTAAATAATACAGACCATCAGTATGAAGATGTTATTTTTGAGTCCTCACCAATATGAAGATGTTACAGAGTCAAAGTTATTCGGATGCAGGCAATCAAATTCCGACATATGAAGATGTGGTTGAGTTTGAATAACAATGGGTTTTTTTTATTACGTAAAAATGGTTATTCATGATGTAAATTCACAATTTAATCTATGCTTATTTTTGTGTACTTTTTGTATTTGTTTATGCAAATATTTGCCTTTGAGTATAACCAATTTTCCGATACACCTCGTACATTCATGCCACTTTATTAATAATGTTATACATACATGTAGGTTAAAACTACATATTATTATCATAGCATATGTTGTTGCTTACATTCACGTGTCACTTATTTAATAATGTTATACGTACATGTAGCTTAAAAGTACATATTTGTATACATACGGAGATGAGCATAGCAGTGATGTTTTCATACATCAATGTATGATTATGAATTTATGGTTTACCATGCCAGTGACGTTTTCATACATGCATGTATTTTTATGAAATTATGGTATACTAACAATAAGCATGCATGTGTGTTTTCAAATACATAAATGTAAGGTTTTCATGCATCGATCAAATAACATACATGTGATGTTCATCATACATTTATGTATGTTTAAAATCTCGATCAGTTATGATGATCATACATTTATGTTCATGTGTCATTTATTCATAACGTATTAGGAATTATATATGATACATTCATGTTAATGTGTCATTTATTCATAACGTTTTTGGAATTATATATGATACATTCATGTTCATGTGTCATTTATTCATAACGTATTAGGAATTATATATGATACATTCATGTTCATGTGTCATTTTATTTACAACATATATCCGAACATATCTCGTTGATTTGAGATAATATTTAGTTGATTTGGTTTGATTTTGATTTAAAATGAATTCAGTTTAGATGATACGGAGTATATTTTAGGTGGGCGCGCTTATTAAGGGAGCACTCGGTTGTTTCCTTTTTCCAAGGACTTGATTTAATTTTTGATTATTTTAATAGTTATTGTCATATTGCGTTTGCCTATAATACCCTTTTTCATTAAATTACCGGTTATTAGAGATTAGGTTATTTACATTTATGCCACTGCGCTTTTGAACCATAGATTTGCATTTTTAATGGTCTAGATTGCTTCTAGATTAGTTCTACGAGTTCTGTAAATAACACTTCCTCCGTATCAAAATAAGTGACACACTTTCCATTTTGAGGTGTATCAAAATAAGTGACACACTTTGAAAACTTTCCATATTTGGTAAAAATAATGGGACCCATACCCACTAACTATCCACTTTAATAAAGTGAAATTACCCTTATACCCTTACTTTTACTTTTAAAACTCATTAATATCACTTTATTTAAGAAAAGTGGGACTCATTCTCCACTAACTATGTACTTTAATGTATTTTAACTTCTACTTTAATCTTTTGCCACAAAAAATGTGTAAGCCAATTTGTGTCACTTATTTTGATACGGAGGAAGTATGAGTTATGTATGGAATGCGACCATATATATATATATATATATATATATATATATATATATATATATATATATATATATATATATATAGAAGTGGGATCCTGTGAGGACTCGCGAGGACACCTTAAAAGCATTCCAAAAAATTCCGAAAAAAATATATATATAATTCCCCATGATTATTACTACATTTGACCAAAAAAATTTTGAAAAAAAAATTATGATCCACTTTTTTTGCGGATCATAACAATGATCCATATGTTTTTTGTGGATCATTATTATGATCCATAATTATTTTTTTTGGATCATTTTTAAATTTTTTTTTTGGATCTTATATACTGCGATTTTAATGTTTAAAAAAGAAATTTTTTGAAAAAAGTTTGTTTTGGATCATTTTTAGACTTTTTTTTGGAGTCCTCGCAGTCCTCATCGGGAAAAGAGTCCTCGCTTCTGTAACTAGCCCTTCACTATATCTATATATATATATATATATATATATATATATATATATATATATATATATATATATATATATATATATATATATATATATATATATATATATATATATATATATATATATATATATATATATATATATATATATATATATATATATATATATATATATATAGTGATGGATTCCATACAGAACCCATTTTAAATACAGAACTCGTAGAACTTAATCTAGACCATTAGATTAAAGAATTAAGGGCTAAGATCAGTTTGGTCATTTTGGTAAATGAAACAATTTTATTTATGGTAAACAATATATGAAAAGGGTAAAGTGGGTATTCTAAAGAAAAAAAAATTAAAAAAAAAATAATCAAACCTTTAATGACCGTCCATTTTCCTCTATATTGTTATCTTATAATTTTCAAATATTGCTCTCCTTTGACGATGGAAACCCTAGGATCGAGTTGGTGAGAAGAAGATAAAAGAAGACACCGCCGCTGCACTCCCCCGCCGTAGAACCCTCTGCCGCGCTCCACCCCTGCCGCCCCGTGCCACCCCTGCGGCTGCACTCCCCTCCCCTTGAATTATGTCAAAACGTAGCGATTTCGGTAAAAGACGGCGAGCAGAAGTTGTAATGTTTGCAAGGCTTTATATATCTGATTTCTTCTCCAAACAGCCGCACACAAGGAAACCGATTTCTGGTAATTTAAGCATTTTTTGATTTTGGATTTTAATTTGTTAAAAGATTTTAATCGTAATGTTTTAAATGTTTTGTCGTTTAATTGTTTATTTCAATATTTTATTTTTTTTAATTTGCTCCAGTGTTAATTTGTAAATTTCAATTTTTCAATGTTTTGTTCATTCCAATGTTTAATTGTTATTGTTAATTTGCTCCCCTGTTATTTCAATCTTTGAAAAAAGTCATTCGTTTGATTTGTTTCTTTTTCTTGATTTAGAGAACTGGTTAAAGATGGAACGTAAAGCTATTGGTGGAGAAGCTAAAGCAATATTTCTCTACATATTTACTAGTTCTCTAACCAGTAAATGGGTATGTATTGATTCTATTAGACAAATGATATTTGCACTAACACCATTTAATCTTAGTTTCTATGAAAACGTAACTCCAAATTTTGTGGTTGTAACCCAACTATGATAATTTAATTGGCAACTTTTCTCAATATTATTGTATGTAATTATACATCTATGTTATTGCTTGTACACCTGTGTATTTATATGAGATATCTATAAACATCGATGTTATACCGTACATATATACATTCATGTTACCGTACTTATATACATCGATGTTATTCTATATACACACATGTATATATTAAAAATTATATTTGAAAAGGGGTTATTTCGTGTTTTCTCACTTGCAGGGTCAAACTCGAGAGAGAAAACGAAGTTTAAAATATTTGATACCATATTAAAAAGGGAACTCGTAGTGTGGATAAAGATTACTAATTATGAATATGAAGAGGTTAAAGATTGTCAAAACTCTACAAAGATGAAGATGAAAAGTATAATTTAGAAAGAATCATCAATGTTTGTACATAGATGTTATTTAGTATTTTTGTACATAGATGTATTTAGTTTTTTTACATAGATGTTATTTGTGCATATGTGATATTCACTCTTTTTATGTTTACACTTCTACGTTCATGAATGTTCTTGACTTTGCTCCACTTTTTGTTCGTATCAATATATCAAAATAATGCAACAATAAAATTTTGGTAATACCGTAAATATAATATAAAATTAATTAAATTCTAGGAACATAAATGCATGAATCGTTAATATAACATGTATGAATTATTAAAAAAGGAAACAAAAAATAAAAGTATAAAATGTCGTAAATGCCCCCAAACCATAAAATGAATTAAATAATTAGAAATTAAATTACTAAATTCTGATTGGTTGGAAATAGTTCTATCGGTTCTGTAAATAATATGGGTTCTGTATGGAATTAGACTAGAATTAGAATCAGAACCAATTAAGGCTACAGAACCAGCAGAACTCAATCTAAATCATTGATTTTTGAAATGAAATGATCATGGAAGACACATTAATGTATTTGATGATGGACTCCCAAATATTGGTTTGCATGGATGTCATTCATGCATGTATACATATATGTATAGATAACACTTATGTATACATACATGAAAACATACATGCGCAATAACATATATGTATACATGCATGAATGACATCAATGCAAACCAATATCTGGGGGTCCCTCATCAAATACATTAATGTGTCTTTCATGATCATTTCATTTCAAAAATCAATGGTTTAGATTGAGTTCTGCTGGTTCTGTAGCCTTAATTGGTTCTGAAACTAATTCAACCATATATATATATATATATATATATATATATATATATATATATATATATATATATATATATATATATATATATATATATATATATATATATATATATATATATATATATATATATATAGGGGTGAGTTATATAGAGAACCCATTGTAACACCAAAAAATTTACAAGATTTTTAAAATTTTTTTGAAAATAAAATTGTAATTAAAAGGTCCCATAAATAAATCTCAGATATTAATACTTAACATTTAAACGTGTTTATTGCGGAAATAGTTAAAATAAAATAAAGTGTTTTAAAAATATTAAATGATGTCCACATCAGTAATGAAAAGATACAGCGGTCAACCGTCCACCTTCTCCTTTCCTTTGCTGGTACCTGAAACAATGTGGGGGAAAGTTTGGGTCAGCTGGGAAGCTGAGTGAATAGTCTCAATATGTAAACAATTATAACATACAACACATGAGGGCACATCGGTGTACTCCTACTCAGAATCTACTCGATTAATTACTCAGATTATTTCTCAGATTTTTATTACTCAGATTTTAATTTATTTAGCGCGCTTGTGTGATTTGGGACGAGAGATCAACCTCGCCCCTCCTCACACCTCAGATAGGCATAAGCCAAAAACTCAGACGGGAGTGATCCCAAAACTCAGACGGGAATAATCCCAAAACTCAGACGGGAGGTGATCCCATGCATATAGCCAAAAAACTCAGATGTGTGTTATTATGTTTTATTATCTCTTTAACATAATTATCTCAGATGCCCTAGCAAGTAGTAGCACAGAATGACCCTGTGCCGAGCTCGGTTACCCAGGCACAATGTCTCAGATTAAATAAATCAACAGCTGCTCAGATACTCAGATAGCATGTCAAACTCAGATAACAAATCAAACTCAGATAGCGGATCAAACTCAGATAACAGCCCAAGCTCAGATAACAATTATGGTGCAAGAAATGTAACACATAAGTCATGCATGTACAACGTTAAAACTGAATACACGGTGAGAATACTCACCTCGAGAAACGTAAGCTCCAAAGGATCCTCAATACTCTAAGGCGCTGCTCGGTTATTCCTAGATGATCCTAAAAGCATAAAAATGAAACCCGAATTACAATCCGTTCTAAGGACTCAATTTAGAAAACTGGCAGCACCCGTCGGTCTCACGGAAACTGCTATAACTCTTAAACTGTGCAGTAGATTTATCCCATATTTTTACCATGAAAAGTAGACAACCAGAACTACATATCTCTGTGAGACGGTCACTGGCTAAAACAGATTCTAAGTGTCTCAAAACAGTGTTGCAAGACAGGCATGTCGCACAGGTCATTTTCCTAACAGCAGCATACTAAATTAGCTATAACTTTTAAACCGTAATTCGGATTGACGAGAGGGTTGCGGCATTGAAAAGCTAACTCAGAAAACAAGTGACCAGCACGGGCCAAAAATCCAAAAACATATTTTAAGTGTGGTAAAAACAGTCCCGAAGTCAGCAAACAGATTCTGTTAAAATTCCCCAACCGTTTTAAATCCCGACATCAACCCGAAATTCTCATTTAGCCTCAGAAACATGTTTACCATTAATCTAGTATTTTATTTAAGAAAACTATTCGGTTTTAGGAAACCAAGAACCCTAAGGTTCGGTTTCCGTTTCTCGGTTAAACAAAATGTCTAGCTATAATCAAGATGGTTTTGACCCAACCCGATACTTACAATGCAGCCCTAAAACCCGAAACACAGCTCTATAAACCCACGGAAATAAAGATTCATAATTTGGTAAAACTAGAATTTCAGAAACCCGAATTTCAACATAAACCAAAACACAATTTGAAGTAGGATCGGACGACCATAACTTTCCACTCGGTACACCAAATGAGACCAAATTTTTACAGCATAAAGTATACATAAGACCCTACAAACCGTCTATATAAAGTTCGGCCCGGTTCTGCCCCGAAGGGTCCCGAAACAGGCCCGCAACAGGCAGATTCGTGCAATATTTCAGCACTGCAGTCAGTTACAAAAAGGGTCGTATCTCCCAAACCGTTAACTCAATTAACGAGCGGTTGGCGGTCACGGAAAAGTAAAACAATGAGCTACAAAAGTCTAGAAGGCATGGGGTCCAGAATCTGACCCGAAGTAGGTCAAAAACAGCCACGAAAAACCCGACAGTAAGCTGTCCCAAAATCAGCACAGTAACAAATCGATAAGACAATCCCGACACCGCAACCTAGAAACGAAACTCATATATTACGATATTCAATAAATGCAAAGGAGAAAAAGATGACTACCGAAACAGCAACTGACACCGGCCCGGAAACGATCTCGATTAAAAAAACTGAAGGAAAAAACGCAGTTGTACCACTCCTTAATCGAATTCCAACAATCTCGAATTGCCTGCTGCTGTGGAGATCGCTGTATGCGCCAGAAGAGAAAATGGGAAAGAGGAGCGTATGATGTCGACGGCTGCTTAGGGGAAAACGAAATGGGATACGGACTAGGGAAATAATTGGGCATCGACTACTAATTGTAAGCCTTAAGGCCTTGGGCCCAGTTTGCTCACAAGCCCGAAAACTACATGCTCAATTACCGCCAATAAGAAAATCTCACGTAGCAGCCAATAAAAATAAATACACCGTCTGACTTCATGAGCTTCCATCCAAACCACTCGTCCTAATTCAAAGCAATAAGATCGTCCACTTTGCTGCTTGCTTGCTTGCTTGCTTGTGTGGGTTGGTTTTTAAATCCCAAGCCAGCCACCTCTTGGTGCACGTGGCCAACTCTCCCAAACTCCACTAAAAAGTGTCTTCCTCCCAAGTTACAACCACAACCCAAATGACTCGGCCTTGGCCTTTGGCCGGCCCGACTCAACAAAACATATTAAAACTCCCGATTACTAAATCGGTTAGAACCCGAAGCGTCCACATGACTAACTGACGTCTAATAAAAATGAACCGCCTAACTACCGGTCGTCTAAATAATTTAAGACGACCGACTATTAACGTCTACTGATATGAACCATGTAACTTCATTATAATTAATTTACTAATTAGTCCATTTAAAATTAAAAATGTCAATTAAATTAATATTATTTAATTATTAAAATTTCAGGGCGTTACACCCATAAACCCTTATTAGCCAATCAGAAATTAGTTTATATTTTCCATTTATTTAAATGTAAAGTGCAATTCTGGTATTCACATTATTTTATATTTATAGAAACAATTAATTGAAATCCTTTAATCATGGAAAATGGAGATTCTTTATATCAATCTTCCGTTTGAAAACCGTTTACCACATATTTTCCAGAATTTAGCACCTTTCACGGAAATCTTTTTACCCAATCTGGTTTTTTAATTTGTATGAACTGGTTAAGGTGTTTACATTTATGTTTTTGTACTCATTTGTTTTTAGTGTATAGAACCAACGATTTGTTCGAAATTATGGTCGTGATACATATGATTTTAGGTTCAGTTTATAGCTTTTTATAAATAATGATTGTAGAACGTCTATTTTATGGTATTGTAATAGTGTAATTAAAACATATCTAACATACATGTAATCAAAACATTGATGTCTGCACAAAATCATTGCTAAAAACAGACAAAACATTGATGTCTTCACAAAATCATAACTAAAAACAGATAAAACATTGATGTCTTCACAAAATCAAAACATTGATGTAATCAAAACATTGATGTAATCAAAACATTGATGTCTACACAAAATCAAAACATTGATGTATTTCTCTCTTTCGTCCACTGCGTGTTGTGCCTGTCATGATAAAACACCAATGTTTTGCATAATCAACCACAATTTTGCATTTAATAAAAACCTAGTCATCTTAGCCTGATTCAAAAAAACCTTAAATTGCTGTAATGCAATCCATCGTGGCCAGATAAAAAAAAACCTTAAATTGCAGTTATGAAAATTATGATAGATTCACAACCACAATACGAAATCGAATGCAATGAAATCCAGAAATTGAATAGTAAAAGAACTGAATTCAAGCAACAATAAAGAATCTTACCTTTTAAATTCCTTTGCTCCAAAAACTACAAAACAATAAAAGCAACAACGTACCGATTAAAGGAATAAGAAAACGAAGACTTTCTTCATCGGAGATAGCGGCAGCAATTGGGAGAGAGTGTTTCAATTTTTGAGAGACAAAAATAGGGTTTGACAAAATGTATAGAGAGAAACGATTTTCTAGGAAGATAAGGGGCTGCACTTATTAGATATACATTTTCCTTTTTTAATATTTTTTTTAAACAAAAAAAAACATAATTGTAAAGGTCAGATTACGAAAGTACCCTTTTTATTTAAAGAGAGGGTTCTCTATATAACTCTCAACTATATATATATATATATATATATATATATATATATATATATATATATATATATATATATATATATATATATATATATATATATATAGTGATGGGCTAGTTACATAACCAACTTTAGGCTACAGATTTCGCAGAACTCAATCAAAGCCATTGGATTTTATAATCAAGGGTTTAGATTGCTTGTGCTACTCTTGTAAATCAAGCAAATTGTTTTTTTGGTAAGAATTAAATTAAAAGGACATAATAGGCATTTTACTAAATATTTGTTTTTGAAACCCCCTTATCATCGGTCTCTCTCCACGTTCTCATTCTACCTCTCCACATTCTCTCTCTATATTAAAAAACTGAAATCTTGTAACCCTAAAACACAGCCGCTGGCGAATTAAGAGGTTCATCAAGGCCTCCTCCACCGGATCGATTGGCAACAGATTGGCGAATTGGGGATTCTTCACCAGCATCCGTCACACCACCGCCTCACCAGCATCCGCGGCACCACCGTCTTTATCATGCGCTTGGTGATAATTCTACCTGGTAAGGTATTTAGTTCTTATGTCCTAAATCGTATTTTAGATTTTGACTACGGTTGAAAATGGGGGTTCTGATTGGAAGATGAAATTGAGGTTGAAAATTGATGTTTTCTAAGAATAGTGTTCTAAGATTAAGGATCAAATTTTTTAGTGCTATAATACTATTATTTTAAAATAAAATTGGAGAGTAATATTTAAATTATTTGCACATATGTATTTGTTTACAAGGTTAAACTTCTCCCTGGATTTTGCCTTTTACAGTATCGAGTTTTGGTGCCATGTGTTTGCATGTACGATTGCTTGTTTAATTATTAGTTTTCGATTTTGATCCCAATTTATAGCCGCTTTTTGCTTTTAAGTTTGATACTTTTGTATTATGAAATTTCATTTATTATGGAGTTTTTTGCTTTTTAATTTTGATAATTTTTTTACGATAACGTATGCTGGTACATATGTGTTTATTATGTGTTTTTTTGCAGGTTACTACTGCAATATCTATAAACTACCACAAAGAGTTTTATTTAAATTTTTTGAGAATTTCATTAGTTTGAGGTAATTTTAGTCTGTTTTGCATTAAATTATGGGATATTTGGTTGTTTTTATATATTAGGATGGATTTCAGTTTCTGCAAAAGCACCTAAACTTTTATACCCATATCTAGAAAAGTTCCATTTTTCATTATATATTGATACATGGTCGTTGATACAATACATCTATGATCTAGGTTAGATCAATATTCTCGGTCAACAATAATATAAGTGTCTTTTAATAATTAATTGTGTTTTGAAGCGGGTGGTACATGAATTGGTTGGTGTTAACATTGATGCAAATCCTTTCATTGAATGAGGTGATGAAGATCAAGGTGTTGATGATTAAACTTTGTGAATTTGCATATATGTTTGTTACTATGGGCGAGTTTGTATATGTTAGTGTTTTGATAAATTAGTGTTATTCATCCACTTATGTTATGCAGTATTTTTGATGTTTTTAGTACAATTTAAATGTTCAGTACAACATACACATTTATAGCAACAAAACATAAATGTTCAACGTAACAATAAAAAACATACATGTTTAACCGGTTTTAAATAAAATTATGGTAAACCATTAAAGATAGCATACATGTTTATAGTGTAAAAAACATACATGTTTTACCGGTTTTAAATAAAACGACAATAATCAATTTCCGAAAATAAAGCCTTCCTTTTAGGAAATTTCAAAAAAAAGAAACAAAAAAAAGAGTAAAATGTCGCAAATACCCCTAAACAATTAATATGAATCAAATAATTCGAAATTATTTTACTAAATTCTGATTGGCTTAGACGGGTTCTGCCGGTTCTGTAGCCTTATTGGGTTCTGTAAATAAACCAACCCTATATATATATATATATATATATATATATATATATATATATATATATATATATATATATATATATATATATATATATATATATATGGTTTTGTTATATTGAGAACCCTAATTTTAAAAAGAACTCTAAGAACTATTTAATTTTAATCTTGTCCATAGAATAATTAATCTAACGGATTAGAATAGGGGATGGCATATATGTAATTAGTGGTATAATTTTGGTTGGATGTTTTAGTTATAAAAGGGCATTTTAGTCATACAATCTGAACAAATTTAATTAATAAATCGAAATTAAAAGAAATATCATGCACGATTATCGAAATTTGAAACCTCCCTCCCTATTATTACGTTCCATAAACCCACCTTCCAAATTCATTATCCGTTTTTTATAGAAGAAGATTTGAACGGCGAGGGTTTCCAATATCAAAAAGCAGCGTCAATTGGTACACGATTATAGCTTATTTTTACTCAATCTTGCACATTTGCGTTATATTAATCAAAACAATTGAGAATTCTGAATGATTTTAACTTCGGTTTAGGTTTTGAAGCTGTGCTGAAGTCGAAGGTTAACATTCTTACAATCGGCGAATAATGTCAGGTAAAATTCTCGATTAATACTCCTAAAAGGTTCGCATATATGTTTTCACACCAACGAAAGCTTAATTTTGTGAAAGAACATTCATGGGGGTACACCTATGTGACGGAAATCGGTATAAATGGGAAATTTCTAGCAAGTTACATACGTGCAGTATATAAATTATGTTTTTTTTTAAAACGTTGTTTTTGAAGGGAATATCGCTGTAATGTGTTAAATACAAATGAAATTTTTTTAAAAAAATGTAGTGATGTTGTACGAATGCCCGATGGAAATTATGAAAATTGGGGTGGCGGTAAGAACATACATATTTATTGTTAGGGTTTTGTTTATAACAGATATGATTTTTTAAAAGGTTTTACATGATCAAAGTTCCCTTTTTATGTTGTATTAATGTCGAAAAAATTAACATGGAGGTGTAATTGATGTTTTTTGCAGAACTATAATTGTAAATTTGCATATATGGTTATTTTACAAAATATAACATAAATTCTAGTGTTGTTGCGTGTAGGTGTGACCAGGAGTGGTAAGAAACGTGAAAGAGTCATTGCCGATGATGATGATTTTGTAATGACTAGGTCATCTACAAAAAATGGTAATTATGTAAATGAACATATATGTAAAATGTAGTAATGGAAGTGTTTTTTTAATATGGTTTAGTTTTGTTTCTCTTGATAATTGCTTCAATGTAGGTGCTACTATTAGTGGACAACAAAAGAAAACCCGAGTGAACAAAGATGTTGTACTTGCTAGTTGCTCAAAAGATAAAGGTAATCAGTAGAGAAAACTAGGGTAGTGTGTAGTATAAATATTTTTGTTAATGATTTGTATAAGGGTGTTTTTTCTGATTTTGAGATTGACCATGTTTTTATATTTTTCATGATACAGCTGAAACCGTACGTGGAAAAAAGAAGACAACATTAGCAAAAAAATCAAATGATATAGGTTCTACTTCTGCTAATAAGCAAGGTAATCTTTTTAATACATGTATGCATATTTATTCGGATACAAATGTATCATGTTTACCTTTATTTCTAATATTGATGATATTCAGGTAAAACCGTGACACCTAAAAAAAGAAAGGGGATAACAAAAGTCAAAGTGCAATTAGACGCAACAACAAAACCCTGTAAAGTTCTACAGACTAGATCAATCCCAAAAACATTACATGTGGTGATATCTCACCTTAATGCAACTCAAAAGGCCTGTTTAGAAGACATTGGGTTCGGTGGGCTCATAGATTTCAGGGTTGATGGAATCCCAACTAAATTAGCATTGTATGTTGTCGATAAATTCAACTCAAGTACGATGCAAATTAAGATAGATACATGTTACATACCTATCTCAATGGGGTCTATATGCGATATGTTAGGGCTGAAAAATACAGGTGTTAGGATAACAGATATAACAGTTGAAAGAAATGAAGAAATGATAAATAATTGGATGCAACAATACACTGGTCTGAAGGAAATTTCACCATCAGACGTGAAATTGCGGATTAGGAGCGCAACTAATATGGATTTAAATTTTAAACTGAATTTTATTGTTTAGTTTTGTTCAGTTATGGGATCAATCAAACCGATAGGTATATGTGATCTGAAGATACTTGATTACATAACTCCAACAACAAATTTATCTGATATAAATTGGGGGAGTTACATTTGGGAATCTCTAAAAACATGCAAGGATCACTGGATTAAAGGAAAATGCAACATCTTTTTCAGAGGACCGCTTACATAACTCATAGTGAGTACTCTTATTTAAGTATCTAGAAAACATATATGTATTTTTTATTATCGATTAAAAACATATATGAACTTTTTTCCCCAATTAATTTTGTATAATTGTGAAACAGTTGTTGTATGTGGAAAAAATAAATGCTTGGGATTTAACAATGTAGGAAAAAGACCACCGTGTTCGGCTTGGTCTTGGGAACTTTTGAGTGAAAGGGAGGCAGAAGAGTTAAACCAGGGTGGATTTGGTAAAGGAGAAATAATTCAAGCACATGAACAAGAAGAAAATATTAGTGTGCCAGATGATGTGAATGTAAGTATATAAAAAAATACAAAATAATAATACGGGATAATAAATTACATGTATGTAGTATGTTTGCATAAACTTAAAATATTAATATAATTCAAATGCTTGCAGGGTTGTGTGTGGCTCTTAAAACATCAACTAAAGAGTATTGGTGCTGCTATGGATATGTTTGATAAAAAAGTGAAATCGTGTATGAACAAATATCCGTCTAACAATAATCTGGAAGAAATGTTAGAAATGTATGGTGACTTGATAAAAAAGAATTCCAGCTTACCAACTTACAATGCCGGACCTAGTAATTCAATGCCGCACGCCGAATCGGTCGGCGTAGAAACATCGTTAAATGACAATGAGCCTAATTTTAATGAAGCTACCGTGGCAGATGGAGTAAGTAAAATGGCATTTGAATGTGATGTCCAGGAGATTTCTATGGAACATTCAAATCCACACGGCCGTAATGAAACATGCAATAACATGTCCGCGGAAGAAAAATTTGAAAAAATAAATGATGCAGACACTAATGTTCAAATTGATGTTCAAGACGCTGGTTTAGACGCAGACAATGCAAATAAGGACCAACAAAATGTGAATGACCCATTCTCTGATTATGTTGAATTAGGTGAAAGTACACAGGAAGCTTTTGATCAAGTAATGTTAGAACTTGAACAGAGAGGTTTAAAAGATGATGAGAATATTAAAAAAAAAAAAAACAAATTTTAATGATACGGTAATCGATTCAGACGAGCCTGGTCAATGTACCCAGGAAGCTTATGTACGTGCAGCAATTGAAGCAGAACAGACGATTGAAAAAAATAAAAAAATTGCAGAAGAAGGTATGCCTAGCTTCAGCCTAGGTTTAACACAAGAAATTGTATCGTCATCTGAACGAAAAGGTAAGGGGCTTGCACTTGAAAACGAGGAACCATCAACACCGCTGCCTATTCAAATAATTATTCCTCGAGATGATGATGGAGTTGCAGGTATGAACCGAGGAAAAAGATACACAACAAAATCAAATGTTGCTAGATCACCCTACATTCAGAGGGTGGTAGATTGTAACAAATCTTTAAATTCTGAAGAAGAGAGAGTTGCACGTTTCTTACAAACGAATACAACTTATACACAGTAAGACATAATTTTTATAAATTTTGAAATATACGGACATCGAAGTAACATATATGCATTATTATATTTAATGTTTAATTTTGTGCAGCAACAACCTGTTTCTTGCATCTTGCGGATTTGGCCGGAAATTGGTTGAGCTTGATCAATTAACTGAGGACTATGCCGAGGACTCTATTTTGGCAAGTTGGTCTATAGTGCTTAACCATATGGAAATGTTCAAAAGCCCAGAATCGCCCTTCCGTATATTTCTAAAACCGCTGACTTTGGTAAGACCTACAAATCCTCAAATTAAATTGAAAGTATTTACCATTCGTAGTAAACATTGTATGTTGTTCTTGCAGGAAAAAAGTTTCTACTCTCGTGATGAAAACGACCAATATGCAGTATTTGCAGCCTATATTGAGGATTTTTTTGATAATTGCTCCTTGTACACAAAATCAAAAAAACCAGACTTGGTAAGTCATAATTAGTATTATATTGCATATTGAGGATTTTTTTGATAATTGCTCCTTCTACAGATTTTTATTCCTGTTTCGAACGACAAACAACAATTTCTAATGACTTTTGACATGCGTTCCGGAAATGCAATCATGTTTGATCAAAAAAGCTACAAAAACAATGGTGGGGAACTAATAATAACAAAGGGTCCTAAAGAATGCAATGTAAAAGTGGCAAACTTAGTGGTAAGTTAAGTAAAATGGATGTTATGTATTAAATAAATAGTAATAATAACTTTTATGTGTTTGAACAACAATTCTGTTTTTGCAGAAAAAACTTTTCGTGAAATACGCTTTTAGCATCAATCATACAAAGGCGGAAGCGTTCTACAATTCTGAGATGGTCATCGGAGATTTTAAATGGCAAACAGGGAGGTATAAAAAGAGTGGAGGAATATATGTGATGAGGTGCATGGAATCATTTTCCGGGCAAGATCTAAAGAAATGGAATTGTGGTTTGGTAGGTGACAAATCTAGGCTGCTGCAACAAATAAATATATTGAAAACAAGATATCCAACAAGGATAATGCTTTCAGATTGCAATCTTAAGAAAGATGAGGTGAAAGCAAAGATGTATGGTATGACTTAAGTTGGGTTGTTTTGATTTCGCTTTTGGTAGTAGATATGTATGTTTGGGTTTTTTTGAAGACATTTGGTTTTTGGTTTTGATTACTATGAATATGGATCATTATGTGTTTTTTTTTCATACGCTGAATGTTAGATGTTTATAAAAACATGCGTTTATCCTACAATATAAGTTAATAACAAAGTCAGTTACATATATGTTTTGCATTTTACTTATATGATGAGTTTGCATATGAGGAACGTAACATGTATGTTACATACAATACCGTTCTATAGTACTCATTAAGAACATATATGTTACCTTTCTTTGAAAATATTTATTTCATATTAACCGTCTGTAAGTTAACACTCGAAAATTATATCATATCAAATTAAAGCACAATGTTTATTTACCAATTACAACAACTTAATAACGTTTAGATTAGTGAAAAAAACTATGTAAGTATTATAAATTTTTAATCAGAACATGCATGTATTTTTTGACACATTGATAGTAAACATATATGTTTAAGCCCACCAAAAGTAAACATAAAAATAACTTATAATGAAGTTAAATAGCATCACAAAATGGTATGGTTGAGGCAAAATGTTAAACGCATGCTAGGTTGATAAAAACCTGCATAGAGATAAAATAAATCCAATTCTCAAGATAAAATAAACAAAGAAAATGTCTAAATTCAAAAATAAATCAGTCTTCATTCCTCATCCGAAACCCATTCACCATCACTTGAAGACTCGTCGGAAGGATCATCATCGGTGTCTTCATCCACAAGGTTATGTTCAGCAACACGGTGTCGGAACATGGACCTCTTCAACATCATTTTCCTTAGGCTAATTAATAATGCGTTTGGGGTTCTTGCAAGTGCGTATGTTGTGACATAACTCACCGCAGTTCGTACAACCACAAAATTTAAAAGGAAGTTTGCGTGATGTCTTGTTTTTAGATTTGTCTATGGCAATTTCAGCAGCACTCTTTAACCTTTTAGAACCCTTGGTACTGGATTTCGGAGGATCTTTAAACTGTATTGGTTCTGGTTCTTTGACACCTAATAATTCAGCATATTGTTCTTCTTCATTGACACCATCGGATGTTGTCATCTCAGCCTCGAGTTTGGATTTAATTAAACTCAGAGCTTCGAAAACCTCAGTTAACTTGGCAACATCATTGCCAATTATGTTTTGACAATCCTCAAGCATAAGATTCATATCAATATTTATTTTTTTCGTTTTCTCAATGTCAGGCCCATACCTGTGTCTTTCATCTATCAAATGAACAGGAAGGGGGTTTTTTCGCCATCTTCGATTGATATAATCAACTGGATTTTCTCAACATCGTTGTCTAGAAGCACACAAAAATGTGCCGACATAGGTAACCATATCGAGAAAAATGTCCACACGAACATGTCAAATGACCATTAGTTTTGTTGAAGGAAACCTGAAACGCAAATGCAAGAAAATTAGTTTAAACATATACGTTTTAATACGTGTCCAATGCCGAAATACTGAATAAAATTGTAAAACAAAACCTTACCTTTGTTGTCACAACTGTTTTATGATGCTTGTCCTTCTGGATAACTACACAATTCTGAACGCCTTCAACGACGTCCGGGATACTGCTTTTACATGAAACCAACCCTTTGATAATTTCTTCTTGCACTAACCAAAAAATTGAAAGAGAATATACTTCCATTGCATGTTGCTCAATTGGTACTTTTGTGTTCAATGAAGGTGTTGCTCCACTATAATCGTTGTCATCACGACGTTGATCGTATCGTTGTTTGTCCATAGCAGCTTCAAAACACAACATAAATTGGACAAACGTGTTACCATGGTGAGAAAAACGTTGGAAAAAAAGCATTCCAGCTTTCAGACCGAGAAGTAGTTTTCATTAACCCACACATAGGAACGTCTTTAAAATAAGCTGGAATCCACCTATCCCGGATTGCATACATGTCCTTTAACCATGTATTGTTATGTAACTTATATCGACCAATAAGATCCAACCATCTTTCTTCAAAAACATCAGGCTCAATATAAACATTCCCTATATGCTTATGAAAGTCCTTCCTGAATAGTGAATCTGTGTCTAACTCTGATAAAACCTAATACAATAGAATGAAATAAATAATTAGAACATATATGATCAAATCGATGTAAAATCAATGTTTTATAAAAAACATATATGCAATTAAATAACGAATACATTTACCTTGCCAGGTAGTTTATGCGTGATGTGCCACATACATAATCGATGTCGGGATTCAGGGAGTGACTTCAATATAGCCTTGCGAATAGTAGGATCTTGATCAGTAAGGACCAACGGTGGAGATTTCCTATTGACTTTTAAGAAAGCCTCCAACAACCAACTGTAAGAGTCGTATGTTTCATCGGACAAAAGGGCAGCAGCAAATGTAACACACTTCCGGTTATGATCAATACCGGTGAATGGTATAAAAACAAAATCATACCTGTTATAGCAGTCAATAAATTAAATTTGATATTATATAAAGTCATAAAAACATATAAATTTATCTTACTTATTTGTTCGGAAAGTAGCATCAGATGACAATACATCACCAAATACATCGTAGTTTGCTTTCATCGTCTCATCAGCCCAAAACATGCTTACAAGTACTTCATTCTTAACACAATATTCAAAGGAAAATCCAGGAACATGCTTTTTCCTATCCAACATTTTATCTATTAGCATTTGTGAGTCCCGGTCTCCAAAAATAAGTTGACGGCACGCCTAACATTCCTCCAATCCCTTGGAGTCCCACGAACTCTATGATAGCCTCCCATAAGAGCAACTTTTAAATGATGTGCTTTTGTGGCACCCATGTTAGATATTGATGCACGATGAATAAAAACATAGTCACTAAATCTTAGCTTTCTCCGAGCCCGCGACAAATCCATATTATTCACATCAATTAGTGGGTGATTGTGATGCTCAACAAAAGAATTAACAATAAATGAGTCTGAACCGGGAATGGCTCGAAAACTTACCTTGGCAAGACAACTAGTTACATTCGAGATTGTTCTCCGTTTTTTCTTAGAGTCAGGTTGTTTATCGTTATTTTCATCAGCATTTACGACCGTCAACGAATTCACATCAAATTTAGTTCTAAGTTTCCCAGCTCGATTACATAAAACATACCTATGAGTTATAACACCTTTGTGTCGTTTAATACTCGACTTTCTTACGTCAAACCTAGCTTCATCAGCGTATGCTTTGTACATTTTATAAGCAGCCTCAAAAGATTCAAATATGGTGCCAATTTTAGGTTTAACACTATCGGTTACTCTTGGTGCCCAATTTTTTGACCCTTTTGGAGTATTTAAAATATCATCAACACTAGAATCCGAATCATCTGATGAATTATCTGCGAAGTCATCATAAAATAAGTATTATGAGTCATGTAAACATATTAGACATAAAACACATATGCAGTGCACATAAAATATCAAACCAAAAAGAATACAGGTTTTTTTTTTTTAAAAACGAAAAAACTAAACGAACAAAATTAGATAGTGTTTTTAGAAATATATATTTACAAATGTCGCTACATATGGCTTTTTAGCAAATACGTAACCATTAAATGATAAAAAAACAGATAAAAAAATAGCGAAATAACATTAAATCATATAAACAAATTACCTGCAACATTGGAATTTTCTTCATCCGGCTGATGTTGCATCAGAAAATCCATGACATTGTTTTCGACTTCCTGCATAGGTACATCTACAAGTTCATCATCATTTGAAACATTAGTTGATGAACCTACCTCTTCTACTATAACCATTGTAAGGCTGAACGAATGGTTAATAGATACCAAATACGACCGTCTTCAACAACACAACTGGGGTAAAAAATCGGAATAAATGAACGAACAAATGCTAGGGTATATTTCTGATACGATACTGTTACAAAGAATAGGGAATACGATTTTATCAGATCCATGATTATAGGGATACATTAAATAACTACCTAATATAGATAAAACTGATTAAATTGTTAATTGTCTATATTGCCCCTACCGAGTTTAGTTAAATAAAATAAATGAAATTATCATGCTAAATTGTGATTGGTCGATTAGAGTTCTCAAAGTTCTTTTTAAAATCAGGGTTCTCAATATAATCCTTCACTATATATATATATATATATATATATATATATATATATATATATATATATATATATATATATATATATATATATATATATAGGGTTGAATTCCATACATAACTCATTATATTTACAGAACTCATAGAACTATTTTATAAGAGATCTTGACCATTAAAATTTCTAATCTAAGGCTTATAATCCGGATGGCAAATTTGTAATATTTATGAAGGTAAAAACATGTATTTTTGGATGTGAAGGGTAAATTCGGAAATTTATAATAAGCATATAATTAAAAGAAGAGTAAAAGTCGGAATCGTGTTAATTTGTTAACTGGTGGAATCATGGCTCCCTTGAAACCCGCAACTTTCTTTGCTAGTTATATGGTGGATGATATTCAAGAGTTGTGTTCCAGGAAGTACACGATATTTATAAAGTCCCAAGGAACAATTAGATCAAAACCAATCAATGATCAAGATTAAAACTAAGTGTTACACATGGAGGGGCATTATTGTCATTTGAAAGGTTAGTGAGCACTGTAGGTTCTTCTTTAATCTCATTCTCTCTCTCCTTCATCACCTTTTTCTTCTCAGCTACATCTCTTTCCATCCAACCTTCATCCACCAAATCACCATTGATGCATACTTCCGATGATTTCAAAGGAAACAATTCATACATTGCATCGAATCGACTGCAGCAACTGAATCAGCAACTTCGAATCACGTTTTTTCTCGAATTCGAGCCCTAATCAGAATTGCGATTGAATAAAATTGCCGTAATCAAACCCAGATCTGAATCTCAAATCAAAATATCTGATGTTATCAATGAATCTGCATCCAGAATATGTCAATAGCAATGAAACAGAGAAAAAAAAATTGATGATTCAGGTAAAAAATTGCAGTTCAAGTTTATTAGATAACAAATCACAAGTGATTCGCTAACGAATCGCATGTGATTATAAGCTGTGCGTTAATTCACTGCGCTCATGTGAGATTGATAAGCGAATCACATGTGATTTTTTGCATAAAACAGGGGAGTCTATTAAATAACAAATCACATGTGATTCGCTTATGAATCACAAGTGATTTGCTTACGAATCACAAGTGACTTGCTTACGAATCACTTGTGATCGCAAGTTGTACGTTAATTGAATGCGCTCAGGTGAAATCGATAAATGAATCACATGTGTGTTTTTTTTGCGTAAAGCAGAGGAGTTTCTAATATAACAAACCACAAGTGATTTTGTTTACGAATCACATGTGATTGCAAGTTGTGCGTCGACTGAATGCGCTCAGGTGAGATTAATAAAGTGAATCACATGTGTTAGCTTATAAATCACATGTGATTGTAATGTGATCAGGTGAGATTATGAGCACAAAATCACATGTGATTGTGTGCTTTACGTTATTTGACTGATTCGCGTGAGGTTGCTAAGCGAATTACATGTGATTTGTTTGCTTTAAAACAGGGGAGGTTGATAAGAATTAAAGTGATTCGCTTTACAAAATCACATGTGATTGTGTGTTTTACGTTATTTAACTGATTCATGTGAGGTTGCTAAGTGAATCACATGTGATTTGTTTGCTTAAAAACAGGGGAGGTCGATAAGAAACAAATCACAAGTGATTCGGTTTACAAAATCACATGTGATTATATGAGCACAACTTTGCTAGTAGGATGAGAGTGTGCAGAGAAGTAACAAGTCTTCCAAGACTTAAAAAGATGGATTTTCAAACATATTTTGATGGTCAATGACATTGGTTTGAGAAGAAAAGAAAAAGCAAAAAGGAGTTTCCATTTTGGTGATTAACTTGAAAAGTGGAAAAGTAGGGTTGTGTCATGTGTCTTGTGATCGAAATGAAGAGGAAGGAAGTTTGTGAGTGGTGTTTTAATGAGGAAAGTTGAACAACTTTGGGAATGCATGAGAAAATGAGCTAATAACCAAAATGTGAAAGTCTAGGGGGATGGGAAATAGAATCTTGACAGGAGGAAGAGACAAGCCAAAAACCATTTGACATTTGAGAAAAAGGAGGAAGAGTATTAAATTTATGTATTTGGTATAAGTGGATATTTGTACTATCAAGTGGTGTATTATTTCAACTTGCATTTTATTTGATAATTAATGATGGTTAATTATTAGTTGTAGAATATTATTTTGGATGACTATTTTGCCATTATAAATATTTATGTTTATTTCACAGATTAAATTATTAGTCTTGTTGTTAAGTATTAAATCACATGTGATTTTATTAAATCACTTTTAATTTCATTAAAAATCACATGTGATTTTATTATGTAAAACTGAGTTTTTATTATAAAACAGAGGAGTCCATATACATAACAAAATCACATGTGATTGGAAAGTAAACATCAAGTGTACAAAAACAGTGACATGTACATAGAAACAATAACATGTGATTGTTATTAAAAATCACAAGTAATTGGAAAGTAAACATCAATTGCACAAAACAGAACATGTTACTTAGTATTAAATCACTGGTGATGTTGTTCCCAATCACATTGCTAATTGATCTTTTAAGCCTTATTTTGATCTTCTTTGACACCTCATCAGTTTTTGTTTTTTATGGTGATAGAGGTCTTTTTCTACCAATATTATCATTAGTTCGTATCTCAGGCAACTTAGATAACATAGTAGGATATTCATCATCACCACCTATAAAACACAAAGAAGCAAGTTATGAAAACTAATAACAATATGAGATAGTTAAACTGAAATCACATGTGATTGAACTCACAATCTCACATAAACAACTGTAATTTACCTTACTAATCACATGTAATTGAAAGATATGAATTATTTGATTGTGATTAGGTGAGATACTAAGAACAATCACATGTGATTGAACTTAAATAACATAATAATCACATAATAAATAATAATCACATGTGATTTAAAAACAGAGTATACATAAAAATAATAAAACATGTGAGCACAATAAAATTACATGTGGTTTACAACTAAAAAATACTAGAAAGCTGAAAATCTATAATAAAATCCGTAAAATTACATGTGATTTAAAAACAGAGTAAACAAAAAAATAATAAACGACAAATAACATGTTAATACAATAAAATCACATGTGATTTATAACTAAAAAACACTAGAAAGCTGAAATGTATAATAAAAACAGTAAAATCACATGTGATTTACAACTAAAAAACACTAGAAAGCTGAAATATGTAATAAAAACTAGTAAAATCACATGTGATTACAACTAAAAAATAAATAATAACTTCAAAATCACATGTGATTTAAAACAAAATTACAAGCACATATGTTTAAGCACAAAAAAAAAGATGATTTATAACGAAATAGACTTAGAATCACATGTGATCAAATAAAAACATTTGTTTTAGAATAAAACAGATATAAATCACATGTGATTAACTAATAAGAAACATCTGATATAAAATTAAAATAAATATAAAATCACAGATGATTAACTAAAACAAATATGTGGTTTAAAATTAAATAAATGCACAATCACATGTGATTAACTAAAATATTTGTGTTTTAAACTTAAACAGATCTAAATCACATGTGATTTAAAACAGAGGTTTTCAAAAACAGGGGAGTTATTAACATTTCGCTAAATCACATGTGATTTACTAATACAAAACATTAGAAAGTTGAAGCACTTAACAATAAATTTGTTATTTGAAACGAAAACAACAAAATCAAGAGAAACGTATCAACAAACAACATATGAAATCGATGTATTATCAAATAGAAACCCTAGAAAAGTTCGAAATACAAAAAAAAAAACCATAAATGAACAAGGATTTATGCATAAACGATAAAAAATCTAATAATAACAGCAAATACAAGTTAAAATTACCTGTAACAGGTAGGAATTCCCCTCGCTTTTTATCGGAAGGTTTTTTCGAACGAGAAGATCGTGAATCAGCCATTGTAAGTAGATCAAACACAAATATAGAAGAAAAACGATGTTGTATAAGTGTTTAACAAACGATTATAGCAAAAAACTGAGAAGAAATCGACAAAAACGAGTGAAAAATGAGGGTTTCTTCAATGATTTGTGTGTGTGTGTTAGAGCGAGAAAGAGAGCAGACGAGAGAGAGGAGAGAGAGAGAGAAGATGAAATGCGAAGATTGGGGTGTTTAAGTCACGCACAAAATGTCCAATATACCCTTTGGCCCAAAAAACCCATTTAATTGGAGATGTAATCTGGACCATTGATCTTTTTGATCCAAGGGCCCATGATTATCCCTTAGGACTTTATAATATTTGTGTACCTCCTTGAACAAACCACTGATATTCAATATTTATATATAATTTCAGCATGTTATAGTGTTGTATATATGCATGTCATCTATACACCGATGAGAACCTAATCATATAAGTACTAGAATTTGTGTGGGAGTTTGTAGCAGTTTTTGTGATAATAAGGATTCATATTTGGAAGTAAAAATTTGATGCAAGTACTTACATGTACTATATACATTACGTATAACTTTTAATATTATAAAGTAGCTAGATGTAAGTACATGGATGTTATACATACATGAATGTTGTAGATAGATACATTGATGTAGTAGGTTGATTTGATTTTCATTATAAATGTATATCGATGTATTTATGTATATAAACAACTATATGATTTTTATGTATTATTTAAGTTATAAATAAAGGGACTGTTATTTTTATGTAGTATTTAAGTTATAAATGAATACATTTATGTATAAGTACATCGATCTATTTTGTAAAAATCATGTGTTTAAATAATACTAGAATGTTTAAATATAATGTTAAAATATACATGAATGTATAATAAATGCATGTATGGTTAAACAGTAAGTTGAAAGTTCTACGAAAATTAATCTCAGTAATACAAGTAACGTATAATTTTTACAAGAATCATTAATGCATTTATGTTACGTCTATTCTTTAACACTAGCAGGGTACCCGCGCAATGCGGCGGCGGGTACCCAGAAACCATATTTCGTGGCGAGCAAGTGTTGTTCGTTTACACGGTAATAATTGTTGCTAGAAATAAATAATTAAACGGAAATGTGGATTTTGGTAAGAGTTGATGATTTACAGCGTCGTATATTTAATTTTATTGGGTAAAATGGTTTTCGAGTAACAGACTTTTGTTATTAAGTGTGGGTGGTGTTACCAAAGTGTAATGTATAGCAAGTGGTTAACACATAGTGATAAGTTAGGAGAGGTCTTGGGTTCGAATATTATTAGCCGCGATTTTTCTTTTTAAGGTAGAGAACTAACTAATAAAAGTGAAAAGATCCTTAAAATCAAGTTTAAGAAGCTCCTTAAACTTGCCTAATGAGGTAGGCCTAAATGCTTTATATAGTAACTAGTAGGGTACCCGCGCAATGCGGCGGCGGGTACCCTGCGAACTATATGTTCTCGGCGATCAAAATGTTGTTTGGTTGCAGATTTTTTATAACAATTATAGTACAACAGCATGATAACTTGTATAAAAGTAGAGATATAAATTAAGAATGATCATCGGCGTGTAAATTTTGTTGGGTTACATGCTTTGATATATAATAACATAAATGATGCATCTCCAATATTATTGGCATTAAAAATAAAAAACCTAATTAAGTACAAATAGAGTTATAAAAAATCTTACTACTATATGATGCATCTTACTCATCATGTAGAACCTCCCGATACACTACGTTTCGCGTGTAAACTCCATCAAGATTAAAGTTTTTTGCTGGAGCTACTAATACTTTTGTTGTGTGACGTGAAATTCCTCTTGACAGGGCAACGTAAAGTTGCCCATGCGAAAACACCGATTCCGGAGGATAAACGCCAACGTTTGGAATTGTCTGTCCTTGGGCTTTGTTGATTGTCATGGCAAAGCTTAGCCTAACCGGAAACTGTTTTCTTTTTAACTTGAAAGGAAACATGTCGGATTCAGACGGAGATAGAGGTATTCTTGGCAAGAAAACCCTTTTTCCAGCATGCTGGCCAACGGCTATTTCCGCATCAATTAGGTTTGGCTCAAACTTTCTGCATATAAGTCTCGTGCCATTACATAATCCATTGGAGGGATCGAGAATTCGTAAAAGTATTATCGGGCACCCAATTTTGAGACAGAGAACATGAGGTGGCAAACCAGTAACGCTAAGTGAGTTTAAGAATTCCATAGGATAGAATCCGTTTCTGTCGTCTTCTGCTTCGTCAAAACTGTAATATGTTTTCTCGACTCCACAAAATCTACCTATTAACTTATCGTTAAGCTCATCAACATGGTCATTTTTTGTTGACAAGATTGCCCGAGAAATGATATAATCTGCTGAATTTCCGTTGACCTCCATACAAGGAAATATCGCATTAATCAAGTCTTCCTTGGACCCATCCGTATTCATGTATGGAATTGTCATGTCATCTGGGATGCGGATATAATTTTCATCAATAACTTCTTCATCTCCATCCCCCACTCGTAAAAGAAAATTGGAAAACCATGGATCTGTTCGCGCTCTCATATTCAGAGTGAGCCTCATCTTTTTAATCACGGACCATAGCGGTGACATTCTTAAACTGGAATCTACAATTTGAGCTCGTGTTCCACGTCTAATGACCGGCAAAACCTGTCTAAAGTCACCACCTAACACCATAACTTTTCCACCGAAAGGGACTCTGATCCCCGTGATGTCTTGCATTGATCGATCAAATGCCTCCACAGCCTGCCTGTTAGCCATCGAAGCCTCGTCCCATATGATAAGTTTTGCAGCTCTAAGCAGTTTTGCGGTCCCACTTTGTTTTCTAATGTTACAGAGTGAGTTGTTTTCAAGGTTAATTGGAATCTTGAATCGGGAGTGGGCCGTTCTACCACCCGGCATGTTGTTATCTTCATATTAATTACAGTCAATTCAACGACGTTACAAAAATAGACCATAAAAACGTTTCCTTATTTAGAAAAGTCCAAAGCTGTTACTTTGACTGTAATTATTTCAACATTTACTAAAAAAACGTTTCCCGATTTTGTTAATAATCATGAATAATACGTTTTCTTGGTAATATTGATGGAGAAAACGTCAACATTTAATAGAAACACTTAATGTATGCGAATTACCATAAAAAGTATTGACTAAGTTGTTAGTTTTGTCTATACTATATAACTTTTTTTTATGCTAAACGTCGACAACGGTTTAAAAAACCGGTTTTAGTTAACAGAAAATTAACAATATCTAAAAACGTAAAAGAATTTCATATTGCAAGTTGAGTGTTTTATATAATTTTGTTGACATGATCATAAAAGAACTTCATTTTATTGCTGCATAAATGCATTTGGGGTACATTTTATGAGTGGTGTTGAATTCATTGATTGTGTGTTTAGATGTCGCGGTGGTAAACGCGAAGTCGTTTATTTCCAAACAACGAAGTTCTTGAGCGGCTGAAATAACTTGTTGGTTGAGGCTCGGGTGGCACTTCGGGTTCTTCACCACTCATATCGACATCATCGACGTCTCGTACTATCGGATGGATAAGTTGAAGTGCAAATGCTTCTGGCATTACAGGATTGAATTCAATGTTCGTAACGTCGGTAGAAACAAGAATGTTACCTGAAATGTAAACAAAAAAAGGGTTATCAATAAATTTTATATAAAACCGAAAAATATATTTAAAAAATGATGTATTTAACGCATATGTTAGGGGTGTTTTTTACCTCCATCTATTCGAACCAGTTTAACGCGCGCTGCGTATACGGTTATGTTTTCTAAAGATGATCTGCCAATCATGGTGGCTGTGGATGCTGGTATATGATACAAGATTATCTTTATGTGTTTTCCCCTGCGGGAGACAAAATTACAATGAGTTAATTCCAAGTCCATGTACGCATGTAAAGTATTTATAAACACTTACTGACAATCATGTAAAAGAAACGCGCACGATATCCGACCATTGGTAAAAAAAAAAAGCAGCCGTTCGACATGTTCCCAGCAACATCTATGATAGCGGTATTAATGAAAAGATATGGTTAAGCAAACGACATAGGCAAGTTATTAAATATATTATTTTTAATTAAAAAAAGTTATATAAAATAGTTGTACCAATCAACATTTGTCGCCTTGAGTGATCATTCAAGAGCCATGTGGGAGATATGACCAACGGGTATCTAGGAAACCAGGCATCTTCTGTATTCGTAGTATCGGCAAGGACGGTATGTATGTTGAATACTATAGCCCATCCATTGCGAACAAAGGTATAGTTGTCTAGTCGTGGAAAGTCATCGACGTCGTTGTAATCAATCTTGAAATTTTTCAGTGAAAATAGACCACCTTGTAGTTGTCGTCCCTGATAGGCAGTTATTAAAGTGGAGGGAATTACCGCCGTAATTTTGTGTCTCTAAAAAGAAATGGTTATTAGTAACGTCGGTAGAAACATATATAGTTAGGAATTATTAACATGGACAATTAACAATTACTTACAAATCTGTCAAGCAAAAACAAATACAGTTTGTTTTGTTTGTGGTCAAACCAAGTATATTCAACGCGCACGCATCTGCATTTATACCAGTACTGAGGTTTCCAGAGGTCTTGAAAGTTTTCAATCGTCTCGTATGGTCCAAAAGCCTTGCAAAAAAAAGAATGAAATAATTACATTAGAATAAATAACCCTGAAATACACACGCGTACTAATCAGTATGTGACATTATAGTATATTAGCAAATTGGTTATGAAACTTGTACCTCTAGAGCCTCAAAAGTTGAAGAGATTTTAGTTGTCTTTGTTGCTTACACGTAGCTAGTTGAAATATGTATAGTTATTTCAAGTTGGTATGACAATTTGACAATGGATTGTATATATATATATATTTGTTATGAACCGGACACTAAACATTAACGTGGAGCATATAGTGTGGCCTGAATTGTAGCTCCTTGTTTATGTATGGTCAAAAGTTGATTTCGGTTATAAATGGTTTTGGTATGGTCAAAATTTGATTTTCGGTTATAAATTAAACGGAAATTGTTTCTAGAAATTGTTGATATATAGCCTGTTATATATGCTTTTCGGTTATAAATTTTTGTATCCCAAAATGCTTTGCATGAATTGTAGATGGTTGTTTATGTATGGTCAAAAGTGGATTTTCGGTTAAAAAATGGTTTTGGTATGGTCAAAATTTGATTTTCGGTTATAAATTAAACGGCTTTTGTTTCTAGAAATTGTTGATATACAGCCCGTTATATATGCTTTTCGGTTATAAATGAGTTTGGTATAGTCAATTGTTGCTATAACTAAAGCGGTATAGTTAATGTTAGTGATAAATCGGTTGGAGTAACAGGTTAATAGGGGAAGTGTGGGTGGTTTTAAATAAAATGTAATGTAGAGCAAGTGGTTAACACATAGTCCTAAGTTAGGAGAGGTCCTGGGTTCGAATCTTAAAAGCTGCGATTTATTTTTTTTAAGGCAGAGAAGTAAGTAACAAAAGAGGAAAGCTCCTTAAAATTAAGTTTAAGGAGGTCCTTAAAAGTTGCCTAATGTGGTAGGCCTAAATGCATTATCTCTACTATATATAATGCATTTAGACCTTTCCCTAAATAGCAGGCTGAAAATTCAGCCAAAATCTTGCTATTTTTGGAATTTTATCCTTTTGCTAAAAAAATGCGGTAGCAAGGTTTCGAAACCGCAACCTGTTGTTTAAATACGAACGCTTGAACCACATGGCCAGGTCTCCATCTACGACATTTATCGAAACAAAATACTATTAAATGGACAAATTATACGCTTGTTCACAACTGAGTGGGCTTTATCCCACCAAAACAATTGAGTGGTCAAATCTTTTAGGCCCATCATTTAAATCGGACGCTTCACTCTACGGCAGTCAATAGTCATGGATGCTTCATTCGCCCGTTTGTTCATCCGCCTGTTCACATGCCCTCCTCGAACCCAACATTTCACAGGGATAGAACCGAGGAGCCATGGCCAGTCATTGATTCAAGTAAAGCCAATCATCTTCATGCGCCTCCTCGATTCTGCAATTTTCTTCTTCGATTTCTTCAAGAATGAGTATCCTTTCTTCACCATATAAATACAACATATCGATCTGAGGGTGCCTGTGTTATGTGATCAGGTTGTAGGTGAAGAAAAGAGAAGCTCCGGTTGCGGGGAAAATTGCCGGCGAAGAAGTCGAAAGACGCTAAGGATCCGAAAAACAGAAAAGGCCTGATAGAGCGTTCTTCGTCTTCATGTAAGTTTCTTAAATCTTAATTTCCACGAGATCTGTTTATATTTGCTTAATTGTTTGTTTAGGTGAAAAGAATGAAGAAATCTGTTCAATTTGTTGTTGATCTGTGACAATTTTGATTTAGGTGAAAAGAATGAAGAAATCTGTTCGGATACAATGTAAAAAAATCGCAACAACAAAGAATACAACAAATCGGTCTTTCTGGTGAGCGTCGTTTTCCGTTATCCCAACAAACTTTTGACCTTTTTATCCGGTTTCTCTAATGATACGTTTTTTTTGTTATAATGAAGGTGGGTAAAGCTATCGTGACAAATGGAAATCATAATCCGCTGCTGGGCGTATAATTTTCGTCAAAAATATCTATATTCATATACTTTTGCTTCAGTTCAAATAAAATTGATGTTCTATTTGTTTCTTAATTCAGGAGAAAACTCCCTTTGGTGCTAATGCAGTGAAAAGGAAATCTGAATACGATAAAACACTCCAGGCATACAACAAGAATCTGGAACATGAAATTTTCATTAGAAAAAAACAAATCTGAAAATTTTAAAATCTACACTTTTATGTTCTTAAATCTTAGGCTGAAGTGATGGATGTCTCTGAAGAAGAGGTAGAGGGGTAATCTGACAAGTGGCTCATGAGAATGAAGTAGATGATGATGATGATGATGATGATGATGATGATGATGATGATGATGATGACAGTGCAGGGTAATTCATCAATCATCCAAATTGAAACTTAATATGTATCTATTCAAATGCATAAGCTGATGATATCGCTCAAATTAAAAACATTGGATTATCATTGTTTTTTTAATAAAAAAATTGACATAATAGTGTCTCGGGTAACTCAAACCATTTCGACCCACAAATAAATTTGACAATATTTTTGGCTCTTAATGCAGGTCTTGTGTTATGTTAGACAAATAGCCCAAAAGTTGTATATGGACTTGGAAGATAGTGAACTGTTTTGCGTACTTTACGTTAAAAATTAATCATGTAATTCTTTGGTAGAGTCATTTGGCAGAGTAGGTAACTGAGTATACTGGGGCATTTCTGGTTTATGAATCTTTGGCAAGTCCGGTAAATTAATCAAGATGGTTTCTTGCTTCTGCTCTAAGGTTGCTGGTTCTCATTGACGTGTGTGTGATGATCAACAATAGTATGACATATGAAGGGTATTTGTGAGGCAACATTGCGATGAAAATGAATGTTGTAGGGAAGTTTTGATGATAAACCTTTGAATTAATTGCTTTCTTTTATATATGAATTAATATGCTAAATACCATATGTTATCAGTTTTATCTTTAAAAGTCAAATTTAAAGTTGGTATAAAGAATTGCTTCATTTGTTGCAAGTAATAGTTTCAATCATGTATCATCTGGACCATCCTTGGCTTGACTTGGGTAGACTTATGTTGACTGGTCACCACTAGCAACCATCGCTACCTCCACTAGCACAAACCAATTTGTTATTGCAAAATATAGTCACAGGGTACCCGCCGCCGCATTGCGCGGGTACCTGCTAGTATATTAGTAAGATATGACCAAAAAAAAATTTACCATATAACTACAAACCGCACAAACTACAAAGCCTTTATAAAAATTATGTAAATAGAATGGTGATAGGGACATGATGTTTATATGATTATAAAATCTACAATAAATTTTGAAACCAAAAACTATAACACATGAATATACAATCCATAGAATTAATATTCGTTTGATGATAATTTCTGTACAATAAATTTATAATGACCAACAAAAAATAAATACCACCATTAACATCATCATCATCTCCATCTTTAAAAGACTGGTTAAAAGGATTTTCATCGAAAAATACAATCTGGTGTATGTCTTTTATATCGGTGCAGTTCTGTTGAATGGAATCTTCTTCACTATAACTAGAGGTCGACAATGTACGGTTGTGGTATTGGAGAAGAAGATACCAATCGTGTGATGCTGGGGATAATGATTCTAAAATTAATATAAAAAGAAAATTGGTAATATGGAAACTAACTTGGCATAAATTAAGGTGGTGATTTGAATTGACTGGTTACCTTAGATTAATTGAAAATGCCAATTTCCTATAATGCCCTTTGGGTATTTAAAAGATTTAAATAAATTAAAAACATTTATCTTTAATATGATTGGTCTAGAATAGTTCTGAAAGTTCTGTAGATAATATGGGTTCTGTAGATATATATATATATATATATATATATATATATATATATATATATATATATATATATATATATATATATATATATATATATATATATATACTAGCTACAAAATCCGCCCGATGGGCTGGTATGCTGTAAATTTTAGTATGTAGAAAAATGTCCAAAAACTTTATATACTTCTAAATGACATAATAATCGATAGATGTGATGATGATTTTGTACAAAAAAACGGATTTGAAGAAATGTTACATATAAATGTTACATATAGTTATTTGTTTCCTTCGCTGATTGATCTTTTAAATATTTATTTGTTTCCTTGTATATAGGATCTTTTAAATAGTTATTTGTATGTACGATCTTTTAAATAGTTATTTGTTTCCTTGTATGTAGGAAACCGTATATGGAGCATATGAATGTAGACCGTAAGCCGTACCAGATTCGTTTGCCGTATATGGAGCATATGAATATAGACCGTAAGCCGTACCAGATTCGTTTGCCGTATATGGAGCATATGAATATGAATGTAGACCGTAAGCCGTACCAGATTTGTTTGTATTAGTGCAAATGACGTGGACCAATCAGGGAATTCCAAGTGGCATTATGGACGAATAGGAATGCTTGGAATTGCCATGGTGTCAAACCCTATTCAAATTTAGGCCTCATATATAGGGTAGGATATATATATATATATATATATATATATATATATATATATATATATATATATATATATATATATATATATATATATATATATATATATATATATATATATATATATATATATATATATATATATATATATATATATATATATATATATATATATATATATATATATATATATATATATATATATATATATATATAAAATTTATTTCTTTAAAACCTTATAACATTCTAGTAAGAATATCACACCTAGTTTATACATATGTATAATAACTTAGACTAATTAAAATACGTACAAACTATTTTATCTTTTAAAATCATTCTTCTTTTAAATATTTAAAAAATTCCGAAATATATATATATTTAATATAAATACATCTTTTTAATTTTAAGACTTTAAAATCGACACTTCTTTTTAATCATTAATTAACTTTAATTAATTAACCCCAATCTTATTCTTGATCAATTAAAACTAGGTTTTAACTTTCTTGATAAAAACATCTTTTAAAGATTAATCCTAATCAATCCTATTCAAACAATTATCTTTGTTTAAATTCTAGGATAGATTATAACTTCAATAGATTTATTTAAACTTATTAAATTAAACCTTTTAGACAATAAAAAAAACTTTGTCTAAATTTCTAGGTTTAAAGATATAGTTTTTAACAAATTTATTAAAACAAAAATTAAACCTTTTAAACATGAACTTGTTTAATTATACTAGGTTTCAGATTATGTTTTTAGTTAATCCTCTTAACCAATTAAACTAGACTAGTTTAATGTTCTTGGTCCTAGGTTACTTCTAGGGTTTCGAAAATTCTTAAGCCTAAGAAGCTATTTCACCAATTAAACTAAGCAAGTTTAACAAACTTGGTGTTCAAGTTTCTCCTAAATTTTCAAAAATCTTGGGAGAAAAGTAAAGAATCCTTTTGACCAATTAAACTAAACAAGTTTAATAATCTTGGTCCTAGATTTCGAAAATCAAGGGGAAAAAGGAAAGAATCCTTTTGACCAAAAAGTTTAACATTCTTGGTCCTAGGGTTCTTCTATTTTCGAAAATTCCAAGGGAGGGGATATATTTCGTTTGACCAATTAAACTAAACAAGTTTAATGTTCTTGGTCCTAAGGTTCTTTGGTGATTTCGAAAATTCTAGGGTTAGAATCTTTTTGACCAATTAAACTAAACAAGTTTAATATTCTTGGTCCTAGGGTTCTTGCCCTTTTCGAAAAACACAAGGAAGAAAAAGAAGAAGGAACAAAAATTAAAAAAAAAACTTGGAAATTAAACAAACAAAAAAAACTTTGTTATTCTTGTTTAGATTTCTAAACCAACGCTCTGATACCACTACTGGGTTTCATAACACTGATCAACCCATTGAGTCGACCACCTAGTGTCTTGGTTTGAACCACACTGTCAAAGAACATGAGGTTGTTCTTGCCGGTTAAACCAACTAGCTAGTTTAATCCCTAAAAGCGGAACTGAGATTAAACTTAATCCTTAAACCCCCGAAAATTTTTATTATTGCATGACCTTTTCCTTGTCTCTAATTGAGGATATGTGTCGTTGACAAGCTTGATTAGGAGATATGAGACCGCTACCATGATCTTCTTTCTACCCATGACTTCGGGGACGAAGTCCATTTTAAGTGGAGTTGAGTTGTAACGCCCCGAAAATTTTATAATTAAATTTAATAAATTTTATTGTATGAAATTAAATTAACTTGATAATCTATATGCTTTTAATTAATGGTTAAAACGTCTCGTATTATTTGACATTAATTAAATTAGACATGTCGGGTTAACCTAATTAAGTAACTAGTAGTTATTATTATTAATTATTAATTATTTTATTTAGTTGGGTAAATAAATAGTTAGGCAGTTCGTTTTATTAGACGTTATCGTTTCTCGAGGCCCGGCCAATAGGCCAAGGGCCAAACTCCTAATCTAGATACTATAAGTTCTTGGGTCGTTGTATTTCTTTTTCTTTCTCTACTCGAGACCAGTTATATAAGGCCATGTTACTGCATCACAAAATTTGGTGGGCAATGGAAACACTTGGGCGACTAGCAGCACACGAGAAGAGGTAACTATCCAGCATGCCACACAACGAGTATTTAGGAGAAATCGGGTGGGCCATGGACCGACTTCCTTTCTTTTCCTTGGTGCTAGATCGAGCAGTATGCTTGTGGGCCAAAGCCTTTCTAGAAATCTCGGTGATTTAAAAGCCCGAGCACTTTACTAATCCACCCTAATTTCCCATAAACCCTTTTGGCCAATCCAAGAACATTCCATACGATCTTTTCTTGAGCAGTAAGTGAGCGTCTCTCGTTGCACTTCCTCGTTCCAATTGTCGATCAAGAGAGCGAGCAAATCTAGGAGTGAAGGCATGAGGTAACCTTTGCTTCTTCCGTTTCTTTAATTCTTCACTCGGTTATTGGCATTGATTTGAGTTCTTTTTTCTTGCTTCCTGTTCGGGCGATTGGGACCAAGCAGAATTCTTGAGCAAGCAGAATTCTCGAGCAAGCAGAAGCGAGGATCACTGAGTGTAAAACCCAGAGTATCGAGAAGGGTATCGGGAGAATATTGAAACTAGGTATTGATTTCCGTCCTCCCTTAGAGTATAACTATCTGTGATTGTTGTAGGTTTGCGGTTTAAAGGTTGTTGTTGTTGCTCTATCTATAAATTCGTGTTGCTTTAAGGTCTCGGGTTGTCTCGGTGGTTTGGGGTTATCTTGATCTTATGTTAAAAAAAAAAAAAAAAAAAAACGGGAATTTTGCAACCGAAGGAATTTTTGTAACTCAGTGTTAGAAACCTGTTACAACTGGAGAAAATGAGTTTCAAACTGTCGGGTTTTCGCGTTGGGGTGCTCGGGTTGTTAAAATGGAGACTTGTACATAATATACTATTCTGGCAGATTCTGCCCTTTCGTTCTCGTCCGATTTTAACCTGTTTAGAATAAGTTTTTGAACTTTTGGCCCGTGCTGGGACCTTGATTTCTGAATTAGCTTTTCAATGCAGCAACCCTCTCGTCAATCCGAATTAGGGTTCAAAAGTTATACCTGTTTTAATATGATGCTGTTAGGAAAATGACCTGTGCGACATGCCTGTCTTGCGACGCGGTTTTGGGACACTTAGAGTCTGTTTTGGCCAGTGACCGTCTCACAGAGATTTGTATTTCTGGTTGTCTACTTTTCATGTTAAAAATATGGGATATATCTACTGCACAGTTTAAGAGTTATAGCAGTTTCCGTGAGACCGACGGGTGCTGCCAGTTTTCTAAATTGAGTCCTTAGAACGGATTGTAATTCGGGTTTCATTTTTATGCTTTTAGGATCATCTAGGAATAACCGAGTAGCGCTTTAGAGTATTGAGGATCCTTTGGAGCTTACGTTTATCGAGGTGAGTATTCTCACCGTGTATTCAGTTATAACGATACGTGCATGACTCATATGGTTAACTGTTGATCTGTTGTACTTTCTGTGTGTTGATCTGTTATCTGGATGACTATTTTTTTTTACATACCACTGATCTGAGACGGACGTGCCGAGTATCTGAGCCGGTACCAAGTCATTTTGTGCTACCAAGTGATAGGGCTATCTGTGTGATTTATGTTAGGAGTTGAAAACATAAAAATAATTAATAAATCTCAGTGGAAATTCTGTGTGGTGGCCTGAGTGCCAAATTCTGTGTGGGCCCTTGTGGCAAATTCTGTGTGGGCCCTTGTGGCAAATTCTGTGTGGGCCCTTGTGGCATTTTAGTGTAAGGAGAGGCGAGGTTGATCTCTCGACTCGAGTTACACAAGCGCGATATATAAATTTAAAAGATACAAAAACTGAGAAATTAACTTAGTGGTAAATGATTAGGAGTTCACCTGTGTGCCCTCATGTATTGTATGTTGTAGTTGTTTGCATTTTGAGTTTATTCACTCAGCTTCCCCGCTGACCCAAAAAAAACTCCCTCCCATTTTCAGGTACTAGCAAAGGAAAAGAGAAGGTGGACGGTTGACTGTTGTACTACTTCTGAGTGCTGATGTGAAACGTTTTTATTATTTTAAAACTATGAATTTTATTCAAGACATTTCCGCATTAAATACATTTTTAAATCAAACAATTATTTTGGGGATTATTTATGGGACCTTTTTGATTATAATTTTGTACTTAAAAATTTTAAAAATCTTGTAAATTTTAGGGTGTTACAAGTTGGTATCAGAGCACTGACTTGAGGGATTTGGGTTCGCAAGGGGCGAATTCAAACTCAAGTTGAAATATTTTTTTTGAAAAGAGTAAAACAGTTTCTAAGAGAAGTTTCACATCAAACGTACAGCATGTCACGTCGACCTCTCGCTTCCTACTGCCGGTAATATTTTAGTGTATTAATTATTTGAGATTTTGCTATATTCTTAGTGTAGACGAGTAGCGTATTCTGAAAATTTTCAGCTTATTCCCTGAGACAATTACCTGTGAATTGTATGGATAAACATATATGTATATAAATATACTAATACAAGATTCTATAATTATGAGTACTATTTAGAGCTTAATTTGAGCATAGTTTTGGTTTTAATTTATTAGAGTTCTAAATATTTATATATACAAAAGCATACAATGAAGAAATGTGAAATTATAAATTTCAATGAGAAAGTAATAAAAGTTTCAATTTAGAGAAACACCTTATAGAGTTGAAGTGAGATTTCATAAATTCTGAGACAATTTAACCAAAAGTGTAATAAATGGATATAAACTGAGGATATAAAATCCCATAAATTATTTTATGAGAACATGTTATGGGTAAACAAGAAATGAAGAATAATGAATTTGTCACATTGAGAAAATATTAAAATCTTACATTTTGGGAAAGCACTTAATAAAAAGAGTTATTGAAATGAGTAAACTGTGAAACGAGGAAATAAAATATATTTATATTATCAACTAATTTAAAGAATATTTTTATGATGGTTTATCAAGTGGAGTAAAGTGAAAATACCGTGAACATATTTTTTTGTTGTGTTAAAACTTCAGTTGGTTTAATCATGTTTTTAAATGTTAAATTATCATTTGAGATTTTATTTAGTGAAATTTTTTCAGTTATTCATCAAATTTATAATTTGTGAAAATTTTAGAATTTCGGGTGTTATAAAATCTTGGGTCAATTAAAAAGGAAAATGTTTTTATAAAGAGATGAAACACGAGTATTGAGGAAAAATCATGCTAGGAAATAATAAACTGAGATTTATTAAATTGAGATCAAATAAGAAAACCCTTAAAGTATGTGATTTAAAAAGCTGAGTATGAAAATCCTTCAATTTTTCTTTATGTGATTAATGAGTTCAATGAAGAATTATTAAATTAACGCAAAGATATTGAATAAACTATATAAGTTTGTTATATTAATTCATCGAGAATTTCCGAGCTGAATTAAAGATAAGTTATTCAAATTTAATTTATTAAAAGTGAACTAAAGGGGAACTATCATCATTAATTCGGTGGTGATCTATTTAAAACGAATTAAAAGAGTTTAGGAGCTATATTATGTTCTGAGTTTAAGTGTTGAAAGCATAATAAAATATTTTGGATGAGTGCCTTTTGCTGAGTGCCTTTTTGCTGAGTGCCTTTTGCTGAGTGCATTTCTGAGTAATGTTTATAAGATTTTGAGTAATTTATCGGATATGAAAGTAAAATTTTCTTCCTTTTTAGTGTGATTTGTTGGTGGATTTATGTGTGGGAAGTTGTGAACTTTGGGATTGACCCATGACCAAACAAAGGTAGGTGTCGAAAGTAATAGAGGGCCCATATTACCGTACACACAGGACTGTTGGTTGGTTATGGGGAGATTTCGAGGGGAACGATAGACCAATGCTTGTTATTGTGAATTTGGTATGTGTATCCTAATTGCTTGGGTGATTATATATTTCTTTGCTCTATTTGGTAGAGAATGTTAGTTCCAAACTCGAGGACGAGTTTTTCTCCAAGTGGGATTGAGTAGGGAAATTGGCAAGAAATAGTTATCATTAACTACTATTTATAAAGATTATGAGCATGATGCTTATGCATAGAGATTTTTTCTGGGTAAAGAAGTCAAAGTGTGAAATCTAGAGAATATAATTGATCAGAGAATTTATAAGAGTAATTATCGAACTGAGTAATTGAGAATAATTAAAGTCATTTCGCAGGGTAATTATAGAGTTTATAAAATTGATAACCGAGATTAATTGGTTAAGCAAAATTGTGCAAATGAGAAGTATGAAGTACCGTAATTATATACAAAATAAGATAAGTATACTTGTTCCTGTGCGATTATAATGAGTGATGAATTATTAAATTAAAGTGATTGGAATTTATTAATGAGTCGGATTTGAGGAAACCGCTATAATGAAATTTTGAAGAAATGAGTTAAAATGAGGTCGTTAAAATGAGTTGATAAAGAATTATTAAAACAAATGAGAAAATTTTATGTTGATTGAGTATGGAGTACAATGTTGAGTTTATAAGGAAATTAATAAACCGAGTTAAGTGATCAAATTACTTAAAATAAATTATTAAAACGAGCTTAAATGAGAAAATTTCATGTAGATTGTTTACCGAGAAATTTTGAGTTATAAGAGAAAAGTTTTAAATTAACGGGAAGTTTTTATTTAAAATTTTGGTGTTATTAATTTTTTTTTATGAGAAAACATTATTTATGAGTAATTATTAATTTGAGTTAAGGGAATTATCAAATGAATTTTTTTTTTTTTACTAAAATGAGTTATAAGAGAAAAGTTTTAAATTAACGGGAAGTTTTTATTTAAAATTTTGGTGTTATAAAAATTTTTTTATGAGAAAACATTATTTATGAGTAATTATTAATTTGAGTTAAGGGAATTATCAAATGAATTTTTTTTTTTTTTTATCGAATGATGTATTGTATTATTTAGAATCATCAAATAATATACGTTATTATTAAGCTATTAAATGAGAATAAAGGGTAATTGGACATTGTATAAAGGAGGACTAATGGATTGATTCGTAAATCGAGTAATGAGAAATCAGTAAATTACGTGTATAGAATTTAATTGAATTTCCTTTATTAAAAAAGTGGACAATATTAGTTTAATGGGTATATATGGGGTCGAAATAATTAAAACAAAAAGTTACAAGTTGACTTGTGAGAAATCATTAAACGAGGTTTGAAAATAAGTTATTAGTATAGACTGTGATAAGTTAAAAGTTGAATTATGGAAATTTTAATCGAGTGTATTTGGGGTATATGCAAATGAGAAATTTGGCGAGATATATTTTATATTGAAATAATTCGTTCTAATTATTGGTACGTATATCTTAGTTATTAATCGAAGGTGACCGAGTATATGGGAGATGAATCGGATGTGTAATTATGCCTTTACATGATTATATACGAGAGTTATATGTGGTAGGTAACGCTGTTGCTGATAGATATTACTACCTTCTGAGTTACATTTCTGGGTTTATTTCGGAGTTAAAATTTCTGAGTTAAATTTCTGGGATTATACGTCTGAGATATATTCCGAGTTAGACTTCTGAGTTACATTCCTGAGTGACATTTATGAGTAAAGTGCATGAGTATTACTGAGTGATTTTGAATTCTATGTGCATTATATGTGAACTCTGTGTGAAGGGTACATTCCTTGTGAACAACGTGCCTGCTTTGGTGTTATTTGACAGTGGGGCGACCCACATATTCTTTTCTTATGCTTTAGCAAAACTATGGTCCCGTATAGTAGAGGACCCTTTTGAACCATTACGATAGAGAATTTCCAAAATGAGGTTTTGCCTGTTCTAAAATGTTTAACGATCATTCGCTTGAACCGTGTGGGAAGAAATTTCCCATAACCTTTATCCTTAACGCCATGAGAGAGAGCCATGTATGATTGCGAGGATGGAGCGGATGACCGAATACTACACCGAGAGTATCTGACATCATCAACAATCCGTAGCGAATCTCCAAGTGGAGTTGAATCGGAGATTCAACACAACGTTAACCGCTGGGTGCAGCAACTGTGTCTGACTACGAGAGCAAGAAGACGCCTTTAGCAGAGTATCATGGGTTATTATGTGCTTTTGTCGACATTCCTTTCCATCGCTAAACCGAGATCCTTATAGAGCCTTTCGATTTTTTTTTTCTTTTAGCCCTATCTTTTTGTGCCGTTAGAGACGGAAGATTTGACGAGTAGTTGCAACAGCTGGGGTTATTATGATCGTGTAAGCCGCCTTGAAGAGTCATTTTTATTATTGCATGACCTTTTCCTTGTCTCTAATTGAGGATGAGTGTCGTTGACAAGCTTGATTAGGAGATATGAGACCGCTACCCTGATCTTCTTTCTACCCATGACTTCGGGGACGAAGTCCATTTTAAGTGGAGTTGAGTTGTAACGCCCCGAAAATTTTATAGTTAAATTTAATAAATTTTATTGTATGAAATTAAATTAACTTGATAATCTATATGCTTTTAATTAATGGTTAAAACATCTCGTATTATTTGACATTAATTAAATTAGACATGTCGGGTTAACCTAATTAAGTAACTAGTAGTTATTATTATTAATTATTAATTCTTTTATTTAGTTGGGTAAATAAATAGTTAGGCAGTTCGTTTTCTTAGACGTTATCGTTTCTCGAGGCCCGGCCAATAGGCCAAGGGCCAAACTCCTAATCTAGATACTATAAGTTCTTGGGTCGTTGTATTTCTTTTTCTTTCTCTACTCGAGACCAGTTATATAAGGCCATGTTACTGCATCACAAAATTCGGTGGGCAATGGAAACACTTGGGCGACTAGCAGCACACGAGAAGAGGTAACTATCCAGCATGCCACACAACGAGTATTTAGGAGAAATCGGGTGGGCCATGGACCGACTTCCTTTCTTTTCCTTGGTGCTAGATCGAGCAGTATGCTTGTGGGCCAAAGCCTTTCTAGAAATCTCGGTGATTTAAAAGCCCGAGCACTTTACTAATCCACCCTAATTTCCCATAAACCCTTTTGGCCAATCCAAGAACATTCCATACGATCTTTTCTTGAGAAGTAAGTGAGCGTCTCTCGTTGCACTTCCTCGTTCCAATTGTCGATCAAGAGAGCGAGCAAATCTAGGAGTGAAGGCGTGAGGTAACCTTTGCTTCTTCCGTTTCTTTAATTCTTCACTCGGTTATTGGCATTGATTTGAGTTCTCTTTTCTTGCTTCCTGTTCGGACGATTGGGACCAAGCAGAATTCTTGAGCAAGCAGAATTCTCGAGCAAGCAGAAGCGAGGATCACTGAGTGTAAAACCCAGAGTATCGAGAAGGGTATCGGGAGAATATTGAAACTAGGTATTGATTTCCGTCCTCCCTTAGAGTATAACTATCTGTGATTGTTGTAGGTTTGCGGTTTAAAGGTTGTTGTTGTTGCTCTATCTGTAAATTCGTGTTGCTTTAAGGTCTCGGGTTGTCTCGGTGGTTTGGGGTTATCTTGATCTTATGTTAAAAAAAAAAAAAACGGGAATTTTGCAACCGAAGGGGAAACCGAACCCGTAGGGTTCTTGGTTTCCCCATTCACGAATTTTTGTAACTCAGTGTTAGAAACCTGTTACAACTGGAGAAAATGAGTTTCAAACTGTCGGGTTTTCGCGTTGGGGTGCTCGGGTTGTTAAAATGGAGACTTGTACATAAAATACTATTCTGGCAGATTCTGCCCTTTCGTTCTCGTCCGATTTTAACCTGTTTAGAATAAGTTTTTGAACTTTTGGCCCGTGCTGGGACCTTGATTTCTGAATTAGCTTTTCAATTCCGCAACCCTCTCGTCAATCCGAATTACGGTTCAAAAGTTATACCTGTTTTAATATGATGCTGTTAGGAAAATGACCTGTGCGACATGCCTGCCTTGCGACGCGGTTTTGGGACACTTAGAATCTGTTTTGGCCAGTGACCGTCTCACAGAGATTTGTAGTTCTGGTTGTCTACTTTTCATGGTAAAAATATGGGATAAATCTACTGCACAGTTTAAGAGTTATAGCAGTTTCCGTGAGACCGACGGGTGCTGCCAGTTTTCTAAATTGAGTCCTTAGAACGGATTGTAATTCGGGTTTCATTTTTATGTTTTTAGGATCATCTAGGAATAACCGAGCAGCGCTTTAGAGTATTGAGGATCCTTTGGAGCTTACGTTTATCGAGGTGAGTATTCTCACCGTGTATTCAGTTATAACGATACGTGCATGACTCATATGGTTAACTGTTGATCTGTTGTACTTTCTGTGTGTTGATCTGTTATCTGGATGACTGTTTTTTTTTTTACATACCACTGATCTGAGACGGACGTGCCGAGTATCTGAGCCGGTACCAAGTCATTTTGTGCTACCAAGTGATAGGGCTATCTGTGTGATTTATGTTAGGAGTTGAAAACATAAAAATAATTAATAAATCTCAGTGGAAATTCTGTGTGGTGGCCTGAGTGCCAAATTCTGTGTGGGCCCTTGTGGCAAATTCTGTGTGGGCCCTTGTGGCAAATTCTGTGTGGGCCCTTGTGGCATTTTAGTGTAAGGAGAGGCGAGGTTGATCTCTCGACTCGAGTTACACAAGCGCGCTATATAAATTTAAAAGATACAAAAACTGAGAAATTAACTTAGTGGTAAATGATTAGGAGTTCACCTGTGTGCCCTCATGTATTGTATGTTGTAGTTGTTTGCATTTTGAGTTTATTCACTCAGCTTCCCCGCTGACCCAAAAAAAACTCCCTCCGATTTTCAGGTACTAGCAAAGGAAAAGAGAAGGTGGACGGTTGACTGCTGTACTACTTCTGAGTGCTGATGTGAAACGTTTTTATTATTTTAAAACTATGAATTTTATTCAAGACATTTCCGCATTAAATACATTTTTAAATCAAACAATTATTTTGGGGATTATTTATGGGACCTTTTTGATTATAATTTTGTGCTTAAAAATTTTAAAAATCTTGTAAATTTTAGGGTGTTACAAATCTAGTAATAATTTAAACTTAACTTCATATTTAACTGATTCATAATGACTATTATGAATCGCTCATCTTCGTAGTATCATTACATATCTTGCTCGTATTGCATGCACTCACCGGTATGACCCTTAAGTGTTTCGTAGGCATTTATGTATCATCATAGGTTGCCTAACTGTGCACATAATTCTAACAGTTTTAGCCATGGAGGATAAAGGCCGAGAGAGAAGGCAGCTTTCAGGCTTGAGAACGGAACGAATGAGATTATTGTTCCTGTCATCGAGAATGAAGGAAACAGATCTCCACCAGTGAGATTAGCTTTTAGGAAGAAAGGGTTAATTTGGGAGGGGTAAAAATTTCTAAAAAGAGAGAAGGGTATACTTGTGTTTTTAGAAAAAATTGCTCTACATTTATAAAAAATTCTCTCTAAATATCACTTCCCTTAGGGCATGTTTGGCTATGCTTTTTGAAATGGCTTATTGACTTATTGGCTTTTTGAAAAGTCAAAATCAAGAAGTAAGGAGACTCTTACTTCTTGATTTTGGCTTTTTAAAAAGCCAATAAGTCAATAAGCCCTTTCAAAAAGCTTAGCCAAACATGTCCTTAGTACAATGAATCAAAGTTTATTAACACCACAAATAAAAAGAAATTGAAGGCAAAACAAGAGACCTAAAAATCCTTTTAACTCTAATACTTCCCCCGTATCACAAAAAGCGATACACTTTTTATAAACGGGTGTTTCATAATAAGTGATACATTTCAAATTTACCTTATTTGGCAAAAATATGGGACCCAACTTCCACTAACTATCCACTTTAATAAAATAAAATTACCCTTATACCCCTTACTTTTACTTTTAAAACTCATTAATATTACTTTATCTAAGAAAAGTGGGACCTAATATCGACTAACTATCCACTTTATTATATTTTAACTCATAGTTTAATCTTTTGCCTCAAAATTCTTGAAAGTTCAAATTTATCACTTATTGTGATACAGAGGAAGTATTAATTTAACATGGTATTCCTTATTGCTAAAATCTTCAAATCCCTTTTAACTATAATATTAGTTTAAACTGGTATACATTGTATCCGGCTAATTTTTTTATACTTCATCCTCATATCAACAAAATAATTGATATATGAAATCTATTTATTTTTTTGTAACCCCCATCCATTTATTAAGACACTTATTTTGATCAAATGAGTAAGAAGATAAATATTACGAGTAATATTTAGTAGAAAACAATAACACCTCTCTTTAAACTTTACATATTCAGTGAATTTAAATGAACTCAGCATTCCTCTTTAGGCTAGTGGGTATGAGTGTGGGATGTCGTGGTGTGGTCCTATGTGATATGCCACTATAGTGTGATCCAAATGGGAACACCCCTTCCCGACGTGGTCCAAAATTCTAGAGGGATTTGTGGCCACAACTCTGCAGGGGTGCGATTGTTGTTGGTAAATTACATAACAATATGATTTAAGTGTATTGGGATTATCGTGTTGACCAAATGTAATCTTAATAAATATTGAACAAGTAAGGGTGGTGCAGAGTGCACACATGTTTGAATGTATTATGATTAAAATACATTGGCTCAACGGAGGTCCCTGACTGAGATCGAGCTTGGAAATTATTTATTTGGGTTTATAATTCTTTATTAAAAACACATTAAAAACTTGAATTCTAAATTAAAACCCGGTTTTGATAGTTTTGGTCGGTTATGAGCAGTTTTGTAACCGCCTTTGGCACTTCTTGGTGGTTTCTCAATGATGGAATTAACCATCGTTTTGGTCACAAATTCTTTGTTCTTGCAAATTATAATTTTATCCGGTCAAAGATTTCGTAGTACTGACAAAATACTTTAATTTAAAATTATTTCACGACTTCACTATAATCCAAGCAAAACAAAATCAATACAAAATTCTAACAATTGTGAGACAGACTCATAAATTTGGTTCGGCCCCTTCATATTTAGGTAGATATGGTAGTATGTTTAGTATTTCTTTAAAATGTTGTGGTGATTAATCAAGGAATCCACCATGTGCATGAACTTGTTTTGGTACATAACTTTATAGGCGTAAAACAGAAAAAATAAATAAATATCCAAGGGGGTCTTTGTGATTGTTCATGAAACTATTTACATGCGTACTATATCTTTCTCAAAGTAGATAAGTAATTTGAAGAGTAGGTTACACAAAATATGGTCATTGCCGGTTTGTACAAGGTTGTAGATCCTTAACTATGATACTTGCTACACACATAATCCTTAAAATAAACGTCCGTAAAATATATATGTTAAAAGAGAAAGGATATTTAGTCCTATCATTTGATCCTACTCATAGTTACCAACTTGATAGGATGACATGTGTAATCCACTAATTATTTCTCTTAATATTATCCCTTAATTCTGACACATGTCTTCATCTAATGAGTAGAAATATGAAAATGATAGTACTAAATACCATTACTCATATTAAAATTTTCAACTGATATTTCCCCCTTATGGTCTCTAAGCTTAATTATATCGTAATTTTAGAGACCATAAGTAAATCTAAGAAGATGGTAAAATGTATTTTTTGAAAATTATTACACACACTTCTGTTTTCGGACTATTTGCGCTAAAACTTTTACAATTAAGAACTGTCAATGTAGTTTTCAATACTTAAGGGTCCAAATACATAAATGTTTAAGAACTAGAAGGACCGTTTAAGTAATATATCCTTGTTTGAATGAAAACTATTTATGACATGGTGAGATAGAGGACTTTTAATAACCGTACTTTTTAATTTTTGTATTTTAATTTTCGTATTTTTAATTATCGCACTTGTATTTATATTTAATCTTTATTAAATTATAAAACATTTTCCGCTTCCATAATTAGCAAGATTGAAAATTAAGCCAACACACTTGCTAATTATGGAATTAATCCTTTTCGGAAAAAAAAACCTTAGACAGGTTTTGAACTCACCACCTACGCGTTATATAACACGGACTTTACCGCTTGGCCAAGCCTCCGACTGCAGTTATTATCCTAAACTTCATTTACATATCTCTTAAAACGCGGATGAGGCCCACAGATTATAACATGCATGTCTGTTATTACTTATCAAACGGCCCATCAAGGATATTTTATTATGTTGGTTATCAACCGACCCATCGAATTATACCCATCTGTGATCTAGTTATCAGCTAGTTCGAGCACTGCCTCTTCATTATCACACCTTTTCTTTTTCCTTCTCCAACTTCTTCAATCTCTCCGAGGACATTAAATCTAGTCATCTCCATCCGGATGCTCATTTCTAGGGATGTTCACTATTCGATATAATCGGATTGCCCAAATGGACAATTTGGATTGAATTGTTTGGAGTGGTTTTTTGGGATTCTGGATCAGTTTGGACTTGAACCAAATTAATAGTTTGATTTTCGGACTGGATTTGGTTTTTATTGGGAAATCCGAACTGTCCGAAAAACCAAATAGTAATATACATACACATGGTGTGTGTGTTTGTATATCTATGATATTTTTGATTATTTACTCTTTATTTATATCTTTAATCCATTATTTAACCCAAATATACAAGCTAATAGCCCAACAATTCTAAATATCAATTAATTTAATTTGCTCATTTCGTAATTTCACACATAACCCTACCAAATATTCTTATCCTCCAGTTGCAGACGTGCACCTGCCTCAATAATATCAATACCTCAACAGAAGGCTATCTTTTCATAAAAAGAAATCGAATACAACAAATATCAATTGGTTGAGATCATTTTAGCAAGTACTGCCAGGGTACCCGCGCAATGCGGTGGCGGATACCCTATAAATATATTTTTGCGGCGAGTAAATGTTTGGTTACACGTTTTTCTAATAAATAATAAATGATAATTTAAATTTTGGTAAACGCTTTAAATTAGAGCATCGCGACGGTGTGCACCACATAACTACTAAAGGTTAAAAATATATTAACAAGCATAGTTGGTTACCTGTGCAATTCGTCAATCTCAAAAAGGGAGGAACATTGTGAACCATAAAATGCTTGTTTATGTACAGTAGAGATAAAGATATAACTAATTGATAACCATTTAGGGGTCGTTTGATTAGTCAGATTGAGTCAGAATCGAATTGAATCATAATCGGATTGAGTCAGAATCGGATTAAGTCAAAACTTCTAATTGAATCCATGTGTTTGATTAAATTGTTAGTTGAATATTCTAATTGATAAATAATGATCTTATTACCCTTCGCTTCTGTGCTAGATAAAATATATGTGTTTGATTAAATTGCTAAATAATTATAAATAATTACATAAAAATCATCATATAAAATTTAAAGCTAATATAAATCATTTAAAATCCAAATACGTTTTACCCTTTTGTTATAGTGCTAAATAAAATATATGTGGTTTATAAAATTGCTAAATAATTATAAAGTTGAAAATACTCATATATAATTTAAAGTACACATAAATCATATAAAATCAAAATACAAATGGTTCCAAACATACTAAAATCCAGCTATTAAATTATAACCTTTGTTGCTTCATTAATTGAACTAAACAACTCTCTTTGAATAATTAAACAAAAGAAAAATGAATGAAAAACTTGAATAGCTAAAAACAAATGAAAAAATAAAAACGAATAAAAAACTAGGTGGGTAGACCACTGATATGAAAATGACGTGTGTACTTATGTTAATGACGTGTGTACTTTTGTTAAACAATTGCATTAATTCCAATGCACTGATGGGTAGACCACTGGTATCTGACCATCAAATATGCTTTTGAAACGGTCACACAAGGAGATCAGACTGAGTCCCATCTCTTTTTCATTCCGACCGAATTAGGAGTTTAGGATGGACCGAATCAGCTGTCTGACCGAGTTATAATTTTTTTTTGTAAAACAAACAATCAGATTCGGACCGAGTCTGTAATTTGAGATTGAGTCTGAATTTTAAAGCCCAATCAAACAGGACCTAAATATCGTAAACATCTCCAAATGGAAGCTCAAAACACGGTTTTTCAAAACGTTATCAATTAAAGAGCTATATTCATCTCGATTCAAGACTGCCAAACATGTATCGTCAAAATCTTGTCAAAGCAAATCTCAAGAGGAATGAAGCTCATCTATAAAACTTATGAATATAATCACATAAATTTTTTTACAACCACCAACAAACCGATCAAATGTAATAACATTCTCCCCCTAATACTTAGAGAGCTACAATTCAGGGCATACAGGAACTAAATTACAACATAGGGGAGATCAAATAATAAAAGGCCAACTTCACGTTCAATCTTTAACCTCACCTAAATGGTTTAATCTTGTCTTCAAGTTCAAATATGCTCAAAAGTAGTTTCATCATTTCTTGTACTCTTTTCCGTAATTAATTTTAATGATACATTTTTGTATTTTCATATTTCTATACCTAATGTTTAATGTAAATTCTTCAATAATTATATAGGCAATGGAGCAAACTTCCTAAAGTGGTATTATATACATTGACAGCTCTTGACTCGCAAATGCACCTGCCACGGTAAGAAGTGTTCCTTTTTTTTATCTATTTTGTCAAACGGGTCAACCTGGTCACACTTAAGATATGCTCAAACGAGTCAAAAGACATCATTTTGACCCGTCAGCCCAATAACACATGTGGGCCCAATAGCAACCGAATAGACTAATGTGTCAGTTGGCCCAAAATACCAATACTCCAATTGTCAAATGAACAAATTTGGCTGATTTGACCCGTAGGTCCAAATTGACCCGTAGGTCCAAATTGACCCGTAGGTTTAATTTGACACGTACATCTAGGGGTGCTTATCGGGCCAAAACCGAACCGAACCGAACCGAACCGATAGAACCGATAACCGATAACGATGAATTTTCAAAACCGAAGCCGAACCGATAACATGTTATCGGTTTCGGTTCGTTTCGGTTCGGTCCGGTTTCGGTTCGGTTATTTTAGGCCAAATGTTCTTCTTTTTCCGAAAACCGAACCGAACCGAACCGAACCGAACCGATAGAACCGATAACCGATAACGATGAATTTTCAAAACCGAAACCGAACTGATAACATGTTATCGGTTTCGGTTCGGTTCGGTTTCGGTCGGTTTTCGGTTCGGTTCGGTTTTTTCGGTCCAAATGCTCACCCCTACGTACATCCAGTTTGACCCGTTTGTTGGACCTGACTCGAGAGGCTGATTTCACCCTTTTGATACGGATATCATGTGGTAGGGGTGGCAATTCAGGTCGCGTTTGGGTTCACGGGTTCGGGTTCGGGTTCACGGGTTGGCGCGTCAGAAATGTTCAGCTTGAAACCAACGTGTTTATATTAACGGGTCAGATGTAACGACCGGGTCAAAATACCCGCCAATCAGAACTCACAACATTCCAATAACCATCTAATTACAATAAACCATTCAAATCCAATAATGATTATACAAAAGATAGCCAGCGAACCAAGATCTCGCTACATACCAACAATTACTATGGATACAAACCAACTAACTACAATCAAAATAAAAAAAAAATCCGCATACCTAAATGTATACCAGAGGTGAGATACCTCTCTCCGGTAATAATGATATCTTGGCGAAAAACAGAGTAGCGTGAGCACCTTTCCAGGCAGAATCTTGCGGCGGGAGGTGGCGGGCTCTACAGAACTCCGCTTGGGGCAATTCAACTTGGGGTTTTCTCAAAAATTCAGATACCTATATAATGGTACTGGTAGTGATATCCAAGGATTTACGATTCGATACAGATCAGAACGAAAAGAAACATAAAAACAAGAATAAAAAGAAAACAACGTCATGGGGCAGGACGGAAAAGAGCAGTTGTTGCCAGAAAGAGAGTTTTGATCTTTGCACTTATACTTATCCCTCATCTTTATATATATTTGAAAGGAGTTTTGCTATTAACTTTTATTGTTACATATATTTGGAATACGTTTTGCTTATTGAAAATAAACTTACACACAGTTTTCGTGCTTCTTGAGACGAGCTCAAACATGTATCTTGTCGAGTTAAGCTTAAACTCGTTTGGCATCCCTGTATCAACAACATACTTGCAATACAGTGATTTTTTTTGCCAATTATTATTTTTAGTTTTATGTTTTCTATCGATCATTAGATAATTGTTCATTATTTCGCTCTTTGGAACTAAAACAGCTTCAAATTGTATTCTATAAATTTAGACAAAGCAGTCATTGACATCCTTTATTTACTGCTTATGCATTTTGTTACATATGAAGCAAATATAAAGCAAAGCAAACACATTATTTTAGAGAAGTATCGAGTACCACCAAGATACAAAGCACACACATCTTTTGTCGTACATTAGGTCTTTTAAAACGTTCATTCATCATCATCATCATCGAGGCTCTTCAAAGTCCAGGATGGCTGCTTCTGGTAACCATGATTAAGACCACCAGAAGAGTGACCATAGTTATGGTTACCACCCCCATATCCGTGAAGTCCATTTGTCATCTTGTCAAAGGGGCTTGTAGCACCACCTCCATAGCCATGTTGACCCCCATGGCTATGGTTGTGTGGGCCCCCATAGCCCTGGCCTAGAGGGCCCGCATGGCCATGGCCGTTTGGGCTCCCATGGCTTTGGCCATATTGGCTTCCAAGGCTGTGGGAATTCCCATGACCGTGGCTTCCATGGCTCTGGCCGTATTGACTTCCATAGCCGTGGGAATTCCCATGGCCGTGACTTCCATGGCTATGTGAGTTTCCATAGCCATGTGAACTCCCATAGCCGCCGGTGGTGGGCTTCAGCGGAGCAACCATGCCACCGCCAGGGTAGTGGGCGGCTCCACTGCTATGGTAGTCACCACCAGTGGACCACCCAGATTGTTGTTGTTGAGCATGGCTTGATGAGTAACTCGAGAATGGAGATGAGTTTTCTCTTACATCTTGGTAGCTGCTGTAACTGCCATGCGGCCCTTGGTATGCCGAATAGTTGTTCTGGTGGTAGCCACCTGGGTAACGCTCGGTTTCAAGAACCATTTTTGTTAAATAAAAATGTGTTTCTTCAAATATAATCTTGTATTTGCTGATGGTTTTTCAATATGGTTACTAACCTATATATAGTGTTAATCCATGATTCCAAATAAGTCGAAAGATGCATTACGTCTCATGTGATGGGAATACCAGAACCCGATTCATCGGTGGTAATGGGCTGGGCATCAGGTGTTTGTACAACTTTATTCCCAAATGTAGTAATTTTAATGAACTCACTTATTTAGAACTTGTATTCACAATGTCATTTTCTAGGCATCTTATTCTATGTCATTCTCCAATATATGATGCATATGTTCTCATTCCTTATCATCCTTATATGCTATCTTGTATTATTGGTATTCTTTTCCTTCCACTTGTTTTCTTTTTCAATTATAACATTACCAGTCAATATTCGAATCGAAGTCAATGATGTGAAACTTGCATTCACCTGACGCACTTGTCAAATACGCGAATCTTTCTAGCGATTTCGTTTATCAATTTCTAACCTCACGCGAAATTCGACATGATACCAACATGAAAATAAACAGGTTAAACGGGTATATCTGACACGTTTATGTTTAAGGTTGAATGTTTCTGATCCGTCAACCCTCGAACCAGAACCTGCCATTAAAACGTAATTTGCGATCCGTAACATCCGTTCAACATGCTTCAAACATTTGTTTTGCTTAGACTGTTTAACTCGTTAGTAATATAACATAACCTAAACAAACTCATTCTTAAACCACCTCTAATCAGGACATAACAGTCTGATAGATCAGTTTGGTGGTGGTGTTTATGGTCCAAAAGATTGAAATAGAACCGTTGTATCATGTCCATCAGGCCTTTGGATCCGTTTATGGCCCAAAAAGTTTGGTCATTCGGTCTCCTTGCTTATATTTACTCATTTAATAAAATATAGTATTGCTAATTTGAAAATGTGCCAAATACATTATACATTATATATAGTAAAGACATGATTTATTAATAATTAAGAATTCACTCTAATTTATTTATAAATCATGTTCGATAAACAGTTCTTGTGTAATCTCATTTGAGCAAATGGAAACAATAATCAATACAAACATGATAGGTAAATCTATATTATCATAAACACAATGACAACAAAATCGTAAATTCTGACATTTTAAAATAACACCGGGTACAATTTTCAAGCGTATAAATACAAAAAACAGTCAAAATTATCATAAAGTTGTACCCAATGGTGTTAATTTCATAGGGATTGCATCAATGTTACCAGAATCCACATTTACTTGTAACATCAGTCTCAAACCAATTTTACAGTGAATCCCTTGGCCTAAATGTTCCTTGTTTAGTGTCAGCATTTACTATGTTTGTTAATACCTCTTCCAACGAAATAATGCATTGCCAATAGCAAGAACAATCAATATTATATCACAGAATTTTAATGACATAACTATTTATAAAACCAAAATATATAATCATAATAACCGTTTTGTGCAGCTCTGCCATACGACCCGTTTGCATTAATACCCAAATTTGGACATGTTACTTTTACAGCTGCAATAGCAGTTGTTCCTTTAGGAAGCACGCCATTCGAGTTCCCTTTAGTTGAGTCAACAGTCCAAGCTTGGTCAACAGCTGTAAGTGCAGTGTTTAAAATTGCAAAATTACATACTTCCATAAATCATGTTTTATGACTTATGAGCATCACACCTTACAAAATTTTACAAATTATCTTTTACAATTTTACATTGTCTTTACATAAGACAACCCATTAATTACCCAAAAAATTGCACCTACATTTTTAATAAACAATATCTACAACAATCAAAGGAAACAAAAAAGAAATCTTTCCATTTGATGATTTTCGCATAATCCTTGGTTTAATTATATATATTGGGAGGTTTATGGCTTATAAAATTTACCCAAATGGGTTAAAAGAGGGTACACCGTATAATATGCTTTGTTGATGCTATTTTATGACATTTATCCTTTATGTATGAGTACAGATCAAGCAATAGTAGAAAGATAGAAACAATTGAAACCCATATGCTTACTTGTTGAACTGCAAGTGAATCATTGAGATCAAATGGATTTGATGATTTGTGCTAGCCTGCTACAAAAAATAATAGTGAATTTAGTAATGTGAAATACGGGAAATGACGTAATGGAAGTTAATTGCAACAAACCAGTGGAAAGTTATATTGCATATTATATCCCATGCTAGGAGAGGAAAACTTATATTGCATTTCTGGTCCAAAAAGATGCCCAAATCTAGAAGCAAAAATCATTTTCTACTCCACCATATATAAAATAAATAAGCAAAATCAAATAGTAACTCTTCTAACATGAGAAAGATTGTTAAAAAGATTACCTTTAAATTGTTTAGGAGACGAAAAGAAAATCCCTTTGAATCGACAGCATAAGGATGGAATGACATTGGAGCCTCAGCTGTTTCCTTTAGTCTAACCTGGAAAATTGAAGTTTAAAAGTCCGTTAGCAGTTTCTAAAAAACATTATACAAACTTACTTAGGATTTATTTAAATGTGGTAAGAACTCCCAAATTCACATCACTGCAAGGGGAAAATGGATTTTAATCCATGTTTTGCCATCATAGAACAAAAAAATTATGCAGATACGTTATAATTAAAATGCTAAGAAGAGTAACTGCAAAAAATTTAATATACACACACATATCTTACCCTCTAACACTAAAACAAATATAGGGTATGGTGAAAGCTTTTTTAATGCAGCTTTTAAAAGAGAACCGATAGTATATTCTCCTGCAACTAAAAATATTCTTATTTCACCTCGATCAACTGCAGCTTGTCTTGAAGTGGAGAAATATTTTCTCACGGAAGATAAATAGTGTATTTTGAAGGAAGATATTTGCAGGGTGAATCGATTTACGATTCCCGATTTCTTGATTAATTGATGTCGACCTATGCAAATTGAAGGAACCGAGGAGGCTGTTGCGGTTGTGGGAGGAATGTAAATCGACGGGAGGGAATTTAGGTTAGAGGATGTATATATAGGAGCATGGGAATTCATATTAGAGGACAATCGACATATAGATAAGGAAGGACAGAATGAACAAGTTGGCTCTTTGTCGAGGCGTTAAGGGCATTCAATGTTGATCTATAGATCGCGAGTTCGAATCCTAGTATTCAGTTTTTTTTTAAACGGATTAATTCTTTAATTAGCAAGTGTGTTGGCTGAATTTTTCAACCTTACTAATTATGAAAGAGAGAGGTAAATTTTTTATAATATAGTAAAGATACACTTCCACGGTTCCACCTAGAAAGTATCACATTTTTGGTGCTATAAAAATAATCCATATCTAAAAATCAAATTTCAAACTTTTTCGAAAAAATGATACGTTATAAAATTGTCAAGATGTCACTAATAACTAGGTGGCAGTTGGCGTGTATGTCCACATCTCATTATTCTCAAGACCGTTAGAAATAAAGGGTCCTTTTTTTTTTTTTTTTTTGAACGGCAAAAAGTAGAACCGGAACGAGCTTCGGCAAGGCCATTACCCGCCCGGAACCCCCAACAAAAGAGACTATATCATAGAAAAAGCTAGCAAGGAGCTAGACCCAAAGTACAAACCGGAAATAAAAAATAAAAAACAATAAACAACACACCACACCTAACAACCCCACCAAACCAAATACATCAATTAAAAGACTGTTAAACCGAAAATGGCTCGGATAACCAAGGGCCCCATTCAAGATAACTCCATTTTGCCTTTGATCTATTTTTTATCCACAGAAAAGTTTGTGCTTGAACTTGATTGAACATCTCCTGTATACACCCGACTTTATGCTCAAACACGGCCTCGTTTCTGTATTTCCAAATGTGCCATAGTGCGGCCAAAACAGTAGTAAAAAATTGATCGGCCTTCACCTTCGATAAACCTGCCCGAAAGCTCCACTGGATCAACTGCTCCACTGAATGAATCTGCCCGAAATCGATCTGCCACCACCTGAAAAAACAGATCCAAAATTCGCGGATAATCCCGCACGACCAAAATGGATGACTATCGTCTTCAATTTGTCTCTCGCATAACCCGCACACCGCCGATTGGAGCAGAATTCCACGTTTTAACAAATTAAAACATGTGGGAAGCCTGTTGTGAAAGAATCTCCAAAAAAACACATTGACTCTAATCGGGGCTGATTTAGTCCAAGGCATAGCAGCCGTGATCGTGGTAGGCAACATTGTTTCTTCGATAGCAATTCTCGCCGAAGATACTCTGAAAATACCATCACTTTCAAGTGCCCAAGACCACTCACCTAGACCCGTTTCCGAATTGAGACTCACCTGAAACCAAAAGTCGATTGGTATATTAATTTTGTTAAGTTGATCAAGAAATAAAGGGTCCTACGTGGAAGAAATAACCTTGGGTTGCTACAAAAATTAAAGAACGCTTTCAATATGTAAACCGTAAATAAGAAATGAAAGACATTATCAATGCTGCAATTAATGTGACAAACTTCCGTTAAGAAACTTTGTCCAAACTCGGATCAATTGCTTCGCCAAACGCCAAACGCCAATGATGGCCAACCTAGCTGATCTGAGGCACTGGATTTATACCTATGTGGGTTGCAGGTCGTGAGTTCGAATCCCTCTGCGAGCGTTGTATTACCGTAATTTAACTCATACCTCACACGGGCACATATGGGGAATTTTCCTTAGAAATCCCTTTGGGGGCTAGGTTTGCCCGCTTATGCGGAGCTCGAACTCGGGGTGCTCGCTGAAAAATTGCGAGTAGGCTTCCGTTATTTCATTTGCCGTTTCCAAAAAAATTGCTTCGCCAAACACTAGTATACAACGTTTTATGTTTAAAAGGTTGTTTATGATTTTGTTTCGAACTGGATGGATTAACCGTGAACCGGGTCGAACCGGATAACTAAACTCATTGTGAACTGGTTTTTTTTCTTTTAGTCTCTTTCTTTTTTTTCTTTTTTTATTAAAGTGAATATTTGGTATTATTTTTTATAAATTCGGAATTCTATTTATTTTTTTATATGTTTTTAAACTTTAAAATCAACAATTAATTCTTTAGCTTTTTTTTAATAGTATTCTTTTTGTGTTTTTTAAGACTTTTTAGCATTTTTATATCTTTTAAATAATTAATTTATCATAAATAATAAATAATATTACAATTCAATTCAACGGTTAATTTAACTGTTCTGATCTGTTCGATCGTTTAGGACATCGACAGATACAGTTTAAAAACCAACTTTAAAAAGATAAACACTCTGCCCCCCCCCCCCCCCCCCCCGCCGGCCTCACGCCACTAAGTTTCTTGTCCCCGGTGTCGGTTCATTCGCCGGTGCCGGATCTGGTCAAAAGCATTCCTTCGTCATGTCTCGTTCCAAAGATTCAGGGGATTGGAACACCGTTCATAGGAGGAATCGACAAAGAAACTCGGTGTCAACTTCCTTCTATATTGGTAATATCCCAGATGAGGCCACCGCTGAAGACCTCAAAAAGTTATTTGTGGGCTTTGGTAGATTGGTGGATGCATACATACCCAAGAAGAGAGATAAGGATGGTATGACGTTTGGTTTCGTCAGATTTTCTGGGATCAAAGATGCAAAGAAGTTTATGGCTGCCTTTGGTAAGATTACACTAGGTAGTAATATACTAACGGTGAATGTTGCAAGATTCCAAAGGGCCGGAGATGGACCCCTGCACGGCGGCGCTACATCGGTTAGGAGACCCCCCCCCCCACCACCGTCCTCCGCCTGGAACCGTTCGGGTTCTAGGTCATTTGCAAATGTGGTTAGCGGTACGCATGGGTATGCGGCAGATAATCAAATGCGTATTACTCTCACGCCTTCCGCTGAGATCGATACGACACTGTTTGATTCCTTCCTCTTTGGTGAAGCTATCAATGTGGACGCTCTTTTGGCTATCCCATCTCTGATGCGTGAACTGGATATTGCACATGGTAGGGTCTTCTACTATGGGGGGCTCTGTGCGCTCATCTTTGACAATAAGGCAGACGCAAGCTCCTTTCTGGATAATGATTTAGTCTGGAACCATTGGTTTCTTTGGTTGAAGCGTGGTGATTCCATCACACAGTGGAATTTCGAAAGACTAGTGGTCGTAAAAATCATTGGTCTACCACTTCAGTTTAGAACTCGTGAAAACTTCGATAAAATTATCTCCAAATCAGGAAAAATGGTGGATGTGGGTGACGATATTTGATATATGGAAGGCTGACGACCTCTCGTGTGTTAAAGTGCTTATGATCTCTAATCAGAAAACTAAAATTAACGATAACATTATTGTTGATTACGGTGTTGGCAAAACAATTTCCATTGGTATGGTTGAAGACGAAGGAGGTTGCTCTCCCATTGTAGACGAAGATGGCAGATTCTATAATGATAAAAGTGATGACGCGTCCATTGGTGTCTCAGATACATGGGGTTCGAATGACGACGTCGTTAATCCTGTTGGTTCTCCGGCTGTGGCGGTGCCGGAAGCTGAGATGGAGGTGGTAGAATCTCCGAAGCCGCCGATTGAACCACCCTTGCATGGGGATGTCCAATCACCTCCTGCATTAAACATTACTGGGAAAGTGGAACCGTCCCCATTTATTTTTAAGTCCCCCATGCCCCACGTGCAGCCGACTGTTGGTCCCAATGACAATCATTTGAACTTTAACTCTAAGCTTTTTGGGTCTGGGTGTTTTGGGCCTTTCCCACTTGGGCCGGTTAATAAGAAAGGTAGGATATTACCAAATTCCTTTGGGCCCAGAATTGATAACGACGAGGATCTGGAGCCGGAGAATAGTCCCGTTGGGCTTGAAGTAAAGAAAAGAAGATTGGCCTCAAATTCTAAAAGAGACCTAAATCATAATGAAGGTTTCGATATCCTACAAACGGCGAACTCATCCTTGGTGGTTCCTGATACGCCTTTACCCAGATCGGACGGCCAGGTTAACCAAAACCCTCATGGGTTAAACGAGTTTGCCAGGACAGTTGAAATTGGTAAGATGATGGGTATCGAGATGGAAGTGGGCAATGAAATCCTAAATGACGTTTTGGGGAACATGGCTGCACGTAACGTTCCTCAATGAATTGCCTTTCCTTAAATGTCAGGGGCCTTGGTGAGGATCATAAGCAGCGTTGGGTCAAGAACCTGTGCGCTACTCACCGAATTTATGTCGCGGGTTTAACCTACGTTTTGATATCAGTAGATGTTGGCCTAACAACAACTTTGGCTTTGAAATTGTTGAAGTGACTGGCAGGTCTGGTGGGCTGCTTACTATCTGGGATAGTGATAATTTTGTTATGACAAACTCAATCAAATCGCGCAACTATCTGATTGTCTTTGGCAATTTTGCGGGTAATAATAGTGATTTGGCTATTATTAACATCTACGCAGCACAGTCGGTGACTGATAAGAGGAGTTTATGGGGGGAATTAGCCGCGCTTATGTCATCTACAACGGCTAGTTGGTTGCTCATGGGGGATTTTAACGCTGTAAGAAATCATGGTGAGCGTCTAAACTCCATATTCTGTAGAACGACGGCGGATGACTTCAATCAGTTTATTCTCTCTAATGCCCTTCAAGATATTGGCATGGGGGAGCGAAGTTTACTTATTTCAGACAAGAGGACGGTGGGAAGCTGAGTAAATTAGATAGGATCCTGGTATGTAACAACTTTCTTAATTGCTACCCGGGATCGTCGGTGACTGCGCTATCATTTGACCTCTCCGATCACAGACCGATTGTACTATCTACATCCTTGGTTGACTTTGGACCTCACCCATTTAAATTCTTCAACTGATGGATCAGTCATGATGGATTTGAGGACATAGTGAAGCAGGCTTGGGCTGATTTTAGGGGATATGGGTGCCCCGATTCATTTCTTGCCGCCAAGTTGCGCTCGACAAAAGGTGCCTTGAAGAAATGGAGGGAGATTGAATTCCTTAAAGAAAAGGGTGAGCTTCGTGATTGCAAAAAGAAAGTAGATGATATTGATCAAGTGGCCGAATTAAGACCCCTGCTTGGTCATGAACTAACCACTCGCACAAACTGTATTAATCGTATTGTTGAATTACAGAAAATTGAAACGCTCGACATTAAGCAAAAAGCGAGAATCAGGTGGCTTGTTGATGGTGATGAGAACTCGAGATTTTTTCGCGGTCATGTTAAAGCAAGGGTAAATAGGAACCGAATGAACGGGCTCGTAATTAATGGGCTATGGGTGACCAACCCTGCGGAAATAAAAAATGAGGTCTTTAATTTCTTCTCTAATAAATTTGACGAAAAATGGCGTCTAAGGCCAATATTAAGGAATTCCAGATTCAAACAATTACCGGATCTATGGTGCAACTATCTAGATTCTGATTTTTCCATGGACGAGATTCGTCAGGCTGTTTGGTGTTGCGGGTCGGATAAGGCCCCGGGCCCGGACGGGTTCACATTTAAGTTCTTTAAATCTCAATGGGAACCGGTGAAAACGGACGTTATAAATTCGGTCAAACACTTTGAACAATGGGGCAGATTTTCGCAAGGATGTAACTCATCCTTTATTTCTCTGGCGGCCAAATGTAAAGATCCTCTCTCATTAAACGACTACCGGCCTATTAGTCTGATTGGTGCTATATACAAAATAATTGCAAAAACTCTTGCCATTAGATTAAAAAAATGCATTGGCTTGATTGTAGATGAGGCACAATCGGCTTACGTGGAAGGTAGGAGTATATTAGACGGCCCCCTTGTTGTTAATGAGCTTTGCTCGTGGGTTAAAAACAACGGGAACAAAATGCTTTTATTTAAAGTTGACTTTTCCAAGGCATTTGATTCAGTCAACTGGAACTTTCTTGATTCGGTCATGGAACAAATGAACTTCGGATCGAAGTGGAGAAGATGGATATCGGGATGTCTAGAATCGGCTAAGGCTTCCGTGCTTGTTAACGGTAGCCCAACCAAGGAGTTTTCCATGTCTAAAGGGGTGAGGCAAGGCGATCCATTGTCTCCTTTTCTCTTTATTTTAGCGATGGAGGGACTAAATGTTATGATGAAAACGGCGACGGCAACTGGTATCTTCGACAGAACTATTATTCCAAATACTAACGTGTACGTTTCACACTTATTTTATGCAGATGATGCCCTGTTTGTGGGGGAGTGGTGTAAGAAGAATATATCAAATCTGGCGAGAATCCTAAATTGCTTCCATGTGGTTTCGGGTTTAAAAGTAAATTATAACAAGTCTAGGGTGTTTGGTGTGGGAGTTGATAAAGAAGAAGTAGTTAGTTGGGCCGCCCCGTTGGGTTGCGAACCAGCTTCCTTACCATTCAATTATCTTGGAGTTCCCGTAGGTGACAATATGAAACGTAAAACGGTGTGGAAGCCTATTATCGAGAAATTTAGATCCAAACTATCGAGTTGGAAAGCTAACTTGTTGAGTTTTGGAGGCCGGATGACGCTGGCAAAAGCAGTTTTAGGAAGTCTTCCTACTTATTTTCTCTCCATTTATGCAGCTCCAATGGGGATTATAGAGGAGCTAGAAAAAATTCAAAGACAGTTCATTTGGAAGGGCTCGGTAGAAGAAAAAAAAAACAGTACACTGGATCTCTTGGCAGAAAATAAAAGATCCTAAAGAGGTGGGCGGTGCGGGCTTGGGCTCTCTTAGAAATCTGAATCTGGCCCTACTAGCTAAATGGTGGTGGAAACTAAGGTCCAGCCCACAATCCTTTTGGGCCCGTGTAATCAGAGGGCTTCACAATTTAGATCGAAAACCTCCATATTACCTCTCTAGTTCATATCAGAGAGGTGTATGGGCCGATATTGCAAAATCAAAAAAGGCATTGTGGAAACTAAACATCGACGTGAAAGACATAGTGTACACGGGTGATGACGGCCTTAATTGGAATTCGGAATTCGTGATCGATGGATTGTTTAGCGTTGCCAAGGTTCGTGGCAGACTCGACAAGGCGACACACCCGGTAAGCGAGATGGATTTTTGGTGGTCAAAAACAGTCCCTAAAAACGTTGTCTATTTCGTTTGGCGAGCTGTGCAAGGCAGAATACCATCGGCGACAGAACTAGCTAAACGTAACATCCTTACCGGCTCCTCTTCATGCTCTCACTGTTTTAATGTGGAGGAATGCGCGAACCACTTGCTTATTTCATGCCCATTAGCAAAGAACACGTTAGACTCGGTGTTTTATTGGTGTGGTATCGATGTAAGCACGAGCATGTTCGAGAATGTTAAAGATGTCATCGGGTTCGCCAGGAATCATGGGAATTGTCGGAAAAAAGAAGTGCTATTGGATATTGTTTATGGCTCGTTATGGTGCTTATGGAAGGCACGTAATAATAGAATATTCAACGACACCGCTTGCAATCACGGCGAGATCTTAGACTCAATCAAGTCATTGGTGTTTTGTTGGAGAAAGCATAGAGGTCGTTGTGCGGCAGTTAGTTGGGTGAATTGGAGTCTAAACCCGCTTACTTGTTAGTTGGGTATGTTTTGATTTTGTTTTTTTCCTTATGTTTTTGTCTGTTAGACTTTGTTGCTCTCTAACTTCTTGCTAGGGTTCTTTTTTAATTCATTTGCGGTTCCAAAAAAAAAACCAGAATTTATAACATTGCCAATTATAAATACAAGTTAAAGTTTCCAGCATTAAATAGAAACTCCAACTTTCAAATAATTTTGCAACTGAATCTAATAATACTTTCTAACCAAACCCAAAATTTGATACCAAACTACTCAATGATTAACAAAATACCAAACCATGAGCAATGAACCAAAAACAAAGAACCTAAACCAAAACCCATGTTTCAACTTTCACATAAACCAATTTTTAAGCCAATCATGCAAAAACAGAACATGTTTGCTGTCATTTTGCCAATTTCTTTAAGAATAAAATTTGCAGCTGTATATGTAGGACATGCCAGTCTTATTTCAAACAATAATATTGTCTAAAAAGACATCAGATTCTTCTTTATCCCAAGAATCATTCTTTCTTCAGCTTTTTCAAGGTTTTATTTTTATATTTATATATATTCATAGCTGTATATACACAAACAGTTGACATAAACAAAACAAAACAATCTCTATAAACTATAAAGAAATATATATATAGGTGAGAATGTGAGTTCCATTGAGAATTAATATATTAGGTGAGAATGTGAGAATAGATCTCAGCTCTCATCTCCTTCCAGCCCTCACGCGCGCGGTGGCATTTTTGTAATTAAGTCCAACTTTCCTCATGCGCGCGGTGGCATTTTTGTAATAAGTCCAACTTTTCTGTCCCACACGGGGTGGTATTTTTGTAATTAAGTCCAACTTTCTTTAATCATCGATGATTAAACTGGTGTAGTGTTTAATCATCAATTATTAAACTTTTGAGATTGTTTTTAATCATCGATGATTAAACCCAACCCCAAGTTTAATCGTTAATGATTAAACACATTATCAAGTTTAATCATCGATGATTAAAAGAGCATCTTATGATTATTACACACATAAAGTTTAATTATCGATGATTAAACACTACACTCAGTTTAATCATCGGTGATTAAACCCAAACTCAAGTTTAATCATCGATGATTAAACATATAGTCAAGTTTAATCATCGATGATTAAACACTACACTCAGTTTAATCATCGATGATTAAACCCAAACTCAAGTTTAATCATCGATGATTAAACATATAGTCAAGTTTAATCATCGATGATTAAAAGAGCATCTTATGATTATTACACAGATAAAGTTTACTCATCGATGATTAAACACTACACTCAGTTTAATCATCGATGATTAAACCCAAACTCAAGTTTAATCATCGATGATTAAACATATAGTCAAGATTAATCATCGATGATTAAACAGCATGTTATAGAGAATTAAGAATCTAAAAAACGGAGACAAGGTTAATCATCGATGATTAAAAAAAATGTCAAAGATTAATCATTAGTAGTTAAAGACCATTTTATAAAAAATTCAGACTAGTTCAATCATCGATGATTAAACCAAACTCAAGTTTAATCATCGATGATTAAACATATAGTCAAGATTAATCATCGATGATTAAAAACAATCTCAATAGTTTAATAATTGATGATTAAAACACTACACCCAGTTTAATCATCGATGATTAAAGAAAAGTTGGACGTAATTACAAAAATGCCACCGCGTGTGGGACAGAAAAGTTGGACTTAATTACAAAAATGCCACCGCGCGTCTTTTTGCCTAATTCTCACATTCTCACATAATATATCAATTCTTAATAGAACCCTCCCCTATATATATATATATATATGTGTATGATCAGCAGGACAAACCCCAAGTTGCAAATCATGAGTTAAAATATGTTTAACACAAAATTTGAATTATTATACAAAAAATAATTAAAATAAATTTGTGTCAAGATTCAAAATTTCCTAAAACCCAAATTGAAACCTCAAACTTTCTTGAATTACCACCTTCTTCAAAGGGGGATATATAATAGATTATGATAATGAATCTTGAAAATGTGTATCCCCAATTCAAAGAAACCTGAAAGGTTATGTACACTATCAACCCCAGAAATCAAACGTTTCCGAAGAAAGATCCTAGATTCGCCAAATATAAGCTCGAGTCAACTATCTTTTGGTCAAACCCGTAATGGGTTTCGTATAAAAACATCAAAGATCGAATCTTTACACCAAAAAGAACCAATCTTGGTTTCTTGATATTGATTTTACTCACTTTCCCTTACACAGTTTCCTGGTAAAAGAAACTTGTATTTATCAGCATTTTCTAGAAGATGAGCTGGAAGATGAACAGCTGAATACGAATGCGGGATGGGTCCCATTTTCCCGATTATTTCTTTAAACGTGTATTCTTCGGGTAACATATCGAATAAATCCGCACCTTTGCAAATTACTTTTTGAACACGTTTAGGGTTTAAAAACTTATTAAACCTCACTCTATCGAAATGACTATAAGCTTTCATCTTGAAAACAAACTCGCTGATGTGGCGAAAACAAAAGCTACAATGCCACCCGGCGTCCGCCAACACAACATCCGATTGTCGGTAATGAGCGTACCGTGTTTTTCCCGATTTATACCTATGAATCGATGCTCGCCAACTATTATTATCGAGAAAAAACTCAAACGAATATAAATAATTTTTTAACCGAAGATGAAGAACCGAAGGTATATCATCACACCATCTTAAAAGATTAATCGTATGCCCACTCGGTATTTCATCAACATCCGACATAATCAACAAATCATCATCTTGAATTCCCGCTTTTTTTAATAAATAATCCAACGCAAGCCGTTGATACGCTTCTTCAACAAACGGGTTTTCCCCTTTTCGGGATCTCCCGGGAATTTTCCCGTAAGTCAACCTCGGGTCAACGAATTTGAATTGATCACGAAGACTATCGAACACCAACGGTTTTGGTAATCCCGTGAATGTGGAGTTTGATTCAAGGAGTACAAATTCGGTTACATACGGGTACAATTCATGCCATCTTATTGTAAGTAGGTCAACTTCATTACTAAATAAAACCGCATCAAAAACGCGTCTTGGGAATTCGCGGGGCCCCCAACCGTGAAGCTTGCAAAGATTTTGCATCGAGACGTTTTCGTGATAATAATGTGGGATTTCGTGGAACGGTTTTGGTGGTGATTCCCATAATGGGCGTAAAAAGTATGAGATTTTTTGGCCGTGAACGTATAAACCGAGAATTACAGTTGGAACTAATACGAATAGGAACACGAGTGTTTTTAAGTCTAGACCACGAAGAATGCAACGAACTCTTGATATTGTTGATGATCTTCCTGAATCCTGTAAATGAATTGTATAATTTTGTTATCAAGATTGTGAAATTTACAAAAAGATTACATTTTTCTAATTTGGGCATAGACTTTTCAATTAAGCTATTAGCTATACATAAGAAGCTAGAAAGAATATTAAAAAGGGATCTCGAGAACATACTAGATGACTTGAAGTTTGCTGGCATCAAACTCCTTTTTGAATTCAAAGTTCACATCATGCATAAAATAAAACAGGATAAAATAAAAAATATATGCTTTTTTGCTTCTTTTTTTCAAGTTTTAGCAAAATTGATGCAAATATATTACAGAAAGAACCCTAATTATGACCAAATTAGGGCACTGTATAGAAAAATAGATTAAACCACCAACAATCGAACAATCTTCAATCTCAAAAAAAAACAAAAGGGAAACTGATTAATTAAATTACCTCATCACCGCAGATATCATCGGACTTTTTAGAACAATAAGCAGATCCACCTTCTGCCATCAAATAAACCTTATCTAGAAACTTGGACAAACTAATCATCGCCATTTCAAAGCCCTAATTTCCAGCACTCCAATCAAATAGTTCCGTTTCTTCACAATTTTGCTAAATTCAAATCACAAACACCATAAATTGGAGATTTGATGAGTCTAGATCGTTGAGATGGTGAATTATAAATTAAATTTTGGGAATAACGAATGAAACAAGAGATATTTGAAGAGCATAGGGGATATGGAAATACGCTGTCGTGACACGCAGTATGTGTGTGTGTTTAAAAAGTGTGTTTTGTGTGTGTGTGAAATTTCTGCCTGGTTTTAATGGATTGCAGTTGTGCTTGGTGAATATACACACTCTACAAGGAAGACGTTTCTCTTGTCTTCTACCCCACCTATGGCTGTCAAATCGTGCTATCATTTCGTGTTTCTGGATAACACGACACGACATGACACGAAAACGTTCAACACGAAAACGACACGACACGAAGTCGTGTTTTATTTTGTTAACACGAACACGACACGATTAAAAAACGATAACACGACAAACACGACAACACGAAATAAATAACAAATTTCTTACTTATTACATGCTAAAAACACGATAAACACGACAAACACGACAAAATCATAACTATCGTGTCAATTTCGTGTTAATCTTTGAACACGAACACGACACGACACGACTTCGTGTTTGTTTTACACAACACGAACACGACACGAACCCGAATTCAAATTTCAGTTTCGTCCCAATTTCATTTCGTTTCGTGTATTTTTGTCGTGTCGTGTCAGGTTTTGACAGCCCTAACCCCACCCTTCTTTTTTTTCTTTGCTATAAAGCCAGTAGGCACGGTAAGTAGGGTGTTAACGATTCGAGTCGAGTCGAGTCGAGTCGAGTCGAGTTGAGTTGTTGAGTCGAATATCAGGAAATTTGGGTTTGACTTGTTTATTAATTACTCGGCTCGAGCACGACTCGAGCTCGAATAAGCTTTTAAAATTGTGTTCGATATCGAGCTCGAATATTTATATGGTGTTCGAGTTCGAGCTCGATACTCATTTATAATCTCATATTTCTGGAAATGAACTAATTTACAAACTCGAAAAGCTCGTTAATTACTCGACTCGTTAACATCCCTATAATAATATATGTATATTCTTGTACATCTTGTATCAATACTTGTACTTATTATATACAACACTTGTTCGGCTCGTTAAGATCGGCTCACTAAGATCGTCTGGCTCGTTCGTCTCGAGATTACACGAGCTATCGAACGAGCGGAGTCTAGTATTAAATTATTGGGCTCGGCTCGTAAGATTAATCGAGTATTGTTTTATGTTCGAGCTCGACTCGAGATCGAATTAGTAAAGAACTCGAGTAGCTCGTTAGAAGCTCGACTCGCTAACACCCCTAGGCGCGGGTAGTACCGGATACTGTAAAACTCGTATCGGGACCCGAACTCCAATCCGTACACGCGTCCCTCGCCACACCCGTCTAATCCCCGACGGGTTTGGGTAGAAAAATCCTTGTTGGGTTCAAGGAACCCGATGGATATCCGTTCAATAGTTCGAGAAAATAATATTAAACACAATATGTGTGGTTGGCGTGAATTAATACACACATACATGTTATCCGGTTAATATTTTTGGAAAAAGGGACAACGTATATATATATACATGTCAACTGATGTCTAAATAATTTGGCACGGCAGCCGTTCGCCACGCCCGATCCGCCGTTCTGCTGTCCAAAAATCAACATTTATGTTCTCTCTCATTCGTCGTCTGACTCTCTCTCTCTCTCTCTCTCTCTCTCTCTCTCTCTCTCTCTCTCTCTCTCTCTCTCTCTCTCTCTCGATGTCTCTATTCTGACATCTCTCTCGTCCGACTCTCCCTCTTGTTCGATCTCTATCTGTCTCTCTTTCATGTCTTTTTTGGAGGTTAAAAATGGGGTAAATGGAGGTTAATCTAAGATGTAGAACTGAACCTTATGTTTATGGAGGTTTGGATTTGTTTGGATTTAAAGTGGTTAAAAATAAGGTTAATGGACGTTAATCTGAGATGGGGTAATATACTAATATATAATTTGTTTGGATTTAAAGAGGTTAAATTGGAGTAACTAGCTTATAACCCGTGATAAATCACGGATGACTTATAAAAGATTTCTAAAAAATAAATTAATTCTCTTCAAAGGTATAAAAAATAATATTAATGAATTCGCCTAAAACAATAAGTGAGTATTTGATTTGCATTTTTGCCTAATAAACTTGATGCATGTGTATATCTGCACATATTATTACAGGTTAAAGAAGATACATTTTAACTTTGCAAATCGTCTCAAATATACTTCTACGGTCTTTGGAAGAATATACCATCTAAACCACATCACTAACATTAAATGTAGGAATTCAAACCATACCCGTACCCATCTCCTTTCATATCTTTTTCAAGTTTAACGACACTTGATTGACCCATGAACACCTATTTGAGAACAGATTCGCGTTAAAATTAGACTTTGGGTGACTTTCTACCTATATTTCCCTTAAAACTTATCTTTCTTATTTGACATAAATCACAACCAAAATTTACCCATTCTTAAATAATTGGGTCAAAACAGGTTCTGCTTGAAACGGGCCACTTTGAGTGCGGGTCGGGTTGTATTGTCCCACAAATATTTCTTTGTCCAATTTTTAAATAATGATACGTTAATATCAGAAAAACAATATTCTTACGATAATAATACTACTACTTTCTGAATAAAAACAACCCAAAACTTGGTAAAATGGTTACATATAAGGTCTAACTTTTGATCAACAGCATAAAATTGTTTATCATCAGAATATGTCCATGCTAAAGGAATGATAACGAACCACATGCATTGAACAAAAACCATAGTCATAAAAATGATGCAAAAAATAGGAATTGGGAAAAAATATTTCTAAGTTAATTTTATTTATTATTTCATAACTACGAAAATTATGCAGGTTGAATCTCTCATATACTTAAAACTAACCTTAAAACCAGATTTTATGCCAGAAGGAATATCTTCGAGAAGTCTCCATCAATTGTGCTGAATTTCACATCAAGATGAGTAGTGATGAGCAAAAACCATAAATATTATTACAAAATTTTATACAATTGTTTGAATACCTCAAACGTCCATGGAAAAGTTTGAAGGCATGAACAACCTTTGTACCATGCACATATCCCAATTCTTCTAATAATTTTAAATAAAATAAATTGAACTTTGGTGCAAGTCTATGATACGAACTTTGGTACGAAAATCTATCAGAAGATATAGTTTTAACAAAATCGTATTAATTATTTGGAAAAGGATAACTCTTTATATAAATAGAGTAATTAAATTATAAATTAGTTAGGAGAATTTTATTGTTTGACTAAAATAAAGTCTGACATTATCAGATATCTTTTCCCAATAAAAATAAAGTTTTCAAGATCTTGACTTTCAAATTTTGTAGTAATTTGAGTAGCACCTTTATAAATTACTAAGAGTTTGTTTAGACTACCCCTACGTTAATCATCCTCTTACTCTTTTAATTAGTCAAAGTTACTTTTTCTAGACGGTATCCAAATTTTGTTATCTAGTAATTAATTGTGTAATTAACATTAATCAATTTGTGTCAACTTATTTATTCTTTGATAACATTGTTGTCAACTTATTTATTCTTTAACAAAAAATGTTCTTATTTAAGGTTGATTTTGAAAAGGCATTTGACTCTATTAATTGGGGTTATCTTGACTCCGTTATGGATCAAATGAATTTTGGCTCAAAGTGGAGGGGATGGATTCGTGGATGTTTATCATCTTCTTTCGCTTCGGTATTAATTAATGGTTCACCGACTAAAGAATTCCATGTTTCAAAAGGGGTTCGTCAAGGAGATCCATTATCTCCTTTTTTGTTATTATTGCAATGGAGGGGCTCAATGTTGCAATGAAGTCGGCTTGTGATAAAAATTTATTCCAACCCCAAACAATTGGTAAAAATGGCCCAAAAATATCACATTTATTCTATGCTGATGATGCCATATTTGTGGGTAATGGCTCGAGTTCTAATTTAAAAAATCTTGCTAGAATTTTGAAATGCTTCAATGTATCATCCGGTTTACAAGTCAACTTCAATAAATCAAATTTGTTTGGTATTGGAGTTTCTTCATTATTACTCAATAATTGGGCTAATATATTACATTGTGTTCCGGGTAATCTTCCGTTTAATTATCTCGGGGTACCCGTTGGTGCTAACATGAATCTTAAGAAACATTGGGTCCCGGTGATCAATCGTTTTAACTCAAAGTTATCCGATTGGAAAGCAAAGAATTTATCATTTGGTGGTCGCTTAACGCTTGTTAAATCAGTTTTAAGTAGCCTACCTTTATATTACTTTTCTTTGTTTAAAGCTCCCACTTGCGTGATTAATAACCTCGAGCAAATTAGAAGGAGATTTTTATGGGGTGTGAAAAAAATCAATTGGGTTGCTTGGTCCAATGTTTTGGCATCTAAAGCAAGTGGTGGTCTTGGCATTGGGTCACTTAAAGCGCAAAATTACGCTTTGTTATCCAAATGGTGGTGGCGACTTAGAGATGATAAAGTTTGTATTTGGAAGGATGTTGTAAAAGGTATTCATAAGTTGAAGAACAAACCAATTCATAATATGGCAGCCGGTAAGTCCACGGGAGTATGGCGAAGTATCGCTCGGGTTGAATCAGAACTCGCTAAAATGGAATTTAGTTTTTTCGATGCTTTTGTCCTTAAAATCGGTTCAGGCACATCATTCTTATTCTGGAAAGACACTTGGATCGGAAACAGTTCACTACAAGCTAGATTCCCAGGTTTGTATGGTTTGGAGAAACGTAAAACTTGTGTCGTTTCTGATCGTATTACGACTTCCGGTTTTTGTTGGGAGTGGAAAAATGGCTTCAATACTCAAGTAATTGTTAACGAGTTTATTGCACTGTTGGATCTTTTGAGTGGTATTAGTCTAAACAATTCACTTGATAAATTAATATGCAAGGTGTCCAATGATGGTTCGTTTGCTGTCCATCATATTCGTAATTGGATAGACCAAAAAATTACAACCATTGGTTATGTTAGCATGCATTGGTTGAACATCGTACCTTTAAAAATTAAATGTTTTATTTGGAGAGTGGGTTTGGGTCGTATCCCGGTGGCTAAATGTTTGGAAAGAAGAGGTGTAAACATTGGCTCTATTACATGCAAAATATGCAATAATGATGATGAAGATGTAGATCATGTGTTTCTTCGGTGTCCTCGGGCTTTTGAAGTTGTATCATGTATTTTTAGTTGGTGTGATATTCCACTCCCCACTTTTCACTCGGTAAAAGATCTCATTGAATTCGGTGTTGCTTGGGGCACTTGTGTCAAGAAAAGGAAAGCTCTTACTACAATTATACATTGTATGCTTTGGTGCATTTGGAAGGAGAGAAATGAGGTGGTTTTTAACAATAATCATAAGTCATACCCGGTGATTGCTAGAGATATTATTGACACTTCATATACATGGTTGAAATATAGGAGTAAATTATGTTGTAATTCGGTCGATTGGGGAATCTCCCCTCTTTTTTCTTTCATGTAATTTTGTTCCGTCTTAGTTTCTTGCTAAGCTCGGTCTTTTTTATATATATTTGCCGTTTCCAAAAAAAAGATAACATTGTTGTCTGATTTCTGACCTACTATAAAGGCATGTCTGCAAAAACTTATTAATGGGCCCTTTTGAGCTTATTAAGCTCAATTAAGCTTGAAAATTCAAACTTATTAAGCTAATAGGCTCAAAAGACCCATTAATAAGCTTTCCCATACATGCCCTAAATTTAGCGAATTAGCGTCACACAAAGGCGAATAATTAGTAATTCTAATCTTGTTATGACAACCAAAACTGTCATATAATCATGAAGTTAATAGTAGAATCTGTAAATTGTAAGACTATTGCATTTTTTTTCTAATACATGACATTGTTTTATGTTTATATATACAACCCGTTAAAAGATACCATTATTCGTGTTCTTGATTGAAAGCCTGAGATTCACATCAACCCTGAAAATACACAAAACCACAAAAGTTGACTTTTTGACTTTGCAAACACGAGAAAATGTCGATAAAAACGATTAAACGATACCTTATATATGCTTAAGATTTGGCGTAAAACGAGACTATTTTAGGATCCAATTGGCCACTACAATAGCTAGAAGAAATGATTGATAATTCTTGATACCCTTTCCATTCTTGTTTAGGTTTAAGGCTTATCGGTTTTTCAAGAACACCCGAATTAACAGATAACATTGTCTTGTAATCTTTGTCTCCAAAACCAGAAACTGCTGCTTTTGATGCATTGTCCCATGGTGTCCATAATTCTGTGGTTTCATATGAATCTTAATGTCAAAACATAAGAAATTCTACGTTTGTCAAATTAATTTTTGTTGATTACAGATCATAATTGTCTTCTTCTTTTTTTATTTTAAAGTTAAAAATAAAAGAAGAATGTCATTTTAAACAAATTACCAGCATCCGGAAGACTTTGATTTCGGATCACAAATGTCCTCTTTTTTTTATGGTCTATAATGGCTATGTTACCCGACGCTTGTGTATAAACCCGATCAACCTATAAAAAAAATACCATATTCATCAAACATTTATCAAAATTATATACATTTTTGTACACATGTATACGTATGCATATAGAATATCTATACATAAATCAACCTCTCCATCAAATGTGATAGCATCAGGCTGCTCTGTGAATCTTGTTCCGTGGTGCAAATTATCAAGAAAATCGAGTGTCTCTAAACCTTCAACTCTCACTTCACTAAAAGACAAAACACCCGTATATTATACTTGATGAGAATTTATAAAGTTCAAAACTTTAATTGAAATTTAGTTACTAAACCTTATATCAGATACTGATAGGTAATTCTGCAGAGCAAATGTGAATGAAAACGGTATGTTATCTGTATTTTTGATATGGGATATTATGGTCAACCTGTCAGCACCCAAAGATACACGAATGCGTAACTCAAAGCTGCATAAAACATAAGCATTATGAGACTCGGTTTTCATTAATTTATATAATTATTCTTTATTTCGTTACCAACAAAATATAAAGTTAAGAGGTTGCTTAGTTGCAAATATTTGTGGTCTTTTTCTAGGAAAGACACATAAATCGTGTTTAAGTTAGACTTTTAAGGGAAAAAAATTATAGATATGAGAAAACCAACTTTTCAATTTTACAACTAAATTTATGAAAACTGACTTTTATAGTGTTCAAATATTTTCCTTAAATACGTGCACATCTTCTGTATTGGAAAATGAAAACATCTGAACACATTTTTTAGTGTTAAAAAACACCTCCTGTTTTCTAGAAAAATGATAAAAAATTTTGAGAAATTTTTCTGCAACTAAACACACCCTAAACGGCTAAAATGAATAAAAATCCAAGTTTTATTTTTCTTATTATCATATTACCTACGTGGCCACATATTTAAAGTATTTGGTGTCATTTTCAAGGTAAGATCTACAGAAGACGGGTTGCCCGTAGGAGCAAGACGCATTGGAATATTATCTAATGACTTCACATATTTTGTTGATGAAATAATCTCCTTCGTTATACCCGTATTACCTAACTGAAAATATTGAAAAAATATATATATGATAATCGGAAATGGGTCAAATGGTGTCAAGTAAATATGTGTTTAAACGATTCCGTGTCGGATTGACCCGGCATCACATTTTGTCCATATTCTTCAATTTTAAATGTTTTATATGTGATTACAAAAGCTACAATTAAAAAGATTATGTAAAGCGTTTAACTTTGTTTGACTTTGACCCGTTTGACCCATTTGACCCGTTTCATTTTTATCAACCCGTTTGTTAGCAAATATGTCAAAAGCGCCACCTTTAGTCAATAACTCAATATTATTGGATTATGGTCAATGTGGCTTACCTGTGGAAAGCAAAGAGATATCCCTCCTTTAGGAGATCTTGCAGCAGCCTATAAAAATCGGACATAATTAATTTGTATTATTAATCTTAAAAGCTTATGTTTATCATAAATAGAGATTATAATTCGTATTTATTAACCTTTTTGCTCATGAAAAGCAATTCTTCACCTTCACTATTTTTCCATGATACAACTTTTCCACCATACAAAAGCACCTGCATAAATAAAAGGTAATTTTTTTTATCGAAATTGTGGATCATAAACATTAACTTAAATACAAAAGCTAATATATCACCTTTTTTTAAAAAAAATCACAAGAAAATTAGTAATTTGTAAATAATTTGGAAGATAAATATAGGAAATTTGATACCTCAGCAGATGAACCACCAGGTTCAAAAAGCAGAACTCTTGGTAAATTCTTGTAATCATTAAAAACATAATCATTCTTTTGCATTTGATTTAATGTTCCAAACCACCTCCACAATCTTATTCTCTTCACTAATGGGTGTTCTTTTGTCCACTCCAGCTACACACACCAAAACACACACACAAGAATGTCAAGACCCTCAATTTTGACTTTTTAAAGTCAAATTGGAACTTCTAATTCTGAATTCCAAATTTGGCACATAATCACTCCAGATGTTGAGAATTTATAACCTAGTTTAAAAAGAAACAAGAAAAGACAATTGATGAAGCAAAAGTTGCATGAAAAAGATGATACATTTACTTTGAAATTCTTGATCTTGATGGATTTTGATTGATACCCAATTGGAATTAGGGTTTTCTGTAATGATACCCATTTGGGATTTTATGAGAAAAACGGAATAAAAGAAAGATCGGTTAACAGTTAACATAAAAAAGGAGGGAAAGGACGTCCATAGTGGTTTCTTTTCAATGAGGAATATTGGGGTGCTTTACCCTTTAATTTGGTTTAATTCAATAATTGGTATTTGGGTAACCTTCAATTTTGCCATCAAGTCATTTCTCACCCTCAATTAGGTTTTAAAATAATTTAAAATTACCAAAATTGATGATGCATCGAAATGTTATGTTGAAAGATTTAAGTAAAACTAACATCTTTGTTTGGTTGTCGTGTATTATTCGATCTGAACAAACCGAAAGTATGGCTTGTGAACATAACTAACATCTTTGTTTGGTTGCCGATGATGAACATATACAAGATATGAGTCGATTTGGGTTTGTTTGGTTGTTTGATATGGTGTATAGTTAAAACTTGTTTTTTTTTTTTTTTTTTTTTTTTGAACGGCAACCTAATCTACTCCTAAATCCACCTATGCCTACTATGGGACTCGAACCCTCAACCTCAAGGTTGGGGGCAAACACCTTTACCGCTAGACCATTAGGCCTTTGGTGTATAGTTAAACCTTGTTAAAGAGGCAAAAATATTTTTAACATGATTATAACTTAAAACCGTACATTTGTGCTCTTGTAAGAAATTTTAAATATTTAACAGTGAAATATTAAAAAAATTAATTTGACATGCTTTTTTTTTATAACATGTGTTCTGACTTGCGTTATGAATCGACTAATTCATAACGACCAAGTGCTTTTGCACGTATCCTGAAGTCGGTACGAGTGTAGAGTAATTTTTTTGTTACTAAGAATTAAACCTTGAACGATCATGATTTCACCAGACAACTCATGAGTATATTTTTCAAATTAGAACATGACAATGATATATTAAAAATACACAAACCAATAGACAATTATGATTTTCATATTGCATGTCTTTTTAATTAAATGAAAAACAGTCTACACATGATTAAAACTTGTTACATGTCCATTTCGCGTATTGTCATTGGACAAAAAAGATAACGTGTAACTACCCAAAAATCCACCCATGCATATACCTTATAACTATGATAATTCATGTATTCTCATCGCTTTATTTTTTTAGCGTAACTTTGTTGTTTTCATTTTTGAATAAAAAATGTCTAAGTGCTTAAAACTAAATTATTTACAAAATAAGTATAGTAACGTAAATTTTAAAACATGTCATAATTCAACATATTATATCCCAAAAGTTTAATACTAAAAAAAGTATAATAATCTAAAATTATTATGATCGGAAAGTATTATAATAAAAAATGTTAAGACCATAATTAAATAAAAAATGTCAAAACGGAAAATTCCCACCATGTGGAAACATCATTCGGCTTGTAATAACGTTAAGAACATATAACTAATAGAAAAAACAAAGTCAAAATGTAAAAAAGTCAACTTTTACAACAAAATTAAACCCTTTTAAGTTCTCGGTCTCATACAGTTGCCTTCTGCCTTTTATCGGCATATTCATGCTCAACCTACCAAAATTAACACATTCAGAATACATTCAAATCTATTATTATTATTATTAATAAAATTACAAGATACAACTTTTAACCCATTTGACCTGCAAACACTTTTTTTGTTCATTTTAGAAACATATTAAACTTCATAAATATAAAAATCCTCTAAATATGTTAGGTGTATGTGGATTTTTGACCCGACTCCTTTTTTAGCTAAAATTTTGGTTTGACCCATTTTTTAACCACAAATCAACCCATGTGCAAGTCAATGGGCCAAATTTGCATCCTCAAGTGTTTTATAATATGAAATAAAATATAAATCATTTTTACCTCAACAAGTACTTTTCCTTTCTTCTTTTTAGCATCTCTTTCCCGTTTCTTCCGAGCATATTTAGAATCGGGCTTCCCCCTTTTTCGGTCAACCGCCACTTCTGCCACCTCATCATCATCTTCATCTTCATCTTCATCATCATCATTTGCAACTACCATATGCCATAATAAAATTAACATCCATACATTAGTTCACCTTGTATGAAATTAATTAAATATTAACTACACATAAATTGATATAAAATCTTACTATCATCATCATCATCTGAGTCGTTTGTTGTAAGACCATTAAAATCCTCTATGTCGTCTTCCTCTTCAAAGTCCTCATAACTTTCAACATACTCTTTTACCGGCTGTTTAACAGAAATATATTTATAAAAATTAGAAACGAAATAATTAATATTTAATATTTAATTACACATGACAAACCTCTTCCTCGTCTTCATTTTCAGTCTTTTCTCCTTCAAAATCATCAAGAAATTTATTAAATGCGTCTGTATGATAATTATATAAATCACCATACATCCCTTTTTGTACACGTTCAACCAATTCCTTCTCAATATTCTGTACAATAAAAATTACTCGTTATATGCATGAAAATGTTTTATAAAAATATAAAATAAAATACAAAAACAACTAACCTTTTCCAAAATTGCAGCCTTTTCTGCCTTTTCCTCTCTTCTAGATTCTCTTTTCTTTTCTTTTCTAGGGGTTGTCATTATCTTCTCCCTATACAAATAAATAAATCAATTAATTACATTAATATGATAAAATTAAATAGATTTTTTTTTAAATAAAAAGACACCGTATCAGCTAACCTTGTTTTAAGAGCAAGTTTTCTCATCCGTATACGCATTTGAGTCATTTTAGTCAAACGTTGTTTTGCCTTGTGCACAAGGAACTTAGGCCAGTACATCTATCAATAAATTTACATAAAAACAATTACAATTTAGGGTTTAAAATTTAAATACCTTCATATAAAATTATTAATATATACTCATATATTAAAACAAGCTAAGAATGTTATATACCAGATTTTTGTCAATGATTTCTAGGGCTTGTTCATAATTGCGAGGCAACTTAATTCTTTCCCATAATTTGTTTGGCATATGAGCTCTCTCTATAGTTTTCATATACAAATAGAAGACTCCTGCAAATAAAAAATTAATTATGGATACTAATCATGCATTAAAAATCACAATTAGTGTATACAACAGTACCTTCATGATCACGGATGGTAGCATAACGACTATTGGCAAGTGGACATGAGCTGCGGTTACAAACTCCGGTTAAATTGTAAGGGTTTCGACAGAATATTCCAGCTGTAATTCTGTAAATAAAAATCATTAGAAACAAAAACAACACAAACAAATAGATTAAAGCTCAAAACTCACTTGGTCATAAAACTGCAGTGTTTATGCCTGAGAACTTGCCATATAACCTCATCGTTCTGCATGTTGTACCGCCTTCAAAATTCACCTGCTCCTAAATCCACGATTTTAGGTTTATGATTATAAAAATTATTTCTTTACTGTATGTATTGATAACAGAGATCACAAACTCATACACATATCAACAGTTATGTTAACTATTTGGTCCTAAATAAAATTAAGCATTAGGCGAACAAAATTGTTAAAATCGTAATATAGGAAACGCATATACAGTGATTCTAAACAGCTGAAAAATAAGCTAGTTACATAACCAAAATCGATAAACCCTAATCTCAAAACCAAATTACGTTTCTCATTTCGATAAATTTTAAAATATTACCTTTGACTGCTGAGGAAACAGAGAGTTCGTTTTGTTTAAACAGTAGCGTCGGAGCGGAGGAAAGAGGTGATGCCGGTGACGGCAGATATGGAGAGGGCTGAGCTGAGGGACTGAATGAAGGAGAAAGCGGTTAGGGTTTTAGTTTTCTTTTCTAACTATTCAAATATTATAAATTGGTAGACCTTCTGTTTTTTGTAAAATAACCACCATAGTTTTAAACATTTGTATATTGACACAAAATCGATTTATATTACTTGTGAGACTGGAGAGCAAAACTGACATCTAAAGTGGTCAAATTCTGCATATATGGTGTTTGATAAAACTTTTTAAAATTATTTATTAACTTATTTTCTTCTTTAAAAAGTTAATAGATTAAAATGTTTTTTAAACAAGGTAAAAGAATGTTTTTAAATGATATTTAAAGAAGCATAGAAAAAAGGTTTCACCAAACTTGTCAACTTTTGACTATAAATCAGTTAATAAGGTACAAACGTTATTTTTTTGAATTATTTAATTAGTACTTTTACTAAATACTTTTGGAGTTTAATAAGAGTGCCGGGTGTGGTAACTCAAACAAAACCACCACCCCAATATTATATTAGCATTCCACATTTAACATTTACGCTCATATATTCATTCACTCATAACTCAAGTCAAAACAACCATTTGGAACCCACCAAGTTCCTTTATGTTTCATTTTTCTTAAACAACTAATTTTTAATTAAATTAAAATACAAGTGCGGAAATTAAAATATGGAAATTAAAAACACAGTTGATCGTCACTTAAATATTTTTGGCGTCTTCCTTTTGATTGTTGATCAACGTGACATCAACTTCCGACAACCCTAAGGGGCTAATGGAGAAAAGTTTCATTGCTTTCAATTATATTATGGTACGACCTCTCTCCTTTGACATGTGTATGTAGCTTGAGCGGCTTCCCTTTTTAGTTTAAACTCATTTTGCATAGCTCGTTTTGTAGATAATGGATGCATATGTTGTTGAAGGTGTTGAAATTGTTAGTTAAGCATTTGAAATTGTTGTTGTTGATAAAAGAGTTGTTTGGTTGTGACATTCGACATGGAGTGTCGGGGACCAAATGGTGGAAACGGGTTTAATATTTCCCATTTTTTGTGGATGATGTTGATTGTGCGGATGATCGTGTAGACCGGTATGATGACGATGAAAATTGCAACAGACCGAATAGATTTTTAAAGAATGCATCGTTAGGTGGTTGAGAAATTTTTAGAATTGAAGTTGTGCTTTTTTGAATTTTAGTGTGTAAAATGAATGGAGTTAGCAGTATTTATAACGGTTGATTAATATTTGGTATTTAAAAACATTATATTTCTAAAAATCAACCATTGAACGGCTAACCATATCCCCTCATTGGTCTGCTTCCCTCGACATCAGAGTCGTGTGGGGTCTCGCACACCTCACCAACGGTGCAGTGGCTCGCCCTTAACGGCCTGCCAACGTGGGATCGTGGGATCACGCCTACCCCTTCATGATGATACCCACCACTCTAAGCACATCCAAACATGCCCAATTTATCTATATTAATAAATATTTATTTTGTAGTGCCACGTGACACTCTCTTAGATGCTTTTCATATTTTCTCGTCTAACCAGATTTATATTGAAATACCTTAAGGGCATGTAAGGGAATGCTTATTTAAGGAAGAGTTTTTGAGCTTATTAGATTTAATACGCTTGAATTTAAAGCTCATTAAGCTAATAAGCTTAAAAGCCCCTTAAATAAGCTTTCCTAAACATGCCCTAAATGTCCTTTTCAATTCATTCGAAGTTGTGGTTTTAAAGGTCCAGAAACGCAAAGCAGAATCTGGAATATGCATTTGGTTGCGTTAAATGAAGTTATAGTTTGATAGATGTATGTTTTAATTGATAATAGGTTATATTTTGTCACAGGAAAGTGTTGTACCGGTTGACCTTGATCGTGTCCTTGCGAAGGACTTGAGGTGAGTTCCTCACCGTATACATTAGTAGCGTACCGTAATTTATGTGTTATATGCTAGAATAATTGGTTATCATGTTTGTTTCTATGTCATGTTGAGATTGATGATCGTTGTGATGATGATGTATGCATGTCATTTGGTATGGTCATGTGTGTTAAATAATAATTGTGGTCGAGGTAATCGACGGGTGTTGGTTCCTTCCTAGTAAGTGTGGAGACGGATTGACGTGACACTTCTGGTCAAGTGCGATACAACGAGTGTGCGGTTGGGACACTTAGATGTTGGAGGGGGTGGTTAGGCTCAGGGCGCATTTGTTGCGTTGTGTTAGGCCAGGTGTAATAACAACGTACACTAAAGCGTGTGTGCAAGATGTGGTTGTGTATGTGATATTTAAGTGTTGTGCATGAATGATGGTATGATGAACATTGTGTATGTTCCGGATTCACTAAGTATTAGCTTACCCCAAACTCCCCCTCATGTGTAACTGTGCATGTACTAGTGGAAAGGGCTAAAAGAATATTAGTGTGTGACACTACTAGATAATATTGAGTCATTATTGGATTTGCGAAACATTAATTATTATTATATTTTCGCATTGTTTTTTGTACTTGATGTTTTATTAACTTGGGTTTTATAATAAATATAGTTTTCCTTTAATTATGGTTTTAAAGTATTATTTATTGATAATATTTTAAATTTATTGTAATTTTTAGAACGTTACAATAGTAGTAAAGATTTGAAATTTGAATTTATGTGACAAACAAGAGAATTTTCAAGCGGTAACCTAAATTTATGTAAAAGATGAATGTTTAAAAATTAGGAGATTATGTTTGCAAATAATTACAACATCAACTAAAAATAGAATTAAATTGGACAAATTAAAAGTTTTAATTAATCAATGAATTTATTAGCTCATAACTTTAGCTATTAACTACACTAGGTTAAAACCCGCGCGATGCGGCGGGTTGCGAACTACATATTTCTAGCGATTAAAAGTCCATTGGTTACATATTTTTATAACGAATACAATACATAAGCATGAAAACTGTGTATAAAATAGAGGGAAAAGTCAATAATTAGCATTGGCGTTGAAATGTTGTCGATTACATGTTTTGATATATAGTAGGGTACCCGTGATGTCTTACAATTTGGGCTCGCGTTCCACGTCTAACGACCGGCAAGACTTGCCTAAAGTCACCTCCCAACACCATAACTTTACCACCGAAAGGGAGTCTCCTCCCCGTGATGTCTTGCAATGATCGATCTAATGCCTCCACAGTCTGCCTCTTAGCCATGGAAGCCTCGTCCCATATGATTAGTTTTGCTGCTGTAAGAAGCTTTACCGAATCTTCAGCAAATGTGAGTTGCTGTTGTAAGAAGCTTTACCGAATCTTCAGCAAATGTCTTCACAGGTCAAATGTTGCCTCCTTAAGTCCCTATACTATCCTTTCTTCCTTTAGATAATTGCATTGTCATAAAAACTTAAGTCTAACCAAAACAAATTTTGAATAATTATTTATTGAATTTTATTTGATTAAACCAAAACAGTACTATTGGATACCTTTGAAGAAGAAGACCTTTTAGACCGTGATAACTGCCTCTAATAGAATCCATATGCAAAACACTTGACATTTTAATTGACTCATTTACATATTCACCTTAAACAAATCACAAAATTAGAAAATCAAGAATCATATATGATTACATGAATAATAAATAAATAAATGGGGCATATAAAAAATTGACTAAAAGGGAAACGGGTCAAATGGGTTCAAAATTGCCAAACATCTATTCAAAGATACATATGTCGTATTACTATTGCAATTATTTCTATAGTCATAAATACAATTATATCTATAATCATAAATTCGGAGATCTAATCATAGATGGGAAAGTGTTTTTAAGATCGTCCAACCAATTTTAACTCATATTAAAGACAACCTACTTCGACCCGTTACCCAACTATCCCATCTTGACAAAGGTTAGTTTAAGATCATGGATTTCACAACGATTCACAAAACTGAAATACCTAATTATTAAAAATAAAATCTAAGCTCACGTACAAAAATAGTTAAAGGAAAAATGACAAGATCCATAACCAAAAAATAAAAGGCCCGTAGCTTACTATGTATGTTATTGTTACATGATCCATATACATATATACATAAATCATACAATGTCTTAAAATTTTGTAAAATTTTAGAAAATATAAAAAGTGGCTTAGTTGATTATGGTTTAGTCGAAATGATTATCTTGACTTCAATACGGGTCAAAATGTACATAAAATCTAAGACAAAACTCTAAAATGCTAACCCTTTAACAATATAAATATGATTTTACTAATTGTTTTTATGTTTATTCAGAATGTTTTTTACCCTAACCTTATAATAGTAACACTAAATCATACACTGTTTTAAGCAGATTGATACACTATTATGAATAAGCAGATTCAGTTAATCTAATGCAATTAACAGAAACAAAAATTTATAAGTTAAATTAACATAAACAAAATTCTTATGGTTAAAAAAAGAACAGATACATAAGCATAAAGGAGGCTACTCGTTTGAATTTACTGCATTCTAAGAGCACAAATCTAGTTAAACCATGTTAAAGGTATTTTTGCCTCTTTAACATGGTTTTAACACTAATAGGAATTTAGATAGTTATTGAATACTATTAAATTAGAGGGAGCAAAAGAGTAAATAAGTCAACGTTGTTAGAGTGGATTATTATTAGGAAAGGGGAGTCGGGATAGAAGACTAGGATTTTGATTATTAGGTATAGTCTCTTTGTGAGATTGACTCTTCGTGAGAGAGGGTTTATCCCTGGGCAATCAATTAGGTTGATTGTGTTCCTTGTAAATTTCTATTTTAGTTTATCAATACAATTTTAGTACTCTGATACTTTGATTGTTACTAAGTTCTTACACATCGTTATTGATTTTCACAATCTCTATCAAACGCACACCTCAAAATTCCCCTCCCCCCTCCCTGGTTTAACATTCCTATAACTTGCCCCACACCTTATGCTCTAAACAACAATAGATAAGCAAAAATTAGTTTAGGATTGGAGTTAGGTCATAGACCCTAGAGATTTTTTATTATGTCATAACAGTAGATGAGTATAAAATTCATATTGAACGTCAACACCATTGAAACATAAACCGGGACAGTAACTTTAGAAATTAAAAAAAAAAAATTAAAAAAAGGAGTTATTTTTTTAATCTGGTTTAGACTTAGGTCTAATGTCACGGTTAGGCAGATGAATAATTATACAAAAATCTTGAAAATAACTGCAGAAATCTTTTAAACTCTAATTACACTAGACACTAAACAAATGAATAACTAATACATAAAATGCAGATGAATAATTATACATAATTAAACACCTGCTTGAGACTGTAGATGAATTTTAACGTAAAACATAAACACATGGCTACAGAAAAAATTTATACGATAAATAACATGTTACAATACAAAAACATCTATAGTATACATAACTGCATAATAACATTTAAATACATCAACATTATACAGAGAGGCTGCAGATGCACTGGTTCTTCGCAACAAAATTGATACGGCTTCAAAGATATTTGTATGATCAAAACCTAAACATATTTTCTGTATAAATAGTATATAGTTGTCGGAATTATGAAAACGAAATTCCGTAATTTAAGATGATAAATTCGGAATGATTTAACTCAAATTAATAATAATTTATTCAATTAAAGAGGAAAAAATGAAACGGTCTAATATTAAATGGGTTATTTAATGCAGCGAATATTAAAATGAACGATAATGGTATAAGGTCGTTAAGCATCAAAAGGATAACAAAAAACCAAATGGCCGAGTGGTTAGATCGCTGCTTGAACTCCATCACATCTTGGGTTCGAAACTCGGCTATAGCACTTTTAGAATTTTGATTTTAAAGGGTGTTTGGACATTGCTAAAAATAGAAGTGTTGAAAATTTAGACATCCAGTTTTAGAAATGTCAAGCACTCATTTATAAGTAGTATAGATAGTTGTGTTGATACTAGTCTTTATTTTTTTATTGTCTTAATGGACTAATTTCAATAACTGATCAATGATAATTAATAGTCAAGATTGATCATATGCTTTATGTATATGGAGGGATATATTTGATATTTGACACTTACATAATTCTTTTTTAATTTTTAACTTTTTTCGTTCAAAAAATAATTTCATTTGATAATCACACGTGATTGTATACTTGATCACATGTGATTACACAAAAACATCACATGTAAATATATATTTAACATCACATGTGATCAAGTATGCAATGTGATTAAATATACAATCAAATGTAATTATCATAGTTCCTCCATTTCAAAATAAGTGATACAAATTAGCTTACATGTTTTTTGAGGCAAAAGATTATAATGAAGGTTAAATTAGATTAAATTGGATAGTTAGTGAGTGATGAGTCCCACATATTATGATTAAAGTGAGTTTAATGATGTTTAAACGTAAAAGTAAGGGTAAATGGGTCATTTCACTTTATTAAAGGAGATAGTTAGTGGGTATGAGTCTCACTATATTTTACCAAAAAAAGAAACTTTCAAAGTGTATAACTTATTTTGAAACACCCTAATATGAAAAGTGTATCACTTATTTTGAAACGGAGGAAGTATAATATTCTTTTTTTTATTTCAAAAAATAATAAAAATAAAAAATTAGATTAAAATTTATGCGAGTGTCAAATGTCAAAAACGAGAAGTTGCGTCCCTTGTTTCGCGGCGGATCACAAAGATACACATCATATTTATCAACTAACATGTTATTAATTTGATAGATTAACTTAGATAATTGTTATCCTAATTGACCTTTGAAATGTATGCAAACATGTTGGATTAATTTGAAATAACAAAATAAATTTAATAGAAATATATCATAAAAAGTACTATTTTAATATAAAAAATACATTATTCAAACATTATAAAATATTTAAAATTGAATGTTTAGAAAAAACAAAAGAGAAATAAGAAAAGAACCAAAAACTTAAAAAAAGAAAAAAGAAAGTCAACATTATTACTATTTGTGAACCATTTAACATTTTAACCCTTGCTATATAGATAGAGTTGCGTTCAACGAGGTCCACTATTTTTACAAAATCCCGAGGAACAAATCTCAACCATTGATCAATAAGATATAATGGTCAAGATTAATCACATATTTTATATATTGAGGGGTATTTTGGTTATTTTTTAAAAAATAAAAATATTTTATTTTTTATTTTAGATTTTTTTTTATTATGAAGGGGTATTTTGGTCATTTGGCACTTAAAAAATTTCAATTTTTTTTATTTATTATTTTTTTATTAATTTTTCATTAAAAAATAATATTTATTTGATAATTACATGTATGACTTAATCACATGTGATTTTAGTGTAATCACATGTGATTTTACTGTAATCACATGTGATTGTATATTTAATCACATCTGATGTTTTAGTTCAATCACATGTGATTCAGAATAAAATCACATGTGATTCACTATACAATCACATTATGTGTTATTAATGAAAAAATAATAATTTTTAAAAAAATAATAATAAAAAAATTTTAAAAAAATAAAAATTTTAAAATAAAAAATAAAAAAAAGAAAATATTTTTTTCAAAATGACCAAAATACCCCTCAATTAAAAACTAAAAAAATAAATAAAATAAAAAAAATAAATAAAATAAAAAATAAAAATAAAAAAAAAATCAATTTTTTTTAAGTGCCAAATGACCAAAATACCACTTTATGTATAAAATATGTGGTTAAGATTGACAATTAGATCTTATTGATCCGTTTCCAAAAAAGATCTTATTGATCAATGAGATTTGTTCCTCGGAACTTGATAAAAATGATGGACCTCCTTGAACGTTTTCCATATATAGATAATATCATCCATATTTAAAGTATGAAATTGATATTGATCATTAATTTATTATTAATCAATGTTAAAATTAATCCCTTATGATTATAAAAGAAATAAAAGACTTGCTTGAACCAACTACATTAAACATATATTGCCTTTCTTTACCAATTTTAATTCAACTTGATTGTTCATCTATCTATATACATACCAAATGACATGTTTGAATGATTATTTTAAATCATATTATCGTTCCAGTTCTTTAATCCAACCAACCTAACATATTCGAAAAGTCGATTTTAATTAAAAATTGAAAATTTTATTATCAACTTCCAGCTGTAATTGTCTCTTGACCTTGTCCGCCAGCCACCAATAAGCACAAACGCTTCAAGGTTTTGAACTTTCAATCCTAACAAGTAGAGCTTTAAACTCACCATTATTTTTTATTTTTTCATATATACTATCATAAAGTTGTTTATTATCATTAATATTTTCTGTTAGCCCGCTGCAAACTAGACAAGAATTGTATGGAACTGGTGGATCTGGTTTTCAGTTTGAATTTTCACTTTAAAATCGATTTTCAGTCCGGTCCATAAATGAAAAATGTCACGCAAAAGAAACCCGGGAAAAACTCGGTTCAGTCCAAAACGTCATCAGTTCAATATTTGATCCGGCCGAAACTTTCTTTTATCTTTCTAGATTCTCAGTGCGGCTCGGTCCGATTTTTAAACCGTGCACATTCTTATTTTCTATTTATTATCATATTATGGTAAAAGAGTGGTCATTCACTCCAATCTTGATCGACCATAATTTATCGTCCCAAATTAACCTGTACTTTTTCTGAGTCCATTAACGGTCCAGAATTTTCTATACTTTAATAAACTTTATCTTCAAATTCTATTGTCTTCTTCAATCCATCTCATCACAGTCAGCATCCAATTTTTGAATGATACATATACATTCCCCTAAATTTGGATCATCTGTCACTTTCGTCAACCCTATCTCAATATCTGCAACATAAATTACTAAAAAAACATTTAGTTATGAACAATTATTAAAAAAATAAATCAATTTTTAAATTAAAGAATGATGGAAAAAAAGGAAATGGACAAAAACAGTGACGTCATGAAGCTGGTGATCGGATAACGGTTAACATGGCGCAAATTTACACGAAATATGTGGACCACCGGGAAATTGACGGAGAAGATGTACACGGAACGGTGATCAAACGGAAATGATAACAGGAAGCTTACCGCTGAAAATTAATTGGGCATAGATAGACTAAACCAGAGACGGATGCATCAATAACGATTTTTGGACTGAATTTAGGGATTTTATGATTAGATAGTAAAAACGCCGATCTAAATCTTATACGATTCACAGTCCAACCATACATTGATAATGCATTAATTATCTTCTTAATTTGCTTATTTTCAATTTATATTTTTTATATTATTAAGGATTGATTACTCGTTTTCTTCCATCTGAAATCATTGCCAGCTGTAGAACTGTTATTGACAGTGGTTGCCACTGTGAACGAGGTAACTCCGGCTGGAATTTCCGTAAGCATGATACGGAAGCTTTCCGGCAGATTTGTTGTAACGACCTGGAAATTGAACCGGTGGTTTTGGAGCATGATAGATGCAGCGATTTGCGGCGGTAACAGGAAATCTCGCGACGGAGTATGAGGCGGAGGAAAGAGGCGATTTCGGCGATCCTGCTTCGTGTGTGACGGTGCTCGTGGAGGAAGAAGAAGCGGATCCGGATCCGGATCCAAATCCGGTGGAAGCAGTCGGGGATAATCTCTTTGGAAGCGAGAGAAACGCTCTGACTTTGAGAGATTTTGATTGCTGTGTTGCTTCCCGGTCATATTCTTCAATTAGGTTAAGGAGATCCTCATCGGAGGTGATTGATACAAGTGCATCTAAATCTTCAGTCGGCAATTGACACCTCAAACTCACGGAGCTCCCACACAATTCACCGAGTTTCACCAGTAATTCTGTCAATCACAAGCAATTAGATCCATATTCCAACCCTATTTAAAAAATGACTAACGAAACCGCTGTTGAATTCAAAGGTACTAACCGGAGAAAGATATGGAGCGGTCAACGGCGAGTACACGAGTTTGACCGCCGTGGTATCGGAGCTTGCCGTCGGGATAACGAGGGAGGATTTTGCCGCCGTAACTGTATAAGAATTTGATAGTAGTGCTGGAATTTTGCGAGCTGCTTGAAGGTCCTGCCATGGTGATTTTAAAAATTAAGAGGAGAAGAAGAAGATGATGTGTTTGTTTGCTACTTTGCTTCTTCAAGCCTAAGCATGGTGCCATGAGAGCTGTACTTATAGAGTTTTCTGGAATGTGGCGCTAGGGTTACACGGAGAAGTTGTTGGCTTTGTCGTCCCGCGAAATAATTCATATACCGGGTCGGGCCGGGTCGGTAATGGTTCATGCTTAAGTTTAAGATCAATTGTCTACCACTAATAATTCCATTTCCCCCTTATAAGTAAGTGCATGTTTGGATAGGCTTTTTGAAAAAGATTTATTGGCTTATTGACTTTTTGAAAAAGAATTTTGAAAAGTAGGGAGTTCCTTACTTCTTGAAATCTCTTTTTTGAGACATTTATCCAAACAACTTATTAGCTTATTGACTTCTTGAAAAACCAATAAGTTAATAAGTTACTTTTTGTAACTTTCCCAAACAGGCCCTAAGTAATACTAGTTGTTATCCGTGTAATGCGACATCATGTACATTTTGTAATTGTGTTTTATGGCGAGCAAAAGTAGGTCGAATATATATTTTTTCAAACAATAGTAAGGTACCCACTCTATGGGGTTAGGAACGGGATGAAGAAGATGGTGGCGACTGTTGTAACGGCCTGAATTTTATGTTAAATAAATTATGGAAAAATATGATAATTATGGATAAATCATTTGAAACACGTAGGAATTGGTTTCGTGTCATTTGGACATCATTTGATATGGTTAAGGTCGAAACCGGGTCGAGATGATCAACAAAAAGTTGCAGCCCTGCTGCAAAGGGGAGTTCGCGACGCGAACCTAAGTTCGCGATCGTGAACATTGAGCAGAGATTTTTGGAGTTTTTCGACTTGGAGTTCATGGCTAGTTCGCGACCAGTTCACGACGCGAGGAAACACGGGATTCAAGAGTTTGCGACCCGAACTCATCCTCACGAACGTGCAGACACAATATTAAAAGTCGGGTTTTGGCTCATTAAGTACAAACACAAACCCTAGTTTTCTCTCTCAGCTTGTGTGGGCGATTTTGAGTGCAAAGTGGCGGTTGGAGCTTAATCTTCACCAAATCTTGGGCGATTTCACTCCTAAAGGAAGATTGAAGGTAAATCTTCACTCCTTGATGTTTATAGCTTTAGATCCATGGAAGTAAATGCTTGGATCTTAAACCCTAGTTCTTGGGTTCTTGTTTAATGGTGAAGTAAGTGTTGTATACACTTAATAGATGGTATAATAACAAAGGGAACAAGTGTATGGGTAAGATTTGTAAGAATCTTAAGATTTGGTTAAACCTAGGGTTTTGTAAACCACCAATTTCTAATGATAAAAGAGTTATTATTAGTAGTATTTGTTGTTGAACAAGTTGTGATTGTTATATTAGGCTTTTGGAGAAGTCTTGGAAGGTGCTAGCTTGTTGAAGTAAAAGGATTGCGGTTGAGGAACACACTTGGAGCAATTATTGCTAAGGTGAGTACATGAGACTTTTAAACTGGGTACATAGCAAAGAGTCTTTGAATATACATATGATATTTTTATGAGTCTTTATTAACAATATTTGATATAGATAGTGACTGAAAAGATAATAAAGTAGGTATATTATGATACTAGAATATGTCTAGTATGAATGATGATTTTGGAAGTAAATATGAAAAACTAAGGTAATTATGGACTCCTTATTAATGAACCATAAGAATGAAGTAATTGATTTAAAAGAAGGTATACTGAGTCTTTATTAATAAATTTATATTAGTAAATCAATTGGGAACGATTTATAGTAATGAGTGTATATTGGTAAGATTTAGTAATAAGAGTAAAGAACGAATATATATGAAAAAGAATATGATGTGACTAGTAATAATTATGTATTATAGTCAATGAAGAGATAAAAGTATTTATGATATCGATAAATAAGAAATGTATCTTATAAAATAAGTAAGTGTGGACCTCCTAGGATTCACAGATGTAGAAGTAGATGTGGATTTTAAGATCGGGTCCATGGGACCATACAGGTACGTTCAAACTATATTGAACTAGTTATACTTAGTTATTATCAGATAACTAACTTGTATGATGATTTAGGTGATAACTGAAGGCTTTGATTGGAAAAACTGTTGAGTTATGGTAAGAATGAGATGATGTGATGATGCGGGGGACCCCCCGGTCATGAGGTGTGGAATGAGGGGCAGTTGGGTGAATTCTCATCGACTCATCCATGTTAGTAGTCTTGCTAACGGGAAGTAGTCCGGCGAGTAAGGCCTGTATCGGTAGATTGGGCGATTCCCTCTTACCGGTATCTTATTTCTAGTTATTTCGGGGGTAACCCGATAACTAGATACGTTTGTGCTTCTAGCTAGTTCGGGGGCAACCCGATAGTTAGATATGTTTGTGCTTCCAGTTAGTTCGGGGGCAACCCGATAACTAGATATGTTCGTGCTTCTAGCTAGTCCGGGGACAACTCGATAGCTAGATATGTTTGCTAGGGACGCAAGATCGATAGGGTCTCAACAGGGTGGCTAGACGGTATTGATGTTGTATATATATATATATATATATATATATATATATATATATATATATATATATATATATATATATATATATATATATATGCTTATATATTTATGAGTTGATTATTATTTATTGGGGTCTAAAACCCATGCATCTCACGAGACTATTTTGTCTCATGTACTACGTTTGTTTTTGTAGCTATGTACTCAGGTACATGTTTGAAGTGATAGAAGGTTGCACTAGAAGTGGCCTAAAGATGTTTAGCTCGGGAGCTCATAGGTAGATCCCGTTTGCCTATGGTTTTGATATACTTGGTGACACCGTATTTATGTAAACTCTTATAAAGGTTTTAAAGTTTTTGTTAAACTGTATTTTTGGTCAATATGTCAAATATTGGGAAAAATGTATTTTAAATTATTTAAACGATGTTTTAAAAATACGGTTGTTACAACTGTCGATAGTGACGTTGGTGGTAGACCGGTAATGGAGGTTAAAAATAATTAAGAGAAATGATATTTACTCCTACCATTTGGTCCTACTCATAGTCCTACCCACTTGATAGGTTGACATGTGTACTCCACTAATTCTCTCTCTTAATATTATCTCTTGATTTTGACACGTGTCTTCATCTAATGAGTAGGATTAAGAGTAGAACCAAATAGTAGGACTAAATACCATTATTCAATAATTAATTATTCAAAATTTGACATTTATTTGGCAATAAACAAAAAAAATATTATTAATTCTTCACATTCAGAACACTTATTTTCTTTCAGCGAGAAGATAAATATAATAATTGTCAAAGTTAATTTTTTGGCTACAATATATTTAGACTTATCGGAAGCTTATCTGTTAACAATGACTTTATGGTTCAATTATATATCATTGTTTTTGTTAGAAAAATATATGTTGAAATTGAATTTTCACCAACTTTATACTCATATAATTATATGTATATTTATTATATATAATTAGTGATGACAGCTTTGAGTTCACCTTTGTGAGAGCTAGGGGAGTAAACGAGTCAAGTCGATCCGAGTTCTGCCAAGCTCGAGCTCGACTCGCCAACTAAAACTCAAGCTCAAAACTCGACTCGATACTCGACGAGCTTCCATTTACTCGATACTCGGCTCGGCTCGAAAAATTCATATTGTTTTAAATGCACTTTTTTGTTGTAAATATGTATATGGAAAAGGGTAAAAGGTAATTATGTAAATGGAAAAAGGGTAAAATGGTAATTAAATAAAAGCTCGATAAGGCTCGCAAACCTAACGAGCTGTGTATTTTGGAACTCGAACTCGGCTCGAAACCCTACTCGTGTAGCTCGAGCTCGAGCTTAACTCGGTTCACAACGAGTCGATTTCGAGTATTTTTCGAGTCGGTCTCGAGTAACTCACGAGCTTTCTCGACTCAATTACATCTCTAGTGAGAGCTACACAACGAGTTAAAATGTAGTTATGGTGAATTAGATATCGACTATCAAAGTGAGGTTTATAACCAAGTGAGAAATTGTCTCACATTGATAGATGAATAAACCCAAGTGAGGTTTATAACCAATTATGATATGAGAAGAAAGTAAAGCTCCTTCCTTCGAGTTTAATTAAGTATGCAAATTGTTTGACCAAAAGCATGTCAAAGCTCGAACTCATAAACTCTTGACTCCTGGGCTCGTGTGGGTCCGTTTTAGCCACATGATTTTGACCAGTTGTTGGGTTATATGAAAATTCAGTCTGCTTATTTAGAAAAATCGACATGCTGAAAATTAAGGTTTGCTATTTATGGAAATCTTAAATGTATTATACTTCCTCCGTATCAAAATAAGTGAATCATTTTGAATTTCACGTTTTTGAGGCAAAATAAGGTAATAATAGATTAGTGAAATTAAATTGGGTAATTAGAAAGGATGGGGACCCACACTTTTTACTATTTGGTTGCTTCTATAGGAAGATGACAAAAATGGATGAGTCCCCACACCTTTAGTGATATTTAAAAAGGTATAAAGTAAGGGTAAATGAGTAATTTTGAATATAAAAACTTACTAAATAAGGTAAATTCTTAAAGTGATTCACTTATTTTGATAAACTCTAAAAAAGAAAGTGATTCACTTATTTTGATACGGAGGAAGTATATAATAAAGATAAAAATATACGATATGACTATAAATGTTATTATTAAAGTGATGGTTTAACTTTCTAAACAGGATGGCTTGAAATATTGTTTGTCTTAGATATGGGTGTAAATGAGCCGAGCCGAGCCTGTCACACCCCGCCAAAAATGAGTTTTACTTCATTCAAAATGTTTTGCGGAAGAACGGAGGTGTAACGTTCATGACAACATAGCAAAAATTAAGTAAACAAACAACCACGCAATAATGAAATAAAATAGTTTCACTTTCTAAAAATAGAAAGTTTCCAAAAATAGCAAGTTTCCTAAAATAGAAATTGTTTGAAAATGAAATGATTGTTCATAAACTTAATGGTTTATTCATGGCTCACGACAATCTCACTGCTCATATCCTCCAGTTCCGCTGCACCTAATCACCTTGAAAAACATAAATATAAAAGGGTTAACAATAATGTTGAGTGAATCCACATTGGTTAATGTTTGTTGTAAAAGTAAAGTGTTTGCTACCCAAAATGTTTGTTATGAAAATAGATTTATGACTGAAAAAGTATAAGTTCAACACTCATAAGATATGAGAAAGTAAGTATGAAAAGTGAAGTGTAACTGTATAGGATCTACAATTACTAGTTTTGTTTATGAAAAAGTGTTGAACAAGTTGTTATGTTTGACATCGCATGACTGTTATCCCCAAAAGGTAGCTAGTCTGTTGAGTTAATATATCAACCCCTAAGTCCACAATCAACACTTCAACTCCAGTATGTTATCGCTCTTTTATGGATATACACTCCCGAAAGATGTCTTGGATAACCAAGTAGTGATCAAATAATGTTGGGAGGATGAGTGTCAGCCAATAGTACTATCTGTATATCCATGGTCTAGATCCACTAGTTAATGATTGCTGTAACCTTAGTCCGGTATAATAATTGTTTGTCATGCCAACGCGATAATGAAAATGTATAGATGTTGTACAGTCATAGTAAAATAGAACCATTGTTAATGTTTTCCACCCCAATAGTTTATAAAACAGTAAAAGAGTAAAAAGGGGTATGTGGACTCACCTGGGCAAAGCTTAGCAACAGACAGGACAAAGGATTCCTTCACAGACTCCTAGCTTCCTAAACGATATAACGTTTTCTAATTAGACTAAGCTAACACATGCGATCTAGTTATGATAAATGATAAATGATATGCAATTATTGTTATGTTTTATGTTTTGTGACATCGAATGAACTTGGGTTATTGGGCCTTCATGGGCCGAAATGAAATGAAATGGGTTTCGAAATGAAATGAAATGAAATGGGCTTAGGTTAGGCTTAATGGGCCTAGATGGGCTTAATGGGCCACTAGGTGGGCCACTTGGGCCCCATATTGGGCTTAGGTCCGATTAGGTTGGGCCATGGATTGGGCTTAGGCCCAATTGGCTTCGGTTTGGGTAGTAACGGGCCAAAGGTTTGGGCTTTGGTCTAAATGGGCTTGGATACTAATGGGCCAACTAAAGTTTGGGCCCGCTGGACTAAGATAGATCGAATGGGCCAAGTAGGGGCCTTGGCCCGATTAGGAATTCGGGTTTGGGTCCACGGTTTGGGTCAAGATCTGGCCTTGACCGACTTTTGAAGGAATTATGTGCACAGTTAGTCAACCTATGATGATACATCCATGCCTACGAAACACTTAAGGGTCACACCGGTGAGTGCATGTAATTCGAGCAAGATATGCAATGATACTACGAAGAGGAATGATTCATAATAGTCATTATGAATCAGTTAAAGTATTAAGTTAGGTTTAACTTATTACTAGATTAGTTTAACTAAACTAATTAATACAAGTGTTTGTACATTTACTAGTTGAGTAAATATACAATGTGTTAATTAAAGATTATCCATGATATGATTTAAAGCTATTAAATCATATAGAGATTGGATAATATTATTGTCTAATTAATTGTTAATGGTATAAAATACAGGTATATATATTTCGTGTATATGGGTACCGAAATATAAGTGTATAATACTAAGATATTTGATAATTAAGTTTGACAATGATAACTAGTAAAACTATAAGGGATGAATGTGTAAAAAGGAAGTTTAATTAAGAAGTTAATCTTAATTAAACTAGAAGGGTTTTAAGTGTAAGATCTTCTATTATAAATAGAAGGCTTATGGCTTAAACCTAATGTTGATCTTTGCCTCCTTATACACGAAATCCCCTCCCCCTCTCTCCCCTTCGATCGGCCGAGCACAACACAAGAACACAAGCATGTGTTCTTCGTGTTCTTCGTTCGTTCTTCGTGTACTTCGAGTTTCGAAGATCAAGGATCGTTGCAAGTGATCATCTAGTGGATCGCTCGTCGTGTTCATCATCAGTGGACTTATCTTAAGCATTAACCAAGGTATGATTCATGGAACACTCTTTCCTCTTCTCCCTCTTGTTCGAAGTCGAATCAAGAACCATATGGTTCTTGGTTAGTTCGACGAACACCACAAGTATGTGTGTGTGTTCGAGTTCTTCGTACAAGGTTTCTTTCTTGTTAATCTAATCTAGATTTCCAACATCCCAATCCTTTAGGGTTTAAGGATTAGGTTTAATCCCACTTCCGCTTGTAGGGATTAAATCAGCTAGTTGGTTTTAACCGGTCAAGAACAAGTTCATGTTCTTGGTCAGTATGGTCGAATCAAGTTTACTAGGAGGTTGACCCAAGAGGTCGATCAGTCTCAAGTGAAACCCTTCAGGTTTGACTTATGGGTCAAAATTAGTCCAATCTAAAGTCAACATTGGTCAAAATAATAAATTAAAGTCAACAAAAATCAACAATAGTCCACTACATTTCGGCTAGGGTTTGGGTTCCGAATTAGGGTTTGGTTTAGCATAAGTTCGGGTCAACGATGGTCAAATCTAGTCAACTAAGGTCAAATAGTCAACCTATTAGTCAACTAGGGTTAGGTTTCAGCCAAGGGTTGGCCGAATGGCTAAAACCCTTCAGGTTTCATGCTAGATCCGCCTAGGGTTCGAGATTCAAGGGTTGTTCGAGATTCATGATGACTGAGAACATATGGCCTAGGGCCATGGTCTCGGGTTCGAATCTAACACAAACAAGGAAGAAGGACAAAAGGAAAACAAAAGGGATTCGAATGATACCTTGGATCGGACGAGATCAAGAACGAACAAGGGTTCGGGATACCTTGGATCGTTTAGGTTTTCGCAGGTTCGGGCTCCTCGATTAGGCTCATTTAAGCTCTCATATATACAAAATATACAATTTTTTTATTGTAAATATTTCATTTTTATAATATGTTATATACATATATATGTATAGTATACATACACACATAAGTATAAAAGTATATAATATATAATTATAGTTTTGTAATAATTAATATATATTTGCTCGTTTAGGCTCGCGAGCCTAATCAATCTTAGTGGATCAAGCTCGGGCTCAGGCTCGTTTAATAAACGAGCTCTTAGTTAAGCTCAGACTTGGCTTATACTCGTTTAAGCTCGGCTCGTTTCGAGCTTTTAACGAGCCGATCCCGAATAGCTCACGAACGGCTCGGCTTATTTTCACCACTAACCTTAGATATGCAATTGAATAAAGGTTGAATATTTATATTTTCATATATATACTCAAGAGTCAAGATGAATGAAAAATAAAATGGGGTAGTTGATAGCCGGACTAATTGACGCCTACGTCAGTTATTATTCCCAAATACGCGTAGGCCCAATTTGGTGGAGTTTATATTTACAAACTTGTTCTTTTCCACAAAATGTGGGGTCTAAACTCCAAACTATACTTTTCTTTCCGGAAAATTAAACGTAATGTTTTGGGCATGTTGATTAAAATTTAAAATTAGTTGGAGTACGCGTGTATAAACTATAAACTAGATGAGAATCGACCGAACTCACGGATAGGACTAGATTGAATGGAATTATACTGGCATGATTTTCGGTTTGAATTTTCATGCAAAATTGATTTTTAGTATGGATCGGTAGGGTCCAAACACGAAAGAGACAAAAAAAAGCAAGATTTTAAAAAACTTAAGGCGTGTCGGTACCATCAAATCTTAAGCTTTATGAGTCGTAGCGAGACATGACGTGTTTTAAGGCGATATATTTTTTACACTAATTTAAATATATGTACATTCAAGTTCAAAAAGATTATATAATATTCATAAGAGAGTTCGCACAAAATTATTACATTAAAATTTACAATTATTATATCCTTTTATTTTGTTTAAATATATTCATTTTGTCAAAAAAAAAATCAATATTTATAACATGCCTAAAAAAAACTTGTGATGAGACAAGTGTTACACTCATGCTTTATCTTATGGCATGTCTTACATTGTCGACATGGACTGTTTCGTTACCGAGGAGTCACGCCATGGCACCACCATTACACGTTTTATAGAACCTTGGAAAAAAATTCAATAAAACTGGAAGATCCCGGTTCTCAGTTCAGTCTTCGGTTCGGCCGAAACTATTTTCTTGGTTCTCGCTCTGATCCAGTTTTGAGCAGTTCGATAAGGTTATTGGACCATACGAATGATCCAAATAACATTCCATGTATAAAATATAGGAAAATGCTAATGACAGCCCTTAGGGTTGTCATTAAGAAGACAACATAAACAAAAGACAACCCCCTGAATTTTAGGAATATTATTTTTTTAATCAATGTACAAGCTTTTTATGCATGTTAGTGACAGCCCTAAGGGCTATCATTAGCAAAACCCTAAAATATATAATTAATTTAGACTATAAATTATTATTAATTAATAGTTGAGATTTGTCCATTAAAATTACAAAAGAATTAAGTATTAACTTGAACACATCTATATCATAAAAACTCGTGATTTTTTACATCCTTACATGTATATAAAAACTTAACCCGGTCAATAATATTAAAACCTAACCCGTAAATAATATCGTAATTATGTTTGCACAACACACATTTTTTCATTTATGGTATTTACATTTTTTACTCAAAAACTGAACTTTAAATATGAATAATTATTCTGGAAATCGGAACACGTAAATGTATAATTTTTTAAATAAATAATTATGCTAAAAAGCAATGAAAACAACTAAAGCAAATCAATATATTTAGAAATATAATAAGTTATAATCAGATAGAATTAGAAAGAATCATGATGCATCCGTGGGCGGCCAAAGTATATCACTTAGGCTACTAGGTATGGGTACCACATGTGGTACCCATTTTGCTTGCCACATCATCGCCACCTAAGCAACTACACCACCACCACACCACATTATTTTGGTGGAAATACCTACCACACCACACTACACCATTTTATTTTCCATCTCATCATTTTTTTCCATTTATTTTACACACAACTAATATTTTATATAATTTAAAATTACATTACATTAAATAAAATTAAAATGACAATACTTTAAATTAAAATGAAAATACTAGAAATTAAACATTAAATTAAAAATTACAATAATTAAAATAAAATATTACTCTTCATCGTCGGCAAGTGCGTTGTTGTAGAGATGGTCCACCAAGTCCCGTCGAAGTCGTCCGTGTGTTGTTTCGTCTCGAATGTCGACAACCTTGTGCAAATATTCTGCACTTCCCGGTACATACAAAGCATGGCGGGGACCGTCCGACACATATGGATATGTTGATAGTTAGTTATACCAATGATAGTATTGAAAAAGGTTGTCGGGGACCGTCCGGCACATATTGATGATAGACGTGATAGCCGAGAGCTAGATTGACATAACCATTGAGTTATGATATGTTGAGATGATGTGATGATGCGGGGGAGCCCCGGTCATGAGGTGTGGTGTGAGGGGCAGTTGAGTAGATTCCCATCGACTCAACCACGATAGTAGTCTTGCTAACTGGAGGTAGTCCGGTGAGTAAGGCAGGTATTGGTAGATTGGGCGAATCCCTCTTGCCGGTATCTTGAGGCTTATTAATGGCGATGGATTTCGGTTAATAAGTCAATGTGGTTCTAGTTAGTTCGGGGGCAACCCGATAACTGTAGGGTTTCACATGACACTGATCGACCACTTGGGTCAACCTCCTAGTAAACTTGGTTCGACCATACTGACCAAGAACATGAACTTGTTCTTGATCGGTTAAAACCAACTAGCTGATTTAATCCCCTAAATGCGGAACTGGGATTAAACCTAATCTTTAAACCCTAAAGGATTGGGATGTTGGAGAACTAGATTAGGTTAACAATAAAGAAACCTTGTACGAAGAACTCGAACACACACATACTTGTGTGTTCGTCGACCATCAACCAAAGAACCCTAGGGTTCTTTGGCCGAAATTCATCCAAGAGGGAGAAGGGAGAAAAGGGTTTCCCAAAACATACCTTGTTGTTTGCTTAAGATAGATCCACTGATGATGAACAAGTCGAGCGATCTTCTAGTTGATCTAAGCAATGAACTTGGATCTTCAAGACTTGAAGAACACGAAGAACACGAAGAACACGAAGAACGAAGAACACCAAGTGATGGTGTTCTTGCTCTCGGCCGAAACAAGGAGGAGAGGAGGAAGTATTTTCGTGAGGTGTGTAAGGGGTTTTAGGGTTACCCTAAGCCTCTTATTTATATACAAATAATGAGGGGGGGGGGGGGGGGGGAAGAAAATTTAAAGGATTAAAATAGTCATTTGCAAACACTTTCTCTCTCCTAGTGTCACATGTCAAGCCTTGATTTGATTGGTTTTTTTTACCCCCACCTTTGTTTTTCGGCCATAACTTTTTTTTTCTTTGTAAAAAAAAAAAACTAAAAATGCCAAAGTTCTTAAAATTAAATTATCTACAATATGAGTATAGTCATGAAAATTTGAAAAAAAAAATCCGGATAAAATATTGGATCATTTTGTTAAATTTGGATCATTGTCAAAGTTTTGAATCATTTTGTTAATTTTGGATCATTTTGTTATTTATGGATCATTGTTAATCTTGCATAAACATAATTTTGCATAAATAATTAGTCAAATAATATATCATATATAATTTTGGATTATTTTGTTCATTTTGGGTCATTTTATTTACTTTTGTATGATTGTTAATTTTTGATTCATTTTGTTATTTATGGATCATTGTCAATTTTGGATCATTTTTTTTTTGAAATTTTCATGATTGTACTCATTTTGTAGAAAATTTAATTTTAAAATTTATGCCATTTTTAGATTTTTTATTTTACAGATAAAAAAAAAGTTATGGGCGAAAAACGAAGTGCGGGGGAAAAACCCACTTCCAATTATAGGAGGACAAGTGGCAAAAGGAGGAAAGTGGGGTTTCGAAAATGACCTTTATGCCCTTTTTAAGATGAGTGGACGAAAATTTTCCTCGCAGGCCTCACCGGGAAAAAAGTCCTCACCGGATCCGGACCCCTACATCTACAAATGAGAAATATATAATTGAAAGTAATGGTATTTAATCTTAACATTTGATCCTACTTATAGTCTTACTCATTAGATAAATACATGTGTTAAAATCAAGAGATAATATTAAGATAGAGAATCAATGGATTACACATATCGTCTTATTAAGGGGATGTTTGGGATTGCGTTCTGTGGAAGTTTATCTACTTATTCCGTTTTGGAAACACAAATAATCTAAAATGAATGTTTGGCAAAAGGTTTTAAATAATCACTTATTTGCATTTTGGGGCCTTCAAAATGGAGTTTTGAAAAAGCATGTGAGGAGGTGTTTATTGCGTTTTAAAAACGGATTAATGGATTATTTTCATTTTCTTATTAGCTAGACAATTAATCAAGTTTGCCAAACACCAAAAAAACGATTATCTGATTATTGCAATTTCAAACAACATAATCAAATCCAAACACTATTTTTCAAAATCACGTATTATAACCGCTGATTATTAGATTATTCATTTTCAAAACGAATAATTTATTTTTAATAAGCAATCCCAAACGCCCCCAAATACATAAGACTTTGAATAAGACCAAATGATAGAAATAAATATCAGTTTACTATAATTAAACATAGCCAATTAGTTTAATATAAATATACGAGTGAATACGTTTAAAATAAATAATCCACATATATTCCTCTTACCATTTCCCAAATCAACTAGAGAGATAATGAAATCTTTTTGTAAATTTCACATTACAATAATTTTATGAGTAGAGTTAGATGTTAAAAGGTTTAACCCGACCCAAACTTGATCATGCTAGTTGCGTTAGATTTATTCACGTCTTATGTTAATTATGGTTTTTAAATCCGGCCCAACAAGCCTGACGTTAGCATCGGGTTTGGATTGCTCATCTTTATCAGGTTTTAAGTTGATCCAATTAAGCCCGATTGAAATTTAAACAATTTTTTTCTATGAAAATTAACTATTGAACATAGAGTTATATTCAAAGTAATCTTTAATTTTTATGTAGTCTGAAGTAGGGGTGTTGATCGGGTATATTTTTCGGGTATCGAGTAGTTCGGGTCGGGTGGTTCGGGTTTTGGCAAATATAAAAAATAGCTAATACCGAACCCAAATTAAATTCGGGTATTTGGCATGGGTAGTTCGGGTAATGGGTCGGATACGGGTATATCCACTAATACCCGAGAATTGACATAGTTGTATTGTCGACAACCACAACGTTATATTTCAATCTTAATACACCAACTTTGTCCGTTATTTTATTACATTCCAACCAACATTGGGCTCTATCTTGACTTTTTATATGAAATTAATTAAGTCCAAGTGTAACGATCGTATTTTATTTATATAACCATAATATATTACCTTTAAATAAAGTCTTTTAAAAACATTTGTGTATTCGGGTATAGCCATCCACTTGTAATATTACCTTATACATGAACCGCTTTATTTTCGGGTTACCCAATACCCACATATTTCTACCCGATACCCGAACTACCTAACCCGTTCTACCCATATTCAAAACGGGTTGGGCAGGTAAAACAAGTTTCGGTTATTTTTGACAACCCTAGTCTGAAGAGACAAATCCCAACCATTGATTAATTATAAGTAATGATCAAGATTAATCATATATTTTATACTTTGAGGGTATTGGTTATTTTTATAAAAAATTAATTAATTTTATTAATTTTTTATTATTTTGAAAAAAAAATTATTTAAATTTTGCTAATAACACATAATGTGATGATCACAGTGATTGTATATTGAATCAAATGTGATTGTACTAAAACATCACATGTGATTAAATATACAATAACATGTGATTGTAAATTAAAATCACATGTGATTAAGTACCACACGTAGTTATCAAATTATATTATTTTTTTAATAATAGAATAATAATAATAATAATAATAGTAATAAAATAACAAAATAATAAAATAAAATAATTTAAAATTTTAAAAAAAACTAGTGACAATGACTAGAAAAACCTTACTAAGCCCTTGACATATGAACAAGAAAATCTTTCATTGACGGGATGGTACTGACTTTCATACAGATGCTGCATGGTTGTGGTCAGCTCATGTCGTGGATGTTCAGTCAAGTCCTATAACGAACGAACCCCTTCATGTATTAAGATATATGATTGATCTTGATCATTATATTTTATTAATCAATGATTAAGGTTTGTCTCTTTAAACTATACAAAAATTAAAAAGTACCTTAAACGTTTCACATTAAACGTATAGTACTATTAAAGAAAATCAAATGTTTTGGACGGAATTGTAATAAATAAGTGAATCAATTGTACGTAAACATATAATCAGGATTCAACATCTAAGTTTAATTTGAAAGGTTTGTTACAAACCGACCAGATCGTTGATTTTTTTTGAACCCAAGAATTACTGAAGGTTTAAATTTAAGATGTCGATTTTATTACAGTGATACAAGAGAGTTACTTAACATTAATTAGTTTAAATAGTAAACAACTTAACGAGGACTTACGCGACCCACCCAATTGGATCAACCTGACAAATCTGAAACCGACCAACCCGATTCCTTATATGGTCGGGTTTGAGGTTAGGATGTTTTTACCTTTACCGCGACGAATCCGATCTGATAAGAGGTGTAACCTGACTCAACAACCCTAGTGACACTCCTAGATAGGAACATAAAGTAGAAAATTTTAATAGAAAATTATATAATTTTTTTATAAAAAACAACCTTTAAGTACCGACAAATATAAACATATTACATATTCATTTTTTTTCCATTTTTTATTTTATTAACAGAATATTTAGAAAGTTATAAAATATCACCGATTAATTTTAGAGTTGTATTTTAGGAAGTCCAAAGGTTTTGCATAGTCTCAAGGGACAAATTCTAGACATTGGATGAAGATGGTCAAGATCAAATCCCCCACCTACAGCCACCGCCGGCCACCGCCGGTAGCCGCCGACCACCGCCGATCGCCGCTGTCCGCCGCCGGTGGTGGGGGCTGGCGGTGAAGGTGCTGGTGGTAATGGGGGTGGTGGTGGTATTGATGTACTGAAACACATGTGCTTCACTAAAACACAGCATATTACTTCGAAGCACATGTGCTTCAGGTCACGAAACACATCCGGCCGCCGGCGGTGGTGGGGGTTGACAGTGAAGGTGTGACAACCCTTGAAATCGGGTATTTGACTCAACACTTATTTCAAGCTAACTTATTAAACAATCTATATATCATTAATAAAGTACTTATTTCGCGTCTAAATCTAGCGAAAACATGCACATTATATGTTGTTAGTGCGCATCAGTAGTGATGCAAGTAAATGTCTATCTGGGTTGTACAGTGGCAGCTGTAAATTAGTGAGTTGGTAACCAAATGTAAACCTTGAACCGAAACCGAAATATAAACTTTATATTTTATGTAATGAAGTTTTAGGTTGAACCAAAGTAATCGTTACTAAAATTGGAGCAATTATTTTATTATAATAAAGTTACAAATTATGAAACTCATTATACTACAAAAATATCGAAGGTAATTAAGTATATACCGAAGTGGAATGTTTTATTTAGTAAATAACTACAATAAAAAAATTAAGAAAACACCGATTAAAGCATTTTATCAATTAAATATATAAGTGAATTTTAAATTGCCTAATACTAGTGATAATTATCTTTTGAATTCAAAAAGCCAAAGCTAACAAACCCACCCCCATATCCGGTACAACTCCCTCATACATAACGTACATATGCCATGTTCCATATAATTTTTATTATTTTAATACTAGCCTATAACCCGTGATAAATCACGGGTGGCTTATAGAAATTTTCCTAATATTTCATGTATATTGTCATAAATTTTACTTACTTAAGAATACTTTACTCATTGAAAGTTTTGTATCTATGAAATAATTCCGTTGTTAAAAACATACTTTCCTATATAATTATGAACATTGTATGCATAGATTACATATTCAGGAACAAAAACAAAATTGAGTTTCATAAAGTCATGTGAAAAAAAGTAATTATCATGCCAAGTTCCTTAAACATTTTAAAGATAAAATAAAAAATAATTGAATTGCATAAAGTCATGTAAAAAAAGGAAATTACCATGGCGGTAATCAAGTTCAACTTTCCAAAAGAAAGAACGTGCAAATGCAACTACACGTTAGGTAAGATCACCCAAATTTTTTCTACTTCAACTTTGTAAATATATAATCTATTAAATATTATTTCTACTTCAACGCCCGTAATTTTGGCAACAATTTAGAATGAAAACATTACCCAACCAAATTTTAAAGGGTTAAAAGTCAATTCAGTGGAAGTTTGAAGATTAAAACAAACGAACGCTTAATCAAACCAAATTATGTGTGGCTCCGTCGAACCCAACTCGTACTAACCTGCAATAAAATATTATCCATTATGACATGAACTCATCACCCAAAATTGGTTAAAGAAAATGTCATATGTATCCCCTTTTGCATTGTAGGTACTGCAATGTTATAACTGCACTCATAGCAAAACCCGGTGTTGCCATATTTATGAACTTGCTTTATACATAAACAAAAACATATGAGCAAAAGAATTTTACACTTTACATCCAAACACATATCCTGCCAAACATGTTTTACCAAACACATTTAATATTATGCACTTTACTGCCAAACTAATAAATTTGATTAAAAATCTAGTTCATCTAAACAAAAAAAGGTGGAATTTTACAACATGCATATAAAGTCGTAATTTGAACAATCACATCAACACACTTCATCATCATCGCCATCTCCGGCTTTGAACAATCACGGATGGCTTATAATTTTTTTTATAAATATAATACATCGAACAAAGTAAAAAAGATGTAAGAAGCAAATTATAAAATAGCATACTACAAATTGGTCTAAAGTTGCACTAACTAATATAGTTGTTCTTAAGTTCAATGTTTTGTTAGCTTGAAATTATGCCCACTACAAATTTCAAGCATATATGACAATAGAATTAAAAAAAAAACATGCATTCACCTTAACATATTTAGGCCATTGACGTCTGCTTTAACATACATACAAATAAAATTCTTCTCAATTCATCATACATACATAACATATCCACTATTAACATGTAAAAAACCTGAGGTTAAGTTTCTGATGCCATTAGTTCCTGCAAATAGAACAAAATTTATTAAATTGATCTACAAAAATTCCACCTTTACATTCTCAATTGAGCAACTTCATATTCTAAAAATTCAAAAGAGAAAATAGTCAATTCAAAATAATTACAAATAACCATCATGTTGACACAAGCTGGCTGCAAATGAGCTATCAACCCTCGCCAGTAAGCTAATGACTTGGTTTCAGATTCATGTTTCATCAGCAGAGTCAGTTTACGTATCAACATACACAATACTAATGGGTTATGTTACATAATAAAAACGGTCTAATTTATTTAAACATTTGACGTGGGAGGTTTTACGCAATAAAAACACATTCTCAATAATTGCCACTTTTACATGTTTTGTAAAAGCCTGAAAAATCACATTTTGTAAAAGATACCCACAAAACATGTAACGTAATTGTTGAAAACATGTAACGTCAAAATTGCCACTTTTACAAAAAATGTAATTTTTATTTTTTAAGTAATTCATTTTACTTGCTTGACCCGCTAGAGATAAAAACATTAACCTCTAAATTTCATTGGAAAATATACCTTCGAACAAAATAGGTCAATAATTACCCTTGCCAAACAATCTTCCACAAGCATCGCAGCAAATATACCCTACAAACCACCTTCAAAATGTAATAGAAACCATCTTTAATGTAAATACAAAAAACCACATTGAAGATTTATGTATATTACTCTTATGAATAAATGAGGAATACCTAATACTTGAACCATTCCATAGGACTGCAGATGCAAAAATTTGAATGAACCAAAAACTTCTACTTACGAAACGTTGATGGTTAAATAGGTTTTCATGTCGAAGTCACCCTCATTAGCAACCCTAATCGTAACCTTAATTCTAACCCGTAAACTTTTTTTATAAATCTTTTTTTTTCAAAACTGAAAATTCAAAATTAAAGCTACTAAAACGATACAATATCTCATGATGTTAAAGATGTAATACTGGTGAACTCTTTTTGGCACTGTCTATCAAATATACTTGACTAAAAAAGGATAACAAAACAGAAACATTTCATCAAACACTTGGCGGGCACCAATTTGGTAGGTTCAATAGCCATATTTCCCTGAGCCTGTATCACAGGAAAAAAACGCAAAATTGAATCAAATTGTTGTAAGTTTCAATAGCTATAACTGATATTGAGATAGAAATTAATAATGAAACCGAATTTGACAGGTTATTCCTTCACACCATTAAAATTCGTAAGCAAATTGAAAATTTTGCCCAAATTAATCGGACAAAACACCAAATCGCTACATACCCGTGTTCCGCCATGGATGTTGAAGAGTAATTAGAGAAGATGAAGGTCCAATTTTGCGTTTGGAGGATTCTGGAACCACAAAAACTCATCTCTAGGAACAACGTTTAAGCATCACGAACTCAAACAGATCGAACAATAAAAACTAACCTTCATAAAAAACCTAGAAATCGGAAATGGATACATACATCGAGCATTATTCCGATTAATACAACCGATTAAAGAAAAAAGAGATGTATCGGTATAGATCGAGAGACAAACGTTGTTGGTGAAGAGCAGCTAGGGTTTTTCTGTCGACGTGTGATGACATGGCAGCTTGATTTATGACGTATTATTGACGTGTCAAGAGTGACATGGCAAAATTTCAAAAATGCTTTCTTTTATTATATATAAAGATTATAACCAATCACATTTCACATAATCAAACCTATAACCTACTATGACTTCATCTCTTTGACTGGGTAAACCCACAATTCAGTTCACCATCACGTCCCCATGATAGTACCGAACTCTCCTCTTTGTATGTACACGTTTCCTTTACTTTTAAAATTTTAATCCACCTAAGGCTAGTGGGTATGGGCACCATATGTGGTGGTGCCCTTTTTCGCCACATCATCGCCACCTCACACCCCACACCACCACCACACCACATCATTTGGTGGAAATACCCACCACACCACACCATTTTATTTTCCAACTCATCATTTCATTTCCATTTATTTTTCACACAAATAATATTTTATATAATTTAAAATTACATTACATTAAATAAAATTAAAATGACAATACTTTAAATTAAAATGAAAATACTAGAAATTAAATATTAAAATACTAGAAATTAAAAATTACAATAATTAAAATAAATTATTACTCATCATCGTCTTCATCGTCGGCGTCTTCATCGTCGGCATGTGCGTTGTTGTAGAGATGGTCCGCCAAGTCCTGTCGAAGTCGTTCGTGTGTTGTTCCGTCTCGAATGTCGACAACCCTGTGCAAATATTCTGCACTTCCCGGTACATACAAAGCATGTCGGGGACCGTCCGGCACATATGGAGAAATCATCCGACCAGTATCTTCGACAACCATATTATGCATTATAACACATGCATACAAAATATATCTTAATCTTTCAAGGTCATATGAACGGGCCGCGTTTTTGACAATGTGCCACTTCGCCTTTAAAACTCCAAAAGCCCGTTCCACAACCTTACGTGCGGATTCTTGTTTTTTGGTAAACAAGACCTCTTTTGGATCAACTGGATGTCGGTAGGCTTTGACAAACGTCGCATGACGAGGATATATACCATCGGTAAGGTAGTAACCGAATCTATATGGATTGCCATTCACCGTGAAAGGCGCATCGGGTGCCTTTCCTGATAACAAGTCATTGAATATTGGTGACTGATCAAACACGTTAATATCATTATTAGAACCCGCAACCCCAAAGTAAGCATGCCAAAACCATAAATCTTGGGAAGCAACAGCTTCTAATATCAACGACGGTACTCCATGATGTCCACCGGTGTACTCACCTCTCCACGATTGTGGACAGTTCCTCCAATCCCAGTGCATACAATCAATGCTACCAACCATTCCAGGATAACCATGTCTCTCTTCGTGTGCCTCATATAATTTTTGCACATCGGTTACTGTTGGTTTTCGCAAATAAATAGGTCCGAATATTTCCAAAACCCCTTGTGAAAATCTATACATACTTTCCCTAGCAGTTCTTTCAGACATGCGTAGGTACTCGTCAAGAGAATCAGGGGATGACCCGTAAGCCATAGATCGAATTGCTGCAGTACATTTTTGCAAACAAGTGAATCCCCGCCAACCTCTAGCATCGTATCTCAATTGAAAAAAAAAGGATACCTGTTTTCTAATGCGGTACATATGCGCATAAATAAATGTCTGGACAGACGAAACCTTCGTTGGAAATTGTTGTTGTCATAAACAGGATCATCCGCAAAATAATATCGGTATAGCATGTCGTGTCCAGCTTCTCGATTTCTATTTAGCTTCGCGGTTTTAGTGTCAAACACTTCTTCACTTTCATCGGAGGATATATCATCGAGGAGTTCTGAGTATATTGTTAGCATAAACAAGTCATCGTCGTCAGATGATGAACCAAGATAATTCATTATTTGTGAGTTGGGGTATTTTGGTAGAGTTGTGGTGTGTTTTGGTAGTGTTTTGGTAGTGTGTTTATATAGGAAATAAATAAATTAAATAAATAAATAATTTTTTTTTAAAAAAAAATCCCCAACGACACAAAATATAGCCGTTCAACGGCTATCTTCGATCCACCACGCCCGTCGTCCACCGTGCTTCCTCCCACACCTCCACCACGCCAACCCCCCACGCCGTGGGGGGGGGGGGGGGGTGTTCGTGTCCATGGCCACGGCGTGGCTAAGCCACCTCACCACCACGCTCCGTTGGGCGTGGTCCCATAGCGTGTGGCCTAAAGTCTAAACTTAACTACCTATCCCTAAAACCTACAACCTCATACTCTGCTCTCTCTACGAACCAGAAAAACTCACCACCATTTTCTATAATTTCCGGCAACCTTGAAAGAGATACCATCTCCATTAATCCCTTTCTCAATACGAACTCAGACAGCTCCGGTAACCATGAAATTCCGACGATTCAGGCGAGAAAGAAAAGACAGCCACCCCACGTTTTGATTCTCCGGCGAATAGACATCCTCTCCGGCGAACTACCTCACCACTCTCTCCCCCATCGGTTGAAAACCCTCTGCTGTCCGACGAGCCAGACGAGTTCCGAAGATCTCTCGTAGCGTTTCTCTCTCTCTCTCGATAGGTATAAAAACCTCCTACCTTTTTATATTTCTTCATGCATGTGTGTGTTGTCCATGTGATACGTTGAACCTCTGATTAACCCATACCCTTGTCGTCTTTGTATCCCGTACACACAAGAGTGTGTGTGTGTAGTAAGTCACTGATTGTTTTTCGTTTTCAGTCGCCGGCAAAAATGTCGTCGCCGGTGACGTTCCAGTCGGAAGCCACAAACTAGCTTGAGTCTGTTCTTTTTCTTCATGTTTGAGGGGTTTAAATCCTCAGCCACGTAATGTTGGTAAAACCCCCTTTGCCACTCAATCCCAAAATCAGTATTAAACCCATCAGTACCAAGTTAGCCCAACTTCATTTTATCAAAATCATTAATCGATTATTTAATATTTAATTTAAAAAGTTTATTATCTACATAATAATTACTTATTAATTAATAACTTCATTATTTATTTAGATACTTTTTAAGTATTTACTTTTTAAGTATTAATTTTGGCAGTAACAAATTTTCTTTATTTAAATATTAATTATTAATTATTTAATAATTAATTTTTAGTTATTTAAATTATCTTATCTAAAGTGAATGAACGTATTTAAAATATGAGACCAATCCAATCAAGTCATCAACGTATCACTTGAGTCTAAGTTCATGTCGAGAGAATGAGTTGTGCATCATGTAGCTTAGGCGTGACATTTAGACCGTCACTTATTTGTTTATTATTATGCTTTTAGGACACCCAGATTGTTTGGTTGGAAACCCCAACTATTGTTGATTGCATTTTTGGAAGCTTCGCTAGGGTGAGTTTCATGGCCCCACTTTTACTACTTTATAACTACTATATTGGGGGAGAAAACATATACTACTCAACTATTTTGCAATAATTGATCTTTGTATAATCATTGTGGTGTACACGTACCAACTGTTTAAGGACCACAATACATGTCCTCGTTTAACCGTAATCATTAACTATGTGTTTTAGCCAATGAATATAGAGATAGTACTATCGGGATTGATCCCCCGCTCATGGCTAGTTATGCGCTAGCCCAACTGGGTTTGAGCTTTATATTCTAACTACTTTAGATTTCGGTTTGATTATAGGCCCCTTGATTATACCTTAACTTGTTTGCCTAGCTAGCTTGCGAGGGATTATGCATTGCACCTAAAACTACTTTTGTACATGATTTATACACAACGATTTTGATGATACTTTTATGGATTCACAAAACCTGTGAACTCACCAACCATTGTGTTGACACTTTTTCTATATGTTTTCTCAGGTAACGGAAACTAAGCCTTTTCAAGGTTCTATTTTGGTCAAGGATTGTCATGCATTAGTTTTCAACAATAAGTCTTAATGACACAAGCTTTCATTTACAACAATTATTTTGGTTTATGTTAAAACAATTTCTCTTTGGTTTTTGTAACGACATTGGTAATCCATTTTTCCCAGAAATGCGAAGTTTACTATTATTGATGTGTTATGTTGCTAATTAGTCGCACCTCGTTCTTCCGCAAAACCAATTTTGGCGGGGTGTGACAGAAGGTGCTGGTGGTAATGTGGGTGGTGGTGGTATTGATGTATTGAAACACATGTGCTTCACTAAAACACAACATATTACTTCGAAGCAGATGTGCTTCAGGTCACGAATCACATGTGTTTCAAGTCACTAAAACACATGAGTTTCTAAACACACAGGGAGCATACGAAGCACATGTGCTTCATTACTTGAAAGACATGTGCTTGGTTGTACATATACACTCCTTTATTTTCAAAATAACTGTTATTAATGAAACATATGTGCTTCTAGTAACGAAACACATGTGTTTCAAGTCATGAAACACATGTTCTTGGTTGTACATATACATTCCTTTATTTTCAAAACACATGTGTTTCAAAAGGTGAAACACATGTGTTTCAAACACATGTTCTTCCAGTCACGACCACCACCACCGGTCACCACCGTCGGCGGCCACCTCCGGCCGCCGTCCGCCGCCGTCGGCCGCCGGAGGTGGGTGGGGTATTGATGTATTGAAGCACATGTGTTTGTAGTGGTGGTGGTGGTTTGAATCTTGATCTTGACCATTAACTTTTTCTTGATCCAAGGGCTAATAATTGTCCATTGGGACTAGATAACATTAATGGACTACCTTAAACAAACCACATTAATTTTATTCTATTTACAAACATCAAGTCAATTCGGCTAAAATGAACCAAAATTTGCAATTTATAAATTTTAATATCACCAATAAAACCGTACAAACATATACATGTTGTAAGTCAAATTAGTTCAACTCAAAGAATCAATCCAACATTCTTATTAGACATGTTTATGTGTTACAATATGGTAAAGAGGATACAAGGGATACTCAAGATACATGAGATACACCCATATATATAGGGTAGGAAATGGTTGTAGACTTTATGCACATAAAGTCTACTTATGACTATGATTAAGTATTACATAATGCACACTTATGAATGTCATATATCCTAATCAACCACATTACAATATGAGTTACAACACTCCCCCTTGGTTACTTAGATTTACGCCGATCCATAGTTGTATTTCTTCGTCTTGTATCTTCAGACAATCCTTCAGACATTCTGCCTGATTAAAAAAACTTTTTGGAGAAAACCCTTTAGAACAAAAACTCTAGTCGAAGGACAAAATGTAACATAAGTGTTTTCATTTCCTCTAAAACATATCTTTAAAGCTTAAGTAACTTGAATTATGTGTCATAAATTCTCAAAACATGTTTGCCATACTTTAGTTGTGTTTTGTGCAAATATGGTAAACATGATAAGTATAAAATGATTAAGATGAGCATGTATGAGCAAACTATATTTAAATGAGCGGTATTGGTTAAATTCTTCAAATATGGTATATAAAAACGTCATTTTTTGGAAATGTTATCTGAAATATTTTTATTAAGGACTATAGATAATTTCGTTACGAACGCGTAGGGTACCCGGTACTTGGGTACCCGGTACCCGAATTTTATTTTTCCAACTTATTTTTATATATATTTTTATATTATTATTAGACATTAATTATCATTAGATATGGGCATATGCGTGGCTCATTTTGAAAAATGTCTAAAATTTAAAACTCTGTCTCAATTCTCACGTGCAAACAATCTAATTCTCACCTCCGTCGTTGAATTATGGTTTTAAATCATTGGATGTATTTAAAAATTTGGTTAGATTCATTACTAGTAATGATTTTTCTTTAAAGAAAATCATAACGTAAATTTTTAATAACAAATTTATTAATAAGATTTAAAGAAATTAAATATATAAATAATGGCGACTTCCATTTATGTAATTTTTGTGACAAAGAAATTATATTTCCGGGTACTGGGTACCCGAAAACCGGGTATCCGAAAATCCGGGTACCCGAAAACCGGGTACCCGAAAATTCGGGTACTGATACGGGTACCTAAATCTACTACCCGAATTTTCGGGTACCCGATTTTAGGGTACCCGGATTTCCGGGTACCCGGTTTTGAACACCCCTAGCGGTGAAGGTGCTGGTGGTAATGGGGGTGGTGGTGGTATTGATGTACTGAAACACATGTGCTTCACTAAAACACAGCATATTACTTCGAAGCACATGTGCTTCAGGTCACGAAACACATCCGGCCGCCGGCGGTGGTGGGGGTTGACAATGAAGGTGTGACAACCCTTGAAATCGGGTATTTGACTCAACACTTATTTCAAGCTAACTTATTAAACAATCTATATATCATTAATAAAGTACTTATTTCGCGTCTAAATCTAGCGAAAACATGCACATTATATGTTGTTAGTGCGCATCAGTAGTGATGCAAGTAAATGTCTATCTGGGTTGTACAGTGGCAGCGGTAAATTAGCGAGTTGGTAACCAAATCTAGACCTTGAACCGAAACCGAAATATAAACTTTATATTTTATGTAATGAAGTTTTAGGTTGAACCAAAGTAATCGTAACTAAAATTGGAGCAATTATTTTATTATAATAAAGTTACAAATTATGAAACTCATTATACTACAAAAATATCGAAGGTAATTAAGTATATACCGAAGTGGAATGTTTTATTTAGTAAATAACTACAATAAAAAAATTAAGAAAACACCGATTAAAGCATTTTATCAATTAAATATATAAGTGAATTTTAAATTGCCTAATACTAGTGATAATTATCTTTTGAATTCAAAAAGCCAAAGCTAACAAACCCACCCCCATATCCGGTACAACTCCCTCATACATAACGTACATATGCCATGTTCCATATAATTTTTATTATTTTAATATTATAACCAATCACATTTCACATTATCAAACCTATAACCTACTATGACTTCATCTCTTTGACTGGGTAAACCCACAATTCAGTTCACCATCACGTCCCCATGATAGTACCGAACTCTCCTCTTTGTATGTACACGTTTCCTTTACTTTTAAAATTTTAATCCACCTAAGGCTAGTGGGTATGGGTACCATATGTGGTGGTGCCTTTTTCCGCCACATCATCGCCACCTCACACCCCACACCACCACCACACCACATCATTTGGTGGAAATACCCACCACACCACACCACACCATTTTATTTTCCAACTCATCATTTCATTTCCATTTATTTTTCACACAAATAATATTTTATATAATTTAAAATTACATTACATTAAATAAAATTAAAATGACAATACTTTAAATTAAAATGAAAATACTAGAAATTAAATATTAAAATACCAGAAATTAAAAATTATAATAATTAAAATAAATTATTACTCTTCATCGTCTTCATCGTCGGCGTCTTCATCGTCGGCATGTGCGTTGTTGTAGAGATGGTCCGCCAAGTCCTGTCGAAGTCGTTCGTGTGTTGTTCCGTCTTGAATGTCGACAACACTGTGCAAATATTCTGCACTTCCCGGTACATACAAAGCATGTCGGGGACCGTCCGGCACATATGGAGAAATCATCCGACCAGTATATTCGACAACCATATTATGCATTATAACACATGCATACAAAATATATCTTAATCTTTCAAGGTCATATGAACGGGCCGCGTTTTTGACAATGTGCCACTTCGCCTTTAAAACTCCAAAAGCCCGTTCCACAACCTTACGTGCGGATTCTTGTTTTTTGGTAAACAAGACCTCTTTTGGATCAACTGGATGTCGGTAGGCGTTGACAAACGTCGCATGACGAGGATATATACCATCGGTAAGGTAGTAACCGAATCTATATGGATTGCCATTCACCGCGAAAGGCGCATCGGGTGCCTTTCCTGATAACAAGTCATTGAATATTGGTGACTGATCAAACACGTTAATATCATTATTAGAACCCGCAACCCCAAAGTAAGCATGCCAAAACCATAAATCTTGGGAAGCAACAACTTCTAATATCAACGACGGTACTCCATGATGTCCACCGGTGTACTCACCTCTCCACGATTGTGGACAGTTCCTCCAATCCCAGTGCATACAATCAATGCTACCAACCATTCCAGGAAAACCATGTCTCTCTTCGTGTGCCTCATATAATTTTTGCACATCGGTTACTGTTGGTTTTCGCAAATAAATAGGTCCGAATATTTCCAAAACCCCTTGTGAAAATCTATACATACTTTCCCTAGCAGTTCTTTCAGACATGCGTAGGTACTCGTCAAGAGAATCAGGGGATGACCCGTAAGCCATAGATCGAATTGCTGCAGTACATTTTTGCAAACAAGTGAATCCCCGCCTACCTCTAGCATCGTATCTCAATTGAAAAAAAAGGATACCTATTTTCTAATGCGGTACATATGCGCATAAATAAATATCTGGACAGACGAAACCTTCGTTGGAAATTGTTGTTGTCATAAACAGGATCATACGCAAAATAATCTCGGTATAGCATGTCGTGTCCAGCTTCTCGATTTCTATTTAGCTTCGCGGTTCTAGTGTCAAACACTTCTTCACTTTCATCGGAGGATATATCATCGAGGAGTTCTGAGTATATTGTTAGCATAAACAAGTCATCGTCGTCAGATGATAAACCAAGATAATTCATTATTTGTGAGTTGGGGTATTTTGGTAGAGTTGTGGTGTGTTTTGGTAGTGTTTTGGTAGTGTGTTTATATAGGAAATAAATAAATTAAATAAATAAATAATTTTTTTTTAAAAAAAAATCCCCAACGACACAAAATAAAGCCGTTCAACGGCTATCTTCGATCCACCACGCCCGTCGTCCACCGTGCTTCCTCCCACACCTCCACCACGCCAACCCCCCACGCCGTTGGGGGGGGGGGGGTGTTCGTGTCCATGGCCACGGCGTGGCTAAGCCACCTCACCACCACGCTCCGTTGGGCGTGGTCCCATAGCGTGTGGCCTAAAGTCTAAACTTAACTACCTATCCCTAAAACCTACAACCTCATACTCTGCTCTCTCTACGAACCAGAAAAACTCACCACCATTTTCTATAATTTCCGGCAACCTTGAAAGAGATACCATCTCCATTAATCCCTTTCTCAATACGAACTCAGACAGCTCCGGTAACCATGAAATTCCGACGATTCAGGCGAGAAAGAAAAGACAGCCACCCCACGTTTTGATTCTCCGGCGAATAGACATCCTCTCCGGCGAACTACCTCACCACTCTCTCCCCCATCGGTTGAAAACCCTCTGCTGTCCGACGAGCCAGACGAGTTCCGAAGATCTCTCGTAGCGTTTCTCTCTCTCTCTCGATAGGTATAAAAACCTCCTACCTTTTTATATTTCTTCATGCATGTGTGTGTTGTCCATGTGATACGTTGAACCTCTGATTAACCCATACCCTTGTCGTCTTTGTATCCCGTACACACAAGAGTGTGTGTGTAGTAAGTCACTGATTGTTTTTCGTTTTCAGTCGCCGGCAAAAATGTCGTCGCCGGTGACGTTCCAGTCGGAAGCCACAAACTAGCTTGAGTCTGTTCTTTTTCTTCATGTTTGAGGGGTTTAAATCCTCAGCCACGTAATGTTGGTAAAACCCCCTTTGCCACTCAATCCCAAAATCAGTATTAAACCCATCAGTACCAAGTTAGCCCAACTTCATTTTATCAAAATCATTAATCGATTATTTAATATTTAATTTAAAAAGTTTATTATCTACATAATAATTACTTATTAATTAGTAACTTCATTATTTATTTAGATACTTTTTAAGTATTTACTTTTTAAGTATTAATTTTGGCAGTAACAAATTTTCTTTATTTAAATATTAATTATTAATTATTTAATAATTAATTTTTAGTTATTTAAATTATCTTATCTAAAGTGAATGAACGTATTTAAAATATGAGACCAATCCAATCAAGTCATCAACGTATCACTTGAGTCTAAGTTCATGTCGAGAGAATGAGTTGTGCATCATGTAGCTTAGGCGTGACATTTAGACCGTCACTTATTTGTTTATTATTATGCTTTTAGGACACCCAGATTGTTTGGTTGGAAACCCCAACTATTGTTGATTGCATTTTTGGAAGCTTCGCTAAGGTGAGTTTCATGGCCCCACTTTTACTACTTTATAACTACTATATTGGGGGAGAAAACATATACTACTCAACTATTTTGCAATAATTGATCTTTGTATAATCATTGTTGTGTACACGTACCAACTGTTTAAGGACCACAATACATGTCCTCGTTTAACCGTAATCATTAACTATGTGTTTTAGCCAACGAATATAGAGATAGTACTATCGGGATTGATCCCCCGCTCATGGCTAGTTATGTGCTAGCCCAACTGGGTTTGAGCTTTATATTCTAACTACTTTAGATTTCGGTTTGATTATAGGCCCCTTGATTATACCTTAACTTGTTTGCCTAGCTAGCTTGCGAGGGATTATGCATTGCACCTAAAACTACTTTTGTACATGATTTATACACAACGATTTTGATGATACTTTTATGGATTCACAAAACCTGTGAACTCACCAACCATTGTGTTGACACTTTTTCTATATGTTTTCTCAGGTAACGGAAACTAAGCCTTTTCAAGGTTCTATTTTGGTCAAGGATTGTCATGCATTAGTTTTCAACAATAAGTCTTAATGACACAAGCTTTCATTTACAACAATTATTTTGGTTTATGTTAAAACAATTTCTCTTTGGTTTTTGTAACGACATTGGTAATCCATTTTTCCCTGAAATGCGAAGTTTACTATTATTGATGTGTTATGTTGCTAATTAGTCGCACCTCGTTCTTCCGCAAAACCAATTTTGGCGGGGTGTGACAGAAGGTGCTGGTGGTAATGTGGGTGGTGGTGGTATTGATGTATTGAAACACATGTGCTTCACTAAAACACAACATATTACTTCGAAGCAGATGTGCTTCAGGTCACGAATCACATGTGTTTCAAGTCACTAAAACACATGAGTTTCTAAACACACAGGGAGCATACGAAGCACATGTGCTTCATTACTTGAAAGACATGTGCTTGGTTGTACATATACACTCCTTTATTTTCAAAATAACTGTTATTAATGAAACATATGTGCTTCTAGTAACGAAACACATGTGTTTCAAGTCATGAAACACATGTTCTTGGTTGTACATATACATTCCTTTATTTTCAAAACACATGTGTTTCAAAAGGTGAAACACATGTGTTTCAAACACATGTTCTTCCAGTCACGACCACCACCACCGGTCACCACCGCCGGCGGCCACCTCCGGCCGCCGTTAGCCGCCGCCGGCCGCCGGCCGCCGGAGGTGGGTGGGGTATTGATGTATTGAAGCACATGTGTTTGTAGTGGTGGTGGTGGTTTGAATCTTGATCTTGACCATTAACTTTTTCTTGATCCAAGGGCTAATAATTGTCCATTGGGACTATATAACATTAATGGACTACCTTAAACAAACCACATTAATTTTATTCTCTTTACAAACATCAAGTCAATTCGGCTAAAATGAACCAAAATTTGCAATTTATAAATTTTAATATCACCAATAAAACCGTACAAACATATACATGTTGTAAGTCAAATTAGTTCAACTCAAAGAATCAATCCAACATTCTTATTAGACATGTTTATGTGTTACAATATGGTAAAGAGGATACAAGGAATACTCAAGATACATGAGATACACCCATATATATCGGGTAGGAAATGGTTGTAGACTTTATGCACATAAAGTCTACTTATGACTATGATTAAGTATTACATAATGCACACTTATGAATGTCATATATCCTAATCAACCACATTACAATATGAGTTACAACACTCCCCCTTGGTTACTCAGATTTACGCCGATCCATAGTTGTATTTCTTCGTCTTGTATCTTCAGACAATCCTTCAGACATTCTGCCTGATTAAAAAAACTTTTTGGAGAAAACCCTTTAGAACAAAAACTCTAGTCGAAGGACAAAATGTAACATACGTGTTTTCATTTCCTCTAAAACATATCTTTAAAGCTTAAGTAACTTGAATTATGTGTCATAAATTCTCAAAACATGTTTGCCATACTTTAGTTGTGTTTTGTGCAAATATGGTAAACATGATAAGTATAAAATGATTAAGATGAGCATGTATGAGCAAACTATATTTAAATGAGCGGTATTGGTTAAATTCTTCAATTATGGTATATAAAAACGTCATTTTTTGGAAATGTTATCTGAAATATTTTTATTAAGGACTATAGATAATTTCGTTACGAACGCGTAGGGTACCCGGTACTTGGGTACCCGGTACCCGAATTTTATTTTTCCAACTTATTTTTATATATATTTTTATATTATTATTAGACATTAATTATCATTAGATATGGGCATATGCTTGGCTCATTTTGAAAAATGTCTAAAATTTAAAACTCTGTCTCAATTCTCACGTGCAAACAATCTAATTCTCACATCCGTCGTTGAATTATGGTTTTAAATCATTGGATGTATTTAAAGATTTGGTTAGATTCATTACTAGTAATGATTTTTCTTTAAAGAAAATCATAACGTAAATTTTTAATAACAAATTTATTAATAAGATTTAAAGAAATTAAATATATAAATAATGGCGACTTCCATTTATGTGATTTTTGTGACAAAGAAATTATATTTCCGGGTACTGGGTACCCGAAAACCGGGTATCCGAAAATCCGGGTACCCGAAAACCGGGTACCCGAAAATTCGGGTACTGATACGGGTACCTAAATCTACTACCCGAATTTTCGGGTACCCGATTTTAGGGTACCCGGATTTCCGGGTACCCGGTTTTGAACACCCCTAGCGGTGAAGGTGCTGGTGGTAATGGTGGTGGTGGTGGTATTGATGTACTGAAACACATGTGCTTCACTAAAACACAGCATATTACTTCGAAGCACATGTGCTTCAGGTCACGAAACACATCCGGCCGCCGGCGGTGGTGGGGGTTGACAATGAAGGTGTGACAACCCTTGAAATCGGGTATTTGACTCAACACTTATTTCAAGCTAACTTATTAAACAATCTATATATCATTAATAAAGTACTTATTTCGCGTCTAAATCTAGCGAACACATGCACATTATATGTTGTTAGTGCGCATCAGTAGTGATGCAAGTAAATGTCTATCTGGGTTGTACAGTGGCAGCGGTAAATTAGCGAGTTGGTAACCAAATCTAGACCTTGAACCGAAACCGAAATATAAACTTTATATTTTATGTAATGAAGTTTTAGGTTGAACCAAAGTAATCGTTACTAAAATTGGAGCAATTATTTTATTATAATAAAGTTACAAATTATGAAACTCATTATACTACAAAAATATCGAAGGTAATTAAGTATATACCGAAGTGGAATGTTTTATTTAGTAAATAACTACAATAAAAAAATTAAGAAAACACCGATTAAAGCATTGTATCAATTAAATATATAAGTGAATTTTAAATTGCCTAATACTAGTGATAATTATCTTTTGAATTCAAAAAGCCAAAGCTAACAAACCCACCCCCATATCCGGTACAACTCCCTCATACATAACGTACATATGCCATGTTCCATATAATTTTTATTATTTTAATATTATAACCAATCACATTTCACATTATCAAACCTATAACCTACTATGACTTCATCTCTTTGACTGGGTAAACCCACAATTCAGTTCACCATCACGTCCCCATGATAGTACCGAACTCTCCTCTTTGTATGTACACGTTTCCTTTACTTTTAAAATTTTAATCCACCTAAGGCTAGTGGGTATGGGTACCATATGTGGTGGTGCCTTTTTCCGTCACATCATCGCCACCTCACACCCCACACCACCACCACACCACATCATTTGGTGGAAATACCCACCACACCACACCACACCATTTTATTTTCCAACTCATCATTTCATTTCCATTTATTTTTCACACAAATAATATTTTATATAATTTAAAATTACATTACATTAAATAAAATTAAAATGACAATACTTTAAATTAAAATGAAAATACTAGAAATTAAATATTAAAATACCAGAAATTAAAAATTACAATAATTAAAATAAATTATTACTCTTCATCGTCTTCATCGTCGGCGTCTTCATCGTCGGCATGTGCGTTGTTGTAGAGATGGTCCGCCAAGTCCTGTCGAAGTCGTTCGTGTGTTGTTCCGTCTCGAATGTCGACAACACTGTGCAAATATTCTGCACTTCCCGGTACATACAAAGCATGTCGGGGACTGTCCGGCACATATGGAGAAATCATCCGACCAGTATCTTCGACAACCATATTATGCATTATAACACATGCATACAAAATATATCTTAATCTTTCAAGGTCATATGAACGGGCCGCGTTTTTGACAATGTGCCACTTCGCCTTTAAAACTCCAAAAGCCCGTTCCACAACCTTACGTGCGGATTCTTGTTTTTTGGTAAACAAGACCTCTTTTGGATCAACTGGATGTCGGTAGGCTTTGACAAACGTCGCATGACGAGGATATATACCATCGGTAAGGTAGTAACCGAATCTATATGGATTGCCATTCACCGCGAAAGGCGCATCGGGTGCCTTTCCTGATAACAAGTCATTGAATATTGGTGACTGATCAAACACGTTAATATCATTATTAGAACCCGCAACCCCAAAGTAAGCATGCCAAAACCATAAATCTTGGGAAGCAACAACTTCTAATATCAACGACGGTACTCCATGATGTCCACCGGTGTACTCACCTCTCCACGATTGTGGACAGTTCCTCCAATCCCAGTGCATACAATCAATGCTACCAACCATTCCAGGAAAACCATGTCTCTCTTCGTGTGCCTCATATAATTTTTGCACATCGGTTACTGTTGGTTTTCGCAAATAAATAGGTCCGAATATTTCCAAAACCCCTTGTGAAAATCTATACATACTTTCCCTAGCAGTTCTTTCAGACATGCGTAGGTACTCGTCAAGAGAATCAGGGGATGACCCGTAAGCCATAGATCGAATTGCTGCAGTCCATTTTTGCAAACAAGTGAATCCCCGCCTACCTCTAGCATCGTATCTCAATTGAAAAAAAAGGATACCTATTTTCTAATGCGGTACATATGCGCATAAATAAATATCTGGACAGACGAAACCTTCGTTGGAAATTGTTGTTGTCATAAACAGGATCATCCGCAAAATAATCTCGGTATAGCATGTCGTGTCCAGCTTCTCGATTTCTATTTAGCTTCGCGGTTCTAGTGTCAAACACTTCTTCACTTTCATCGGAGGATATATCATCGAGGAGTTCTGAGTATATTGTTAGCATAAACAAGTCATCGTCGTCAGATGATGAACCAAGATAATTCATTATTTGTGAGTTGGGGTATTTTGGTAGAGTTGTGGTGTGTTTTGGTAGTGTTTTGGTAGTGTGTTTATATAGGAAATAAATAAATTAAATAAATAAATAATTTTTTTTTAAAAAAAAATCCCCAACGACACAAAATATAGCCGTTCAACGGCTATCTTCGATCCACCACGCCCGTCGTCCACCGTGCTTCCTCCCACACCTCCCCCACGCCAACCCCCCACGCCGTTGGGGGGGGGGGGGTTCGTGTCCATGGCCACGGCGTGGCTAAGCCACCTCACCACCACGCTCCGTTGGGCGTGGTCCCATAGCGTGTGGCCTAAAGTCTAAACTTAACTACCTATCCCTAAAACCTACAACCTCATACTCTGCTCTCTCTACGAACCAGAAAAACTCACCACCATTTTCTATAATTTCCGGCAACCTTGAAAGAGATACCATCTCCATTAATCCCTTTCTCAATACGAACTCAGACAGCTCCGGTAACCATGAAATTCCGACGATTCAGGCGAGAAAGAAAAGACAGCCACCCCACGTTTTGATTCTCCGGCGAATAGACATCCTCTCCGGCGAACTACCTCACCACTCTCTCCCCCATCGGTTGAAAACCCTCTGCTGTCCGACGAGCCAGACGAGTTCCGAAGATCTCTCGTAGCGTTTCTCTCTCTCTCTCGATAGGTATAAAAACCTCCTACCTTTTTATATTTCTTCATGCATGTGTGTGTTGTCCATGTGATACGTTGAACCTCTGATTAACCCATACCCTTGTCGTCTTTGTATCCCGTACACACAAGAGTGTGTGTGTGTAGTAAGTCACTGATTGTTTTTCGTTTTCAGTCGCCGGCAAAAATGTCGTCGCCGGTGACGTTCCAGTCGGAAGCCACAAACTAGCTTGAGTCTGTTCTTTTTCTTCATGTTTGAGGGGTTTAAATCCTCAGCCACGTAATGTTGGTAAAACCCCCTTTGCCACTCAATCCCAAAATCAGTATTAAACCCATCAGTACCAAGTTAGCCCAACTTCATTTTATCAAAATCATTAATCGATTATTTAATATTTAATTTAAAAAGTTTATTATCTACATAATAATTACTTATTAATTAATAACTTCATTATTTATTTAGATACTTTTTAAGTATTTACTTTTTAAGTATTAATTTTGGCAGTAACAAATTTTCTTTATTTAAATATTAATTATTAATTATTTAATAATTAATTTTTAGTTATTTAAATTATCTTATCTAAAGTGAATGAACGTATTTAAAATATGAGATCAATCCAATCAAGTCATCAACGTATCACTTGAGTCTAAGTTCATGTCGAGAGAATGAGTTGTGCATCATGTAGCTTAGGCGTGACATTTAGACCGTCACTTATTTGTTTATTATTATGCTTTTAGGACACCCAGATTGTTTGGTTGGAAACCCCAACTATTGTTGATTGCATTTTTGGAAGCTTCGCTAAGGTGAGTTTCATGGCCCCACTTTTACTACTTTATAACTACTATATTGGGGGAGAAAACATATACTACTCAACTATTTTGCAATAATTGATCTTTGTATAATCATTGTGGTGTACACGTACCAACTGTTTAAGGACCACAATACATGTCCTCGTTTAACCGTAATCATTAACTATGTGTTTTAGCCAATGAATATAGAGATAGTACTATCGGGATTGATCCCCCGCTCATGGCTAGTTATGCGCTAGCCCAACTGGGTTTGAGCTTTATATTCTAACTACTTTAGATTTCGGTTTGATTATAGGCCCCTTGATTATACCTTAACTTGTTTGCCTAGCTAGCTTGCGAGGGATTACGCATTGCACCTAAAACTACTTTTGTACATGATTTATACACAACGATTTTGATGATACTTTTATGGATTCACAAAACCTGTGAACTCACCAACCATTGTGTTGACACTTTTTCTATATGTTTTCTCAGGTAACGGAAACTAAGCCTTTTCAAGGTTCTATTTTGGTCAAGGATTGTCATGCATTAGTTTTCAACAATAAGTCTTAATGACACAAGCTTTCATTTACAACAATTATTTTGGTTTATGTTAAAACAATTTCTCTTTGGTTTTTGTAACGACATTGGTAATCCATTTTTCCCTGAAATGCGAAGTTTACTATTATTGATGTGTTATGTTGCTAATTAGCCGCACCTCGTTCTTCCGCAAAACCAATTTTGGCGGGGTGTGATAGAAGGTGCTGGTGGTAATGTGGGTGGTGGTGGTATTGATGTATTGAAACACATGTGCTTCACTAAAACACAACATATTACTTCGAAGCAGATGTGCTTCAGGTCACGAATCACATGTGTTTCAAGTCACTAAAACACATGAGTTTCTAAACACACAGGGAGCATACGAAGCACATGTGCTTCATTACTTGAAAGACATGTGCTTGGTTGTACATATACACTCCTTTATTTTCAAAATAACTGTTATTAATGAAACATATGTGCTTCTAGTAACGAAACACATGTGTTTCAAGTCATGAAACACATGTGCTTGGTTGTACATATACATTCCTTTATTTTCAAAACACATGTGTTTCAAAAGGTGAAACACATGTGTTTCAAACACATGTTCTTCCAGTCACGACCACCACCACCGGTCACCACCGCCGGCGGCCACCTCCGGCCGCCGGCCGCCAGAGGTGGGTGGGGTATTGATGTATTGAAGCACATGTGTTTGTAGTGGTGGTGGTGGTTTGAATCTTGATCTTGACCATTAACTTTTTCTTGATCCAAGGGCTAATAATTGTCCATTGGGACTAGATAACATTAATGGACTACCTTAAACAAACCACATTAATTTTATTCTCTTTACAAACATCAAGTCAATTCGGCTAAAATGAACCAAAATTTGCAATTTATAAATTTTAATATCACCAATAAAACCGTACAAACATATACATGTTGTAAGTCAAATTAGTTCAACTCAAAGAATCAATCCAACATTCTTATTAGACATGTTTATGTGTTACAATATGGTAAAGAGGATACAAGGAATACTCAAGATACATGAGATACACCCATATATATCGGGTAGGAAATGGTTGTAGACTTTATGCACATAAAGTCTACTTATGACTATGATTAAGTATTACATAATGCACACTTATGAATGTCATATATCCTAATCAACCACATTACAATATGAGTTACAACACTCCCCCTTGGTTACTCAGATTTACGCCGATCCATAGTTGTATTTCTTCGTCTTGTATCTTCAGACAATCCTTCAGACATTCTGCCTGATTAAAAAAACTTTTTGGAGAAAACCCTTTAGAACAAAAACTCTAGTCGAAGGACAAAATGTAACATACGTGTTTTCATTTCCTCTAAAACATATCTTTAAAGCTTAAGTAACTTGAATTATGTGTCATAAATTCTCAAAACATGTTTGCCATACTTTAGTTGTGTTTTGTGCAAATATGGTAAACATGATAAGTATAAAATGATTAAGATGAGCATGTATGAGCAAACTATATTTAAATGAGCGGTATTGGTTAAATTCTTCAAATATGGTATATAAAAACGTCATTTTTTGGAAATGTTATCTGAAATATTTTTATTAAGGACTATAGATAATTTCGTTACGAACGCGTAGGGTACCCGGTACCCGAATTTTATTTTTCCAACTTATTTTTATATATATTTTTATATTATTATTAGACATTAATTATCATTAGATATGGGCATATGCTTGGCTCATTTTGAAAAATGTCTAAAATTTAAAACTCTGTCTCAATTCTCACGTGCAAACAATCTAATTATCACATCCGTCGTTGAATTATGGTTTTAAATCATTGGATGTATTTAAAGATTTGGTTAGATTCATTACTAGTAATGATTTTTCTTTAAAGAAAATCATAACGTAAATTTTTAATAACAAATTTATTAATAAGATTTAAAGAAATTAAATATATAAATAATGGCGACTTCCATTTATGTGATTTTTGTGACAAAGAAATTACATTTCCGGGTACTGGGTACCCGAAAACCGGGTATCCGAAAATCCGGGTACCCGAAAACCGGGTACCCGAAAATTCGGGTACTGATACGGGTACCTAAATCTACTACCCGAATTTTCGGGTACCCGATTTTAGGGTACCCGGATTTCCGGGTACCCGGTTTTGAACACCCCTAGCGGTGAAGGTGCTGGTGGTAATGGTGGTGGTGGTGGTATTGATGTACTGAAACACATGTGCTTCACTAAAACACAGCATATTACTTCGAAGCACATGTGCTTCAGGTCACGAAACACATCCGGCCGCCGGCGGTGGTGGGGGTTGACAATGAAGGTGTGACAACCCTTGAAATCGGGTATTTGACTCAACACTTATTTCAAGCTAACTTATTAAACAATCTATATATCATTAATAAAGTACTTATTTCGCGTCTAAATCTAGCGAACACATGCACATTATATGTTGTTAGTGCGCATCAGTAGTGATGCAAGTAAATGTCTATCTGGGTTGTACAGTGGCAGCGGTAAATTAGCGAGTTGGTAACCAAATCTAGACCTTGAACCGAAACCGAAATATAAACTTTATATTTTATGTAATGAAGTTTTAGGTTGAACCAAAGTAATCGTTACTAAAATTGGAGCAATTATTTTATTATAATAAAGTTACAAATTATGAAACTCATTATACTACAAAAATATCGAAGGTAATTAAGTATATACCGAAGTGGAATGTTTTATTTAGTAAATAACTACAATAAAAAAATTAAGAAAACACCGATTAAAGCATTGTATCAATTAAATATATAAGTGAATTTTAAATTGCCTAATACTAGTGATAATTATCTTTTGAATTCAAAAAGCCAAAGCTAACAAACCCACCCCCATATCCGGTACAACTCCCTCATACATAACGTACATATGCCATGTTCCATATAATTTTTATTATTTTAATATTATAACCAATCACATTTCACATTATCAAACCTATAACCTACTATGACTTCATCTCTTTGACTGGGTAAACCCACAATTCAGTTCACCATCACGTCCCCATGATAGTACCGAACTCTCCTCTTTGTATGTACACGTTTCCTTTACTTTTAAAATTTTAATCCACCTAAGGCTAGTGGGTATGGGTACCATATGTGGTGGTGCCTTTTTCCGTCACATCATCGCCACCTCACACCCCACACCACCACCACACCATATCATTTGGTGGAAATACCCACCACACCACACCACACCATTTTATTTTCCAACTCATCATTTCATTTCCATTTATTTTTCACACAAATAATATTTTATATAATTTAAAATTACATTACATTAAATAAAATTAAAATGACAATACTTTAAATTAAAATGAAAATACTAGAAATTAAATATTAAAATACCAGAAATTAAAAATTACAATAATTAAAATAAATTATTACTCTTCATCGTCTTCATCGTCGGCGTCTTCATCGTCGGCATGTGCGTTGTTGTAGAGATGGTCCGCCAAGTCCTGTCGAAGTCGTTCGTGTGTTGTTCCGTCTCGAATGTCGACAACACTGTGCAAATATTCTGCACTTCCCGGTACATACAAAGCATGTCGGGGACTGTCCGACACATATGGAGAAATCATCCGACCAGTATCTTCGACAACCATATTATGCATTATAACACATGCATACAAAATATATCTTAATCTTTCAAGGTCATATGAACGGGCCGCGTTTTTGACAATGTGCCACTTCGCCTTTAAAACTCCAAAAGCTCGTTCCACAACCTTACGTGCGGATTCTTGTTTTTTGGTAAACAAGACCTCTTTTGGATCAACTGGATGTCGGTAGGCTTTGACAAACGTCGCATGACGAGGATATATACCATCGGTAAGGTAGTAACCGAATCTATATGGATTGCCATTCACCGCGAAAGGCGCATCGGGTGCCTTTCCTGATAACAAGTCATTGAATATTGGTGACTGATCAAACACGTTAATATCATTATTAGAACCCGCAACCCCAAAGTAAGCATGCCAAAACCATAAATCTTGGGAAGCAACAGCTTCTAATATCAACGACGGTACTCCATGATGTCCACCGGTGTACTCACCTCTCCACGATTGTGGACAGTTCCTCCAATCCCAGTGCATACAATCAATGCTACCAACCATTCCAGGAAAACCATGTCTCTCTTCGTGTGCCTCATATAATTTTTGCACATCGGTTACTGTTGGTTTTCGCAAATAAATAGGTCCGAATATTTCCAAAACCCCTTGTGAAAATCTATACATACTTTCCCTAGCAGTTCTTTCAGACATGCGTAGGTACTCGTCAAGAGAATCAGGGGATGACCCGTAAGCCATAGATCGAATTGCTGCAGTACATTTTTGCAAACAAGTGAATCCCCGCCTACCTCTAGCATCGTATCTCAATTGAAAAAAAGGATACCTATTTTCTAATGCGGTACATATGCGCATAAATAAATATCTGGACAGACGAAACCTTCGTTGGAAATTGTTGTTGTCATAAACAGGATCATCCGCAAAATAATCTCGGTATAGCATGTCGTGTCCAGCTTCTCGATTTCTATTTAGCTTCGCGGTTCTAGTGTCAAACACTTCTTCACTTTCATCGGAGGATATATCATCGAGGAGTTCTGAGTATATTGTTAGCATAAACAAGTCATCGTCGTCAGATGATGAACCAAGATAATTCATTATTTGTGAGTTGGGGTATTTTGGTAGAGTTGTGGTGTGTTTTGGTAGTGTTTTGGTAGTGTGTTTATATAGGAAATAAATAAATTAAATAAATAAATAATTTTTTTTAAAAAAAAAATCCCCAACGACACAAAATATAGCCGTTCAACGGCTATCTTCGATCCACCACGCCCGTCGTCCACCGTGCTTCCTCCCACACCTCCACCACGCCAACCCCCCACGCCGTTGGGGGGGGGGGGGGGTTCGTGTCCATGGCCACGGCGTGGCTAAGCCACCTCACCACCACGCTCGGTTGGGCGTGGTCCCATAGCGTGTGGCCTAAAGTCTAAACTTAACTACCTATCCCTAAAACCTACAACCTCATACTCTGCTCTCTCTACGAACCAGAAAAACTCACCACCATTTTCTATAGTTTCCGGCAACCTTGAAAGAGATACCATCTCCATTAATCCCTTTCTCAATACGAACTCAGACAGCTCCGGTAACCATGAAATTCCGACGATTCAGGCGAGAAAGAAAAGACAGCCACCCCACGTTTTGATTCTCCGGCGAATAGACATCCTCTCCGGCGAACTACCTCACCACTCTCTCCCCCATCGGTTGAAAACCCTCTGCTGTCCGACGAGCCAGACGAGTTCCGAAGATCTCTCGTAGCGTTTCTCTCTCTCTCTCGATAGGTATAAAAACCTCCTACCTTTTTATATTTCTTCATGCATGTGTGTGTTGTCCATGTGATACGTTGAACCTCTGATTAACCCATACCCTTGTCGTCTTTGTATCCCGTACACACAAGAGTGTGTGTGTGTAGTAAGTCACTGATTGTTTTTCGTTTTCAGTCGCCGGCAAAAATGTCGTCGCCGGTGACGTTCCACTCGGAAGCCACAAACTAGCTTGAGTCTGTTCTTTTTCTTCATGTTTGAGGGGTTTAAATCCTCAGCCACGTAATGTTGGTAAAACCCCCTTTGCCACTCAATCCCAAAATCAGTATTAAACCCATCAGTACCAAGTTAGCCCAACTTCATTTTATCAAAATCATTAATCGATTATTTAATATTTAATTTAAAAAGTTTATTATCTACATAATAATTACTTATTAATTAATAACTTCATTATTTATTTAGATACTTTTTAAGTATTTACTTTTTAAGTATTAATTTTGGCAGTAACAAATTTTCTTTATTTAAATATTAATTATTAATCATTTAATAATTAATTTTTAGTTATTTAAATTATCTTATCTAAAGTGAATGAACGTATTTAAAATATGAGATCAATCCAATCAAGTCATCAACGTATCACTTGAGTCTAAGTTCATGTCGAGAGAATGAGTTGTGCATCATGTAGCTTAGGCGTGACATTTAGACCGTCACTTATTTGTTTATTATTATGCTTTTAGGACACCCAGATTGTTTGGTTGGAAACCCCAACTATTGTTGATTGCATTTTTGGAAGCTTCGCTAAGGTGAGTTTCATGGCCCCACTTTTACTACTTTATAACTACTATATTGGGGGAGAAAACATATACTACTCAACTATTTTGCAATAATTGATCTTTGTATAATCATTGTGGTGTACACGTACCAACTGTTTAAGGACCACAATACATGTCCTCGTTTAACCGTAATCATTAACTATGTGTTTTAGCCAATGAATATAGAGATAGTACTATCGGGATTGATCCCCCGCTCATGGCTAGTTATGCGCTAGCCCAACTGGGTTTGAGCTTTATATTCTAACTACTTTAGATTTCGGTTTGATTATAGGCCCCTTGATTATACCTTAACTTGTTTGCCTAGCTAGCTTGCGAGGGATTATGCATTGCACCTAAAACTACTTTTGTACATGATTTATACACAACGATTTTGATGATACTTTTATGGATTCACAAAACCTGTGAACTCACCAACCATTGTGTTGACACTTTTTCTATATGTTTTCTCAGGTAACGGAAACTAAGCCTTTTCAAGGTTCTATTTTGGTCAAGGATTGTCATGCATTAGTTTTCAACAATAAGTCTTAATGACACAAGCTTTCATTTACAACAATTATTTTGGTTTATGTTAAAACAATTTCTCTTTGGTTTTTGTAACGACATTGGTAATCCATTTTTCCCTGAAATGCGAAGTTTACTATTATTGATGTGTTATGTTGCTAATTAGCCGCACCTCGTTCTTCCGCAAAACCAATTTTGGCGGGGTGTGATAGAAGGTGCTGGTGGTAATGTGGGTGGTGGTGGTATTGATGTATTGAAACACATGTGCTTCACTAAAACACAACATATTACTTCGAAGCAGATGTGCTTCAGGTCACGAATCACATGTGTTTCAAGTCACTAAAACACATGAGTTTCTAAACACACAGGGAGCATACGAAGCACATGTGCTTCATTACTTGAAAGACATGTGCTTGGTTGTACATATACACTCCTTTATTTTCAAAATAACTGTTATTAATGAAACATATGTGCTTCTAGTAACGAAACACATGTGTTTCAAGTCATGAAACACATGTGCTTGGTTGTACATATACATTCCTTTATTTTCAAAACACATGTGTTTCAAAAGGTGAAACACATGTGTTTCAAACACATGTTCTTCCAGTCACGACCACCACCACCGGTCACCACCGCCGGCGGCCACCTCCGGCCGCCGGCCGCCAGAGGTGGGTGGGGTATTGATGTATTGAAGCACATGTGTTTGTAGTGGTGGTGGTGGTTTGAATCTTGATCTTGACCATTAACTTTTTCTTGATCCAAGGGCTAATAATTGTCCATTGGGACTAGATAACATTAATGGACTACCTTAAACAAACCACATTAATTTTATTCTCTTTACAAACATCAACTCAATTCGGCTAAAATGAACCAAAATTTGCAATTTATAAATTTTAATATCACCAATAAAACCGTACAAACATATACATGTTGTAAGTCAAATTAGTTCAACTCAAAGAATCAATCCAACATTCTTATTAGACATGTTTATGTGTTACAATATGGTAAAGAGGATACAAGGAATACTCAAGATACATGAGATACACCCATATATATAGGGTAGGAAATGGTTGTAGACTTTATGCACATAAAGTCTACTTATGACTATGATTAAGTATTACATAATGCACACTTATGAATGTCATAAATCCTAATCAACCACATTACAATATGAGTTACAACACTCCCCCTTGGTTACTTAGATTTACGCCGATCCATAGTTGTATTTCTTCGTCTTGTATCTTCAGACAATCCTTCAGACATTCCGCCTGATTAAAAAAACTTTTTGGAGAAAACCCTTTAGAACAAAAACTCTAGTCGAAGGACAAAATGTAACATACGTGTTTTCATTTCCTCTAAAATATATCTTTAAAGCTTAAGTAACTTGAATTATGTGTCATAAATTCTCAAAACATGTTTGCCATACTTTAGTTGTGTTTTGTGCAAATATGGTAAACATGATAAGTATAAAATGATTAAGATGAGCATGTATGAGCAAACTATATTTAAATGAGCGGTATTGGTTAAATTCTTCAAATATGGTATATAAAAACGTCATTTTTTGGAAATGTTATCTGAAATATTTTTATTAAGGACTATAGATAATTTTGTTACGGACGCGTAGGCGAAAACCTCAATGAAGGTCCGAGCGAAAAGTTATGGGGTTTTAAGTATTTAGTGGTCAAAATGGGTACCAAACGGGTCAAACCCGACCCAACTCAGATTTAAGCCCCAAAACCCATGAAATTTCTCATTTTTCTTCCTCATATTTTCCCCAAAACCTCTCTAAACTTCTAGAAACTTGAAGAACATCACCATGCATGGATGATTTACAAGAAATTGGTGAAATCTTACAAGATAATTGAAGATTTCAAAGGTACAGCTTCATCCTTGAGTAGTGTTTTCATTTGAGTTCAATAAACCATGAAATTAGGGTTAAAGTTCTGTTAAAAACATTCTAATATCATGATATTATGATTATGATTAGGTGATGTTAGATATCAAGTTATATAGCTAAAATCATTTGTTAATTGTAAGAATTAGCAATTTTCGAGTTTGAAAATCATGATTCTGCACTGGTTTGTAAAAATCATAGAAAATTGTAGAAAAATCGTTCAGGGGTGATTCCAGTGTAATATGAACTGTATTGATATCTTCTTTGTTTCTTATTTTTGTCTTAAAAATAAATTGTGGCTCTGAGATAGGTGAAAATCGCATTTTGTACAGTTCTGTCGAGCTGAATTCTGACAGCATGATGTTGCTGTATTGTAAAATTCATATAAAATCATAGGAAAATCAGAAAAATATGAGGTCAGGGGCGTTGGAAATATACTAACGAGTAACACGAACCCTCAAAATTGTGTTGTGAAATTCTGAGTTTAAGTAGGTCAGAATTAGGCATAAACAGAGGGCTATATAATGGATTAACATGTTAAATTGTCAATTGAAAAGTGTATAGATAGGGTAAATGGTAATATTTGCTTATGAAATTTGGTATGTATGCTCCAGGGGTTATATAGAACATATTGGGAGCTTGTGACAAATGTCTACACCTCGAAAACTCTATATCTAACTGAGGCTTTCGGTTTGAGTTCGGGCCCGATTAAACAACACTGTGAGTTCATCTATGTACAACTGTATACTAGTAGTTATATATATCTAAATGCTATGTGTTTATTTGTTAATTGTTATCATATATGCGATGCTTAGGACATTGAATTGGAAGAATATAGTGATTATTTGTGGAATGCCTTGTTTATAATCTTTTGATAGATGTCTTGATTGTTGAATATCCTTGTAATGTCTCGCTTGATAAGATTCAACTCTTATAAATTCCTTGTGTTGCGTCTCGGTTTGATTTTCCTTATATGAGATTCATTTGATATTGATTCGGGTTGTGATAATCCTCTTCTACCGGTCTTTTGGAGCTTGTCTTTGTTAATATTCTGTTTGATATCGAATGTGAGTTACCCATATGAATTCCTTGAGAGATGATTTCGTTTCGTGAGGACCCACGGCGGCTTAAGTATTACTTTGTGTAATATGTTGAGCGGTGGTCGCGGGAGTACCTGGCGGAGGAGTGGTATAGACCATGGTGGTGAAGCTGGATTATGAACTCGGTTAGGGGTTGTTAGTGGTAATAGGTTTTGACCTTTAATCTTGCTAACTAACTCTTGTAGTGTTAAGTGGTAGGAGGTATATATACATGTAATTTGACTTGTTATGTAAGCTTTTTCCCACACTTATTGAATTACACGTTTGAAAGCTTCTTCTCCATCTCTATCTCTCTCTCAAGAACACACACACCATACACACACTTGATCTTCAATTCTTCCATAAACACCATGAATTAGCTTGAATACATCATCATTTGATCTCTCATTTGGTATCAGAGCAAAAAATCTCTGTGAGTAGATCCAAAGTCGTGGTGAGATGGTTTAGATTTGAGATTTTTGAAGATATCGTTCGTTCGTTGTCTGTGAATTAATCTGCGAAATTTTTGTTAGATATTGAAGATTTGATTGAAGAATCATGTATCTCCAGTGATTCTAATAAGAACAGAATCTTATTTCAATCAATTCCATCAACAAATCACTTCAATTTAGTGATTTTTGAGACAAACTAGAAAAGCTTCAAAAACTTGACTGAAATCAAAAATCCGATCAGATGTGTTATGTTTTGGGAAATATGATCAGATCAGATGATTAGAAAAGCAATTTCGAGCATATTGTGATTGGAATCACTGAAATTGATCGAGTATTGAGCAAAATTGAATAAAAAAAATGGTGAAGTATTGAGTTGTGTTCGTCCGTCAACGTCCTCGGCTTCAAGAACAGATCAAGAACAGTTCGGCCCGAACTCTGAAATTGTTCGGCCCACATCTTCGATCTCAAGTATTCGGCCCAAACTGTTCGGCCCAATCAAGTTTGGCCCGAACAGTCTTCTTCGAACAGTCTTCAGCCCAATAAAGTTCGGCCAGAACTTCACAGTCTTCGGCCCAATAAAGTTCGGCCCGAACTTCACACTCATCGGCCCATATTATATCACTGTTCGGCTTGGATCTTCGGCTAACAAAGTTCGGCTTATCCAAGGTATTAATCAATAGCACATAATCCAAACATAGATTCGACAGGCATAACTTCAGTGTTCGGCTCCAATCTGATCAACACATAATCGATCGATCAACACATAATCGATTCAATAACACATAATCGATCAACACATGTTCTACAATGTTCGGCTACATCATAGTGTTCGGCTAAAAATCAGACTTCGGCCTTCTTGATTCTCGACTTTGATCAATTCGACTTAACCTACAATTGATTACTGGATCGATCAGTTAAAACAAACCAGGAAACATTGACTGATTAAAACGATGGAAGCAATCAATTGATCAATTGATTTTTCCTGATTCCGACTCAAGAACATCAATTTCAATTTCGAAGTTCGGCCATAAAAGAGTTCGGCATTCAACATCATAAATTGATTTCTGAGTTCGGCTACTTTCACTATCGATCATCAATTTCGATTCTCGGTTTCGATCAACAGACTGTCAATATCGATCTCTCAATTTCGATCAGCGACCGTCTTGTGTTCTTGATCTCATCTCAGTCGAACTTGTTGATCTCGGCTAACAGACCTTGTGTTTAATATTGGCCCAATTTTTTTTGGCCCAAACTAAATTCAACTCACGCAAACTTACTTTCCTTTAAGCCTAATAACCATTGTCTGATACACATTTGTTTTAAAGTCTAGTTGCAAAAGGCTTAGTTTTTCACTTCAAAGTTTTATCACTTTTGTACAAGAGCCCATATCCAATTAAATACAAATCAATTAAATCAAATCCATTTAACCCAATTCTTTTAAACCAAATTCAAATTAATCCAATTTGATTATACATCAAACCCAAAACCCGAGAATTTTAAATTTTTCTAGAACCCGAAAACTTTAAAGTTTTAAAAGAAAATTTTCACATTTTTAAACACACGGACTTTTACCCCTAATTGAAAAAAAAATATGGATAAAGACCTTGCAGATGCGATAAAAGCTACCACATATTATAAACAAATGGAAACTAAAAAAGTGTTGGCTGAAGATGAAGAACAAATATCAAAATTGTGCTATATGCCAAAAGAAATTGCTGAGGTTTCTGATAGATTCAATGAAAAGGCCAACAAGAAAAACGAGGTAATCAGTTCTCTCTTATCAAATTCTGATAATTCCCTTGGTCCTGATACTTGTTTTGTTAAAACTCAGATATCTGAAGTTGATTCTTTAAAACAAACCATTTTATTTGAAAAAGATTTAAATACTCAACTTCAAAAACGTTTATACGATATGGAAAAACAAAATAAAGGTTTTAAACAAGAGAATCTAGATTTACAAACTCAAGTATCAGAATTACATGCTAAGTTTGATCACAATCACAAATTATACACAAAAACATGGCATGAATATCAGTATAATAAAAATGCTTTGGCACGTAAACAACAAGATTTTGACGACAATGAAAAACAGTTTAAATCTTTAAACTCACAAATCAAAGAATTAACTGAAAATCTTCATGAACAGAAAATAATTTCATTAAATGAAATGAAACACAAACAAAATATCATAAACACACTCAAGCATGAAACCAATAAATTGAATTCTCATATCAAACATCTTGAGGAATTGATTGTCAAAAGAGGACACACTGATCAAACCATTCATCTTAACAAGCCCAAAGACTTCAAATATTTTAATTCAAGAGAAGGGCTAGGAGCTAACAATCCTGAATATCTTAAGACCGCGTGCAAAATGGTTCCTACATTATATGATTCAAGATACATACACAATGGGATCTCGCAAAGATTTGTTCGTATAATTGATGAGGAAGAAAAAATAGAGACTTTCAACCGAGCTAGAAAGGAGAATGTCCAAATTAGTTTCAATTACACTGAATTAAATAAATCATATGAAACTAAAAAGGCTCAATTTGAAAATGATGATTATTTTCCTATTATAAAACTAGAAGATTTTTGAAATTAAAGGAAATGTTGTTATTCAACAAAAGGTTACACCAAAGATTTATGTACCAAATCTAATTCTTGAAAAGAAAATTTGTCAATTGGAAACTGAAATAGATGAAACACATAAGACGTTTGACAAAGACAAATCAGTTTTAGAAACAAAAATTCATGAATTAGAAAATAAAATTGATGAATCACATAAATCTTATGATGAAGAGAAACTAAAGTTGCAAACACAAATTCAAAATTTAGAATCTAAATCATCTTATCTTGAGAAACTTAAGAAGCCTAGTGCATCTATGAACTTAGATTCTCCTTTAACTGCAAAGAATAAATGTAAAAACTCAAGAATGTTTTCTCCTGTAATGGCATATCGCGATTTATATACAATCAAGCAATCTCTACGTTAATAGAGGAAATTCTAAACCTAAACCGCAATCACAAGTAAGTTCCTCTACCAAACCTAAGCCTAGGAGATCCACGGTTCCACCAAACTCTGATAAGAAATTGAATGCTCTCAAACAAGTTGATAGAGGAAATTCGCACCTAAAACTCGAAATAAATTAGGTTCCTCTTCTAGACTTAAGCATTCTCAAATGGATAAAACTAAACCATCAACCGTGTTGAAACATTCTATTCCTTCAAAGAAAATCTTTTCCAAAACTAAATCTTTAAGATACTCAAGAAAATATTTACTTCCTTGGCACCTAAAACGACTTTTACACAAGTGCCAAAAACATCTCCTGTTTTTGTTTACAAAACATCCTCGATCTTAAAAGCAAAATGGGTTTCCAAAACTCCAACATCTCAAATAATTCCCCGGAAATTATTTGAAAGTGAAACATTAAGTTTCAGTTTTTCTTGGAATTCTCAATCTTTAAATCAAATCGATACAACTTATCGGTGGATTAATTCCCACACCAACATTGTCGGACCCAAACAAAGATGGGTACCAAAAGTTGTTCGATTGTTTTTGCAGGAGGATGACTTATACACAATTCAGTGTATAACTCGCATTTCAAAGAAATGACTCTTACACACTTCAGTGTATGACCCGAGTTTCTCCAAGATGGCTTTCAAGTACATCAACTTGAAACCCGCTCTTAAACAGTTTTTCACATAACTGTCAAAACTCTTTCCCACCCCTCTAAAACTGTAAATTTTTCACTATCTTTATTTTGTCGAGGGGGAGAAATATTAATTCTAGGGGGAGAATTAGTATTTCCAGGGGGAGAATTTTCTTATATCAAAACTTTTATACCCGATTGGATATTTTTTTTAATTGATAAATTTTTTTTATCAAAAGACATTACCTTCCCATGGTTTGCCAGAACCGGCCTTACCTTCCAAGGGAAATATTTTTTAGCCGATTGGTAAATGTGAGGGTATAAGTCTAGGGTATAGATTTAGGTGAGTGCAAGGTGATGTGAAAACATGATAATATCAAGAAAACACACCTTTGAGTGCATCCAAACCGTCAATAAACCGGGCAACCTCACTAAAATGTGTTCATTCATGTGTTGAATGTTTCACCAGACTTAACTGGCCTAGTCAAGCATTTGCACTCCGCCACCAACCACTCAGATTCCTCTCAATAGGAATTTGTTTCAATTCATCAGGGGACGTAGCACATAATCTATCGACTACTCATTCGGAGTATGTTGGGATTGAAATCATTAACCTCATTCCCCGGGTTACGTCTTTATTCAAAGCAAAGTGTGTCTAGATCTCACCGTCAAATATTTCCAATTTAGGACATATGCACTTTTAAAAAATGAATCTCCGTGAATTCATCGGAACACTCATAGTGGCATCACAATCTGGTGCTTCACGAGGATTGAGTGGAAATCCTGCTAGAGCTAAAATTGCACCAACTCTAACTGCAGGTCACACATTTGAATCAACGGTTGTGCAAACAACTATCGATTCATACGGTGTGTCAACGGATACTCTATGAGAGTCCGGTTTTACCTTAATTGTTCAAGTTGATGTGCCTAAATTTTTCCATCCTAAAGGCAACAACTTATGCCGGAACCACATACATTTCTGATGAAAAATCCATGTTATTCTTAAAATGTAACATCATAAATGCTGATCAATTGCACATGAGCGTTATAGTTCACTCTCAAATTACTCATATGATCTACTATAACCGGCATGATCTTCCCCAGGAGCCACCTACAATATAGGACAAAATGTGAGGGTCCATAGGTATAGGTGAGCAGAATCAAGTATCACGGGATCTTGATTGGGGTGCGCTGAGATAAAATTTGAGAGGGGGAATGTAGTATTTCAGCTAAACATGGTAAAATGAAATGCGGGAGTAGTCGAAAAATGAAAAAGTAAGCTTGAGTGAGGAGGGTGTGACAGGGTTAAAGAAACGAAAACACTTACCAAACCGATTAAAAGCCGGGTTGCCACGTCTCTATCAGATTGCATGTGTTGTTCTCTGATATTGAAATAGACATCATGGACCCAGTGATGCAATGCACAACCCCCCCCCCCCCAGCTACTCAAGTATTTCTTAAAAAAGTACTTGTTTCATTTTCTCGGAGACAAGCTCATATGCTATCGACATCTCACTTGGAGATTGTTGATATTGAACAAGAGGACAAGTCTCTCCAGTCCTCGCCTTCGTTTGTCCACTAATTGAGTCTAGAACCAAAATACACTTTTAGGACACAAGCAAAATACCAAGCATATCTGCGTGATATAGCCGGAACATTCATAGTGATATCAACATTATTGGTATTCCACGATGATTGAATGGAACTCCTACCAGTGCTAACATCAAAGCCAACATTGAATGTAGGTCACACAGTTTTTGTAACTGTTGTGTTAACGGGCAATCTATGTGATCCCGGTTTACCCTGTTCGATTCTATGTACATATCTGATGACTGTTCTTCAACGTTATCAACAACAGTCGGGATATCGGATGATAAACACATGACTGTTCTTTTATGTCATCAACAATGGTCATTGAGATTAAACAATAAAAGATTTGATCGTATTTCTTTATACTAAACAACGATCTGGTTTATCTGCTGAAATGTGTTATATATTGATTCATTCAAAATATGAATATATCATTATTCAACACATTTTTATCATTGAGCTTCGAAGATTCTTCCTAATTCCACCTCGAAGAACTTCAAATTTTACATGATGATTCAGATAAATCTTGTTCATCATGAGGGGGAGAAAATATTACAGAAGTTCTTATTATAAAGATAAATACTTACATTTAGGAGATAGAATATATTAGCTCAGTTTACTCTGCATTAAAAAGACATATGCACCGGTTAAGGGGGAGTAAACAAGAAACCAAAGAGTCGTTAAGAAATAATTGTTTGTTTGAGGGGGAGCGTATACTTTATCAACATTTTTCCGTAACAACAATTATCAATGATCTCAAATCGACAAAGCTACAACTTCAAGAACAGACTTCCGCTACAAACAACTCTATCTATCTATGGGTCTACATTTCGTCGATTTGCATGAAGAAGTTTGCGAAGAAAAAGAAACTGACACATTCATAGAAGATTCGTTCACAAATTATCAAACCATTTCAACCCAAAACATCCATATCCATAAACAAATTCTAACCATTTAAATCGTTCTTTCCAAAATTCCATAAACAACCATATCCATACAAGAGCTTAATTGTACAAAATTCTTTTGTTCCATGGAAAATACAAATTATCCACATCCAACCAAATCTTAAATGTACATATCATTCTTTACTATATACAAAACATTCATACACATATATCCAAAACTTTTAACTTTCAAATCATTCTTACCAAAACAAACACACACATCCAAAACGTTAACTTTCAAATCTTTCAAAATCATTATTATCCTATCCTCACGAAAACCTCTACCACAAAATCCAAAACAAAATCCCCAATATCTTAAAATCCCAGACAAATCCTTACCTAACCGATATTCCATTTCCAGAACTTTCAAATCTTTAGTAAATCAGTTTTTAGGTGTTTTCTTACTCAAACTTTTTCAACGAAAAACATACTTTCTTTGAGTATCTGAAACTTCCAGATTTCTGCAATGTTATGATATTGAAATTCAGAAAACATTTTCTTGCCAAAGATAGACTATGAGAAGAAACTGAAGTCAGAAGACTAGGATGACGTATTAAAGCTCAAAAAGGGGGAGATTGTTAGGACCACTTTTGTTATAGGTTTTGACCTTTAATCTTGTTAACTAACTCTTGTAGTGTTAAGTGGTAGGAGGTATATATACATGTAATTTGACTTGTTATGTAAGCTTTTTCCCACACTTATTGAATTACACGTTTGAAAGCTTCTTCTCCATCTCAATCTCTCTCTCAAGAACACACACACCATACACACACTTGATCTTCAATTCTTCCATAAACACCATGAATTAGCTTGAATACATCATCATTTGATCTCTCAGGGGTGCGATGGTCACCTTCATCCGCCTCATTCCCTAATGGCCTAAGGGGGAATGCCGCACTTTGATTCGTTTGGATTGTATTGAGATCTCGTTGATTCATGACGTAGTATTGTCTGTCGGTAACGGTGGTTACGGATGATTCTGGTTGATTATTGATTTGGTGATTGGTTCTCGATTGTGTTTATGAAGTTGTATTCTCTGTGTCAGTCATCCAGTAAGTCTCGTTGATCCCGGATAGGTGTTGATACTCGGCATGTCAGAATCTTGATAAATCTCATGTTAAGTTGCAAAGTCTCTCGGTTAGTTATGTATTGACTTTGTTGGATCCCAACAACACAAACGTGTTGCGTTATGACCGAGTAACGAAGATAAGATAAGTGAACAACAAGATTTCAATGATTAAGAGTTTATTAAAACAACTTAATACAGTACAAAGTTTGCGGAAATAGATAGTACAAAACTAACTAAAACTCTATACTTGAAATGACACTTTAGACCGCTCAAACTAGAAGAGTATACGCTGAGAGTTATATCAGCTGATACTAACAGCTGATACAATGCCTTAGTAATAACTATGGAGGAGTTAATACTTAGACAAATAACTAACTCTCAGAGAATGTTCTTGTGCTATGATTTCTAAAGGTGTGTGTAAATGCAATCATTTACGTCTGTATTTATAGCCCAAGATCCATGTTCCTTAGTCCACAAGTTTGACGACGTGTAAACATATTATTCGTCGATGTGGACTTGTCAATGGATCATTAAATGCTTTTGCACAAGTTATTGTCCCAAGTGTACTTTGTGTCAACTACTTCCGGTACCCTTTCTGACGCACAGTGAAAGGTGTACTACATAAGTACAGAAATAGTTGACTTTCTCTTTACATACTTGAGGGACAAACGATGATAATGTACTAACATTATCTTCTATTCCAAAATAGAAGATCTTCATCGTTTTCTTCTTCTTTGAGCGGGAAAGGGAAATGTTCAAGGTGTCAATGAACATTTCCTTTAAGTCTTTATCTGCAGCAGATACTATCAGCTGATTCCACAATCAGCTGAATAGTCTTCTTCTTGTCTTTGTCCTTTGGTCATAGACTTCGAATGAACTCTCGTTAATAGCTACCGATTTGACTTGTATCCTAAAGCTAAGTACATACTCAGCTGAAGGTTTATTGTATATACTTGCTTCAGCTGAGATACATACTTCAGCTGTTATTTATTCTTCTTGGCTATCGATCATCAAATCTTATTTACTTAGTCTTGGGACTAAAAATCTCCCCCTATTTGATGAAATCGAATAGCCGTATAAGTGTAACCCTGTAATGATTCAGCTGATGAGATCAACTGAATACTTATGTGCTTTGACCCTTAGGGTTCTTTTGTATATGTTTATCTTTTTATAATTTTTACAAGTATATTACACAACTTTTGATTTTCTATTTATAAGGCAACTAAAATTATAAGGAAAATAAAAAAAAAACTATAATGCCTTGGATGTAACTGATCCAACGACATTGCGCTACAGTGAGTTGAAGGCTGAGGTTATTAATTTCTTCATTTCTCTTCCCTCTTCAGTAGAGGAACTCAGCAGCTTGTGATAGATCATAAGTTGATCCACATCACATAGATCCAACTCATCTGCTCGCTGAAAGCACTGCTCCTTCTTCTTCTCCAGATAGCAAAAACTATAAATTGGTTCTTTTACGATCAGCCCAGGGACAAAGTTAACTCCCGTGGGGAAGGCTTTTGTGATATTGGGTCTTGGTCGTTTTGCAAATATGATTGATGACCCAATATCCAGTGGTCTGGAGTCAGCAAGAGGCTCGAGGAGAACGGACTTACGTTTCTCCCCTCTTGCTGAGGAGCTTTCACCAGCAGATCCTCCGACAGCAGCTGTTTGAGATTCACACAATTCAGGAGGTATGCGATATACCAACTCAGGAGCTTGTCTCCTGATTGCATCGCATAGAGTCTTGAAAGAGTAAATTGCGAATTTTATCTCGTTTTCCAGATCTGTTATAATCTGCGATGGTTTTGCAGATCTGGCAGCTGCTTCAGCTTCTTTCCATTCATCGTAGTTGAGAACGAAGCTGATCTTGTTCAGAGGGAACTTTTCATTGACCACATTTCCTCCAGCTCTTATTATTACAATTTCATCAGAAGAGCTGGGATCGAATCTGGGGGCCCTTACGCTGGTGATCTATGCTTCTTGCCTACGCTGATAAAGAACTTTGTTGAACAACCTAATGTTCTCAGCTCTTTGGGATTTAGCTCTTTGATATAGCTCTTCATGAGTTTTTCTTTGAAGGTCAATGGCTGTATCAAGATCAGTAGTGGTTCCAACTTCATTTAGAATGAGGTTTTTAACCGCAACAGATGTAGGCTCCCCCTCAGCAGGATAAGGGATCTCCTGTATAATAGGCTGAGGGTTTTGGATTTGCGGGGATTGGACTTGTGGGCCTCAACTGATTTAAAGGAATCAACGATTTTAACAAAACCAGTTGAGGGTACAGCTTCTTCTTCTTGTGTTCCAGCTGAGGTGATAGGTGGAATTCTTGAGTTATCACCTGCTGGAACGTCTTCAATATTGGCTCCAAGAGCAGAGGTGATTAAAGATTCGTGTTGTTCACCTGCTGAAGTGGCCTCTTTCTCCCCCTCAGAGAGTGCCCGAAGAAGAGGGATACACTTTGGTGCTGAAGCAGGACGGACAACAGCAGCACCCTCATTGAGCTTTGCAAGAATGAGGTCAAGGGTGCCTTGGAGACCAGCGATTTGGGAAGTCAGCGAGCTGACTTCAGTCTCCATTTTGTCCAACCTGGTGGACACAGCAGAAGCTGATTCCTCAATAGCCTGAGAAAGGTGGCAATGAGTAAGTGTCAACAGAGACTCTTGCTTTGATTGGGCAAGAGCCAGGCTGTCCCGAACTTCGGAGAGAAGTTGGTCTTGGTCGACTCTGTCAGAATCGCGAAGGGAGTTCAACGCTTGACGCACGTAGTCATTAAGAGATATGAACCCGCTGGTGTTGATGCGAATTTGATCAGAAAGAAGAGCCAGCTGAGGAGCCTGAGAATGAACCTCAGTGTGCAGAGAAGTTATGCTGGAAGAGAGATTCTCAGCAGTTTGGGCAAATTTCTTTGGAACATCCTTGCGAAGGGAGTCCATCTGCTTACTCAGCGTGGCCATCCCAGGTCGAATCTGGGATGTAACAACTCTAGACATCAGAGCAGCAGCTGCTCTGATGGGAATGCGTCCTCCAGCTTTGCTGGATTCAGCATGGGACACTTGGGCGCTTTGGGGGTAGGGGTCCGGCATGTCTCCAGCTTGAGGGGTAACCTCAGCTGTGGGAGTGAGTCTTCCTGAGTTAGGAGGAATGGCTCCTATGGGTTGCTCAAGGACTATGGAGGGTGAGTTGGGTCCAACTGAAACTTCTGGGGTAATAACAGAAGTGCCGACATCAGTTGTCAAAACAGCTTGAAGCTCAGAATGTTCTCCGTCAGATGACGAATAGTAAGACTGAATAAGATCATCAGTCGACTCAAACATTAGATGAAAAGCTGTTTGAATCTCTGGAGCTTCGGTCTCACCAGCCGGCGATACTGGTATGGAGACCGGAGGAAGAGTTCCTCTGGGTGGTGTGTTGGCTACCTCACAGCTCGGTTGGCGATTACTTTCGCGATCATTGGCAGCTGGGGTTAGTGCCTCAGTAACAACTTGGTTTAAAGTTGTCTCTTCATTGGCGGTGGTGGTTTCCTTGATCACCTGCTGGTTTATGCCGGTGACGTCGTGGGAAACAAAAGGGTCAGCTTCAAGATTGACTTGGTTTCCAGTCAATCTATCATCAGCTGAAGACTCAAGGAGTGATGAAGAAGTTGGGGGTGGTGTGTGTGTAGCTGACTCTCGAGTGGCTTGGGTTGAGCCGAAAACTTCACCAACAGTCTGTTGAGAGACTGAGGTTGCTTGTGGAGTTTGTTCCCGTGTTACAACGACAGATAATGAATCGGTCGAGGAGCTACGCAGAGGTGTGGAGCCGGCACTAACTCCTGAAGAATGAAATTGCCGTTTTGAAGTCTGCTGACTTGTTGAGAAATCAGCAGAGAGAGAGTGGATGAAAGGAAAGGGAAAAAGAGAGTCAGCCGGAAGTGTCTGGACAGGAACTCCAATTGTTGGTATACTTCCTGGAAAAACACTGCAAGAAAGAAAATGAGAAGGACTGCTCTCAGATGCTGGCCCAGCTTCTGATTGTAATCCTTCCAATTGGGATCTCGAGTGAGAACCCAACCGATTCCGGCTGAATCCTGATGATGCTGCGATCGCCAACTCAACATCATCAACAACATCATCATCTCCACATGTAGCAGACCCTCTTTCCCTCAGTTGAGGAGAAACAGGGGCGCTGGAAGTGGAAGAAGATGATAAAAAGAATGAAGAGGAAGAAGGATGGCGGTGAGCAGATCGCTTCACACGCTTCTTCCCACCACGTGGAATATCACCCGTTTCCACATTTTCCACGTTAATGGGCATTGAGATCCCAATGGAAGTGGTGGTATTTCCATCAACAGTTTGTGTGCGATCAGTTGATGGAAAACACTTCCGATGAGAAAAGGACGAACCTTCTTGTAGGGCAGATTTCTTCGATGTTTTGCCCTTCTTTCGATCCCTTTTGGATCTGACTCGATCATCTATGATCTTCAGCATGTACGAGGTGAGGGGAAATGCCTTCTCATCATCCTTCTTCTGGAAGATGAGGCTGGAAATGGAACGGACCATCACCGATTCCCAAGGGATGTCCTCATAATATATCTTCAGCTTTTCAAGCATCACATGTGCGACGCACAATGTGAAAAAGCGAAGATAGGGAATATGATTTCCCTTGCTTTTCAGCTTGGTCTTGACCTCCTCGTACACCAGTCTCCCATAGTCGATCCGCTGACCGGTGACTAGGGCTTCAGCAAAGACTTGCATGCTGGAGTTGCACTGGTTGAGAGACCCGGAATTGCCGCCTATACCCTGAATGATGTGGCTAAAGAAATAGGCACAGGGTCTCGTCAGCTGAGACTTCTTGAAGATCGGCACCTTGTCTTCTTCATTTTCTAATCTGTATCCAGAGATACTGATTAGACTCGCTTTAGCTTCATCAGCAGATTTAGTCTGCTGATATTCTTCTCCAGGTTGCAGATAATCGAAGCCGCAAGCAACTCGGAAATCATCAAGAGAGATGGTGATTTGATGATTCCCTACTTGCGCAGTGATGTCGTCTCTAGAGGTGGAGGCGGACATCCAGAAATCACGCAAGAGTTCGATGATACTCTTGGTGACTCTGGTAAAAGCACCACGGATAGGGCAGTGACGCACAAACAGCACAACCGGTTGATAAATATTGACAAGATCATCCGGTGGGGAAGTGTTGGCTACTAGGTTTGAGTTATGAGAGAACTCAATGGCAGCCCTAGTAAGAGAAACCTTCTGAGCTTTCTTCGTCATTTGGGAGGGAGAGGGAAGAAATATAAAGGTTAGAAATAGAGGTTTTTTGAGAGAGAAATGTGGAAGAGATGGGGAAAAAGTGGAGAGGAGAGGTGGGTATTTATAGGGGATTTATGGGTCGGTTTGGGTAAAGTTTTGAATTCAAATCGGGTCATAATTGGATAGTTAGAAACCAACTATAGACATGTTGGTTATCGTGCAAAGGTGGTTGGATGTGACAATGTGAGAAAGTGGAGCCGTTTCTGTGTCAGGGTAGTGGAGCCGTTTCTGTGTCAGGGTGTCTTGTCCCTCATAAATGCCAAATATTTCCACTCGAGTGGAAATATTTGCCACAGAGAACGTGTGGATAGGGTTGAAAGATGCCTTTTTAAAAGATAACCAAATGTGTTAACTTATAAAACATGATAAGTTATCATTTAAGAGAATTTATTCGGCTGACTGATAAATTTAAACGGTTTTAGTCAGCTGAATGTACTAAGTAACAAGGTGAATCTTATCAGCTGCTGATAGTACTTCAGCAGTTGATTCAAGCATTCAACATACCTAGCTCGTTGATCAAAAAATTGAATCGTTTTTCATCTAAAGGCTTAGTGAATAGATCAGCCAGCTGAAGGTCTGTTGAAATGAAGTGGAGTTACACGTCACCTTGTTCAATGCGATCTTTAATAAAATGATACCTTATATAGATATGTTTGGTTCTAGAATGGAGAAGTGGGTTGTTGCTGATTGCAATAGCACTCGTGTTATCACAATAGATAGGAACTTTGCAGAAGTTCATATCGAAATCAACAAGCTGATTCTTCATCCAAAGGACTTGAGCACGACAGCTTCCAGCAGCAAAGTATTCTGCTTCAGCTGTGGAGGTAGAGACAATACTTTGTTTCTTGCTTGTCCAGCTGACAAGCTTTCCACCAAGCAGCTGGCATCCTCCAGTGGTGCTCTTTCTATCCATTTTGCAACCTGCAAATTCTGAATCTGAATAGCCAATTAGATCAAACTCGGAGTCTTTGGCATACCAAAAACCTAGGCTTGGAGTACTCTTAAGGTACCTCAAAATTCTTTTAGCAGCTATTAGGTGAGATTCTCTAGGATCAGCTTGATACCTAGCACACATGCAAGTAGCAAACATAATATCTGGTCTGCTGGCAGTGAGATAGAGTAATGAACCAATGATTCCTCTATAGAATGTGACATCAACTGACTTACCAGTTATGTCAGCATCTGAATTGTTTGGAGGAGCCATTGGTGTTTTCATGGATGATGATGAATTCATATCAAATTTCGTTAAAAGATCTTTGATATATTTTTCTTGATTTATAAAGATTCCGTTTTTAGATTGCTTAACTTGTAAGCGAAGAAAATAAGTTAATTCACCCATCATGCTCATCTCATACTTTGTAGACATAAGTTTAGAAAAGCGTCTACAAAGTTTTTCACCAGTAGCACCAAGAATTATGTCGTCCACATAAATTTGAACAAGAATGATATCACCTTTGATTTTGCGAATGAATAAGGTTTTATCAATCTTTCCCCTGGTGAAATCATTTGCTATGAGGAACGTGGAGAGTGTATCATACCATGCACGAGGAGCTTGTTTCAACCCATACAGTGCTTTATCCAATTTAAACACATAGTCTAAATATTTAGGATTTTCGAACCCTGGTGGTTGCTTAACGTATACCTCCTCTTGCAGCGTTCCGTTCAGGAATGCACTCTTCACGTCCATTTGAAAAACTGTGAAGTTTTTGTAAGCAGCGTAGGCTAGAAATATTCTGATTGCCTCAAGCCTAGCCACTGGAGCAAACGTTTCATCAAAATCGATTCCTTCCTCCTGTCTGTATCCTTGTGCAACCAGTCTAGCTTTGTTGCGAATAACCACACCTTCCTCATCCATTTTATTCCTAAATACCCATTTAGTACCAATTATAGTCTTTCCCGTTGGTGGGGGCACCAGCTGCCATACTTTGTTGACCTCGAATTGGTTAAGTTCTTCCTGCATCGCTTGAATCCAGCTAGAGTCTTCTAAAGCAGCTTTAATATTCTTCGGTTCTTCAGTTGCTAGAAAACAAGACCATAAGCAAAGATTGCATGATGCTTTACTTCTTGTAACAACTCCTTGTTGTGGATCTCCAATGATTAACTCAATTGGATGTTCTGAGGTCCACTTAGATTGAGGAGCTGTTGTAGAAGAGGAAGATTCAGCAGAATTAGATCCTTGTTGAGCGGCTGACTGCTCAGCAGGATGAATTACTTCATTTTAAACAGATCTTCTTGAAGTATGAAGAGGTGGCTTAGAAATAGCCTTGGATGATGCTCTAGCTATTGGAGTCTCTTGTTTAACAGCTGCGATATCTACAAGATATGTAGGAGCATCATGGAACGTCTCATCTGATTCATTTATGGGAACCTCAAAGAGATTTAAAGCATCGGAAAATGCTTCAGCTGTATCATCAGGAGATGGTTCGGCTGATCTCTGAAATACATCAGACGAGTCTGCAGAGGTGGGGTTCATAGCTTTTGAGTGTTCTTCAAAAGTAACATTTATGGACTCTTCCAATGTTTGTCTTCTTTTGTTGAAAACTCTATATGCTTTGGATAGAGTGGAGTATCCCAAGAAAATGGCTTCATCAGCTTTAGAGTCAAATTTACTCAGCTGATCTCGTGTGTTTAACACAAAACACACACAGCCAAACACATGAAAGAAACCTATGAATGGTTTCCTCTGACGAAAGATCTCATAAGAAGTCTTCTTGTGTCTCTTCACATAGAGAGACCTATTTTGAGTAAAACACGCTGTGTTAACAGCTTCTGCCCAAAATTGCTTAGGCATGTTTGACTCAACAAGCATTGTTCGTGCAACTTCTACTAGGGTGTTGTTCCTTCTTTCAGCAACACCATTTTGTTGAGGTGTTCTTGCAGCTGAGAAGTTTTGGGAGATCCCAACATCTGAACAGAAATCTTCTAAAGTCTTGTTCCTGAATTCAGTACCATTGTCTGATCTCAGCATCTTGACTCTAGACCCATTTAGAAGTTCCATCCTTTCGATGAACTTGATAATCTCTTCAGCTGCATCACTTTTGTGACGAAGAAATATTACCCAAGTATATCGTGAATATTCATCAACGATAACAAGTGTATATTTCTTTCCACCTAGACTTTCAGTACTCATAGGGCCAAAAAGGTCCATATGGAGCATGTGAAGGCAGTTGTTGATGGAGAAACATTGCTTTGATTTGAAGGAGCTTTTATGTTGCTTGCCTTGTTCACAGGCTGAACAAAGCTTATCCTTTTCATATTTGATTTGTGGCAGACCATTCACCAGCTGACCTCGAGCCAGCTTCGAAATATTTTTGAAGTTCAGGTGAGATAGCCTCTTATGCCACAACCAATTCAGCTCTTAAGTAGAATGAGAGAATAGATAGACTTCTTGATTTTGAGGATTCATGTCAAGTGTATAGACATTCTTGGTTCTTGGAGCAACTAATACTACCTTACCATTCTTATCCGTCACCGTTCCTCTGTATTCATTAAAGTTCACTGAGAACTTTGCATCACAAAGTTGGTTAATGCTGATTAGATTATGTTTCAGCCCATTTACATAACCAACTCTTGTGATTTTTACGGATCTATTAGAGATGGTTCTATAACCTCCAGTTGAGCCTCTACCATTATCACCAAAAACTACTGAGGGACCATCACAAACTTCAAACTCTTCCAGCAGGGATTTGTAACCAGTCATGTGTCTCGAGCAACCACTGTCTAAGTACCAGACATGTTTTCTTTCATCACCCTGCACATAAAATAAAAGAGTTAGTTCTTTTTGGGAACCCACACTTCGGTGGGTCCTTGTGACTTCCTGCTGGGACTCACAGAAGTTGGCTTTTCAGTAGGCTCACATACTGAAGTTGGGGAAGGTCTCAGGCATGTGCTGTCACACTCACTTGCCATGTTCCCACGATCTCCACACTTGTAGCATTTTCTGTTTCTTTGCAGTGGAGTAGAGGGTGAGGCAATAGGATTGGGAACTGGACCCAAAATACCTTTCATTTTCTGATTATCAGAGATAGTTAGAGTTTGAACGAGTGATGTCAGCTTGCTGACCTTTCCTTTCAGCCGTCTGACAGACACAGCTGAAGAAGGACTTGGAGTATTCTTAGGAATACTCTTACCTTTGTTCTTTGCAGCTCGAGTACGAACTCCAACTGGCTCACCCTTGGAGGGTGTAAGAACAGTTTTCTTTCATGATGTCCTTCTAGTCTTCTGCTGAGATTTAGCAGATGAGGCAGCAGGTGCTGAACCCAAGATAGATTTCCTTGGTTCAACAATTACTACAGTAGGTGTCCTGACTATCATGGCAGAGGAGTCAGTCGATGACTCTTCACCAGTAGTTTTAGAAGGATTATCTGAGGACATCTCGGTAGCATAGGTTTTGGTAGACCTTATAAAGGAACCAAAAACCAACTCTTCAGGTGGCACAGAAGCATCAGCCGAAGAGTAGTACAGATCATCTGTACTGCTGTCAGGTTCAGCGGCTGCAGCAAGGAAATCTCCTCCTAGTACAGCTTGTACTTGTCTAGGGATTTGTGAGTTAACACATTCACTCACACGTTTGGATGAACGAGACCATGATTCACAAATCTTTTAAATTGATTCAAGTTCTTTAACTTTTTCACTCAGATCATGTTGAAGAACTGAGTTAATAAATTTTGTTTCAGAAAGTTCTTCTTTTAAAGTTTTGTGGTCAATTAAACGTTCTTTCAAAAATGAATTTTCACGTAGAATAGCACTATGTTTATCCAAACATTCACCTTTCAGCTGATCAATAAAGTGCAAGTCACAAATAATAGAATCAACAATATCTTTAGCTTTAGTAGCCTCAGCGGAGATTAGAGAGGTTACCTTATTATGACCAATGTTGACCCATTTATAGGAAATAGCATCATCAGCTGTAATTCTTTCATCATCATCAGCACGAGCCATCAAACACATTGTGGCCATTTGTTCATCGTCATCAGATGAGCTGTCACCAGAGTCAGTCCAATCATGAGTTTCAGCTACAAGACCCTTGTCAGCAGCTTTGCCTTCAAGTGCATTCTTTTCTTCTAGAATCTTTTTAGTGAAGGCTTGTAGATTTTTGTATTTATCTTCAATGGACTCACTAGTTGAAGATGATGAACTAGCTTTCTTCTGCTTGCAGTCGTTAGCATAGTGTCCCTTCTTGTTGCAGTTGTAGCAAGTTATCTCAGAGATGTCAGGTGTACTTCCAGAAGGTCTAGAAGAAACAGCTGATGAGATAGATCTGCTACTTGAGCCTTTAGCTGAGGAGCCAGACTTGTTTTTGAAGAATTTTCTATTTTTAACAAGTAAGGCCAGCTCAGATATAAGGGCATCATTGTCTTCGTCTTCATCGACTTCTTCAATGCTGACTTCCGGCATGTTGAACAAACCAACAGCCGAAGTGTTGTCAGCTTCATCATCTGATGGTGGATATTCAATTCTGCTAGGCTTGTTTAAGGAGACAAGAGCAGTCGAAGATCCAGCGGAACTCACTTTAGAGTCCTTTGGAGGTTGAAATTTGTTGAGTACAGTTCTCTCATGGCTTAAAAACATACCATAGAGAGATGAAAGAGTATAATCTTTCAGAGTAGGAGATGTACTCATGCAAGTTATGATGGTAGCCCATTTAGACATATCGTCCTTATCAACCCCATGAGACTTCAGCTCGTTTAACAGAATGTTATAACGATTGAAAGTTTGAGTTATAGTCTCACTTGGCTTGGCTTTAAACAGTTCATAATCATGTATGAGCATGTTTTTGTTATGTTCACGCACAACAGATGTGCCTTCATAAACTTCAGCCAACCGTTCCCACTTCTCTTTAACTGAGTCACAAAACTGAATATTGTGATACAGTTCATGACCAACTGCTTGAAAAAGCATATCTCGACCCTTGTTCTCAAGATGAACAAGACTTTTTTCAGTGTCTGTCCACTGAGCCTCAGACTTCACCACATAGTGTTCTGGTATTTCAGAAGTACCAGGAATGAGGGTTTTGGGAACATATTTTCCTATCGTGATGTTATCTTGGAGTTTTGGGTGATAAGTAGCCATATGGGACAACATATGGGTTTTCCACATGGGGTAGTTGGTTTGAGTGAGTTTGGGAGGTTTTCCAGATGATGGAAGATCTGATGATGTAGGTTCAGCCATAACAGATGCTCAAAATTGATGGAAAACAATTTTGACACCCGCTCTGATACCAGTTGTTGGATCCCAACAACACAAACGTGTTGCGTTATGACCGAGTAACGAAGATAAGATAAGTGAACAACAAGACTTCAATGATTAATAGTTTATTAAAACAACTTAATACAATACAAAGTTTGCGGAAATAGATAGTACAAAACTAACTAAAACTCTATACTTGAAATGACACTTTAGACCGCTCAAACTAGAAGAGTATACGCTGAGAGTTATATCAGCTGATACTAACAGCTGATATTAATGCCTTAGTAATAACTATGGAGGAGTTAATACTTAGACAAATAACTAACTCTCAGAGAATGTTCTTGTGCTATGATTTCTAAAGGTGTGTGTAAATGCAAGCATTTACGTCTGTATTTATAGCCCAAGATCCATGTTCCTTAGTCCACAAGTTTGACGACGTGTAAACATATTATTCGTCGATGTGGACTTGTCAATGGATCATTAAATGCTCTTGCACAAGTTATTGTCCCAAGTGTACTTTGTGTCAACTACTTCCGGTACCCTTTCTGACGCACAGTGAAAGGTGTACTACATAAGTACAGAAATAGTTGACTTTCTCTTTACATGCTTGAGGGACAAACGATGATAATGTACTGACATTATCTTCTATTCCAAAATAGAAGATCTTCATCGTTTTCTTCTTCTTTGAGCGGGAAAGGGAAATGTTCAAGGTGTCAATGAACATTTCCTTTAAGTCTTTATCTGCAGCAGATACTATCAGCTGATTCCACAATCAGCTGAATAGTCTTCTTCTTGTCTTTGTCCTTTGGTCATAGACTTCGAATGAACTCTCATTAATAGCTACCGATTTGACTTGTATCCTAAAGCTAAGTACGTACTCAGCTGAAGGTTTATTGTATATACTTGCTTTAGCTGAGATACATACTTCAGCTGTTATTTATTCTTCTTGGCTATGATCATCAAATCTTATTTACTTAGTCTTGGAATAACAGACTTGTTCTTGCTATAATGTGAATTCCCTGAATTGTTTTATATGATTTATATGCTTTATTCTTTTGTTTTGTATATAATGCTAGTATTATTTTGTGCTTTATGAACTAACTAAGCTCGTTGTAGCTTACCCGTTTATTGGACAAACATTTTACAGGAAAAGATAAGAGAAAGCAGATAGGATCTTGACGTTGATCAGAGGCTTAGAAGTTCTAATTTTGGTATACATTTAGGTATGCGGAAATTGAGTAGTTTTGTATTTTGATTGTATTTAGTTGGTTTGTATCCATAGTAATTGTTGGTATGTAGCGAGATCTTGGTTCGGTTGCTATCTTTTGTATAATCATTATCGGACCCGAATGGTTTATTGTAACTAGATGGTTATTGGAATGTTTTGAGTTTTGATTGGCGGATATTTTGACCCGGTCGCTACACAAAAGAGTACAATCTAGATGTCTTGAGAGAAGTAATGAACCATATACACTGTGCCTCATTAAAACCTTGTTTAGAGAAAACCCAGTGGGACAAAAACTCTAACAAAGGACAAAAGAGTGCACAATGGTTAATAAGTATTGTATCATCAGACACTCCATAAAGCATTCGCCTCGTTACAAACCTTGTCGGAGAAAACCCTTTGGGACAAAACTCCAGCCGAAGGACAAAAGAGTACGAATGGGATATCTTGAGTCATATAAGGAACCATATATGGTGTGCCTCATTAAAACCTTGTTTAGAGAAAAACCTAGTGGGACAAAAACTCTAACGAAGGACAAAAGAGTGCACAGTGGTTAATAATATTCAACTGGATACTCCCCCTGACTTCAACAATTCTTAGTGAGAAACGATATTGTTAGTGTCCCATTAAAAACTTTGTCAAGGTAAACCCAATGGGACAAAACCCTTGAACTAAAGGAAAAAAGAGTACACAAGCATTCGCCGGGATGCTCCCCCTCACATGCACTCAACATGGTGCAAAGCATACGTCAGAATGAAATTATTATTCTCACTCAACAGGGGGCAAAGCATACGTCATGATGCAATCATTATCCGCACTCAACATGGTGCAAAACATACATCAGGATGCAATCATCATCTGCACTCAACAGGGTGCAAGGCATACATCAGGATGCAATCGTTATTCGTACACAACTAGGTGCATGATATATGTCATTTATGTAGCTCAGAGACTTTCCTGAGTCAAATACCTTTGACATATTTTGGAAAGAATACTTTGGTAGTGACTTGGTGAACAAGTCTGCATGATTCTTATTTGATCCAATATGTTGCACTTCAATCTTTTGAAATGCTTGTTGTTCATGTGTAAAGAACAATTTCGGCGATATGTGTTTGGTGTTATCCTATTTTGATAGAGTCATGTTTCATTTGATCGATAACAACGGTGTTATCTTCATATATGACAATTGGTTAACTGGGATCATAAGCCAAACCACATTTACTTCGAATATGGTCTCTTACATCACAAAGCCATACACACTCTCTAGTCGCCTCAACGAGCGCGAGTAGTTCTGAGTGATTCGTCGAAGTACCAACTAGAGTCCATTTACATGACCTCTAGGATATCGCCGCATTCCCTATGATAAAGACATAACCAGATTGGGAACGTTCCTTGTGTAGGTCTGATAAGTAAACTGCATTGGCATAGCCGTTAAGGGTCGCGTTATCTCGAGTATCAATCACACTTGATCCATTCGATTACGCGTAGGGATAGATTAAGCCCATATCCGTACTACCTTTAAAGTAACGGAAGATGTCTTTAATACTATTTCAATAGTGGCGTGTGAGCGCATTGCTATGCGTAGTCATGCATATCACAACAAACAAGATGTCCAGTCTAGTACATTGGGTGAAGTACCATATTTCGCGTATGACACCGAGATATAAATACTCATGGCTCAATATCTCTTCATCATCCTCATTTGGATGGAATTGGTCCCATTTAATGTCTAGAGAATGAATGACCATGGGAGTAGATAGAGGTTTTGTGTCATGGCAACTAAAGTGTCTTAACACCTTTAGGGTGTAATTCTCCTGATGGAGGAAAAACCACATCCTCACAGTGCTCGATCTGAAGGTCGAGCAAGTGCTGAGTTTTCCCATGATCTTTCATCTCGAATTCGTTCTTCAGGATCGTATGAGATTCAAATAATCTACATAGACTGCGATAATAACATACCCTGAAGTGGATATCTTTATAAACACGCATGGGCATATCTCAATATTCAAATATCCCAGTCTGATCAAGTACTCACTTAGACGGGTATACCACACCGTCTGGATTTTAATCCAAAAAGTGATCATCTCAGTCGTATCGAGAACATATTCCGTGGTCTGGAACTACTTGATTCAGAAAACTTGAGTCCATCGGGGACGTTCATATGTGTCTCTTTGTCAAGATCCCCATAGAGATAGGTTGTGACCACATCCATAAGCTGCATATGCAGTTTTTCGGAAACTACTAAACTGAGTAAGTAGTGGAATGTTATAACATCCCTTATGGGAGAATACTAATGGTGATTTTCGGTTATTACAAGTAACAAAACGCAGCGGAAAGATTTAATCACCATGAACGGATCTTGATATCAATCATACAATTAAACTATAAGAAAATCAAAGAGATTGGATGAACATTTCATACCCTTGAAGCCTTTGATCTTGTTGTGGATTCGGATGGATTTGATGATGGATTGAAACCAAGTATTCAATTAGAATACCTCTAAAAGAAATCCACACAACACAAGCAAGAACACCAATGGAGGATGCTAGTCCTTGAATCTTGAGAGCAAAAAGAAACAAAAACACATACAAGTGTGTGTTGGGGATCGCCAAAATGGGTGGTCAAGGGTGAGTTTATGGAGCCATTCAACACTCTTAATGGTGCCATAAAGACCCATCAATGATTTCCATAAACCATTGTTCCATTTTCACTTTAGTCCCTAGTCATTTGTTTCTTCCATTTTGCTCACAATAAAGTTTCAATATTAACAATTAATATTAAACTTATTATACACAAGCTTATAGCTTATATATTAATAATTAATGTAATTACACTAATTACACTAATTATATAATGGTGTTTAGTGTTTAAGTGTGTGACCCTTTAGGCTCACAAACAACTAGCCATATAACTATATGTTATACGCGTGAAGCATATTCCAACAGCTCCCACTTGCGCACGAGATAACATCAAGTAGTTATACAAGCAAAGGTTAGAGTCTAGCAACCCGCCAATGCCCCTAGGAGTATATGAGGAGTTTCATAAAATCTTTGTTCAAAGTTTTTCAAGCAGTTATCCTTTTGTTACTGATACTATGTTGAATTTTAGACAAGGATCAATGTCAATCTAAAACTTCAACGATTCTGTTTCTCGATCTATATAATGAAATAGATTACCAAAACCAATCAAGATTCATCTTGATTACCTTTTGGGTGTGGCCACACATACATCTATTCAAAATCATCGAGGGGCCCAGTAGTATCTAATCCACATACGTGGAGGAACAAATTCTATATTGACTGCACGTGTCTGTCATATGCTTAATGATAAACCCGATAATGGTTGTTATAGCAGCCTTATTCAGGTCAGCGTTTAACCACATCAAAGTTTGCCCCTCTACATACACAAACCAACTTGCATCTCAAGTCAGAGGATAAGTGACAAAGCCTTTGTGAGATTCACTTGTGACATAAATCCAAGAAGTGATTTCTCATAGTTTGGGTCAGTCCAATCGTGCATCGTTATGAGCGACATGTGAGTTTGATTTCATCATCCTTAGTCATACTAAGATAATGTCATCAATGCCCTCAGATTTGTCTTAATAATATTCCCATATTATCAATATGACAATGGACAATTTAGAATATAAAACACAGTAAATATTCAAGGATATAAACATGCAAATATAGAACACAGTAGATATTCATATAAAAACGATCATATCAAATATATCAATTTATTCCAATATAAACTGCTCACAGTTCCATTATCCAAATACTAAAACAGATTTACATGAAACTACTAGCTTGTCGAAGTCCAATGTTCCATTCATATTCAAGATGTTTGGTACAAGACATTGAGTTCGATAAAGCGTCAGCTAGTTAGTTATCTGTTTGAACTTTAAGTGTACGAATTTCACATATCTCGATAAATCATTCGAATGTAGTGAACCTTCGTAAATAGGATCTAGCGTCATCACGCCCTATTTCAAAACCAACATAAGTATAGCAAGTATACTTAGTTTCAGTTCAGTATCTCCACCATGACCAAGAAACATATCTCCAGTACTTTAAAATACTTCAATGTGTTCTTAACAGCAATCCAGTGACCTCTCATGAATTCTGTTGGTATTTTCTAGTAAGGTCCCCTAAGGACGTTACATTTGGCCTAGTGCTCCTTACAGCGTACATGATGAATGCAATAGCCGATTCATAGGGGATTACATTCATCCGCTTCACCACATCAGGTGTGGAAGGTCCTTGAGTCTCACTCAAGTTTACATTGTGTGGCATACGAGGACTTCCTCGTTTGGGAGTACCACTCTAAACCATTTAGAATTTTGTCAATGTAAGCACTTCGACTTAAACCAATTAACCGCTTTGATCTATCATTATAGATCTTTACTTCAAGTATGTATGTCGTGTCCCTACAATCCATCATGTCGAAACATTTTCCAAGCCAGGATTTTCATCTTGTAGCATGGTATATTGTTTCACATGAGTGACATGTCATCAACATGTATGACTTGAGAAACGACAACGCTCCCACTAGCTTTCATATATACACATACTCAGTTTGGGTTTTAGGTGAAACAAACGATTTGATTTCATCATCAACCAAATTTCGTAGTCATAGTACACTACTTTGGCTATAAGAATCCTAATGTCTTTAGTAACAGGCGAGAAGGTTTCATCATTGTCAATCCAGTAGGATTGAGTGTAACCTTTTGCTACTATGAGAGATTTATAGGTGTGTATATTTTCATCCATGTCAACAGTCTTACTGTTTTGAGAAAGATCAACTAAGTTCAAAACTTGATTGTCTCTCATGGATTTTATTTTCGCATTCATAGCTTCAAGTCATTTTTCGAATACAAAATTCGATAATGCAACTTGATAGTTAGGGGGTTCATAATGATCCTCGAAACTTGCTCCTCAGCATCGACATAAATCTATATCGTTCAGGTGCATGAAGTGTCCTTGCGGATCTATGAATGGGAACAACATCATCCTGTGGTCCAACATCTATATGTCCAGCCTCAGAATGATATTTGCTAGTGTTACCAGAAGGTTGTGTATCTTCACTTTGAATCTTGTCAAAGTCTATAGTGCTCCCACTTGCTTTGTGAAATGAGACTGTTCTCAAGAAACTCAGCATACCGAGTAACAACCATTTGTTCTCAGTTGGGAAGTAAAATAGTAATCGAAGATATACTTGATAGATATGGGCTCAAGTTTGTTCGGCATGTCTCGTTCCACGAGATCCTCACAACCCCAGATCCTCAAGTAAGACAAATTGGGACTTTCCCACGCCATATCTCATATGGTGTCTTTTTAACCTTTTGGTCGGAACCATATCAAGTATTCGAGCAGCAGACTTCAGTGCATGCCCCTCAAAAGGATAGTGTAAGAGTAGTAGGACTCATCATAGATCGCACCATGTCATACAGGGTCCGATATCTCTTTCCAGACGCACCATTATCTTGTGGAGTGTATGAAAGAGTGAATTGTGAGACAATCTCATGATGTGAGGGATGATCCAGAAACTCTTGACTCATGTACTTTCATCCGTAATCAGGACTGAAAGCCTTTGTTATCTTGCTAAGTTGATTTTCTACTTTTACTTTAGAAAGCTTTGAACGTTTCAAAGATTTCATGTTTATGTCTAATCAAGTAAACATAACCATAGCGACTGATATCATTAAAGCTTCCATGTTGATGTTTAATCAAGTAAACATAACCACATCGAATGATATCATCAGTGAAAGTAGGTGGCACCTTCCCTAGTCTTAGTTCTAAAAGGGCCACATACATCAGTATGTATGAGTCCAAGTAGATTTTTAGCTCTTTTGCCAACATGGGAGAAAAGTTTTCTTGTTATCTTTCCATAATATACAAGAGAGGCATTTTAAATGATTCATAATCATTTGTAAAGAAGCCCGTCGAGTTGTTTATGTGGAAAAGATGACGATGCTCTAGGTAAGTAGAATCCAAACCAATTTGGATTCTTGAGTGCTACATTTGTATATAGAACTATCGTTTGAATTAGGATCATGCATATTAATTTCAAACATACTATTATAAGGAATAATAATAAAAAATGTTATTTTTCATAAAACAAGATATCATAATCCCTTATTCAACAAACGATAAAGCTAAACAATGCATAATTGACAATTATTCAAAACAATAATTAACGCATTAGGAAGGATAAGATCACAGCTTCCATTCATTTAGCTTTCTACTTCACATTCAATCTTGCACATTTGTGTAAATGTGAGTTCCACAACTAGTGTCATACACTCAAGATTTATCACGAAAAGTATGGAGTTCTATAATGAAGATACCTAATGTGCTAACTAGAACACATTTGTCCTTCATCAACTCTGCCACGTAGGCAGGACAATTCCTCCTTCAATGGCCAGTTTCATCGCAATGATGGCAAGAAATATCCTTTGCAGGGTGCTCCTTTTTAGCAGGTGGGGGAATCGTAGGTTTGGAAAAGTAAACTAGCTTTCCCTTACCTAGACTCTTGCCTTGTGCTTGCGGTTTACCTTCCCTAATTGCAAGAAAAGTATTGGGTAACCCTTGCTCAACCAGTTTTACCATAGCATGTTCAACGATTGTCTTCCCCATGCTATGTACTTTTAAAACACTTTTCAAACTGGTCATAGTCCTTGGATAGTGAGGTAAGAATCAAGCTCATTCCAAGAACTTGTGGTAAGGGGTAACCAAGACGTTCCATTGGATCAAGATAGCATTGCATATTCAAGATGTAAGTGCTAACTGATTGGCCGTCCTCCTGATTGCAAGCATGGAATGCTTTAACTGTTTTGAACAGTTCAAGTTCTGCCTTTTGTTAAAATATTATTTTCAACTCGCTTATCATGTCATATGCTGTGAGTTCCTCGAAGTACTTTCGAATCTCGGGGTTCATGCTCACAAGCATATGAGTAGCAACTTCTTGGTGTTCGTTAAACGTTTCGGTAAAGGCTTGACGAACAGCAGCAGAATCACTGACAGGAGGTGCCTCAGGTAAGGCCTCTTATAGGTATATCAACTTTCTCATCTCTAAGGACAATCCTTAGAATTCGATATCAGAAGATAAAGTTGATATTAGTCAGTTTCAGTTTTCAAGAACTGATTTTTGAGTGGAGATACTTAGGTTTTGATGTTGTTGTTATCTGTATAACAACCAAAGTTCAAAAAATAGTATTTTCAATAATAATTTCTTTTAATCAATTAACTACCCAATTAATTTTAATTAAAAGCTAAGATCCCATTGAGCTTCTATCACCGCATCAGTTGATCTGCTAGAGGTGATAGATCCAATAGGTAGGTGACGATCAACAATTGCATTACAAGTGCAACTCTTAGAGGTATGGGACTTCATGGCACCTAGTGAACAAGCATCTAGGGTCAAGTGGCATGTTTGTCGCATCGTCGCCTCGAGTCAAGGTCTCACCGGTAACTCGATTAAGTCATCCAATGTGAAATCATGTCAAAATAGCTCTAGGTCTCACGCGTAGAGAATAATGACCTCGGATCTAGATTCAAACCACGTCTCACGTGAATTCAAAAATAGAAGCAAGTGATTTACAACCGATTGGACGGCGTGACTTAAATTTTAGGTATGTTAAATTTTAATTAATAAAATTTTATTAAGATATGAATGAATCATGTACTTCATTCATATCACTTCATAAGTCGTTTAATAAAAGGTAAAAACATTTAACGATTATTAAGGTTTAAGTTTCAAATCGTATTTAAACTTAGTTTAATCTCAAAACAATTTTAGATTAAAGGTTTAATCATCAATGATTAACTATTATTTTAAGTTTCAAATCATATTTAAACTTAGTTTAATCTCAAAACAATTTTAGATTAAAGGTTTAATCATCAATGATTAACTAGTAATTATCGATGATTAAATGTTTGGATGTTTTAATGTTTGTGTCAAAAAACCATTTTTAATTGTTTTATTTACTTGTATCTAATAGGAAAAGAAAACAACCACAAACATAAATAAAACATGCAACAAATTTTGTGCAAACCTCAACCGATGAAATCCTAGGTTCGGTCACGTGAGTCATCACGACGGACCGAAGGGTCAAACTAGGGGACGGGCCAACATGAACCCAAACGGGCCTACATAAACCCAATGGGCTCCCACTTGCTCCAAGACATTCTTGAGCAAGTAGAACCCAAAATTGTGAAAAAGTGTAATCTGCCAGAAAATTCCAGCAGACTTTGAAGCCCGAAAAGTCACTGAAGGAATCTTCGTTGGTCTTCCCGGCCTTCTGGAAAGTTGTAGCCCACGACTTTGCAAGCATTTTAGGCTTTTGAATCGCCCAAAACGGAGTCCGTATGCCTCTGGAAAACCTGTTTTCGCACAGCCCTCGCTTTTGTGACGGAAATTTGTTGTTTTCTTCATTAGTCTTCAATATTTTTTGTCAACAATTTACAATAAAAAGATAAAATAAATACAATCTATTCTATTACTTTTACATTACAAATTGCCCCAAAAATGGCACCAAAAATAAAAGAAAAATAAATGAAACAAATTACAACAATTAAGCCAAAAAAAAACAAGGCTTTTCCCAAACAACCAAACAACCAAACATCAACCACATTCATTCACAAATGGTCTAGGCTTTCATCGGTTTGCACAAACAAGCAACAATTGACAAGGCTTTGGCTTGGGATATGGCAAAAATACATGTTTTGCCATATCAACAAAATGGAATTAAAAATTAAATTCCAAGCCAAATAATCAAAAAAACAATAACAAGATTAATTTTTTGATATGCTTTTGTAACAAGTGACAATAGGATTCCAAAAATACCATATTTTAACCCATATTTTTATAAAAATCCGAAAATTAAATTAAAAAACCCGTAGGGTTTTTGTGTTTGGTCCGATCGGAATTTTAAAAAACACAAAAAAGATTGGTTTTTGCCACTTTTCACAAAATCTAGCTAATTATATGATTAATATAATGACTCGTGATACCACTAATGGTGATTTTCGGTTATTACAAGTAACAAAACGCAGCGGAAAGATTTAATCACCATGAACGGATCTTGATATCAATCATACAATTAAACTATAAGAAAATCAAAGAGATTGGATGAACATTTCATACCCTTGAAGCCTTTGATCTTGTTGTGGATTCGGATGGATTTGATGATGGATTGAAACCAAGTATTCAATTAGAATACCTCTAAAAGAAATCCACACAACACAAGCAAGAACACCAATGGAGGATGCTAGTCCTTGAATCTTGAGAGCAAAAAGAAACAAAAACACATACAAGTGTGTGTTGGGGATCGCCAAAATGGGTGGTCAAGGGTGAGTTTATGGAGCCATTCAACACTCTTAATGGTGCCATAAAGACCCATCAATGATTTCCATAAACCATTGTTCCATTTTCACTTTAGTCCCTAGTCATTTGTTTCTTCCATTTTGCTCACAATAAAGTTTCAATATTAACAATTAATATTAAACTTATTATACACAAGCTTATAGCTTATATATTAATAATTAATGTAATTACACTAATTACACTAATTATATAATGGTGTTTAGTGTTTAAGTGTGTGACCCTTTAGGCTCACAAACAACTAGCCATATAACTATATGTTATACGCGTGAAGCATATTCCAACAAATACATCTCCTCGCAATCAATACCAGGGCGTTTGAGAGAAGCCTATCGCCACGAGGCGAGCTGTGTATCATACAATCTCATTATTCTCATTACGCTTCCTTCCGAATACCGATTTATAATCAGTTGGTTTAGCATTAGGTGGTGTTGGAGCAACAAGTCCAAACACTCATCCTTTCAGTAAGGAATCCAATTTTACCTAGATTGTGTGTTTCCATGGACCAATCCATTGTACTCAACAATAGTACATGGTTCCATGTTATCATTGCTCATAATGTCAGTGGCCACTACGTATATGGGCAAATCATCGATAACAGTATCGTTTTGCTTCAAGATATCGTCTAAGCTAGCATACTCGACAGACATTTTGAGATTATCGGGATGATGAGAAATCGGTCTTCCTCTTTTCTTAGGAAGAGCGGCGGATTGGACAGCCAATGGCAGCGTCCTTTGCACGGTGGGTTCAACCGATGCAACATGTTTAAACGGAACATGGCGTCTCACATAGACGTCTATCCTTACAGGCACATATGCAGCAGGTATATTTGATCTCGTGACATTTGTTAAATCATTAAATGTGTCTGGTAGCTAATTAGCAACATTTTGTAGACTTAGAACTTTTTGCACATACTTATCACTATGTGCAATCAGGGGATCCATATGAGACAAACTGGGTACATGCCACGTTCTTTCACGTCGTTCCTTATCAACGTTAACTTGCAAATCTCCCCCTAACGACGAGAAGATTGTCTCATCAATGTCACAATTCGCATGTGTAGCGTTAAAGAGATCGCCTGTCAAGGGCTCTAAATAGAGTATGATGGATGGGGATTAATAATCAGCATATATTCTCCGTCGTTTCTGAGGTCCAAATTTCGAACGCTTTAAAAGTTCAATTGGAACATTGACGAAACACCCAAATAGGCGTAAATATGAGACGTCGGGCTCATATCCAGTTACCAGCTGGCACGCAGGAAGTTATTGGGTGCTCATGGGCCTCAAACGGAGCAATGCATCAGTGTGCAATATTGCATAACCATATATAAAAATGGGGCGTTTTGGTGCGCATAACCAAAGTTGTTGCAATTATTTGTATTCATTTGATAAACGATTTCGCAAGATTAATTTGATAATGGATGTACACAACAGGGTGTTCAATATCAAGGCCCAAGTTATGCAATAATCATCGAACATTTTTGTTTTATGTAAACTCACCGACATTATCAAGTCTAATTGACTTTATTGGATAATTCAGATGATTAGCCCTCAACTTAATGATATGGGCTAGCAGTTTAGGAAATGTTACATTCATTGTGGACAACAAAGTTACGTATGACCATCTTGTTGATTCATCAACCAATGTCATGAAATTTTTAAATGGTCCGCATGTTGGTTGGATAGGTCCACAAATATCCCCATGAATTCTCACAAGAAAACGGGATATCATTTTGTAGATTATACATAAAGTGGTTTGAGATGTGTCAATACAATCGAGCATATTTGGCATAGGCTTTCGAATTAATCATGAAATTAATTCCTTCAAGAGGATGCACCTGGGATGCATTCTTAGTTCGAAGCATCGTATTTTGACCCGGGTGTCCCAGCCTGTCATGCCATAACATATAAGTTCTGCCATCAACAGGGGCTCGACGAATGATTAGATTGCTTTCAATGGTTTAGATCGTAGTGAAGTACAAACCGTTTAACAAACATCTCAACTTCTCCAATATACGCTTTTGGTCGTATTTATCGGAGGTAATGTAAAGGTATTCAATACCATTTTCTCGAACAGTTTTGAGATGAAAACATGTTTTCTCGAATATCTTTAAAACTCAACAAGTTACGACTCGAACTTGGATAATATAATGCTTCATTTATGGTTAAAATAGTACCATTTAACAACATATATTGGGCTATACCAAAGCCAAGGGTCGACAGGCCCGAAATGGTTGTCAATGAAGTTACTTTTAGGTGTAATGTTGATAAAGTAGTCCTTATGTTTTATAAAAGTGTATCTGAATACCACAATCAACCAGACTATCAACATACTCAATATACATGCCTCAAAGTAAAAATAATTTAAAGTTGGTCACACGTATTGTTTAATTTCATAAGGAAAAAAATAACTTTAAATTATCTCGAGAAACATAATCAATGTGAACAAACCATAGTCCAATAGATAACCATTATCCAACTGGGAAAGCATAATCCAAATGAAACATATATCATGAGCTTAACAATAGCTATATTACTCTATTTGAGCCACACAATCGGTGGTCTCAAAGATTCATGTTTGTTTTGATATTTTCCTACATCGAGAGGAGAAATATTGGATTTAGTTTTCATATAAAATGATAAATTTATATGTTAATGGTTTGTATGAGCAAAAATTGTGTGTCGAATCAGCAGGTTCGAAAAACACAAGTACGAATGGTTCTCATTTATCGAACGGCAGGTCGATTGATAGACACCAATTCATCATATGTATATACCACATTTGGGGAAATGACTATTTAGTCAACCCTTTTAGGTAGCTCTATTCGAATACAACCAGGAAAGACGGTGAGGGTAGACAACGCTTGTGCGTATCGGAACCACCCATCATTAGGAGTCAGAAAAACCGCCATCTTTCCTAGACATTGTAGTTAGAATAGGTGAGCCTATTTGGGGAAGATTCATAATTTTTCCACTTTAAGTAGTTTTAATACAATGCTCATGAGTCCACATTTTTCGTTTTGAGTTCTGATGGACTAATAATGTAATTCATACATTGAATTACTAACAATAAATCTATTGACTTATTTTAAATTCTACACCATGCAACTTGTAAACGTAAAAAAATAATCATGTTTGGCAATAAAATTATTGATTCAAATGTTTATGTTTTTTTTTATTTGAAAAAAATACAACTTTCAAACACAAAAGAAAGTGTAACATAATCATTACATGTCAATGCATATTGCTAAAAAAAATTGATGGTAAATAATCCACAAATATATTGTTTTTCAACAAAAAATATAAATAATCTATTAACATCCCCTTTTTTTCACCTAATATTAGAAATGTATATACAATATGATCATAAAAACATTTGTACATGCTAATAAAACTAGCACTAAAGTAATGAACGAACAATCAATTCAAACCATTTTACTTCCACGAAAAAATTATATGACAACATATTCAAATTAATTTGATCATTAACTAATAAAATAATTATAATCTTAATGTCATATAATAACTCCAATTGATGTTATAAAAAAATATAAAGAGTAATCAATACTCCATAAATTATTTTATATAACAATTTATGAAAATTTAATCCGTTTGTGAGTTTTTATGACAACTATACATTTCAAAATTGTAAGACAAAAAAAACTCATGATATAACGTACAAAATTCATTGTTTCAACCTTCGTAAGTTTGATAAATGAATTGGGATTTTTTTCCCTTGATTATTGATTTAAACTCTTTTTCCAAAACACGTAAAAACCAAGACAAAATTGATTTTACATAGATATGAACACATATGAACTCTAACAATTACTCAAAACTTTCTAGATTTTGATATACCATTTAACAATCTTTTATAAATAAGCTTGTTGGAGTTTAACTTTGTATAAATTCCATTGATGAAAAAACAACCTTTCTTAAACTATTTTAAAAAGGAATATGCAAAACTTTCCATCTCATATTACGGTTATAGCAAACTAATACTATTATTTTTCATAGTTTTGTTTTTCTGCAATCCAAAAATATGAATAAATTTCACAAACAAAATTGTTACTTCTTGTAAGTAAATATATTGTTGTTTTTTTTAATATTATCTTAATCCAATAATAAAAACCAATATGTTTTTCATATCTATTTTATCTTTCAAGTTGTATAAACTAAAAATAGAAATAATGGTTCATGAAAAACTTACTTGCAATATGTGGGAAGAACATTCTTTAACATTTCAATTTGTTGCTTCTCGAACGACGAACGTAGAACGACTTAGAGCAAAGTGCTGATAACGTGTTGTAAGCCAAATTAGCTCAACTCAAGGAATCAATCCAACATTCTCATTAGACATGTTTATGTGTTACAATATGGTAAAGTGGATACAAGGAATACTCAAGATACATGAGATACATCCATATATATAGGGTAGGAAATGGTTGTAGACTTTATGCACATAAAGTCTACTTATGACTATGATTAAGTATTACATAATGCACACACTTATGAGGGTCATAAATCCTAATCAACCACATTACAATATGAGTAACAACAATACACATGTAATAGAGTTTTTAATAAATTACACATTCATTGCTTCATAAATGACCTTTATATAATGATTTATTGGCTAAAATTATGTTCATGATATGCGACTTAACTGTTGTAATGACAATCTTCGAAGATTTTATTGGCCATTTAATACTCCATCCGTCCCATAAAAAAATTCACATTTCTCCTTAAAATTTTGCCCCACAAAAAAGTTTTCATTTCTCAAAATGGAGGGACCCACTTTATAAAATAATATTATTATCAATGATTCCACTACAAAAATACTTTATCTCTCCAATCTAACCTTATATTTTAATCAAAAGTATTGCCAAAGACCACACCACTAGCTATCTCATAACATCTAATGCCCAAGTGAATGTGAACTTTTTTGTGGGACGAAGGGAATAATATTTACCATGGGAGTAACCAAATTTGTTATCTTTAAGAAGTTATTTGATAATATTTACCACTAGTTTACTGCTATATTTACCACTTTTTTGTGCTATATGATTACCCACCGCCGCCACCACCCACCATCACCACCACCCACCGCCACCACAACCACCCACCAGCACCACCACCCACCGCCACCACAACCACCCACCACCACCACCTACCAACCACTACTAGTAATAAGGGTAAATTCGTCATTTTGGATAATTCAAATTCCAATTGATGTTAACCAAACAAAATATTGAATTAGATTTCAATTCCCTTCCATGCCAACCAAACAAAGTACAGAATTTGATTCCAAATCCTGACGAATTCCAATTCCTTCCTAGATTCTAATTCCACCAGAAATATTCTGCGAACCAAACAGCACCTAAGTATTTATGACATGAGAAAATTTTGGGAATGGAGATAAACGGGGCCTCAAAAAGGCACATAGCATGTTCATGTGGGAACCAACCCATATCACCAACATCGGATTAATTCATTCAACTTTATTTTTATTACATGATAATCAAATGAAAATGACAACACTACCGGACCCGTCAAGTGGGATACAAATTCATGTAATTCTCTTGATTTTGTTTTATTTATAATTCTGCGAAATTATTGTACTAATGATGCTTTCAATCAACTGCGAAGCTAATTAATATGTGGAATGTAGAGTATCAATTAAGTTATGAATTAAAGAAATTGCTAATTATTGCACTTACATATCCCAACAGTTGGGCGTCAGTAAACCCATCAGTAGCGTCACATCACACATCATCACATCCTTACTGACACGCTACTGACACGGTCGTGCCAACCATAACTCATCACTAACTCATCCCCACATAAAATATATATTAAAATGTTACATTTAAACCTCCAATATTACATTTAACCCCCTCGGATATTACATTCAACCCCCCCCCCCCAAAATATTACACTCAACCCCCCCCCCCCCACCCACACCACATGCTACGACGGATTCCCTCCCACGTCGCCACAAGGATCGATGGGTTTACTGATGGGGTGGTGCCAAAGGCGTCAAGCAATGATGAGTTTAATTTGGTTAGTGACGGGGTTAGAGACGTAGGGTTAGCACTCCTCTTAGGACTATGGTTAAAAAAAACTTTGTTGCTTAAATTTGGTGTACCTTAACCATAAAAGAAACCACCCTCCCTAAAAATACTAATTATTCATGATAGTTTTTTTTTTGAACGGCGATATTATAACTAGAGTCTAGCAATATGCTAGACTAAAACAAAAATTACAAAGGATATTTAATCCAGTCAGTCCAGGAAATCTTACATTTATGATTTCGATGGGATAACCAAGAAAAAGAAAATAAAACTATATTATCTATAATATCTTTTTTCCGCATCTTTCCTTTGTCAGATAATGTAGAGTTCCTAAATCTCCAAAGCATCCAACACGTAGTAAGACCGATAGCTTGAAACTTTAGTCGACGAATGTTACGGGTCGTAAGAGAGTCACAAAAATGACACCAATCGATGAAAGAGGTAGCTTGCGGGAGACCGAGATCGCACCATTTGTAGATCGAAGACCAAACTTCAGTAGCTAACCGACACGAGAATAGAGAATGTGAAATAGATTCAACCCCGAGTTGCACACCGGACACAAAATGGAGACAATTTCTAACCCTTTCTTAGAGAGATTTAACCGAGTAGGAAGTCTATCTAAGTTAACCCTCCAAGAGAATATGTTTACCTTAATAGGAACCGATGTGCACCAAACCAGATCATATGAAAACCGGGGAAGAGAAAATGATTAATAATCTTCCGTGTTTCACCAACCGTGAAGTCATTAGAGTCACCAAGGATCCAAACAACTCTATCCTTTCCTTCTTGTAAACGAAAATCTCTAATAAGGGACATGAGATTTTGCAATTATTCTCCCTCAATCCCTCCTCTAATAGGACGCCTCCAATTAAACTTCCAACCGTCACTAAATAATCTATCTTTTACTTTACAAAAAGGATTCGTTTGTAATTTAAAGAGACGATTAAAGAGAGAACATAATGGAGCATGACTTGCCCAAATATCCGACCAAAAATTAATATTGACTCCGTCTCCTAAATTGTATTTTAACGAATTATAATCAACTATCTTATATTCATGAAGATAGTTAATTGTACCAATAATACGACCCCATGTACCTTTTTTAAGACGAGAAGGAACCGGCTTATCAAACCCGCCATTTTCTCCATAAATTGATTGAATAGCTTGGCACCAAAGAGAGTCCTTTTCATTACAAAAACGCCACGCCATTTTGTGATGAGAGCTAGATTTAGGGCCTCAAGACTAGAAATACCCAAACCACCTCTTTCTTTTGAAGCCAAACATGTTGCCCATTTAACCCAACTCATTTTTTTATTGATTTCCGTGCTTCCCCAGAAAAATTTAGCTCTTAATTGTTCCAATTTTTTTATTGTAGACGCTGGAGCTTGAAAAATAGACATCCAGAAAGTACCCAAACTACCCAAAACTGAATTAATAAGGGTAAGTCTTCTCCCGATGGATAGAAGATTTGCTTTCCACGTTAAATTCTTGTTCATTGGTCAATTAATTATTGCCCTAATTGAGTAATGGTTATGCCTAGCAAATCCCTTATTATAATTCTATATGTGAGACAAAATTCGTTAATAAATACTATATATTGTTGCATATGACTCTGTGATGTTTTCATGATAAAATCATCCACACACTGTTGCATACTACAAGGCCATCTTTGTATATCATCCATTAAAACAAAATCGACATTTAATGTTTATGTAGTTAATAAAAATGGATTCATTATTAACTTGTATTTTTGTTACAAGTGATTAGAGAAAAAGGGTATTGCAATGTGTGTATGGTACACGCGTTCTTTGGTGTCGCCGGGTCGAACAACGATATCAACGTGTTACGAGCATCCCATATTTTCAATGATCTCAAAGACGGGAAAGCACCTGAGGTATCTTTTTTGGCAAACAGGTGTCTTACAAATGGGGATATTATCTTACTGACGGGATATATCCAGATTGGTCGGTTCTTGTTAAGTATATTTCACACCCAAATGCGAATGACGTTAAGCGGGTGAACTACAAGAAACCACACGAAGCTGCAAGGAAAGACGTAGAACGAGCATTTGGCGTTCTAAAGAAAAAATGGGGTATAATAAAAACGGCTGCCAGGTCCCCAAATGTTAACAAAATAAGGGATATAATGTATACTTGTATCATATTACATAATATGATTATCAAAGACAAAGGCAGGGCGACATCTCCCGACTGTTATCCGGAAGAGCGACATAGTGAAGTTGACCTCGTACGATAATATGAAGAAGTATTACAAGTTATCAGGGATATCCATAATCAACAAACTCTACTAAATCTTAGATCTGATTTGGTGGAACACATTTGGAATCGACATCCCCACCACTAGTTTTTTTTATTAACGTAATGTTTTTTTTATCAATGTAATGTTTTTTTAATTATTTTTAATGTAATGTTTTAATTATTAATGAAATTTAAAAAAAAATTATCGATCGGTCACCCATTACGGGCTATTGGTCGCTATCTGGTCATGTGTTTGATCAGGAGAGAGAAAGCTGATGTGGCGCAGAGGTGAAAGGGGTGACCAAATTGGGTTTAGTCACCCATTACGTATAGTATAATGAAAACTAAATGAAAAGGATTATTAAGAAGAAGAAAAATGTTGAGTAAAAGACAATAAAGGAATATTAATTAAATAAAAGGGTTTATATTTAAATGGTCCAAAAAATTGAACGGGAGAACAAAAGCAAACAAAAAACAAATGCCTCTTGATGAGAACGAGGACTATGGTCTTCCGCACGTTGTTGCGGGTTATAAAATGTAACTAATTTTTCATTGATATCAAAATTCGCTTTTGATCAGATTTAAAATTTTTATTTTTTATTTATAAACAAATAAAATCATGTAAAATCATGTATATTGTAGTCACAACATGGTTTCTTAAAATTTAAAATATAGTGTATAATATCTTTTATAGATATAGTTAAATTTATTATTGTTGCTAAAATACAAAGTTTTAAGTATAATCATCCTAAAATGATTAGTACTTTTTAATATTTATAATTTTATGGTTAAAATATACATAATTTTAGCATGAATTTATCTCTTAACATAGCCTTAACCCGATTCGTAAAACTATTTTAGTTACCTTTATCAGGGATGAGTGCAGAATCCAAAAACTGGATCGAAACTGAAAAAATTACACCTAAAAAACCAAACGAGTTGAAAAACTAATGAGTCTTACATTTTTTGAAAAAGTACTTTTAATGATGTTTAAAAGTTTAATCAAAGGTAAAAGAGTAGTTTTACTATATTAAAGTGGATAGTAAGCGGATGATTAGTCTCCATTCTTTTACAAAATAAGGTAAGTTTTACAATATACTCCCTCCGTCCCTAAATAAATTTCTCATTTTTCCTTCAAATTTTGTCCCTAAATAAAGTTCTCATTTCTCAAACTTAAGGGGCCCACTTAAAATTATTATATTATTGTCAATGCTTTCACCACTAACTATCTCCTAAGACTATCCCCATTAGCAACCCAACTCAACCCAACCTTTTCATTAAAAAATAATATCCCTCTCTTCCACCTATACAACCCAACCCAACCTTATTTTTTACACACATTAACATCCCAGCCCAACCTTAATTTTTTTATTACTTATTAAAATCAAAGCAACCAATCATAAAATTCCACCTCACATATAAAACAAAAAGAAACAATAAAATAGTTGGTGACCCTCATGTGACATTGGTCTCCTCCACCAACCTAGGTCACCTCTTTTGGTGACTCTCTCTCTTTTTATTAATATTTTATTGGGTGACCCAACCCCATAAAACATCAATGGGAGTAGTCTAAAACACTTTCTCTCTCCAATCAACCTTATATTTTAATCAAAAATAATACCAAATACTCCACCACTAACTATATCCTAAAAAATTATACCCAAGAGAAATGAGAACTTTATTTGGGGACGGAGGGAGTACCACTTATTTTGAATGTACCAAAAATAAAACAGTATCACTTATTCTGCGAATGTAATATAATAATTCTAATTATGTCATTCTTAATTAGCTAAACGTTAAAAGTTAAAAATCTTTAGAACATTTAAGTCACACTTGTTTTATAAGGGGTGTTTATGGAAATTTTGATAACCTTCTTTGCAATTTATATACGGTTTTATAAGGGGTGTTTATGGTAAATTTTATAAACTTCTGTGCAATTTATAAACGGTGTTTCAAGATTCCATTAAAATTTCTAAACGGAGTTTTAAGGTAACAAAAAACAAATGCCTCTTGATGAGAACAAGGTTTAAAAATAAACAAAAGACATAACACGTTATTAACAAAAAAATTACAAGAGCATCTCGTATGCGAGCCGACAGATCTCCAGACGACTATCAACTTTGCAAGTAGTTTATAGTTGGCATAAGTGAACCTATGTTACCTAAGGCTTGTAGTCTAGTGCTATTAGAGGAGGAGTTAAGGTGTTGCCCATGACCTATTGGTCATGAGTTCAAATCCCGTCATGGACAAATACGTTGAAGGTTCGAGGGAAGGCATACCGCCCCTTGTAGATGTCATTGTCTAGGCTCGAACCACTAACTTACTAACTAGTCGTTAAAAAAAAGTGAACCTATGTTGCCATAACATGGTATATTTTTTTGCTCCTAGTTATTAAAATTGAGAGTTGAGACCTCTTACTTTTATAGAAATTAAATCTGGCTAATATACCACCATCATTATGGTTTTGAAGGGTCATATGCAACAGTTCCTTCAAATTCCACCATTTGTGCTAATCATTAACACTTTTTTTTTAATTTAACTATTAAGTTAATTGCAAGAATGGTTCATGTGGTTTGGACAAATTGCACGTTTGGTCACCGGGCGCAATACCTTTGATTTGCATTTTTGGACAGTTTTTGATCTCTCCATCCGTAATATATAGGTTTCGAATGTTATAAAAGTTAGGGAACTGATTTGCTCAAGGAACATTTTACTTCATGCAAGTAAATTTATATATAAAAATAATTTTACTCTTTTAACCTAATAACTCAGCTCTTTGTTTTCTATTTGACCATGACATAACATAACTCATGTCCTTTTTAAACTTGTGTTTGAAATTTTGTTTGGTCATATGGCTTTGTTTAAGTAATTGAGATTATTCTCATACTAATAGAACAAAATCAGATTAAATTGCCTATATAGATTTCTATCATGTAGTCACGAAAGGGAATGATGGTATCGGTAATTGATAATCAATTTAAAGATTTTTCTGTATATAAAAAATGATATAGCTGAGACGTATATATGCCCATCTGCATGTTTAGATCATGCAAACATATGGTCATTTTCAAACTATCACTTTTTAATCTAGTAAATGTTACATACAGAAGAAATTGAATTATAATCTTTTAAGAAATTATTTCAGACAGTCAATCCCCATATGGTTATACTTGAGATGTAATACGTATACAATTTTTACTGCTCGATGTAGAATTCATTATAACATCATTCACCTTTGGATAAGGGCTTTATTAAAATACTATATACACTTTCAAATGGACATGTGTATAATAACACAAATAATCCATATAACACACTAAAATAGCATTTAAGCCCAAGATATTGGCCTTTATGTTGACATCTATTTTGCATCATGGCCCATAATTCGTAATAGCCCATAAAGATAAAATTATTATCGACATAATAAAGTTTTTGACTCTTTATACATTTGAAAAGTCAAATCACTTGGTAGAGACTAAAGTAGAAATCAATATGTGGGGTATAAAATTTCTTTTAAGAGCATCTGGTATATAACGAGTTTCTTTGGATGGTTGAATTTTTTCTTGTGATATACGCCTTCTAATCGTTGTTGTGACCGTTTTCGAATCTTTCACCGATCATCTAGTAAATATTTATTTAGGAAAATAATCAAACCTGTGACTTTTAGGAGATAATTTCAGGCATCTTAAGCTTTAGTCCCTTGATGGTTTGTGGAGTATAAATACAATAAAATGAAAAAGAAAGTGAGTGTTTGGGTGGTTCAGCCTTGAAGCTACATAACCACCACTCATTTCAAAAAGATCAAAATCAAGAAATACAATCAAAATGTGGACTTAAAAAAATCACCAAACACATGTAAATCACAACCACCAACAACCACTACTCCTCCCTACAACCACCATGATCACCGGTTAAATTGTTATGCTTTAACAATTAGCATATTCTCTCTACAATTATCCAAGAAAACCATGATTACATCTTCTTACCGTTTTTCTCCAACTAGAAACCCAATCACTCACTCAAACTTCTTGTTTCATAATCCAAATCTTTATCTACCAAAACACCGAAATCATGTTGCTTTCACTCAAGAACCCAAAAAAGATCACATTTTGAACATACCCAGATCATCTTTTTCAAAACTGAACCCGAAAAACTACAAATTCAAGCACCCGTTTGCATCTTTATCCGAATCGAGCAGTGAAAATCAAGAAAATGTTCAAGAAAGTGAATTACCCGGTATGGCTCAAGCTTTTCACATATCATCAAGCACGGCTTCTGCTATATCTATATGTATAGCAGTTGCAGCTTTAAGTTTCCCAATTGTTATGAAATCTTTAGCTCAAGGAATGGGATTAAAGATTAAATTATTATCATATGCAACACTTTTATTCGGGTTTTACATGGCTTGGAATATTGGCGCGAATGACGTGGCGAATGCGATGGGGACGTCGGTGGGGTCCGGTGCTCTGACGCTCCGGCAGGCGGTGTTAACGGCGGCTGTTTTGGAGTTTTCTGGGGCCTTGTTGATGGGAAGGCACGTGACTAGCACAATGCAAAAAGGAATTCTTGTTGCTAATGTTTTTCAAGGGAAAGATGCTTTGCTTTTTGCAGGGTTATTATCGTCTTTAGCAGCTGCCGGTACTTGGTTACAGGTATAAACGATAAAGACTGAATCTTTTTGCTAATTAGAATATGATATTATGATCTTTAATCTATAATATCATGTTGATTGACCTAAAGAACCCTATAATACTAGAAACAAAAGATCCTTAAACTAAACCATAGGGAGTTAGTTGACCTTTTATAGAGGAAAAATATTGACTTTTTTAGTGTTGGTCAGGTTGCATCATTTTACGGGTGGCCCGTTTCGACTACACATTGTATTGTAGGGTCTATGGTTGGGTTCGGGCTCGTGTATGGAGGGCCCGGTGCAGTTTTCTGGAGCTCATTAGCAAGGGTGACGTCATCTTGGGTTATATCCCCTGTTATGGGTGCAATTGTTTCCTTCCTTGTGTACAAATGCATTCGTAGGGTACGTATAACCTACTACTATAAAGGGCAAGTTGGTAATTTAACATTTATCTCAATAACAAGTTTTCTTGCAACTTTTTACGTGCTTATATTAATCTAATTATTTTGAGCCTAAAAAGTTGGAATACCATAATAATAATCACTTTACTCGAACACTTAAAATATATCCTTGCAACCATTGAGGAAGCACCCGTTTGTTTTACTAGATGTGGCCATTTTAACACGCTTACTTATGAATGTGCTGATCTGGGTCATTATTTGTCCCTAAAAGGTCAAATGGGTATATAAAAGATATTAGCTAAATGGAAAACGGGTTGAAAGTCACCTAATATGTACTTCTATCCAACCTTAAGTTGTACACTAAAAGTTGTCCAAGATGCAACCTTTTCGGGTTTAAGGTACATTATTATGTATTTCTAACCCATTACTACATTTTTTTTTTTTTGAAGTTTGTTTACAGTGCACCGAACCCAGGTCAAGCAGCGGCTGCAGCCGCCCCAATTGCGGTTTTCTTGGGTGTAACCGCCATAACTTTCACAGCATTCCCACTAAGCAACACACTCCCAATAGCACTAGCCCAATCGCTACTATGTGGAACCCTAGGTGCATTCATAGTCAACAACATCATCCGCAAACAACTCGGCCACCTCTTAGAAAAGTCAAAGTCAAAGTCAACCCCCCACGACCCGCACGAAGAGCAAAAACCAATCGGGTTCCTCTCCGACATCGCGGGCCCAACCGGAACCCAACTCGAAATCGTATACGGGGTGTTTGGTTACATGCAAATCCTATCCGCTTGCTTCATGTCATTTGCACATGGCGGGAACGATGTTTCAAATGCAATTGGCCCGTTGGCTGCAGCCCTTTCAATTTTACAAGGCGGGACCACCGGGGGCGAAATCGTCATTCCACTCGATGTTCTTGCGTGGGGCGGGTTCGGGATTGTTGCGGGCCTAATGATGTGGGGATACAGAGTCATTGCTACAATCGGTAAAAAGATCACCGAGTTGACTCCAACACGAGGATTTGCAGCCGAGTTTGCTGCTGCTTCAGTTGTACTCTTTGCATCAAAACTTGGACTCCCGATTTCGGCTACACATACACTTGTGGGGGCGGTTATGGGGGTCGGGTTTGCAAGAGGGCTTAATAGTGTAAGGGCTGAAACCGTACGGGAGATTGTTACTTCGTGGGTTGTTACAATTCCAGCTGGAGCAGTTTTTGCTGTTATCTACACGTGGTTATTTACTAAGTTCTTGCCCAATATTTTTTGAGTGAATATCGAAAAAAAATTCGATCTTGAATTTATTTGGAGGCTTTATTAAAGACTAATTATTTGTCTTTGGTTTGATTGGATGATTAATCTATGATTACCTAAATTGGAAATCATCGTTTCTGTTAATGGGTTGTTTTGGTTATGTTTTTAGACCTAACAAGTCAAATGCTTTTTTTTTATTTTACTTATTTTAAAAAATTAGATTATCATTGTAGAAACATAGTCTTTTGTAATCAGATTTAACACATATTTTATGTACAAAAGTATACAAAAAATGGTAACGGGTCAACCAACCCGACCCGTACTAAAATCAACCCCGTTTCAACTTTCAACCCAAATCTGCAAATACTCTGTTTCGATGACTCAAATGAACAAACTTTAAGTAAAAAAGGAGCAACCTTTATCGATTTTCTTGAATCTTTAAAACAAGCATAATAACAGATTCTGATTATGCAAAATGTCATAAAACTAGAAAACGGGCCACGGGTACATTACAAATAGCAACTGAAAAAACAACATTCTGCAGTTTATAATTCACATAAACCACATACCAGTTTAACGCAGTTTCAAATCGATAATTCATGGAGAGAGTTCCTGAATAGATGTTAAACTCGGCTCCCAATCAGATCCCCGCATTGACTTTGACTTTTTGACCGGGGGCACCAGTTTCCTGTTTGACTGTACATGCTTCTTAACCAAACTCCTTGACCTCGAAACATAGTAATTTTTTGAACAAACCGATTCATCAGATTCATCGGGACCCGTTTTTCCTGTCGATTTGTTGTTCTTTTTAGCCGAATGTTTTCTTTTTAATTTCTTTATTGTTGTAACAGGGACTAAATAGTACTTTCGCCCTGGTAAGAGTAAATCGGTTGGTGACAAAACACTCCCGTTTGGATTCTTGAAAACTTCGGGCCATGCAAAACACATTCCAGGATATTTCTTGATTATTTGAGAAACTAAAATTGGGTTTTGATAAAGATCTTCTTTCCCACCTGCATGAACAATTCTAACACAAAATTCCTTCGAATTCGAGCTATTCCCAATTGAAAAGTTTCCATCCTTAATCTCTTTATTAGGGTTTCTTGAATCCCTTTTGTCAAATGATCGGACTCCAAAGAGTGAATTCACACACCCTTTGATCATTTCAAGAAACTAAAATCGTGTTAATACCATTTTCAAACACTTTAAAACACTAAAAACCGATTCTTTTTGTTAATTTTTGTCTTATTGATATTTCTATAGCCGGCCCATTTGATAAAACCAAAGTCTTATGTATCTTGTAAACATCAACTTGTAAACAATGATCTTTTAGAAATAATTTACGGGCGTCGATCTTTGCCAGCTCAGCAAACACATCCTTGTGTTAATATCATATTCCCATAAATCCGATGCCACCTGGCGTTCAAGCTTTTTTTGTCTCCCACTAATCCAATTATTATGAAGCACAAAAGAACCTAATTTCATGCAAGTTGATGACACATTTTTTGAGTCCCATAAATCTCGGTAGGCCCCATTTGGAAAAAGATCTCGATCCAAAAAACGAACGCTCAGATTTGTTTCGGGTTCTTGACACATGTCATCACCTAAACGGTAGGACCCGTTTAACCCGCATAATGTATCATAAAAACTTGGTTGTTCTGAAAGATTTGATAAAGATGCATGCTTTACTACTTTCTTTAATGCAGAAATTGTTGAATTATCAGAGTGAGCATAATAAAAGCCCGAATTTAGGCGTCGGGGTAAATTTATTGGACCTACACATAAAATTAGAGTAATTAACAGGTGGCAATTTCGACCCGTTTACATATAAACGGGTCGATTCGGGTCAAAAGTTGCCCAAAGAACACAAATCAGTTAAAGCACAAACCTGTGATTTTATACTCATCAGATTGAGCGAGGAAAACTGCGGGCCCGAAACTTGTAAGGAGTGGTAAAGGATTTTTAAACCAATAAACATCAACATCACTCATTAGTAAGTTATATCCCAACTTCAGAATTTCCAAAACTACCCTTGATTTCACTTTTGTTACCCTTTGAAAACAATTTGTTCCAAAATGACAGTCATTGTAGCTGATGTTGTTTGGAGCTAATTTATCCCTAAAAACAGGCAGTCCCTACAAGAGTGAACAAGAAAATAAATTTATTACATATTATATAACTTAAAGGTGAAACGGGCCAGGCCGGGTAATTTTTGGTTCGGGTCCAAACGGGCCGGGTCAAGCTGAACCGAAACACAATTTTACATAAATTTTGATAAAATGGTCTAGGAGGATTTATGCATGATAAATTGTACAATTTGGGCGATTTTCAACCCGTTTGTCGTGTTCTGCCTTATATCTAACCTTTTTAGATTTTACCAACTTGACCCATTATACTTATATACAATTTGCATCGTGAATGAATAGTACCATACAGGTGAATTTTTTACATTAAACTCAAGCCGCCTTTGTTGACTAAATTTGGAATGCCAGATCCCTCTTTTTTTCCGTAAATATTCACTAAATAACTAAATCAAAATTGCCATAGCCAGAATTGAGGTAGAGAGGAGCCCACTGGCGAAAACTATAAGACAAAATAGGCATTTCCAATTATACTAATTTGAGCATTTTCAATATAAGAATCAAAACATACTAATTACATTTAAGTTTGTATTTTCATACTCTTTTATTTATAGTAATTTTTAAATTATTGAAATCCTTTAAATGTTAGTAATAGATGCATTTTTTTAGATATGTATTTTGCTACTGATAATTAATTAATAATATTTTACTTTAAAACTTTAAATAATCAATTTTAGCATATGAACATAATTCAATAGTACTATTTGCATTAATTATTTGAAATCCATTTATTATATATTTGAGAGTCTATCATTGGAAATCTTTTAAAAATTTATTTGTTTTTCTAATAATCTTTTAGGTAATGTATGAATATCGGTAAATAAGATTTGAGGTATCGTATAAAAACCCCCGCGGCAACGCGCGGGGGGGAATACTACTAGTTAGAGATAAATTACAACCTGAATCGACCCATTTATAAATAAGCTAAGAGATAAAAAAAGATCCAAACTTTGAGTAAAAGATCATAAAAAAACTCACCTGCAAGACACAAAAGTCGTATGTTTCATCATCAAGAGCACAAACTACAAAGTTTGTTACATGAAGAACGTGTAGCCTGCAAACCCAACTCATTAACATATCTTTATAACTATATCCTGCAACCGCTAGCACAATCGTCTTATTCTGGTCCGCACGTGTAGACAATAAAAACTCCAAAGAAAATGGAAGGACTACCGGCTCTAATGACATCAACTGATTCTTTTTCGAGCATCCCAAATTTCCTTCAAATAATTTTATTTTCTCAAAACAGCACATAAGTTTCTTATAATTACTCGATTTAAATACCCCTAAACTATTAAAGCTTAAACCTTTAGCGGACCCCATTGGATAAACAATATTCTTTTTCATGTTTCCAAAATGATAGTACCCGTTACATTTAAAAAGTTTGATCATGTCAGAGTAACGGGCTTCACGAAAGAATAATGACCCGTAAAAAGCTCCCAAATGGGAATTTCCTATTTTTTCCCAGTTTCTTGATTCTATCGTAGGGTTATCATCAAGATTGTTTGTAAAGAAACTTGAAATGGTCAAACTCACATCAAACACAAACCTAAAGTCAGAGGTCAAAGCCTCGTTGACCAGCCAAAAGTTGTGGAAATCTCTTCCATATAAAAACGGGGGAAGAACGCCGTTATGTAAAGGAAGATCTCCGTTATTCCATGCTAAAATTATCTTTTTGTCATCACAATGTTCCCATGATCCATGAGAAACATAGTCCTGCAACTGATTCAAGATTTAGGGTTTTTAGATGTTTGTTTTGGAACCAAAATTACATCAAGAATACAAGAAAAGTTATCTTCCTACCTTTTTTATTTTAACTGTTTTACCATTGTCCTGCAGCCAATGTTTTCCATTTATATCCAACTGAAACGGGAAATCCGATTTGTTTCTTGATGAAGCAACAAGGAGCCAATCATGATCAAGTTTATGAACATAACTTAATGTTGAAAAGAAATCTGGTAAAACAACGGTTTCTGAATCCATCAGAACGGATATATCTGAATTTGATGATTGTGCTCGTACTACCATTGAATGAAAGAATGGACTACCTAAAAATCTAAAATAAAAGTAAACACAAATGTGAGAATTTCATTTTCCTACCTCATTATATCATAAAATTATACATCTAACACGGGTTGTATTGTATCAGTAAGGAGTTAAATGCGGGTTGTATAGGTCAAATTTGTCAAAAGTGCACTTGAATGCTTACAAGCTTGTAACTAAAAAAATTATAAGAAGATTATTATCTTGATATAGTTACTGAGATAAAAAAAACTAATAAGTTAGATACTTAGATTCTGTCTTTGATAATATATAATTTAAGGAAAATGATAAATAGGGCTGTCAATAAGAGGCTAATATCAATGGAACCAACCCCCTACATTTTAGGAATTACTTGTTTATCAGAGCATCTCCAACCCAACTCTATCTCTATAATACAGAGGCTTTTTCTACTCCAATCCAACTCTATCACCCACTCAGCCACTCTAAATATAGAGTGGGTTAAAAATCCCTCTATATTTAGAGTGAGAGAAATCCACTCTATCCATGGACCCCACACTTTGTTTGTGAGTGTAATTGTAGATGTAATATGAGTCCCACTAATTTTAAAGAGTTTTAAAGAGATGGATAGAGTTTATGGTTGGAGTTGAGAGGATGTTAAGAGTGAACGGGCCCACCAATTTATAGAGATAGAGTGATTTTATAGAGTTTATGGTTGGAGATGCTCTCAATAAATGTACAACTATTTTATGCATCTTAGAGACAGCCCTGTCATTAACAAAACCCATAATTTAATTATATTTAATACATTAATGGACAAAAAGTAAAAAAAGAGATGCAAGTGGGTCAACCCGCCCGATTGCACATGGATTTAAGCACAACCCATCCAAACACCCCTAAATTAAAGAATTTTCTTGGATAAGAATTTTCTTGGATATTTCATAAATGGAAAAGTTACAAGATTTTACACCTCATTGATGCAAATGTAGAGTAAAAAAGCTATAAAAATGAAAACTTTAAGTAAATCGAAAAGGGCTTACGTGAAATCGATGTTGGGTTCAACAGAAACCCTAGAATCAGGGGCAAATGAACCTGCAAAAGAGAAAACAGAAGGGTCTTGACTAAAAATAACAACCCTAACATTTTCTGATAAACCAACCCATGATTTAATAGCTAATGACTGTTTAATCCCAATTGAACCACTAAAAGCTGTAAATATTGTAACAGTGGGTCCCACAAGATATTTGATTTGCTCTTTAATGGAAGAATGTGGCAATAATTGAGTAGTGGCATAAAAAGAGATTGAAATTAACACAAACCCACACACCCAAATTAACAGTAATCCAATCTTTAGTGCTCGGAAGTGAAAATTTACCATTTTTTAGACCACAAATGAGATCAAAATTTTAAATTTTTGATGGGTCTAATGAAAAAGAACCGCTTTGATTAAAAAAAACACTGAAATGTGTTGAGAAAGGTTTGGTCAAAAAGGAGATTTTTTTGGATCAAGAACAAGAATTTACAAGTGCATATGGCTTGTTATGATATATAATTTACAGAATTGGGGTTTTCAGTTGAAATTGGGATTCGTATAGGATAATAGATTCTCATGATTCATGAAGAGGAAGAGTTTAAGGTGTCAAAAATGTGTGAAAAAAGAGCAAAAAGTGAAACTTTAACGGAAAAATGAAGTTTCTTTGGTGGAAAATCCCCCACCGCACCACGGCCGCCGGGAAAGGCGTTGGTGGAGGAGCAAGATACATGTGAGAATTGACGTTGAGTGAAACCAACTCATGCTCTCTCAGTCAAACCGTTTTTTGTAGAAAGGTTTTGACTTATATTTTCAGTTCTACCCCTCGAGTTTTTAATAAATAAATTTGATTGCATGTGCCTTATAAAGTATTGAGTAAATTACACGGATAGTCTTTGTGGTTTGACCTGAGCTATAGATTTGGTCCCTAAGTTTCAGAAATTATATTGATGGTCATTAAGTTTCGGACTTCGTATCTATTTTGGTCCCTAAGATTAATAGTCGTTAAAATTGGCTGTTAAATCTGATGAGAACATATTTGTCATTTTATATACAAACCCCTCTTTCTCTCATTCCCTCCCTTCAAACCCTCGATCTGTAATTTTCAAATCAAAGTTCACATTCAAATCAAATTTCAAATCAGTATTATTATTGAAGTTATAATTTTTGGTATATTGAGATGTAAAAAGCAATCCTATTTCCATAAAACGCAAAACCTCTTTTTCTTCCAAAATCTACCCAGAAACAAATACCCACCTAAAGGGTCATACTTCTTGAAAAAGCAGAATCTCAATACCTAAAACTGTAAAACACACACACATATATGAACACAAACACCAAAAGACATCACCTTTATACAAGAAAAGTGCATTTGCTTAATATATTACACACAGTGGATGTGAAAATAATTAAAAAATAAATAAACTGAAATGGGGTTTGCTTGAAATTCTGGAAAAGTAGAAGACTACGGTAAAACATAGAATTAAATGTAGAAATTAAAAACAATTAATTAAAAAGAAGAAAGAAAGAAACCGTACTTGAAATTTTCTGTTTGGTAGAGGTATAAATTCCTAAAATAGCAAATAAACTTCAGAACAACCATGTGATCATCACTAATTTGAAACCCAGAAAATGAAAAAACATTAAAATCATAATTAAAATATACCTGTTTGAAGATCTTGAACAGAGCTTATTCTTTTAAATCTTAATAATATATATCTTTATTTCTTACTGTATATCAGTAATATCTCACAAAGGAAAATTAACCTAAATCGATGGTTTAATTTCATGTATTGCAAGTTTTGAATGTGGAATTTGATTTGAAAATTGCAGATTTGAAAATTACAATCCGTAGTGTTCAAGTGGAAGGGATGAAATGAGAGAAAAGAGAGAGGGATTTGTATATAAAATGACATATATACCCTCATGTGCATTGCACATGACCAGATTTAACAGCCAAATTTAACGGTTGTTAGGCTTAGGTACCAAAACAGATATGAAGTCCGATACTTAGTGACCAACGGTGTAATTTTTGTAACTTAGGGACCAAATTCAAAACTCAGGTCAAACAATAGGGACTATCAGTGTAATTTACTCTAAAGTATTGCTATAATAAGGTATGTGTCCGAGTAAGGTGTTCATGATGTATGGTTAATTGAAAATTTGTTAAGCAATGTATGGTTAATTGGTAATGTCGGTTTGATATTTTCATGAATCTAAACCTAAACGGAAAATATGTTAACCTAAAAACCAGTTAACGTATAGTCGTTGTACAGTTAACCAATTGACTTCTATTTGTTTAACTAATATATATATACGTTTGAAATTTTCACCTTTTTACTTAACCATCCGTCAACAAAGTCGTAAACTTTAACCGAATGGAAAGAAAAAAATTCATACTGTTCAACAACATCACCATCCAATACATGGAGAAAACACGATTTATAAGCTTGTTCTACAATCAAATCAAATCAAATACAAGACCATCACCATCAAACTGACTTTGGTTTTCAACAAAGAATGCATATTACAACACCTGTTCATTGCCCGTTTATGCACCAAACGGGGGTTGGTCAACAATAGTCAACCCTCAGAACAAAGAAACGTGTCACATAGTTTGTAATCTTCAAATACACAATCACCTCCACTATCCTCTTCGGGACCTTGACCGTGATCTTGACCGCCTCCTTTCCCTGCATTAACAATGGACCAGCTTTTAAACCATAAAGTCAACAAGTTTGACCATATTGGTTGACTTTTTGTAAGTTTGGATGTTAAAAGAATTTGCAAAAAAGGGGATGATAACTAACATAACATAAATAACATACCTGGTGGTTTCAAGAGAAGAATAGTTAGAATGCCTGTGATGAGAACGCTTGCTAGGTGGAGACCTTGACACTTGTCTAGAAACCAAACACCCCATGCTGAATTATTATGCTTCTTTTTCAACTTTTTTTATGAATTTTATATTTTACAGATGTAAATGACTGAAATTGCGATTTATTTACTTATTAATGGGTCAAATTTGGTTATGTTCTATCTCTAACGAGCCAGATAAAAAATAGCTTAAAAAGAAGCACATCAAAAGTTACCCAAAGTGCACCATTGGAGGGTAATTCAGGCGATGGTATATTAATAGGAAAAAGAAAAAATAGCAAAATAAGTACCTTCTTGACCTGACGGGTGATGGTGATAAATCGCTTCTATTAGAATGCACCCTCCTGCAAGAGCAAATTCAAATCAGGTCAATTTAAAGAAAGTGTTGGCAGGTCAACCCAAACCCATTTTGACCCGTAATCCAACCCGCCCAAATTATAGGTAAAGAACCTTCTAGAGTCATCAGAAGAACTATCCTTGCTGCTCCTCCCCCTGCCGCCAGGTGGCGGAGAATGATGCCGCTTGGGCCGACCTGAATCATTAACTGCTTTATACTTTGATCTTTCATTTTTATCATCTTTTTCTTTTTCTCGTTTTCTGCTTTCTTCTTTATCATTATATTTTCTATCTCTATCTCTCTCTTTTCTATCATCCTTAATATTCACCTTTTTCTCAGAATCACGATCCTTGATTTTCTCTTTTGTACCATTTTGATCTTCCTTTTTTGCCCTTTTTACAGATCTATCATCGTGGGCCCTACTATTCTCATCTACCTTACTATGTTCTCGATCACCAGGTAATAAATTCTCGGTTTTAACACTCTCAGTCTCACTCGGCTTTGACTTTGAAGTATCAGAGCTATCAGGTTTGACTTTGACTTTGCCTTTGACCTCCTCAGGAGAACTATCTTTATGATTACCTGCATCCCCTGGTGGGCTTGCTGCACGGGAATGGTCTACTTGTGAACCTGAACAGCCGTTTTCTGCCAGATGGACAGGTGGCGGACTACGATTGGAAGATGGAATAACTGAATTTTGAACTTCTTCTTCATCATCATCATCAGAAGCATAACTACCAAGCCCTAAAACATCTCCTAGTGAGCTGGAATTAGGTTTCCCATTTGCATCATCCAAATCGGTTACTTTGGTTTTGGGGGGAATTAGGATCTTTGCAGATGATTTGGGAGTTATTACTGCTGCTGATGTCATCTCAGCCTTATGCTCAACTAAACACCAAATACATCATTACTAAGATAAATTACACAAAAACTTTTAAAAATGTGAAAAATAATGACAAGAACCTTCCACAGTGAGATCGTCTTCTTCTAGAACTTTTGTTGCAATTTCATCAAAAAGTTCATCTGTAACCTGATCAAAAGTACCAATCACCAAAAAGAACATCAAAATAAGGTCCTTAATATATACAAGTAGAATAATTAGCATCTATTTGGAGTCACCTTCAGAAGAACTTCAGTTAAGATTGACTTTATTTCCTGATTAATTGCAGCAGTTTTAGCTGCTTCAGCATAATCCTATATAGAAAATGAAGGTAAATAAATATGAGTTTAACTGAGGGTAAATAAAGTAAAACTTTCAAATATAAAACATAAAAAAATTATAAAATCAAAACCTCATCATCTTCTTCTTCTGTTGACCGAGGAGACTCCATGTCTTTTCCATCTAGCTGGTCAACTCTTCCAAGAGGCCGGTCAAATTCATCTTCATTAGATTCAGTGCCATTCCTTGAAAGCTCAAGGGCTGAATTTCCAATAACTGTTTTCTTCTTAATTATTTCTTCTCTGAGCCAGTTTGGCACTGAAGCCTGCAAAACGGCCCCGTTAATAACGATTCAAAACATTTAAGCTTTTTTGTTCCTTTTTAAAACAAATAAATAGCTGATTTCTAAAATATGACAAAACTACATAGTACAAAACAAATCTTTAGAAGGTTTTATGCATTTGGATACATTTCAGAGTTCAGACAAACTTTTAACTCAACTGACCCGCTCGACTAATTTAACACGTTGCCTTTTTTATTAAAGTCTCCTTTATTAACCCATTAAAGATCAAACATAACCAAAATCGGCCTGTTTTGTATACAAACGGGTCGAAATTGCCACTTCTATACCTTTTTAGGGCGCTCAGGGAATCCAGGATTCCCATATGCATCACCAGGAAATACATTTAAAACAGGAAAAACCGAATTTGCAGATTGCATAGCTGGTGGAAAACTTGATCCAGTAACCCTACCAAATAAAGGTCCAGAATGCATAGAAACTGGAGAAGGAGTACCCATTGAAGGATCAACCTATTAAAACAGAAAGAAAAAAAAAAAAAATCAGTGTTCATATACATAAACAGATATACTTATACATACATATACATAACACTAAAAATATGCAAAAATACCCAATATCAGGAATAAAATTCAAAACCTGTGGGCCAGTGGGGTGTATCGGAGGCATAGAAGAATAAGGCATTCCAGGTGGAGCAGATTGTCCAAACGGGCCATGATCATGACCGTATCTTGGCCCAAAATCTAGTGGCTGGTTGCTAAGATCAGATGCTGACTCAGCAGATAAGTTGTTCAATGAATAGTGATATTGTTCAACTGAAACTGGTCTATTATTGGGAGATATTCCTGACTGGATTTGATGATGTGGAGCTGAAGCAAAAGGCATATGTGATTGTTGATAAAATGTCCCATTTATATCTCTTGGTTCTTCTTCCCGATAATTAATCAAAATGTCAGATGGGATAAACAAATTATGATAAGAAATTTCTTCAATTCAATTATAACGGTCCGTGAATTACATAACATAAGCTTCAAACAAGCTTCATGTGCTAAATCAAAAACATCAGTTAACTCTTTACCTGCAACAGAAGAATAACTAGAAGGTACCTCCTGCTGATGAACTGATAAACTTCCATCTCTAACAGTATGTGAAAAATGTCCAGATTCCTGCAAATGGTTTGCAGGTGGTCTAGGTGGCGGTTCAAAAGAAGATGGATATTGTTGATAGTTTGATTGAGGAACTGAATGTTGTTGAAATTCTTGGTAATTAGGATCTAAATTCTGTTGATATTGACCTTGATAGTTTGTTTCTTCTGGTCGATTGGTAGATGCTATTTGTGAATTATGATGTTGATCATCTGTTACAGCTTTTGAAGCTGCCCATGCTCTAGCTCGGGCAGCCCAATCATCTTCATTTTTGTTTTGTGCTACAAATATTAAGAGTACAATCAGCAAATATGCAATTGTGATCACTAGAGTGCATACATAATCATCATGAACTATAATTCCTTTTCCTAAATTCCCCTTTATTGTGTGTCGCATTCATTTGTAACATCACTTTCATGAACTATGAATTACAGTTAGTTAATGAAATAATTAAGAAATTCTAACCTGAGTGATCCCAGCCTTGATGACCCCAGCTTGAATTATTCCACTCCTATAATCAGCAATCAATAAAAAGCAATGCTCAATGCATGATATATATATATAAAAGAAGTAGAAAATTCTAACAAAAAATACATGAACTCCTTAGTTATAGTACTACTTAGGGTTACCTGATTGACAGGAGGATAATGAGGATGTGGTGGCGGCGGCATATGAGGTCTAGGAGGAAGAGAGTAATGGTTTGAAGAATACGGCATCGGTGGAGGCGGAGCAGCAGCAGCAGCATAGGGCGGAGGAGGAGGATGGAGGTGGTGATCCGAGTGAGGTGGAGGTGCTTGTGGTGTAGCCCACTGTGGCGGAGGAGGTGACGGCGAGTGATACGGAAATTGGCCGGAATACCACGCTCCTGGAGGTGGAGGAACTTGTTGATGTGGTGGTGGTTGGTGAGGATCCGACGCAGGTGGAGGTTGCGGTGGCGGAGGTCTCGTGTGTCGGAAGTCCATTTGACAGTATATTAGGGCTTTTTTAGAGTTTTATGTTGTTTATGATACGACAGTTGTGGGGGTGACTGACGACGGAGGTAGACGGATGAAGCGGATAGCGGTCGGTAAATGAAACGGCGTCGGTGAAGGAAACCATCCGGCGTGTGGCGCGGCCAACGGCGTTGATCGGAGATACTGGAAATGAGAAACTGAGCAGCTGAAGTGGTGTCGTAGTTACAGTAAATTACACTTATATACCTTGAACTTATTATAACTTGCATGTACTTCCTTCGGTTCTCAAAAGCCATAACTTCATGTCTTCATTAGTTAACAACTTATAACTCTCATTAAATAACTGTCACGAAAATAAACAAATGTGAGTTGAGATAAATAAATTTTAGGTCAATTTTGGTCAACCTAACTAACCTGTTTATTAAATAGTTTAGGTTCGATTCGATAATAATTTAAAGGGTTGACTCGCCAACCCGTTTAATTATTAAAATATATTTAAAAGATATATATTTATACTTAATTTATAGTTTAGTAGTTCAAATTAACTAATAGTTCGATAAAAACCAAGGTTCTAAAAAACGCGTCATGGATGCGCTAAAGCGTGAGGCACGGCGTCGACGTTACGAAACAGACCATGGGGGTTAGGCTAGGCATGGCGTGAGATAAGGCGTGATAAGGCGCCTTATGACGAGCTTTTTGTAAGGCGACTGGAAAAATTAAATTTTTTTTTAATAAATGATGACATGTATAATTATAGATTTAGATGTAACACTTTTTGTGAACTTTATATATGAATTGTCATATAAAATCGATAGATCTATAAAAAAAATTGATATACGTATATATATGAATTATTTAAAAAAATTGTCGCGTTAAGTCACACCTTAAAAAACGTCACGCAGGGGCAAGGTGGGCACTTGCCCACCCCAAAATTTCAATGTTATATTTTATAATTTACAGAAAAACGTATTTCATCCTCCTCTTGTGTTAATTTAATTAATATGCTAATCGGTGGGACTTCTGGACAAACTCTTACATACTTCTACGCAATATAAAGTTCTATTTTATATTTTAATTTTAATTTTCTTATTTCTTTCTTTTAAGGGCAATACAAAATATATGATTTCTTGTTTCAAAATTTTAAAATTTACTTTTAATCATAATAAGTTTATTAATTTTGCATTACCAAATTTTTTACTACGTATTTCTGTTCTAATTATACTAAGTTTATTAGTTTTATATTGCTAAAAATATTTGTTTATACTATATATTCTTCAAAGAATTAAAAAATTAATTATTTTATTAGTGTTGCTAAACCCGAAACTAAAGTGGGTAGGATTTCGGGTTTATTATAGTTTACGATTTGGCATGTAAAAAAAAGTTAACTTAAAGACCCATGCACTCGGCTTAAACTCCTAATGTTTGCCCCCGCGAGAAATTTTTTCTGGTACCGCCTCTGGAGGTAGTATTTAATAAAAAAAGGAAAAAAAAATACAACACAACTAACGAATCTAACATAGATGTTTCAAGTACGAACGGATATTTTAAATATATCGATTATCGCTTATTGTCGGATAATACATTGTTTCTTAGCAATAATGAAGTTAATTTACAATAAAAAGGTGAATAATATAAGTTACATTTGAATTTGAATAAGTATCTTCCCCTATATATGTTAGTCCCAATACTAAGTAAATAAGATTTGATGCTCGACAGCCAAGAAGAATAAACAACAGCTGAAGTATGTATCTCAGCTGAAACAAGTATATACAATAAACCTTCAGCTGAGTACGTATTTAGCTTTAGGATACAAGTCAAATCAGCAGCTATTAACGAGAGTTCATTCGAAGTCTATGGCCAAAGGACAAAGACAAGAAGAAGACTATTCAGCTGATTGTGGAATCAGCTGATAGTACCTGCTGCAGATGAAGACTTAAAGGAAATGTTCATTGACACCTTGAACATTTCCCTTTCCCGCTCAAAGAAGAAGAAAACGATGAAGATCTTCTATTTTGGGAATAGAAGATAATGTCAGTACAACTTCATAGTTTGTCCCTCAAGCATGTAAAGAGAAAGTCAACAACTTCTGTACTTGGGTAGTACACCTTTCACTGTGCGTCAGAAAAGGTACCAGAAGAAGTGGACATAAAGTACACTCGGGACGATAACTTGTGCAATCGCATTTAATGATCCATGGCAAGTCTACATCGACGAATAATATGTTTACACGTCGTCAAACTTGTGGACTAAGGAACATGGATCCGTGGCTATAAATGCGGATGTAAATGCTTGCATTTACAACAACACCTTTAGCCTTTAGAGCATCATAGAAATCATAAGCACAAGAACATTCTCTGAGAGTTGGTTATTGTCTAAGTATTAACTCCTCCATAGTTATTACTAAGGCATTAATATCAGCTGTTAGTATCAGCTGATATAACTCTCAGTGTTTATCTCTTCTAGTTTGAGCGGTCTAAAGTGTCAACTCAAGTATAGAGTTTTAGGTAGTGTGTACTATCTATTTCCGCAAACTCTGTATTGTATTAAGATGTTTTTAATAAAACTCTTAATCATTGAAACCTTATTGTTATTTACTTATCATATCTTTGTCACTCGGCCATAACGCAACACGGTTGTGTTGTTGGGATCCAACAACTGGTATCAGAGCGGGTGTCAAAATTGTTTTCCATCAATTTTGATCATCTGTTATGGCTGAACCTACATCATCAGATCTTCCATCATCTGGAAAACCTCACAAACTCACTCAAACCAACTATCCCATGTGGAAAACCCGTATGTTGTCCCACATGGTTACCTATCACCCAAAACTTCAAGATAATATCACGATAGGAAAATATGTTCCCAAAACCCTCATTCATGGTTCTTCTGAAACACCAGAACACTATGTTGTGAAGTCTGAGGCTCAGTGGACAGACGCTGAAAAACGTCTTGTTCATCTTGAGAACAAGGGTAGAGATATGCTTTTTCAAGCAGTTGGTGATGAACTGTATCACAATATTCAGTTTTGTGACTCAGTTAAAGAGATGTGGGAAAGGCTGGCTGAAGTTTATGAAGGCACATCTGTTGTGCGTGAACATAACAAAAACATGCTCATACATGATTATGAACTGTTTAAAGCCAAGCCAAGTGAGACTATAGCTCAAACTTTCAATCGTTATAACATTCTGTTAAACGAGCTGAAGTCTCATGGGGTTGATAAGGACGATATGTCCAAAATGTGTAAGTTTATGGCAGCCTTACCTTCTAAATGGGCTACCATCATAACTTGCATGAGTACATCTCCTACTCTGAAAGATTATACTCTTTCATCTCTCTATGGTATGTTCTTAAGCCATGAGAGAACCGTACTCAACAAATTTAAACCTCCAAAGGACTCTAAAGTGAGTTCTGCTGGAAATTCGACTGCTCTTGTCTCATTAAACAAGCCTAACAGAATCGAATATCCACCATCAGATGATGAGGCTGACAACACTTCAGCTGTTGGTTTATTCAACATGTTGGAAGTCAGCATTGAAGAAGTCGATAAAGATGAAGACAACGATGCCCTTATATCTGAGTTGGCCTTACTTGTTAAAAATAGAAAATTCTTCAAAAACAAGTCTGGCTCCTCAGCTAGAGGCTCAAGTAGCAGATCTATCTCGTCAACTGCTTCTTCCAGACCCTCTGGAAGTACACCTGACATCTCTGAGATAACTTGCTACAACTGCAACAAGAAGGGACACTATGCTAACGACTGCAAGCAGAAGAAAGCTAGTTCATCATCTTCAACTGGTGAGTCCATTGAAGAAAAATACAAAAAGCTACAAGCCTTCACCAAAAAGATTCTAGAAGAAAAGAAGGCACTTGAAAGCAAGTCTGCTGACAAGGGTCTAGTAGCTGAGACTCATGACTGGGCTGACTCTGGTGACAGCTCATCTGACGACGATGAACAAATGGCCACAATGTGTTTGATGGCTCGTGCTGATGACAATAAATGCATTACAGCTGATGATGCTAGTACCTATAAATGGGTCAACATTGTTCACAAAAAGGTAACCTCTCTAATCTCCGTTGAGGCTACTAAAGCTAAAGAAATTGTTGACTCTATTATTTGTGACTTGCACTTCATTGATCAGCTGAAAGGTGAATGTTTGGATAAACATAATGCTATTCTACGTGAAAATGCATTCTTAAAAGAACGTTTAATTGACCACAAAACTTTAAAAGAAGAACTTTCTGAAACGAATTTTATTAACTCAGTTCTTCAACATGATCTAAGTGAAAAAGTTAAAGAACTTGAAGCAATTAAAAAGATTTGTGAATCATGGTCTCGTTCATCCAAACATGTGAGTGAATGTGTTAACTCACAAATCCCTAGTCAAGTACAAGTTGTACTAGGAGGAGATTTCCTTGCTGCAGCCGCTGTACCTGACAGCAGTACAGATGATCTGTACTACTCGTCAGCTGATGCTTCTATGCCAGCTGAAGAGTTGGTTTTTGGTTCCTTTGTTAGGTCTACCAAAACCTATGCTACTGAGATGTCCTCAGAAGATCCTTCTGTGGCTACCGGTGAAGAGTCATCTACTGACTCCTCTGCCATGGTAGTTAGGACACCTACTGTAGTTATTGTTGAACCTAGAAAATCTGTCTCGGGTTCAACACCTGCTGCATCTTCTGCTAAATCTCAGCAGAAGACTAGAAGAACAACAGGAAAGAAAACTGTTCTTACACCCTCCAAGGGTGAGCCAGTTGGAGTTCGTACTCGAGCTGCAAAGAACAACGGTAAGAGTGTGTCTAAAACACTCCAAGTCCTTCTTCAGTCGTGTCTGTCAGACGGCTGAAAGGAAAGGTCAGCAAGCTGACATCACTCGTTCAAACGCTGACTATCTCTGATAATCAGAAAATGAAAGGTATTTTGGGTCCAGTTCCCAATCCTACTGCCTCGCCCTCTACTCCACTGCCAAGAAACAGAAAATGCTATAAGTGTGGAGATCGTGGGCACATGGCAAGCGAGTGTGACAACACATGCTTGAGACCTTCCCCAACTTCAGTATGTGAGCCTACTGAAAAGCCAACGTCTGTGAGTCCCAGCGGGAAGTCACAAGGACCCACCGAAGTGTGGGTTCCCAAAAAGAACTAACTTCTTTATCTTATGTGCAGGGTGATGAAAGCAAACATGTCTGGTACCTAGACAGTGGTTGCTCAAGACACATGACTAGTTACAAATCCCTGCTGGAAGAATTTGAAGTTTGTGATGGCCCCTCAGTGGTCTTTGGTGATAATGGTAGAGGCTCAACTGAAGGATATGGAACCATTTCTAATGGGTCCATAAAAATCACAAGAGTTGGTTATGTAAATGGGCTGAAACACAATCTTATCAGCATAAGTCAACTTTGTGATGCAAAGTTCTCAGTGAACTTTAATGAATATAGAGGAACGGTGACAGATAAGAATGGAAAGGTAGTATTAGTTGCTCCCAGAACCAAGAATGTCTATACACTTGACATGAATCCTCAAAATCAAGAAGTTTGTCTATTCTCTCAATCTACTGAAGAGCTGAATTGGCTGTGGCACAAAAGGCTATCTCACCTGAACTTCAAAAATATATCGAAGTTGGCGCGAGGTCAGCTGGTGAATGGTCTGCCACAAATCAAATATGAAAATGATAAGCTTTGTTCTGCATGTGAACAAGGTAAACATCACAAAAGCTCCTTCAAATCAAAGCAATGTTTTTCGATCGACAGCTGCCTTCACATGCTCCATATGGATCTCTTTGGTCCCATGAGCACTGAAAGTCTAGGTGGAAAGAAGTATACACTTGTTATCGTTGACGAATACTCACGATATACTTGGGTTATATTTTTACGCCACAAGAGTGATGCAGCTGATGAAATTATCAAGTTCATCAAAAGGATGGAACTTCTAAATGGGTCTAGAGTCAAGATGCTGAGATCAGACAATGGTACTGAATTCATAAACAAGACTTTGGAAGACTTCTGTTCAGATGTTGGGATCTCCCAAAACTTCTCAGCTGCTAGAACACCTCAACAGAATGGTGTTGCTGAAAGAAGGAACAGAACCCTTATAGAAGCTGCAAGAACAATGCTTGCTGAGTCAAACATGCCTAAGCAATTTTGGGCAGAGGCTGTTAACACAACTTGTTTTACTCAGAATAGGTCTCTCTATGTGAAGACACACAAAAAGACTTCTTATGAGATTTTTCGTCAAAGGAAACCTTTCATCGGTTTCTTTCACGTGTTTGGCTGTGTGTGTTTTGTGTTAAACACAAGAGATCAGCTGAGTAAATTTGACTCTAAAGCTGATGAAGCCATTTTCTTGGGATACTCCACTCTATCCAAAGCATATAGAGTTTTCAACAAAAGAAGACAAACATTGGAAGAGTCCATAAATGTTACTTTTGAAGAACACTCAAAAGCTTTAAACCCCTCATATACTGACTCGTCTGATGCCTTTCAGAGATCAGCTGAATCATCTCCTGATGGTACAACTGAAGCATTCTCCGATGCTTTAAATCTCTTTGATGTTCCCGTAAATGAATCAGATGAGACATTCCATGATGCTCCTACATATCTTGTGGACATTGCAGTTGTTCGACAAGAGATTCCAAGAGTTAGAACATCATCCTAGACTACTTCTAAGCCACCTCTTCATACTTCAAGAAGATCAGTTCAAAATGAAGTAATTCATCCTGCTGAGCAGTCAGCCGCTCAACAAGGATCTAATTCTGCTGAATCTTCCTCTTCTACTGCTGCTCCTCAATCTAAGTGGACCTCAGAACATCCAATTGAGTTAATCATTGGAGATCCACAGCAGGGAGTAGTCACTAGAAGTAAAGCATCATGCAATCTTTGCTTATGGTCTTGCTTTCTAGAAACTGAAGAACCGAAAAATATTAAAGCTGCTTTAGAAGACTCAAGCTGGATTCAGGCGATGCAGGAAGAACTTAACCAATTCGAGGTCAACAAAGTATGGCAGCTGGTGCCTCCACCAGCTGGAAAGACCATAATTGGTACTAAATGGGTTTTTAGGAATAAAATGGATGAAGAAGGTGTGGTTATTCGCAACAAGGCTAGACTTGTTGCACAAGGATACAAACAAGAGGAAGGAATCGATTTCGATGAAATATTTGCTCCAGTGGCTAGGCTTGAGGCTATTAGAATATTTCTAGCCTATGATGCTTACAAAGACTTCACAGTTTTTCAGATGGACGTGAAGAGTGCCTTCTTAAACGGAAAGTTGCAAGAGGAAGTGTATGTTAAACAACCACCAGGGTTTGAAAATCCTAAGTATTTAGACTATGTGTTTAAACTGGATAAAGCGCTGTATGGATTGAAACAAGCTCCTCGTGCATGGTATGATACACTCTCCACGTTCCTCCTAGCAAATGATTTCACCAGGGGAAAGATTGATAAAACCTTATTCATTCGCAAAATCAAAGGTGATATCATTCTTGTTCAAATTTATATGGACGACATAATCTTTGGTGCTACTGATGAAAAATTTTGTAGACGTTTTTCTAAACTTATGTCTACAAAGTATGAGATGAGCATGATGGGTGAATTAACATATTTTCTTTGCTTACAAGTTAAGCAATCTAAAAATGAAATTTTTATAAATCAAGAAAAATATATCAAAGATCTATTAACAAAATTTGATATGAATTCATCATCATCCATGAAAACACCAATGGCTCCTCCAAATAATTTAGATGTTGACATAACTGGTAAGTCAGTTGATGTCACATTCTATAGAGGAATCATTGGATCATTACTCTATCTCACCGCCAGCAGACCAGACATTATGTTTACTACTTGCATGTGTGCTAGGTATCAAGCTGATCCTAGAGAATCTCACTTAATAGCCGCAAAAAGAATCTTGAGGTACCTTAAGGGTACTCCAAACCTAGGTATTTGGTATGCCAAAGACTCCGGGTTTGATCTAATTGGCTATTCAGATTCAGACTTTGCAGGTTGCAAAATGGATAGAAAGAGCACCACTGGAGGATGTCAGCTGCTTGGTGGAAAGCTAGTCAGCTGGACAAGCAAGAAACAAAGCACAGTTTCTACCTCCACAGCTGAAGCAGAATATGTTGCTGCTGGAAGCTGCTGTGCTCAAGTCCTTTGGATGAAGAATCAGCTTGTTGATTTCGATACGAACTTCTGCAAAGTTCCCATCTATTGTGATAACACGAGTGCTATTGCAATCAGCAACAATCCAGTTCTTCATTCCAGAACCAAACATATCGACATAAGGTATCATTTCATTAGAGATCACATTGAACAAGGTGACGTGGAACTCCACTTCATTTCAACTGACCTTCAGCTGGCTGATCTATTCACTAAGCCTTTAGATGAAAAACGATTCAACTTTTTGATCAGCGAGCTAGGTATGTTGAATGCTTGAATCAACTGCTGAAGTACTATCAGCAGCTGATAAGATTCACCTTGTCACTTAGTACATTCAGCTGACTAAAATCTTTTGAATCTATCAGTCAGCTGAATAAAATCTCTTAAATGATAACTTATCAAGTTTTATAAGTTAAAACGTTTGGTTCTCCCAAAAAGGCATATTCCTACCCTGTCCACACGTTCTCTGTGGTAAATATTTCCACTCGAGTGGAAATATTTGGCATTTATGAGGGACAAGACCTCTGACACAGAAACGACTCCACTACCCTGACAGAAACGGCTCCACTTTCTCACACTGTCACATCCAACCACCTTTGCACGATAACCAACGTGTGTATAGTTGGTTTGTAACTATCCAATTATGACCCGGTTTAAACTCGAACTTTACCCAAACCGACCCATAAAACCCCTATAAATACCCACATCTCTTCCTCACTTTTCCTTCATCCTCCCACAATTCTTTCTCCAAAAATCCTCCATTTCTAAACCTTTATCTTTCTTCCCTCTCTCCTAAAAATGCCGAAGAAAGCCCCAAAGGTTTCTCTTACTAGGGCTGCTATTGAGTTCTATCAGAACTCAAACCTAGTAGACAACTTTTCTCCACCGGATGATCTTGACGATATCTATCGACCGGTTGTGACGTTTGTGCGTCACTGCCCCATCCGTGGTGCCATTACAAGAGTCACCAAGAGTATCACTGAACTCTTGCGTGATTTCTGGATGTCCGCCTCCACTTCTGGAGACGACATCACTGCGCAAGTCGGAACTCATCAAATCACCATTTCTCTGGATGATTTCCGAGTTGCTTGCGGATTCGATTATCTGCAACCTGGTGAAGAATATCATCAGACTAAATCTGCTGATGATGCTAAAGCGAGTCTAATCCGTATCACTGGATACAGATTAGAACACGAAGAAGACAGGGTGCCGATCTTCAAGAAGACTCAGCTGACGAGACCCTGGCCCTATTTCTTTACCCACATCATTCAGGGTATAGGAGGCAATTCCGGGTCTCTCAACCAGTGCAACTCCAGCATGCAAGTCTTTGCTGAAGCCCTAGTCACTGGTCAGCGGATCGACTTTGGGAAGCTGGCGTACGAGGAGGTCAAAACGAAGCTGAAAAGCAAGGGAAATAACATTCCCTATCTTCGCTTTTCACATTGTGCATTGCACATGTGATGGTTGAAAAGCTGGAGATCAGTTATGAAGACCTTCCAGGGGAATCGGTGATGGTCCGTTCCATTTCCAGCCTCATCTTCCAGAAGAAGGATGATGAGAAGGCATTTCCCCTCACCTCGTACATGCTGAAGATCGTAGATGATCGAGTCAGATCCAAAAGGGATCGAAAGAAGGGCAAAACATCGAAGAAATCAGCCCTCCAAGAAGGTAAGTCCTTTTCTCACCTGAAGCGTTTTCCCTCAACTGGGCAGCCATCCCCAGCTGCTGATGGGAAAACCACCACCTCAACAGAGATATCAATCCTTGAGAATGAGGATTCTGCTGATGCAGATGACTCTCCTCTGGTGGTGAAGAAGCGAGTTAAGCGACCCTCTAATCGCCCTCCTTCTTCTTCATTCTTTTTATCATCTTCTTCTGCCACCAGTGCTTTTGTCTCCCCTCTGCTGGAGGTAAGAAGGACTGCTACTATTGGTGCAGAAAAGATGATTGCAGATGCTGAACGAGAAGAATTATCAGCATCTGGACTCAGCCGGGGTCCCCGAGAAAATCCCTTACGATCAGAGGTTACATCAGCTTCTGATCTTTGTTCTTCTCATTTTCAGATTGGCAGTGTTTATCAAGGAACTCCACCAATATTCGGAGTTCCTAGTCGAACACTCTCGGCTGGTTCGTCTTCCTTGCCTTTCATCCACTCTGCTGATTTCTCAACAAGTCAGCAGACTTCAAAACGGCAATTTCGTTCTTTAGGAATCAGTGCCGGCTCCAACCTTCTGCGTAGCTCCTCGAACGATTCATTATCTGTCGTTGTAACAAGGGAACAAACTCCACAAGCAACCTCAGTCTCTCAACAGACTGCTGGTGAAGTTTTCGGCTCAACCCAAGCCACCCGAGTGTCAACTGTACACACACCACCCCCAACTTCTTCATCACTTACTGAGTCATCAGCTGATGATAGATTGATGGAAACCAAGTCAATCTTGAAGCTGTTCTTTCTGTTTCCCACAACGTTACCAGCGTAAACCAGCTGGTGATCGAGGAAGCCACCACCGCCAATGAAGAGACAACTCTAGACCGAGTTGTTACTGAGGCAACCACCCAAGCTGCCAGTGATCGCGAACGTATTCGCCAACTGAGCTGTGAGGCAACTAACCCACCTCCTAGAGGAACTCTTCCTCTAGTCTCCATAACGGTTTCGCCGATCGTTGAGACTGAAGCACCACATTCTCAAACAGCATTTCATATGTTGTTTGATTCTGCTGATATCCCCATTCAGCAATACATCTTTTTAGATGACGAAGAGATGCAAGAATCTGGGCTTCAACCAGTTTTGACAACTGAAGTAGGCACTTCTGTTTTAACCCCAGAAGTTTCAGTTGGACCCAACCCACCCCCCATAGTTTCTGAGGATCTCATAGGAACTCTTCTTCCTACCTCGGGAACACCTTCTTACACAGCTGAGGTTACCCCTCAAGCTGGAGACATGCCGGACCCCCTCCCCAAAAGCGTCCAAGTGTCCCATGCTGAATCCAGCAAAGCTGGAGGAAGCATTCCCATCAGAGCCGCTGCTGCTCTAATGTCTAGTGTTGTTACATCCCAGATTCGACCTGGGATGGCCAAGCTGAGTAAGCAGATGGACACCCTTCGCAAGGATGTTCCAAAGAAGTTTGCTGCTACTGCTGAGAAACTCTCTTCCAGCATAACTTCTCTGCACACTGAGGTTCACACTCAGATTCCTCAGATGGCTCTTCTTACTGAGCAGATTCATAGCACCTCCAAAGAGTTCTCCTCCCTCAAAGAATATCTTCAGCAAGAGGTGAACTCCATTCGTGAATCTGCCAGTGTCGAAAAAGACAAGCTTCTCTCCGAAGCTCGAGCCACAGAAGCTAAATTTGATCGATAGATGGATACCTTGACTTCCAAGGTGTCTCCTCTTCTTACAGTTGTCGATCAACTGACCACTGCTCATAGTCACCTCTCTATGGCTATTGAGGGGTCTGCTTCTGCTGTGTCCACAAGGATGGACAAGTTGGAGACTGAAGTCAGCTCGTTGACTTCTCAAGTCGCCGGTCTCCAAGGCACCCTCGACCTCATTCTTGCCAAGCTCAATGAGGGTGCCGCCGCTGCTCGTCCTACTTCAACACCAGAGAGTATCCCTCTTCTTCGGGCACTCTCTGAGGGGGAGAAAGAGGCCACTTCAGCATGTGAACAACATGGTGAACAAGAAAGTTCACAACTTATAATCACCTCTGCTGTTGGAGCCAATACTGAAGACGTTCCAGTAGGTGAAAGCTCAAGAAATCCACCTATCACCTCTGCTGGAGCAATAGAAGAAGAAGCTGAAACCTCAACTGGTTATACTAAAATCGTCGATTCTTTTGAATCAGTTGAGGTCCCAAAAGTCCAAGCCCCGCAAATCCAAAACCCTCAGCCTATTTCACAGGAGATTCCTCATCCTGCTGAGGGGGAGCCTACATATGCTTTAGTTGAAAACCTCATTTTAAATGAAGTTGGAAACGTTGCTGATCTTGATACAGCAATAGCCCTTCAAAGGATAGCCCATGAAGAGCTGTATCAACAAGCTGAAGCACAAAGAGCTGAGAACATTATGTTGTTCAAAAAGGTTCTTGATCAGCGTAGGCAGGAAGCAAAGATCACCAGCGTGAGAGCTCCCAAATTCGATCCCAGCTGCCCTAATGAAATTGTTATAACAAGGGCTGGGAATGCGGTGCTCCATGAAAAGTTTGCTCTGAACAAGATCAGCCTCATTCTCAACTACGATGAATGGAAAGAGGCTGAAGCAGCTGCCAGAACTGCGAGACCATCGCGGAATATAACAGAACTGGTAGAAAGGATTCAAGTCGCAATCCACTCCTTCAAGATTTTATGTGATACAATCAGGAGACAAGCTCCTGAGTTGGCATATCGTATACCTCCTGAATTGAGTGAATCTCAAGCTGTTATTGTCAGAGAAACTGCTGGTGAAAGCTCCTCAGCGAGAGGGGAGAAACGTAAGTCCGTTCTCCTTGAGCCTCTTGCTGACTCCAGATCACTGGATATTGGGTCGTCCATCATATTTGCAAAACGACCAAAACCCAATATCACAAAAGCCATCCCCGAGGGAGTTAACTTTGTCCCTGGGCTGATCGTAAAAGAACCAATTTATGGCTTTTGCTATCTGGAGAAAAAGAAGCTGCCTTGCTTCCAGCGGGTAGATGAGTTGAACTTATGTGATGTGGATCAACTGATGCTCTATCACAAGGTGCTGAGTTCCTCTACTGAAGAGGGAAGAGAAATGAAGAAACTAATAAGCTCAGCCTTCAACTCACAATGTCACAATGTCCTAGGATCGGCTATATCCAAGACATAGTTTTTTTTTCCTTGTACTTTAAATTTCCTTATCAATAGAAAATCAAAATTTTGTAATATACTTGTAAAAATTGTAAAAAGATAAACATATACAAAAGAACCCTAAGGGTCAAAGTACATAAGTATTCAGCTGACTCCTTTCAGCTGAATCATTACAGGGTTACACTTATACGGCTATTCGATTGCATCAAATAGGGGGAGATTGTTAGTCCCAAGACTAAGTAAATAAGATTTGATGCTCGACAGCCAAGAAGAATAAACAACAGCTGAAGTATGTATCTCAGCTGAAACAAGTATATACAATAAACCTTCAGCTGAGTACGTACTTAGCTTTAGGATACAAGTCAAATCAGCAGCTATTAACGAGAGTTCATTCGAAGTCTATGGCCAAAGGACAAAGACAAGAAGAAGACTATTCAGCTGATTGTGGAATCAACTGATAGTACCTGCTGCAGATGAAGACTTAAAGGAAATGTTCATTGACACCTTGAACATTTCCCTTTCCCGCTCAAAGAAGAAGAAAACGATGAAGATCTTCTATTTTGGAATAGAAGATAATGTCAGTACAACTTCATAGTTTGTCCCTCAAGCATGTAAAGAGAAAGTCAACAACTTTTGTACTTGTGTAGTACACCTTTCACTGTGCGTCAGAAAAGGTACCAGAAGAAGTGGACATAAAGTACACCCGGGACGATAACTTGTGCAATCGCATTTAATGATCCATGGCAAGTCTACATCGACGAATAATATGTTTACACGTCGTCAAACTTGTGGACTAAGGAACATGGATCCGTGGCTATAAATGCGGATGTAAATGCTTGCATTTACAACAACACCTTTAGCCTTTAGAGCATCATAGAAATCATAAGCACAAGAACATTCTCTGAGAGTTAGTTATTGTCTAAGTATTAACTCCTCCATAGTTATTACTAAGGCATTAATATCAGCTGTTAGTATCAGCTGATATAACTCTCAGTGTTTATCTCTTCTAGTTTGAGCGGTCTAAAGTGTCAACTCAAGTATAGAGTTTTAGGTAGTGTGTACTATCTATTTCCGCAAACTCTGTATTGTATTAAGCTGTTTTTAATAAAACTCTTAGTCATTGAAACCTTATTGTTATTTACTTATCATATCTTTGTCACTCGGCCATAACGCAACACGGTTGTGTTGTTGGGATCCAACATGCAGGTACATCCGATTTTGATTCGACAAGTCAGCATTTTGCAGCTTTGTGATTGGTCCATTAATCCACGTGTAATTCTATCACTGGTCCACTGTTTTGCTCACAAATCTTCTCAATGCACATGCTCGACTCGACAGTTATGCGTATTCCGGATTTCATGGACGAAAAGATCTTCTACGTTTGACTATACAGTGTAGCTAACAGAATTTCGGAATTAATTCTTCACATTATACACAAATGGCGATAAATCCTAGGGTTTCAAACGCTGAAACTTGGATCAGACGCTTCTCAATCACAACAATCGCACACAAATGGTGATAAATCTGAGCCAGAAATCCATATCTTCAGTTACGTCACGGTCATCAATCTGCCCTAAATACTCTGATGTTTCTCTTCCACGGTCATCAATCTGCCCTAAATATTCAGAATCGGATTGTCATGGCCGTTTGCTGTTTTGATTTGATTTGCACTGGACGATTATGAGATTGGGAAATTAGGGCGTAAATCATGTTAAACAATGAATGCAGAAGAGCGATGTGGAGGAGATGAGAGATCAACAGCCTTTTGCTTATGTACATGAGCTTGCTAAGGCTACCTAGGTAATTAACCAAGAATTGTTATTAATTGTTTAATTATCCAAGGATTCAATTTAATCGTTGTCAAGGATCTTATGGCAATCCCTACTCCAACGATTTGATAGCTTGGTCATACGTGAATTGACATTTAAGTTTCTTGCTTTCGCGATTCATACTTCGAAATCATCTTTACCTGTGATTTTTTTTAATTTCATCATTAATTTCACATATATTTGAAGATTTTGATGTTTATTTTTCACATATAATTTCACTAAAAGTGTATTTACCGAATGTAATTTGGTAATAATTATGTTTGCTAGGTTTATAATTAGTTATAGTTAATATTTAATTAATATGGAATAAAACTGTCATTGCAGCAAAAGGATACCGGGAAAGCAGACTTTAGGTGCTACAGTAATAGAAATGGATATGATCTAAAAGTGGATCTCGATTATGGATTTGCGTTCAAATCAGATTCTCCGCCATGGATCCGTCCATTCAAGCACCTTCGCAGGTTAGGTTCGTATACTTATGTTTTAGTTCTCGCTCGTGTTTATATTTCCATCAGTTGTATGAAAAAAAAGTACCACACTGGAAATTTCAAGCCTGTGTAGCTGTAGTAGTTCTGTTATTGTTTGTGTAGACATTAGGTCAATTTTATATAGAGGTAGTTCTGTTATGGTTAGCTTCAGTTGTGCATTTTATTAAAATTAAAATATGGAGCTTTGGGACTTCGACTTTGCTCACGAACATAAATTAGTCTATAGTTGCACCGGGTCAAATTTGTTCAAAATCTCCATTTAAGTTTATCATATAGTTGCACCTAGGTTCAAGTCTTAGCTTATAGAATAGAGTTAGTTTATGTACTCTGAAATTTCAAGAAAAGATTCCATAATAGTCAAAGTTGGTCTTCGGCTACTGCCTTTGGCGGTTTTCTGCCATGTATGCATCTTTATATATATTTATTTTCATACTTGTGAAATTTATTCTAATTCTTCAAGCTGAAAATATGTAAAATTGTGAGGCAGACCCATGCTAATGATAGTGGATAATGAAGTTCTTTCACAGGCATGAAAACACATTAGATATATTGTAATTTGATCTTGATGGGTTACTTAACCTGCGGTTTTTCCACCTTTAATCTTGGGCCTGAAGGATATTATTTCGTTCCGCTTATTTGTGATTTTTGCAAATAGTTGATTAGAGTTGCAAGATTGGAACTTGATAATCTGACCCATTTGAGACAAACCACAACCCATATCAACCCATTTTCATAAGTATATTGGTCAAAGTCGACACCTTTACCATTGGCTAATATGACTTATACAACATTCTTAACATTTTATTTATTTATTTATTTAGGCGTGTGTTGAAATTGAGCATGTGAGGCGGGACATATTTTGCAAGTTGCAGCACATCACAAGCACTAAAAATGGAAGCAAGTTTTGATTCGACATGTGAACGGGAATGCTGTGTTTGCTATTTTGACTTACATTTGTCAGCAGTAGGTTGCCACCATCTTGTACCCGGTAATTTTTTTATCTTAAATCATGCAAAATAATTTTATTCTTGTCCTATAACTGCAAAGTTTAACCTTTTACGTTATGATATCAAAGATTTAACTATTTTGGTTGAAGAAGAGATCCATGATCCGTTGAAGTTAAAAAAGATCACGTTTGATACTGCCGAATTCTTCACTTAAAGAGCAAATGGGTCAAGAAAAGATTCAAGATTTCTTGAGAGGTAATTCCCAAAGCCCACTGTTAACGACGATGACTAAAAGTGTCATTAAAAATTTCATAATAAGAGTAATTAAAAATTTCATAATAAGAGTAACGACGAATTTGTATGTAATTTGTAATGTTTTATAAAACCTTATAAGAATTTGCGAAATTGTATATAATAAAACCATTTGTGACTAATATTTTGGACTTCGTATCAACTTTACCTACACGACACTACACTGGTCGCTAGAAACGTACTTCACCGATATAAACCGTAACACTTAGCATAGACTTTGATACATGTCGAGACCAATGCTTCACTTTGAAAAATGATGTTATGTGTACGCATCATATGCAAATAATTTTTTCCTGAACGGTTAACACATACCCCTAAATCTACATTATTTTTAACAAGAGTTGAACTCGCAACTTTGTGAAACTTCTAATCACACATCGTTGGGTTATACCCTTAAATCTACACATTTTAGAAGCAAATAATTAATGAAATAAATAAGAGTATGACATCGCTAAACGTTGTACCAGGTATAGCAACAACACATGCTGATTAGTTCTCCGTTGGCAAGATGCTTTTCAAATTGAACCGAAGATAGTTTCCTGTTCAAGTATGTTTTGTCATGACTTTCAGTAAAAGTCAAGGTCAAACACGTCTCAAGTTGGTTGTTTCAAAAACCAGTACTCTCATATGGTCAACTATGTGTCGTTGTATCAAGAGTGTAGAGCAAGAAAGGCTTGAAAGTTATTTGTTAAGACTAACATGGCAATTACACTAACTTAACAACAAACGTTGTATACTATAAAGTTGTATTTCGTCTTTATTTTTTTACGGTTTATTTATCTATAACAAAAAGTTTATTCATAATTTCAATTTCAATAACAATTGACTGTTTGATTCATAAGTTCATTATATATCTTGAAGCATGCCCGCCCAATCGGGCGGGCTTTGAAGCTAGTATATGTATATAAGAGTACAATATATTGAAGTCCAACAATACCTTAATAGAGTATACATAGAAGCCTCCTTTCTTCAAATTCAGGGATTTTTGTATCTTCAAATTTGGAGATTTAATGTACATACGGAAATTTATATAATCAAAATCGATAAGTTTGATTATCATCCAACAGAATCAACTTGTCTTCTGGTTAATCGTGCGTACAAGCCATCTCTAAGAAGAAGTTCTTTGTGATTGCCCATCTGAAGTCAAAAGCAAACAGGTTTGACTTTTTGCCAATTTTAACTTATTTAAGTCTAATGCATACAACCTCCTAACTCGTTTGATCCAAAGATTTAGATTATATCATACTTAAAGAACGTTAATTATTTATAGTTAAAATAAAACCTTAAAATTGACCAAAGAAGTACTTGTGGTAGTGTACCTCAATGATCTGACCACGGTCCATAACAACTATTCTATCAGCTGCTTGTACAGTTGAAAGCCTGTTCAAAATGGTTAATTACTCTATTTTACCACAAATCAAGGGGTAAAAACAGGATTTTGGTTATATATTTTACCTGTGTGCGATTATAATAACAGTCCTTTTATAGTTATCACCAGCAGCACGAAGTACACCCTACATGATCACCCAATACCATGAGACAATTATGCCAGAAAATTATATGATGAAAAAAATGAACCTAATTATATATAATACATTTACAAAATAGTGTCAGGCAGGCTGCTCACCAAAATTATTGTCTATAGACAAAAATCACACATTTTAAGAAAAATGCATTTATTACACTGTCTAACCAATAAAATTTCATCTTTACCACTTGAATATTTTTTGATTGGTGGAATTTTCAAATTGACAGTTTAATTTGGGACAAACCAAAAAGGAAACGTGTACAATAAAATTGGGACGGAGGGAGTATTAATTGTCAACTTTGACTTTCTTTTCTTAATTTTAGCCTTTTAACATTTTTGACAATTAGGTTTTGAACACTTATATTTTAACCCCCTTTGTTTTAATATGTTGATATTTTTGTCCAAAAATGTAACGTGCAAATTAGTAATATAACATTTACCAACTTGATGTTCCAGCTCAAATTATTTATAGTATTCAAATTATTACGAATATGAATTTATGGCTGTGCGAATATCAGTATATATTAGTTTGGGTATCATATGAAAATCCCTCGCGGCATCACTCGGGGTAAAAACATACTAGTTATGAACAATTAAAATCATACACATAATCTTTTTAATATGAAATACCGATTTTACCCTCTTTTATGTGAATCGAAATAGATACCTTGATATTGTATTCACTCTCTGCATCCAAAGCACTAGTAGCTTCATCAAGAATCAAAATAGACGGGTCCCGCAGAATTGCACGAGCAATTGCAATTCGTTGTTTTTGACCACCACTAAGTAAATCATCATCAACAATTGTATTATAACCCTCGGGCAAACAAGAAATGAAATCATGAGCATATGCTTGTTTTGCTGCGTTTTCAATATCTTCTTGAGTTACTACATCTTTTGTACATCCGTAGGCTATGTTTGATCTCACATCCGTACGAAAAAGACGCGGTTCCTGTTTAATATATATAATTAAATATAAAATTCAATCATGAAAAAATAAGGTCAGTTATAAAATAAACATATTCTGTTTTTCGAGTTTTCCTTAAATAGTTTTCTATAAAAGTGCCACATTTTTCTATAATTAAATGCACCCTAACCAACTTTCAATATTTTCGATTAAACATATTTTGTAACCTTCTAGGAGCCACATTAGATACAAGGTCAAACTTACCAAAATGTCACCTGTCATGTCATCATTTTGACCTAGTAACCTTTTGGGATTACCCTAAATCAATTTTTTTGGACGCTTGTGTTTTTTTGTTAAAAAAATTGAAACTGGGTTACCTTTATATGGGTGATAATAAAGATGGTTACCGGAAAGATAAATCTAAAAAAAGTTGGTTAACTCATTATGCAATAAACCCTAATCTAATCACAAAAAGTATAATATTAATAAAATGTGAAATGTTTAAGAGAACCTGTCCAACATATCCAATTCTTTCTCTAAGCCACTTGATGTCCAAATTTTGTAGTGGAGATCCATCAACCAAAATCTACAAGAGCAACTAAAATACTTTAGTGTAACGCAAATATTACAAAATTGTGAAATTCAAAAAGTAAAATTAAAATGATATACTTCAGGGTTTTATTTTACCTCATAACACGTCAAACAGGTAAACTTAAAGACTTGGTTAAAATGGAATGGGTCAAACCGGTCAAAAGTGACATGAAATGTAGTTGAATGCTTACGCACTCTTAAACCATTTTATTATAATAAAAAAAAAAACTAAATTAGTAAATTTAAGAAAATAGTTTTCATATTCATAATTAACACATTAGTCATTCTTAAATTTCAAGTAAAGGATAAAAAATAAAGTGTGGGTCGACCCGACCCGACCCGTTTTTGGAGTGTAGAAAAGGTTACCTGGCCACTTGTTGGTTCATAGAGACGAAGCAGAAGATTAACAATTGTACTTTTCCCACTACCACTAAGACCAACCTAATAACCACCATTAAAAGCATTTAATTCTTAAAATAGTTGTTATAATAAGACAAAACTGAGAAAGCTGGAATCATAGACTTACTTACAAGTGCAACTACTTCATAAGGATTCACAGTAATATTTATATCTTTTAATACATGTACCTGTTAAAATAAATATTCCAAGTATGATTTCTTTAAATTCCAATAATCGTTTAATATACTGTGATATGATATGACACAAATTAGAAGCATACCGTCTCCCTTGATGTATAGCTAAATGATACATTCACAAACTCAATACGACCCTTCAAATTTGCCAATTTTGACCCTGCAAAAAGTCAACATGTTAAGCATTATTTAGATAAATTAGAGAAGAGAAAAGTGTTTGCCTTTTGAAGTGAACTGGTGACTAGGTGCAAGATCCATCATTTGAAATACTTTTTCACTTGCACCAACAGATTGCATTAATGAAGATAAATTATCACCAACAAACCATGTTGAATAAATTAACCATTCACTGTATAATATGAATTTTGTAAGTTGTTCAGCTGTTATATGACCAGCCATTATAGACATTCCTCCTACCAGCACAGCAATAACCTATAATATTAAACGTTTAAATATAAAATAAATTAACACAAATATTTTATTATATGATTATTTCATGCAGAATATATAATCGAACCTGAGTAGAATGGTAAAGAGTGTTGAAACTGAAATTCCAAATTCCATATGCAGCACTCGTTTTTAAGCTTATATCAGCTAGTCTTTCCAACCAGTTGTCGTATCTAATCATAAAACAAAAAATAGTATATAAAATATTGTGCAAAATACATTATCATAAAACCATATGGGGTGAGAAAATAAAAATACAACCCAATGGAAAATGACAATGTTGTGAAACTTGCTATTTAAACATTTAATATATAAATTTGTATAAAAATATATATTATACATATAATTTCTCTAGTTCTTAAAAATAGAACATTATTTTAAAACCTATAAGTAACATGTATCACACTAATATTGTATGTAAATAATAATAGTAAGACTAATAACTTTAAAATGTATTTTAGAGAGTGGGGTGGTGGGAAAGTAAACATTTTGGAGAATTTCACCGAGTTTGACCGAGTTTTGGTTTGACCGATTTAGACCGAGTTTTACGACACTTCAAAATGTGTACCTTTTAAGCTCTTTATTCTCAGTTCCATAAACTCGGACTGTTCTCATTAGAGAAAATGTCTCTTGTGCAACCTATAAATAAGTAAAATCCACCATTTTAGTTAGTTAAATAAAAAATTTTAAAAATAAACAGTTGGTACTTTTGGTAAACATAATTAAATTATTTGCAGTACTTCATTTGCAGATGCAGTATACTCTTGTGTTAGTTTTGCTGCTTTTTTCTGGTACCTATACGAAAGGCAATTAACAACTAAAATTACCATCTCAAACAACAACTAAGAATTTAGGAATTCAAAAGCATAAAAAACTACATTTAATGCATAAAAACAATAAACATTTAAGGAAAATATGAGATCTTACTGTCCATATCGTAACATAATTAATGATAAAGTAGAGCATATGGCCAATGTGCATAAACCAAGTGGCCAAGACAAGTACAACAAGTAAAGCAAAGCTCCTGTTGCCTGAAACAAATAAAAATAATAATTTAGATTATGTAATTTATATATTTATTTAATTTAATTTATTATAAAGCATGCACCTGAAGAGAATTGCGTAATATTAAGTTAAGATCATTCCCAATGACCCGTGAAACTTGTTGACAATCTGAACCTAGTCGACTAGTCAAATCGCCGATACTTTCAGAGTCAAAAAAGTTTATATCCTGCAGAAAAGTGTGAAATTATTAATAATCTTTTATGTTGACTTAAATATGAAATGATGATTATTTGAAGAATTGTTTTAAAACCCGGGTTTTGAACTGAATTAGCGGATGCTTTAAAAAGGTCGAAGCCATTGAACTAAATTACAATATTATTGAGTATTAAAAGGTACATAAATGCCAAAAAAAAGACTAAAATATACAAAACAAATATTATAACAAATTCAAAAAAGGACAGAATACTTATATTTTACAAACCTGGAGAAGGAGGACAGAATATAATGTTTCTCTCATTCGTTTCACCTGTAGGTTATAAAAAGTCTGTTAAAATTATATCATTTTATTCTTATGAAAAAGTCAAGCTAAATTCACATTTTAACCATTAACATCGTTACAACTTATTGATGCGTAAGTTTTAGTCACAAGATCCTTTTATTTAGAAACTCGTGTTATTTATAATGTTTGACTAGACAAATCCTTGAGGTATGATACAAATACAATGTTTTCAGTAATCTAAGAAATGAACAGAACAAATAATCAACTCACAAGAATCATGTTTGCAATGCCAAACCAACAACCTCTTAGTCCACTGGAAATTCAAATAAAAGATTAAATGTCAGAAACTTTGCACTGAACTAAATTAGCTATAGAAGTATATTAGATTATTAGCGTTACGTGATAGTAATGAGCTACATATTTAATGGTAAAAAAAATGACAGTTATTTACTACTTTGTGTTTCAAAGAAGAGGAAGATTTGACCATACAAGGTTTTAACCTGCAAATACCAGAAGTCACACACAGGAAAATCAATAGCTTCACATTTCCATAGAACACTGTTGTTGCTCCACTCTGAGCTGAAAATATTGATGCTGTCAGGAAATGAGGAATCGAGATCTCTGTAAGCTGAATGATAAGAACAAAATCAGAATTAGTTCCACAAAAAGGGGATGATCAACATTGTTGTTTTATTATGTGATATGAAATAATCAACATCAAAATCATATAATCAACTATGATGGAATCCAGAAGATAGTATTTGGATCTGCTTCTACTATAATCAGTTCATAATCATAACTGCTAATAATCTGATAACATAATAATCTGATAAATAGTCTCAGAACGCAAATTAAATAGGGAATTGAAGAGCAGTACCGCTGTTAAAATTAGAGCAGAGAAGGCAGCAAATATAACCCAACGATCATGAGAAATCAGTCCCCACATCCGTCGAAGAGCTCGCACCAAAGTCACCGGCCTTGCATTTTGCACAATTTCAACTTCATCGGAAAACCTCCACCATTCTCCACCAGGAAACACCTTCGGAATCAAACTAAAAATTTTCAGTAACCTCTCCGACAGTCCAACCACATTATCCGCTTCATCTGCTACCTCTAAACTATCATCATGATTTCGTACGGTATATCCATTAACCGACGCCGATGTCACCGGAGTAAAGTGAACAAGTCTTCTGTTAGTGTTAGGTCTCCGGCGAGAGAATCGAGCCCTAAATTTGGTAGTGAAATTGAATCTGTTTGATTGAAAATTTGAGTAAATTAAGCTAGGACGATGATTGTTAAGAATCAAAGCCATTGTTCATTAGATTATAACATATATTAATGGAGATTGAAGCTTGTAGATTCGTATCTCGCCGAGAAATAAATGGCTATGAACGGGGGATGTTATCGTCGTCGAATGACTGGCGGGCGGCTAATCTGTTGGTGACGTGGAATTCGTTTAGAAGGGATGATACGTCATCGTTTTGGGAAAGTAAAGTGTGGCGTGTTTGCCTGGAGCAAGACGGTATCGTTCCGGGTAAGTAATTTATGCCGTGAAATGAACACCAACCACTTACTTTAAGTTGTGACTCAATTGCCCTCCCGTTCCATGCGGATTGATTTTTTATGTAATTTTCAAATACGCCCCCATAAGGTAGGATGTTTTCAAAACTCATCCCTTTTAGTTTTTACACACATTATAATTACTAGTTGTGGTTTCTAGAAAAAAAAACGTATCATTTTACCGATAGTTGATAGCACGTCCTAGTCAAAATGTCAAAATGACACGTGTACACTAGACTACACTATAGTCAAACCAAAAATCTATATCACAAACCGTACATAGATAATCATATCATAGGACAAGTTAAACCAAAAGTTTCTATCGCAAAAAGTCATGTTACTAGATTGCCAAATCTACCACCACATAAACTTAAGCCTATAAATTATATAGCAATAAATTACTTGTTATCACGCTCAACCGTGGTCAAGTGAAAGGATCCCTTTTACTGTTGATAAGGCTAACAATGTTCTTTATCATATCAAGTAAAACATATGAACAATAAGAATCACCTTTTTAATGTGTAATATGAACAAGAAACAAGAGCTAATTAATATGAGCAAGAAACATGACCTAATTAAGTTCATATGATTGCTACTTAGGAGACACTAGTTATTTATGTTTGTCTACTTAATTACTCGTAACCTTGAGTCGCAAACAAAAGATATTATAAGCTATACACTAAGACCATACATGTCAGAATCCTCATCTAAAAAACCATACCATTTTTTATGAGAAAAAATTTGTCGATCATGCATAAGAATTTATATGCATGTATATACATATGATTCCAAACCTGACAATAGGATCGCAAAGTCTCAATCTTATATTTCCAGAAGCTAATTTATTTCGAAAAGTCAATGGCAAACCAACTAAGTGGCTTATAAGAGTAAATTTAATTTAGTTTTCGGGTTCACCATTTTGATATATTAAAATTCAAATTCTCATGAAAATCTTAATATGTCGTAAAAGTTACAGTGAATATCAAGATAACTTATGAGCATTCCATATATTATCATACGATTAGTTATTTGAGATGAATTACAACACACATGGGAGTGACCAAAACATTTTTGTTGGATCTTATGATAAGTAAAAACTCGAAGTTAACAAATATGATTAAGATATGACATAATTAAATGACACGATGAAGAATAATAAAAACTGAAGGGTTTGAAGTGAAAGATAACAAAGTAGAAGGACTTTTGTTGATCTAGTCCACTTTTGAACGTCCTTTGGAGGCAAATATCGGCAACATCGAAGGACTTAAAGGTCATTCTCGATAACCGAAATATCATCCCTCACGGTCTCAACTGATTTCACTCCCTTCTCCACCGTTCTCCTCTTCATCTTCTCCGGCTCCGGCATGGCGGTTTTCGGGAACCTAACACTGCTACTAGATGTAACTTCACCTCGAACAACCATACTTGACCGCAACAAAGCGCGATTGCTCCCTTCCGACATCCTTTTGAACTTGTTCAAAAAGGATCCGGTAACACCTATACCTAACCTCTACGCATCTCTACCGCCGAAAGGCGGAATCGAATTTGAAAAGGACGCTACAACACCGCCGCATCGGAGTGTTCGTGGACGGAAAGCGAATTCGAAGTTTAACGAAGTCGATTACGAGAGTTCTAGCGACGAAGATAACGGAAATGGATATGGTGATGATGATGAGGTTGAGGTTGAGAGGAAGAAGCGATTGGTTTGGGAGAATGAGATGAGGATGAGAGTGAAGGAGATTGAAGATATGCGTGAGTTGGAGAAGAAAGCGGAGGAGTTGCAGAGTCGTGATGATGGAGATGACGGCGAGAGTAGAGATGGAGATGAAGGTGAAGGTGAAGGTGAAAGTGAAGGAACGGAAGAGACTGAGGAGCAGAAGAGGATGAGAGTTCGAAGGGAGCTTGAGAAGGTAAGGTTTCTTCTGATTTGCTGATCTCAAAATTTCTGCCAATTGTCGTATATGTTCAATTTTATATGTTCAGGAATATGATTTATATGCTAAAAATAGAAATTGAATCTCAATTTATGTGAATTTTGACCTGTGTTAGCCTAGATTATGATTCCAAACCACGATAGTTTGAGTTCATATACATATAGTTAGTATTTTCTGTTCATGTTGAGGTAACTATCCAAATAAATAAAAGAATGATGAATAGTGTGTGTGTGGGATGAATGTGTACTACAGAATGATTTAGTAGGTTTAAGGGCATGTTTGGGAAAGCTTATTAAGGAGGCTTATTATCTTATTAGCTTAGTAAGCTTGAAATAAGCTTGAATTTCAAGCTTATTAAGCTAATAAGCTATCCCAAACATGCCCTAAGAACATCATCCTAATGCTTAAAATAGGAATTGAAGCTCATTTTACCGGAGTTGGCTCAGATTCTGATTAAAACCATGAAATTCGAGTCCATACAAATAATTAATTTTTCCGAAATAAGAGGAGTTTTGAAGTGTGTGTGATGCATCTATGCTAGAGTAAGATCTAACAAGTTTATAACTGCAATTGAGCTTAACTACAGCCTCTTGAACATCTTGAAATGAAAACCTAGTTATCTTTGCTTGCTCCAAGATCTGATACATATGTCCAACTGCTGTAGATAATGATAAAAATTATAATGATGTCTCAAACTTCATTTAGTTGTCTATCTGTTCCTTTTATTAACAAATACTAAAAGAAGAATGTCATCTGTGATCAAAATGGATATTCTATATTTACACCTTGTTTAATATTTGTATTTAATCAATTAATTGTAGTGCGGGCTGATTTAGAAAGGTGAATAGTTACTGAAGATTTTCAAATACGTAGGTTTACGCCTCTATTAAACGCAAAATGTTACTGTATTCCAATAACACAGCAGTTCATGTTACATTGGTAGGTTGCTAAGGAACAAGCAGAGAGGAGAAAAATGGCTCAACTGATGTTTGACTTGGGTCAACGGGCTTACGGAAAAGGTATGTATGGGCGATCCATTGAGTATCTAGAAGGTGCTCTCACAATCATACCAAGGCCTACTTTTTTCGGTGGCGAGGTTGGTATATATAACTTTTTTTTTTTTTTTTTTTTTTTTTTTGTGTATTCGATTTTGAAATTTTGTCGGTATTTTTCAGATTCAAATATGGCTTGCTATGGCTTACGAAGCTAATAACCGTCACAAAGATTGTATTGATCTTTACCGAAAGCTAGAAACGAGTCATCCTAGTGTCGGTATTAGACGTCAGGCTAAAGATCTTCGGTATATCTTGCAAGCTCCTAAACTTAAAATATCTCAAGAAGAGATGGTTACAATTCCACTTATTGGTTCCACCTATGATAGGTTAGTGCATATTAATAAATTATTATACTTATTGCTTGGGTTAAAGTATGATAAAATCCAGTACTATTTGATAAACTCCAAGAGATTATTACACAAAAGTACAATGAGAACAGCTCACTGTACAACTTTTATTTGCACAAGCAAAGTCAACAACATACAAAATGGTCCAAGATACCTAATACAGAAGATAAATAGATAATGACCCGTATTTATACTAAGGACCCTGGCCTCAACTAATTGTTTAACAAGGAGTACATAGCAAAAACAATAAGGAGTACGTGAGACAAAACGTCTCGTGAGCTACATGGGTTTAGACCCAATGATAATAAAATGTCACGTTACATATAAACACGTATATATGTAAGTCGTCTATCCAATCTAGTCACCCTAGTGTGACCCTATGAATCTTGCTCTCTTAGCATACATATCTGACTATCGGGTTGCCCCCGAACTAGCTAGAAGCACATACATATCTAGTTATCGGGTTGCCCCCGAACTAACTAGAAACAAGATACCGGCAAGAGGGAATCGCCCAATCTACCGATACTTGCCTTACTCGCCAGAATACGTCCAGTTAGCAAGACTACTAACGTGGATGAGTCGATGGGAATTCACCCAACTGCCCCTCAATCTACACCTCATGACCGGGAGTCGCCCGTGTCATCTCTTCATCTCAATCTCACCATAACTCAACACTTATGCCAATCTAGCTCTCGGCTATCACATTCATCATCAAACAAGTTAGTCCAATATTATCAATAATATATACACTAACTCAATATACTATCAATCTACACACATAAGCAAATAGACCGTAACACAAGTAAGAAAATGTATTTCAAAGGCTATGTACTCAGTAAATTTCACACGTACTCACCTTAGCAATTAATGCTCCAACCGTGTTCTTCACACACAATCCTTTGCTTCATTATTCGGTCAATCTTCCAAGACTTCACCAAAAACCTAATACAACAATCACAAGTTGTTCAACATCACATACTACTAATAATGTATCCATTTATCTCTAGATACCATTAACTAACACTTTCCCCCAATTATGGTGATTTACCAAACCCTAGGTTTAACCAACCCTTAAGATTCTTACAAATCTTAATCGTACACTTGTTTCCCTTGATCAAATACCATCTATTAAGTGTATACATCATTTATTTCACCATAACCCATAACCCCAAGATCTAGGGTTTCAAACCCAAGCTTCAAGATCCATGGATCTTGAGCTACAAAGATCAAAGAGTGAAGATATACCTTTGATCTTCAACTAGGAGTGAAATCAACCAAGCTTTTGAGAAGAAATCACCACAAACCAGCCTTTATGCTCGAAAATCGCCAAGGAGAGAAACTAGGGTTTATGTTCCCGATCGGGAACTCCAAGTTCGCGTCGCGAACTGCCCAATGCAGCAGGGCTGCATTTTTCGATCTTTGTCTCGACCCGGTTTCGTCCATAACTTTCTCATATGGTCTCCAAACGACACGAAACCAATTTCTACGTTCTTTAAACGATTTATCCTTATTTATCATATTTTTATATAATTTATATATTTACAAATCTCCGGGTCGTTACATAGTTCCTGTATTATTATTTGATACATAACACTATTTTACAATAAGGATGTCTGAATCTTGATAGAAAGCTTTAATTTTTAGGGTTAATTGTCAACTGATGCTAAATTTGAAGTTAAATTTGTTAGATTTCTTGAAACTATACAATAACTTAAAAAATGCAAGTTGGAGTTATTCACAACTCAATTTTAACTAGTGGGTCGAGTCGGCTGGGTTAATCCGTGACATATTTTGTAAAAAATTATAAATAATTTCTTGTCGAATATAATTTGAAAAATTGTATCAATTTAATAAAGCTCAAGTTCTTATATGTAAATGATTTAGGAGGTTTTATGTAGGGGTGGCAATTTCTAACCTGACACGAAACCCGACCTGAAACCGACACGAAAATAAACAGGTTTGGGTTGGGGTAAAAAATAATTGGGTCAGTCTCGGGTTGAGTCAGCTGACCCGTTTATTAAACAGGTTAGGTTCGGGTCAATGATAATTTAAATGGGTCGACCCGCCAACCCGTTTAATTTTTAAAATATATTTTAAAATATATATATTTTTATACTTAATTTATAGTTTACTAGTTAAATCGTAGTTAATAGATAGATAGATAAAATTAAAAAAAATGTTACTTAGTAATTTGGTGTTTAGTATTTTGTTATAAATTTGTGTAGTAATAACAGCATTTTGACATGTTTGACCCGTTTAACTTGTTTGACATGATAACCTGTTTAACCCGTTTTATTAAATGGGTTATATGGGTTAGGTTTGGGTTGAAGTTAAACAGGTTAGGGTTGAGATATCCGACCCGTTTATATAAACAGGTTGGTTTCGGGTTGAACGTTTCTGACCCGCCAACCCGCGAACCCGAACCCGTCAACCCGAACCCGACCTGAATTGCCACCCCTAGTTTTATGCATTAGAAATAAGGGGATAACATAAGTAATGTGAATATTACGCAAGCTTGTGTAATGTTAGGCTGAAAAACATAATGAAATTACATTTTTTATTCAAACCTACCCATTTCCATTAAATTTTTAATTTTATTTTGTATGTTTGACCATGATATATTCACAAGTAAAAGGGTCAAAATTGGCAGCTTTAATATTGGCATCTATTAATGCAGCTATGCAGGAACATGGAGTGATAAAAACAAGGACAAAGATGAAAGATTCAACCGAGCAACAAGCAACCAGCTTTCATCGGGCCGAGACTACCTGGCTGACTTTTTGGTATGGCGGCCGCCCGGTGAGTTGGCAAAAAACCAGACCTTTTGGGCAGCTTTAGTACTGTGGGTAGCCCTCGTTGGAGCTGCCCTTTTTCTCCAATGATATTTGCAGGTATATATTCGCAAATTCATGTTCTTGTTGAACATGTTTCTATAGTATGGCAATCCCATGTGTTGCTTTAATGTGTAAATGAAGTATTTTAATCTGTAATTATTATTATTGTGTTTGTTTAACTTATATCAATTGGTTATATATTTGCTACCAGTTTGAAGTTACGGAATTATATTAAAATATATATATAAAGCTACATTTTAATACTAACAATTTATATTATCTCCGCATCAAAATAAGCGATATATTTTCCATTTAGGGGTGGATCAAAATAAAATATATACTTTTAAATTTTTTCTTATTTAGTAAAAAAATGACTCATATTCTACTAATTATCTACTTTAATAAAATGAAATCAGTTTTTTACCTTTACTTTTAAATATCATTTTATTCAAAATGAGTGAGACGCATTCTCCAGCACTAAGCATCAACTTTAATCCATCTTAACTCACATTCTAATCTTTTGCCTCAAAAATCGTAAAACCTCAAATGTATCACTAGTTTTTAAACTAATTTCTAAACAGAGGTAGTATAAAAATATGATTTTCCATCAGAAGAGTCAATATGTTCTCACAAAATATGCATTCTAGTATTCTACTGTGTATATATATCTTAAAAACATAATTTACATGATCACAAAATTTACAACATTCTTTAAGTTTAACAAGCACAAGGGTTCATTTGTATTAAAAAAAAAAAGTAAAAATATTCGATAAAAAGACGAGTCAACGGGTTGAAGGAAGAGCCCGCCAGCTGTCAACAAGATTGAGGGCCCGTTCTCTGCAAGGTTGTGAAAGCTGTTGAAGAATAACATTTTTCACATGAACTGCCCCCCTTTCACCGCCACGTCCCGCCAGTTCCAAGTACACTACCGCCTTCATCATCTGTCCTTCCTGTTGTTAATCAAGTCAAACAATCCCATGGTTAACTAAACCTGAAAAAACGGCTTCAAAAAATCTGAAAAACTCATAATTTTGGAATTTTTGTTAAAGTTGCCATTGTTGATGCTTGAAAGTCAAATGTTGACTTTTTCCTCGGAGGAGAGAGTAATACCGAGAATAGAGTGAGGCCATGTTCAAACTGAGCTTTTTTATGTCCATGATCAGCAGCCAGTTTCATCCATTTTCTTGAGTGTTTATGATTTTGTGATAAACCTCTGCCTAATGAGTAACATAATGATACGTTATACATAGCACGCACATATCCACCTTCTGCAGCTCGTAAATACCATTTCGCCTGTATAAAAATATTAATAAGATTCCATCTCTACCAATAAAGAATAAGAATCATTTGACTTATAATATAAAACAATAATTCCTTTCGCAAAATCATAAAGATGAACGTACGCTGCATCTTACAAAAAATAAAGAATGTCTGACTTTCGAATCCAAAAGTATTGACTTCTACAACATAATCATTGCTTTCGCAAAATTATATAAAGAAGTATTTTTTACTTTTGAAGCTAAAAAAATTGACATTTATAAATAAAAACCATTGCTTTCACGTAATTACACAAAAAAAAACATTTTACAAAAATGCTCTAAAATTATGAGCCAATAATGCAAAAAAAAAAAAGAAAAGAATCATTCCCGCAGAATTAAATAAAAATCAGAACATTATTCTGTATTTATAATCAAGCTAAAAAGTGATAATGAATCTTGTTAAGTTGGTATAAAGATAAATTCCAGCCGAATAATAATGACAATACTCAAAATGCACGTAATGATGAAACCAAATAAGACAAATGATTTAAAGAACATACCGCTTCTGACAGATTATGGCTTGTTTCATTACCCCGATGCAAACAAAGAGCAAGCTGGTATTGACCACGAACATAACCGCCAATAGAAGCTTGATATAACAATTTAACAGCTTCTTTAACGTTAGGCGGTTCAGCTGCATTTGTTCAAGTAAAACGTTTCAATATTTATATACCTTTTAACTACAGAAAATATAACTATTAAGACCAATATCAACATATTTTGCAAGAAATAAAAGTTTTATGCGTTGACCTAACAAAAGTCAACACATAAAACTTTTTTGCAAGAAATATATGAAAAAACTGCAAAAATTCCCAAATTGCAATAGATAATTAACAATAAATTCCATATACAGTGACTTTTAAATCCAATAGTGAAGAGATTGCTAGAATTCAAAGTCAACAATAAACCCTATTTGCATAAACAGTGATTTTAACCTCCCTGATTTCTCAAATTTGCCAAAATCCCTAATTCCTATAGCAATCGAACCATGAAGTAAGCTCAAATCATCATAATCATAATATCAAATAAGATTTAAGCATAATCTAAACAGCAAATAAGCAATTTATTACCTTGAAGATACGAAATCCCCAAATTGCACTGTCCAGCAGGATCACCAAGCTCAGCAGCTCTTCTATACAAAGCCACACCTTCTTCTTTCTTCCCCATCTCCCAATACACCAGCCCTGCATCCACCATAGCGAGAGTAGATCCACGCGCCGCCCCTTTCAGAAACGAATCTAGAGCCTTCTCAAGGCTCGGCTTCACACCTCCACGACCATGCTTAAACCGTTTGCCCCACCGGAGAAACAGCATCGCTTCACGTAACGGCCGGAGACCGTCTCTCCATGATTTACAAACTAACGACGCCGTCTGTAGGTTCGGGAGACTGAAATTCGCCGCAATTTTAATCAATACGTCGTTAGGTAACGATGCGAAATCACGGTACTGATCGGAACGCCGCGAAGATGACGACGACGGTCGGAATGGACGGAAATGAATCGGATTTGAAGTGGAAGTTTTCTCATGCTTCGGTGTAGGATTTTTGATCGGGAAGGGTAGGGTTGAGAAGTGAGAGGTTGCTGATCGGTGAGGCCATGTTCGGTCGTTCATGGTGATGGCGGTTTGTATGAGGTCTAAAGAGTGATTTTATGGTGGTGGAAGGTGGCGGTTGGAGGGAGAATTTGGGGCCACGGAGCTGACGCGTAATTAGTGACTGGTGTTCGAATTTTAATTTTTAAAGGGTTGAGGGCCACCGTGTACGGTGGTTGACAACGTATGAATATTTATGTTTGTTTAAATTATTAATTTAATTATTAATACTACCTCCGTATCAAAATAAGTGATACACTTTCCTAAAAGGGGTGGAACAAAATAAGTGATACACTTCAAAATCTTTCCTTATTTGGCAAAAAAGTGGGACCCCTTCTCTACTAACTATCTACTTTAATAAAGTAAAATTACTCTTTTACCCTTACTTTTACTTTTAAACATCATTAATTTCACTACATCCAAAAGAAGTGGGTCCCATTATCCACTAACTATCCACTTTATACTATTTTAAATCACTTTCCAATCTTTTGCCTCAAAAACCGCAATTTCCCAAATGTATCACTTATTTTGATACGGAGGTAGTAATAGATATCTCTACTATCTATAATGCATTTAGGACTTTCCCTAATTAGCATGCTGAAATTTCAGCCAAATACTTGCCATTTTTGGAATTTAATACTTTTGTTAAAAAAATGTCAACGTAAGGATTCGAACACGCAACACACAGTTTAAATACCAAGGCCCAAACCAACTGATCTAGCCTCCGCATGCGTTGTTAACCCTAAACAAAAGGATATTAAATGTCTAAAGATACGTGTGTTCACAATTGAGTGGGCTACGGTCCAGAAAAACTATCCATTTCCATTACTACAAACTGAGCGTCAAGAGATTAATTCCCATTGCCTCCTCGATTCCCATTACCTGCGTTCGTTCCTTCAAGACGTCTCCTCGATATCTTCACCGTTTATCATTACCTGCATCGGTTCCTTCAAGATGACTCCTCGATTCCCATTGTATCGGTTCCTTCTACCCTATTAGTATGTCTTCCCTAATTTCCCTAAATCTAAATTTGTATCTCTCAAGTCTCCCAACGTCTTTCACAATCACACTCATCGCTCATGTAAACCCAAATCGTCTTATTTTCAACTGTCATAATTCAAAATTTTGTGATTACAATGAAACATATACATTGTACGCTTATTCGTGTGATTTCAGTTGATTCAATTTCATGTTGCAGGTTTATAAATGAAATATGATCATTATAATATCCTGCTTTTGGTCGAAATTCTGAAGCTTTAACTACAATTTCAGAGGTACAATTAAAATATAATCATTATATGACTACAAACATGTTGAAATTAAGCGAGTCCAAGAATTACCCGATGTTAATCCTTTAGGGTTAAAATCTGGTGCTCCTATGGAGGCAATTTGGGATATTTTGTGTTGCTAGGTAAGATTTGTGCTATTTTTATCATTTTTAATGAAAAATTGCGTTTTCTATGTTTGAAGTTGATGTCATTTCTCTTTTTGATTTTAAGGTTAACTTGATTGTGCAGTATGGTGTAGTCCCAATATTGTTGCAGCTTCTTTTGGACCCACAGTTGCCTAATGATGTTGGTGACTTTTTTTTGAATAATATGATCTTGGAGATTTATTTATCAGCTTATATATGATATTTTTATGATTTAAACAGGATGTTTTTGAGTACTGTGAAAAGGCTAAGAATCATGAAAACTCATATGCCAATGGAGTTGGTATGTTTCGTAAAAACTAAGTTCTTATTGTAATATTAATTAATCGGTAAAATAATTTAAGACTTTATGCATTATAAAGAGATTTTTTATGTGTTCGACCCATTTGACATGTACGTGTTTATAAATAAATGTACTAATTTGATTCTAAATGCAGCTCCAAGATACCAGGATACAAATAAAAAGTTGAAAATCAAGTGTTGATGAACAAACACCCAACAAACCACAACAGGCTAGAAAAGTTTGATGTGTTTGTTTGATAATCTTGCTGCTTTTAGTCTTTCTGAAGGTTATCATAGACTCATAGTTACATATTTAACTTGAAATGGTTTGATGATATTCTTTACTGGTTTCTTAAGCATATCACATTTTAATTCGTACTTGTCACACTTGTTTGTAATCATTTCATATGCGTTCAAGTCCCTAGAAATGTAAATTTTTGTTAAATTTCAATATTATATTGTTACATGAGTGCTCCGGGTCATCCAATTTGATCATTTCAACCCGTTAGCCAACCCATTCATTTTATCACCTAGAAGTTGGTGAATATATCCAATTTGATCATTTCAACTCGTTAGCCAACACATTCATTTTATCACCTAGAAGTTGGTAAATATTCAGTTATTTATAACTTTCATCTATATTCTATATCTTTTTTATAATATATGTAAAGTGATCATATCAAAATGTATAGGTGATTAGGGATGTAGAGGGTTTTCATCAGCAACGGGTATTCCATAAGCATTGATGTGGAAGTGAGAAGAATTGGTAAGAAATATAAGAGTTAGATTTTATTGATTAATTTGGAAAGAGAGGTGGTATTTTTTCTTTCTATTTGTTCCTTACCAATCCTCCTACCCACTAGATTGAGATGATTGAGATGATTTTCAAAATCAAAGAATGATATTAGGAAATGAGATTAGTGGATTATAAATGTCAGGATTATAATTTTTGGATTTGGAAAATAAAGTGATTTAGGTTACTATACCTTAGTTCATTATCTCACGAATGTGAGCAGAAAGTTGTAAGAAATGTTGTAAGAAATGTGAAGACCATCGTATCTTGAAGCATTTATAAATGTGAATATTCAGTACACAAATCCATTTGCACCAAAATATATCAATATTCGGTAAACGATTGTTTGTCACTTACATTGATTCTTTACCATAAGAATGGAAAGAAATTAAATAATAATGGAGATGAAATCAAAATATTTGGAAAGTTAATCATTATTGATCAAGTGTTTGTAAATTCAGTTGTAATTTCTTTTCAATATCCGGATGAAGACCATTTATTTTAGATTAGAGCAAACTTCTTTAAGTTTTTTGTTCAATTGTCATTTGAAAATAATTCATTTGTAAATTTGATAAATATTTACTTTTATAAAAATACATATTATGTTGGTCTTTGAATTCTCCGACCTGTGCATTCTTACCGCATCTTAACACATTGAGCTAATAAATCATGTGTTTATTAGTTGAGTGAAGAACTTTATGAAATGTTTTATAATTCTAATAGTTTGAAATTAACATAACCACCATAATCACTATCTCATGCCACTGTCATCGCTATTGCCACCACCCCTATCCCTAAACATTTGATCGCCTCAAAATATTGTTAATAAGGGTTTATAAAAATATACATCGTGGATGACTTGAACTTGCGAGTTGTGACCTCTATCTTATTAATACAATACTTTAACCAACTCGGCTACTAGACCATAGGGGTGAGCATTTGGGCCAAAAAACCGAACCAAAAACTGACTGTAACCGTATCGAAACGATAACATGTTATCTGTTCGGTTTTGAAAATTTATCGATTTCGGTTCGGTCTTCGAATAAAGATGAGCATTTAGGCCTAAAAAAACCGAAACCGAACTGAATCAATACTGATAACCTGTAATCGGTTCGGTTTTGAAAATTCATTGTTTTCGGTGTTCTCAACTTGATACACAATCATCTTTATTAATCCCTTAAACCTTAACAAGTTGAAATTTCCACCACCACCCATGATTACCCACCATCCCCGACTTCCACCACTAGCCACTGTCATACCACCGCCCACCAATTTATCACTGCCAAGTAATAATCACAGGTACCTGCCGCCGCATTGCGCGGGTACCCTGCTAGTAATCAATAAATCATATAAAGATTAGGAATGTCCTTTTCACATATTGATGTTTAGTTCGTTAGGACTTATAATAATATTTAATAATTATAGTAATTTTAAAATAGACTATGTTTAATTATAGTAACATGACGTAATATAAGTTAATATAATCGATACATTTTTTCTAAAGAACTTGGGATTTACTTTGCATTTTATGTTAATGTTACTGAGTTATAAAAAATTAGATAAACCAATAATCTTTATGTGTTTTAATAGTGATAATTTTAAGTACATCTTCTAAGCACATTAATAAAATATTCTAGTTTATATCCCGTGATAAATCACGGACGGATTGTAATAATTTCATGATATTTGTTTCAGAAAACTTTATATGCGAGGCGACAATAAAATTAAGAATACAATATTTTAACGATAATTGCACATCACATTTTTCATATAAAGAGTAGAAAAAATTAAATATAACAGATTTTATTAAAAGGTAAAAGTTAAATATTAAATATTTAAATTAAAGATGTAAAAAATTATAAGTTCTAGTGTAAAATTAAAACAAAAGTGGTATACTTTTCCTAAACACAATAAGAGTACAAGGTGTGGGAGATATGTTATAGGTATGTTATAGGAATTTTGGGCTTATAACTTGGCGATAACTTGAGGAAGAAAATGTGGCTCCCTTGTGTTATTATTAAAGTGGTGTTATAGGGGTCTCACATTTGTTATTTAGTGTATTTTGATTGGTTATACACCCCCACCCCAACCCCCCGCCCCCCACCCCCAGCTTCTTCTTTGGCGAATCATTTTAGCCATGGCGAAAATCATTTGGCGAGAAAATAACGGAAGGGACGGTGTTGATTAACGGCGTTATAGGGGGATTTTCACCAATAACGGGGTTTAACACCCCCCACATCCCATGCTCTAAATAAGAAAATGGTTTTTAGTTAACTAAACGTCTTCTCCAAATTCAAAACTATGAAACCTTAAATCATTCCACAGCATCGCTCTCTTGGTGGTTTCGGTGCTATGGAAAACGATAATAAGGGATAATTCGAATGAAAACCCAATTGATAAGGGATAAGTAAGGAAATTGAAAATAAGTTTAATATTTTGAGTTTTGCTAATGACAGCCCTATAAGGCATAAAGAGTTGTACATCAATTCAAAGGGTTTGCTAATTCCTAAAATCCGGGAGTTAGTTAAGCGTTGAAGTATAAAATTATGATGCATGTCTATTAACAGCCCTAAGGGCTGTCATTAGGAAAACCCTTTATTTTTTAATCATATCTTAAGATAATGTTTTTTTTACATAGATTAGCTTGATTTTAAAAGAGTGACGTTGAATGCTTTCATTGTAGATGATTAATGACGTGATAAATGTGACATGGCAAAGGTGACATGTATTATATGACATGTCATGCTTTCTTTTATTATAGATAGAGATTATATTTTGAAAACAATGAAAAAGAAATGATAGACATGAAAAATAAAATTATGTGGTGGATATTTCTTTTAAAATAGTATGATATGGTTTGATGATTTAAAAGTAAAAAAGATGTGGTCTAGTGGATCAATACCCATTCGCCTAAGTTGCTATACTTTTTAAGGTTTTGGCTGAGGCATTATATTTGGAGAAAACGTTCAAGGAGGTCCATTATCTTTATGAAGTTCCAAGGAATAAATCTTAACCATTAATCAATAGGATTTAATGGTCAAGACTAATCACATATTTTATGTATTGAGGGGTATTTTTGTCATTTTTTAAAAAACAAAAACAAAAACATTTTTCATTTTTATTTTTATTTTTTTTATTTTTTATTTTAAAATTTTTTATTTTTTTTATTTTTTATTATGAAGGGGTATTTTGGTCATTTGGCACTTAAAAAAATTTCAATTTTTATTTAAATTTTTTTTTATTTTTTTGTTAATTTTTTGTTATTAAAAAACAATATTTATTTTATAATTACGTGTATAACTTAATCACATGTGATTTTAGTGTAATCATATGTGATTTTAGTGAATCACATGTGACTAAATAATTTTTTTTAAAAAAATAAATTTTAAAAAAAATAAAAATTTTAAAATAAAAAATAAAAAATAATTTTTTTTTCAAAATTACCAAAATACCCCTCAATTAAAAATTAAAAAAATAAAAAAATAAAAACAAATTAAAATAAAAAATAAAAATAAAATAAAATAAAATAAAATAATTTTTTTTAGTGCCAAATGACCAAAATACCCCTCCATGTATAAAGTATGCGATTAATCTTGACCATTTGATCATATTAATCAATGGTTGAGATTTGTTCCTCGGAACTTTGTAAAAATAATGGACCTCCTTGAACGCAACTCATTATGTTCGTGCAAACTAGAACAAGAAATGACTGGAATTATTTAACTGACTCGGACCGAACTCAACTATATCGGTTGGTTCTTAGTTTTAATTTTACTTCAAAATTGGTTCTCGATCCGGCCAAAAACTAGAAAAAAATCCTAAAAAAGTATATAAAAAAACCTAGAAAACTTGTAACACCCCAAATTTAAACCCGATTTTTTTTTAAATAGCGGAAGCGTAATATTTAAAGCATAATAGTTAAGTCATTTTAGAAAATACAACTTCAAACATAATATTAATCAAAACATCAAAACGGTTTAACGTGTTGCTATAAAAACGGCTCGGTTACAAAATACTATCAGAGCAACCATTGGTCAACCATTCCTAACAAGCACCCCTTGACCCGCCCATCAACCGAACCTGCAAAAGAGTCAACGAGGGAGGGATTAGCTAACAGCTAAGTGAATGAACTTAATCAAACAATATATAATAGAACAACCGATATAAATTCACACTTTCCCGATTAGTAAATTTTGAAGAGTAACGGCGGTTCGGCCGAACCTTAAATCATTGTCGGCCTAACAATGATAACCGATGGCCCTTTACTCAAAGACAGTATGTACCCCCTTAGAACAACCAGTGCTTCTAAGGGCGATACACCTTGTCAATAGTAAGCTTATGCCCAGTAGAATGTTCCAATTACTGATCTCTTCCCCAAATGTGCACTTAATTAATTACCGAATATTAACTATACCAAAATATGGGCTTGCAATAAACATTGCAGCCAAAAAACTATACCCTAGAAAGTTCTCAACGAAAACATCGCACGAGAAATTTGCACTGCGATCCCCAAAGTTCGTGCTGCACGAAGAATGTTCGTGCCGCACGAAGAAGTTCGTGCCGCACGAAATCAAGTTTGTGTCCGAGTTCGTGACACGAAACCTCAGGTTCGTGCCACGAAAGCTGAAATCCTGCATTTTTACCAAAGTATCCAATTTCTATCCAAATTGTACACATATAGATTGAAGGCTAAATCCACTCACCCTACAAATGCAATCCTTCCAAACTCAGTTGTCTTATGTCACTGAGTTTACTTCCCAATTCCTGTATAAAATGAATACCGAATTAGTAACTAAATTCCACCGAAAATGACAATTATATAATCTTATGACCATAGCATATATTGCACCATCTTTAAGACCATTTACTTGCAATTCTACTTGTGACTTAACCAACTCAAAACTTTCATAATCAAAAGTTTACAATAACATCTATACTAAATTGCACAAAACCATAGTTTAACAATTTAGGCCCAAACGGGTCAAAACCGTACAATTAACACAACACTTGCAATAACCAAACTAATATGTCATTGAGCATCTAAATATCATTTAAACATAATGTTGGATCCCAACAACACAAATGTGTTGCGTTATGACAAGTAAAGACGATTAAGATAAAGAACACACAAGATTTCAATGATTAAGAGTTTATTAAAACAACTTAATACAATACAAAGTTTGCGGAAATAGATAGTACACACTAACTAAAACTCTAGACTTGAAGTGACACTTTTTGTTCGCTCAAACTAGAAGATAATGCAAGGAGAGTTTATATTAGCTGATACTAACAACTGATATTGAATGCCCGAGTAATAACTACGAAGGAGTTAATATCAGACAAATAACAAACTCTCAGAGAATGTTTTTGTGCTATGAATTCTAAAAGGTGTATATAAATGCAAGCATTTACGTCTCTATATATAGCCCAGGATCCGTGTTCCTTTGTCCACAAGATACTCGACGTGTAAACATATCATTCGTCGATGTAGACTTGTCCACGGAAACATTTAATGCTCTTGCATACATTATAGTCCCAAGTGTACTTTGTGTCAACTCCTTTTGCTACCTTTTCTGACGCACAGTGAAAAGGTGTACTATTATAGTACAAAAGTAGTTGACTTTGATGATGTACTGACATTTTATCTTCTATTCCAAAATAGAAGATCTTCATCGTTTTCTTCTTCTTTGAGCGGGAAAGGGAAATGTTCAAAGTGTCAAGAACATTTCCACTAAGTCTTTATATGCATCAAGTACCATCAGCTGATTCCACAATCAGCTGGATGATCTTCTTCTTTTCTTTGTCCTTTGGCCATAGATCACTTCGAATGAACACTCTTCTTTAGCTGCTGATTTGACTTGTTTTCCTAGAGCTAAGTACGTACTTAGCTGAAGGTTTATTGCATATACTTGCTTCAGCTGAGATACATACTTCAGCTGATATTATTCTTCTTAGCTTTCGATCATCAAATCTTATTTACTTAGTCGAAGGACTAACTATCTCCCCCTATTTGATGCAATCGAATAACTGTATAAGTATGACCCTGTAATGATACAGCTGTTTGGATCAGCTGAATGTCTATGTGCTTTGACCCTTTGGGTTCTTTTGTATATGTTTATCTTTTTACAATTTTTACAAGTATATTACAAAAATTTTGATTTTCTATTGATATAAAGCTGATAATATACAAGGAAAATCAAAAAACAAAATTACAATGTCTAGGGCATTGCTTCCCTAGTGACATTGTGATACAGTGAGCTGATGGCTGAGTCGATTAATTTCTTCATTTCTCTTCCTTCTTCAGTGGTGGAACTCAGCGACTTGTGATAGATCAAAAGTTTATCAAGATCACATAAATACAATTCATCAGCTCGTTGAAAGCAAGGCACCTTCTTCTCCAGATATACAAAAACCATAGATTGGCTCTTTGACGATCAACCCAGGGGCAAAGTTTACCCCCATGGGGATGGTTCTTGTGATATTGAGTCTTGGTCGCTTTGCAAATATTATCGAAGAGCCAATATCAAGTGTTCTGGAGTCAGCAAAGGGCTCGGGGAAAACAGACTTACGTTTCTCCCCTCTTGATGAGGAGCTTTCGCCAGCAGGTTCTCTGACAGCAACTTCTTGAGATTCGCATAATTCAGCTGGTATGCGATATACTAAGTCAGGAGATTGTCTCCTGATTTTATCGCATAGAGCCTTGAAGGAGATGATTGCGACTCTAATCTCACTTTCCAAATCTGTTATAGTAAGCGATAGTTTTGCAGATTTGGTAGCTGCTAGCATCTCATTCCATTCATCATAGTTGAAATAAGTGCTGATCTTGTTCAGAGGGACCCTTTCAGGAATGAAGACCCCTTCAGCTCTTTGTATGATGACTTCTGGTGGAGAGCTGGATGATGTTTTGGGGCCTCTGCGCTGGTGACTTTTGGTTCTTGCCTTCGTTTATAGAGAACTTTATTGAACAACCTAATGTTCTGATTTCTCTCTGCTTCATATGCTTGAAAACAGTCTTGTTGAGTTTTTCTTTGAAGAGCAACAACTGTTTCGAGTTCAGCAGAGGATCTGACTTCATCTAGAAGGCCAGCATTAAACTCGGCAAGAATTAGCTCCCCCTCAGCAGGTTGAGGATTCATCTGTACAATGGGCTGAGGGTTTTGGATTTGCGGGGCTTGGACTTGTGGGCCCTCAACTGATTCAAAGGAATCAACGATTTTAACAAAACCAGTTGAGGTGTCTTCTGTCCTGAGGCCTTCAGCAGCGGTTAGTGTTGATTGCATGGTTGTCTCACATACTGAAGTAGTTACCTCAGGTGTTTCAGTAGTGACGAGTGATGTTGGAATTTGAGTCTCGTCTACTGAAACGTCTTCTTCTTCTGGTATCCCAGCAGAGGTGATAGGTGGAGATCTTGGAGTCTCACCTGCTGGAATGTCTTCTACATTGGCTCCAACAACAAAGGTAACTATAGTTTGTGAAGCATTTTGTTCACCTTATTGTTCACATGCTGAAGTAGCTTGCTCTTTCTCCCCCTCAGAGAGTGCCTGAAGAATTAAGGTACTCTTTGGTGCTGAAGCAGGATGGACAGCAGCGGCACCCTCATTTAACTTTTGAAGAATGAGGTTGACTGACTTCAGTCTCCAGTTTGTCCATTCTTATGGACACAGCAGAAGCAGACTCCTCAATAGCCTTAGAGAAGTGGCTATGAGTGTTGGTCAGCAGAGACTCTTGCTTTGATTGTGCAAGAGCCAAACGATCGACAACTGGTTGGAGAGGAGATACCTTAGAGGATAAGGTATTCAGCTGTCTTTCGACTTCTGCTTCAGATGCCCGAGCTTCGGAGAGAAGCTTGTCTTTCTCGACTCTGTCAGATTCGCGAATAGAGTTCAACTCTCGATGAATATACGTTTTGAGAGTGTTGAACTCGCTGGTGTTGATCCGAATCTGTTCAGAAAGAAGAACCAGCTGAGGAGTCTGAGTGTGAACCTCAGTGTGCAGAGAAGTTATGCTGGAAGAGATATTCTCAGCAGTTTTAGCAAACTTCTTTGGAACATCCCTGCGAAGGGTGTCCATCTGCTTACTCAACATGGCCATCCCAGGTCGAATCTGGGATGTTATAACTCTAGACATCAGAGCAGCATCGGCTCTGATGGGAATGCTTCCTCTAGCTTTGCTGGATTCAGCATGGGACATTTGGACGCTTTGGGGGAAGGGGTCCGGTATGTCTCCAGCTGGATGGGTAACCTCAGCTGTGGGAGTGGGTGTTCCCGAGTTAGGAGGAATCGCTCCTATGGGATGCTCAGAAACTATGGGGGGTGAGTTGGGTCCAACTGAAACTTCTGGGGTTCTGTCAGAAGGGCCGACATCAGCTGTCGAGTCAATTTGAAGCCAAGGTTCATTTACTTCTTCGTCAGCGAACGAATAGTAGGGCTGAATGGGCTCATCAACCGAATCAAACATCACATGGAATGCTGTTTGATCACCTTGTGCTTCGGTCTCACTAGCCGGTGAAACTAGTATAGAAACTGGAGGAAGAGTTCCTCTGGGTTGTGTGTCAGCTAACTCACAGCTCAGTTGGCGAATACGTTCGTGATCACTGGCAGCTTGGGTAAATGCCTCAGTAACAACTTGGTCTAAAGTTGTCTCTTCATTGGCGGTGGTGGTTTCCTCGACCACTAGCTGGTGTGTGTTGGTGATGTTGTGGGAAACAGAAAGAACAGTTTCAATATTGACTTGGCTTCCAGTCAATCTGTCATCAACTGCTGACTCAGAAAGTGATGAAAAAGTTGGTGGTGGTGTGTGTGCAGCTGACTCTCAGGTGGCTTGGGTTGAGCCAAAAACTTCACCAGCAATCTGTTGAGAGACTGAGGTTGCTTGTGGAGTTTGTTCCCTTGTTACAACGACTGATAATGAATCAGTCGAGGAGCTACGCAGAAGGTTGGAGCCGGCACTAACTCCTGAAGAACGAAATTGTCGTATTGAAGTCTGTTGACTTGTTGAGAAATCAGCAGATGGAGGTTGAAGAGCAAAAGAGAGAAAAAGAGGATCAACCAGGAGTGTCTGACCAGGAGCTCCGATTGTTGGTGGAGTTCCTGGAAAAACGCTGCCAATCTGAAAATGAGAAGGACTATTCTCAGATGCTGGCATAGCATCTGATAGTAATCCTTCCATTATGGGACTCGAGTGAGTACCCAGGGGATCCTGGCTGAATCCTGATGATGCTGCTTTCGCCAGGTCAGCATCATCAGCCACCACACTTTCTCCACGGGTAGCAGACCCTCTTACCCTCAGCTGAGGAGAAGAAGGAGCACGTGAAGTGGGAGAAGATGGTGGAGAGAATGAAGAGGAAGAAGGAGAGCGATGAGCAGGTCGCTTAACTCGCTTCCTCACCACCAGTGGAATATAGTCTACATCCACATTTTCCACATCAATGGGCATGGAGATCCCAGTGGAAGTGGTGGTATTTCCATCAACAGTTTGTGGGCGTCCAGTTGATGGAAAACACTTCAGATGAGGAAAGGACGTACCTTCTTGTAGAGCAGATTCCTCTGATGTGGTGCCCAGTGATCGATCCCTTTTGGATCTGGCCCGATCATTAATAATCTTCAGCATGTACGAGGAGAGGGGAAAATCCTAACCAACTTCCTTCTTGGAGTTGAAGATGGTGTTGGATAAGGCACGTACCTTAATCCATTCTCCTGGAAGGTCGTCATAATCAATCTCCAGCTTCTCAACCATCACATGAGTGATGCACAATGTGAAGAAGCGAAGATAGGGAATGTGATTTACCTTTGCCTTCAGCTTGGCCTTGACCTCCTCGTAAACCAGTCTCTCATAATCAATCCGCTGACCGGTGATTAGGGCTTTAGCAAAGACTTGCAAGCTGGAGTTGCACTGGTTGTGAGACCCAGAGTTGCCGCCTATACACTGAATGATGTGCGTGAAGAAATAGGCCCAGGGTATCGACAACTGAGACTTCTTGAAGATCTGCACCTTGTCGTCTTCATTTTCTAATCGATATCCGGAGATTCGGATTAGACTCTCTTTAGCATCGTCAGTAGACTTCGTCTCCTGATAGACTTGGACGGGGAGCAAGTAATCGAACCCGCAAGCAGTTCGGAAATCATCAAACGTGATGGTGACTTGATGACCGTTCACCTGCGCAATAATGTCGTCTCCAGAGATGGAGGCAGACATCCAGAAATCACGCAAGACTTCGTAAAAACTCTTGGTGAATCGAAAGAATGCACCACTGATAGGACAGTGGCGCAAGAATTTTCCGCCCGGTCAATATACATCGACGAGTTTTTCCGGTGGAGAGGTGTTGCCTACCAGATTCGAGTTCTGAGCGAACTCGATGGCAGCTCTAGAAAGAACAACTTTTGTCGATTTCTTCGACATTTTTGGGAGAGGGAAGAAAGATAAAAGCTTGAAGAAGGATTTTGTGAGAGGAAATTTGAGAGAGAAGTTTGGGAGTGATGAAGATGAAGTGAGGGAAAGGATGGGTATTTACAGGGGATTTTGGGACGGTTTGGGTAAACATTTGAAAATAAACCGGACCATAAATGGATAGTTACGATCCAACTATGGAAATGTTGGTTTTCGTGCGAAAAAGTTGGTTGGATGTGACAGTGAGGGGGTAGTGGAGCCGTTTCTGTGTCAGAGGTGTCAATCCCTCATAAATGCCAAATATTTTCACTCAAGTGGAAATATTTGCCACAGAGAACGTGTGGATAGGGATAAAAAGATGTCTTTTCAAGGAAAACCAAACGTTTTAAGTTATAAAACTTGATAAGTTATCAATTTGAGATATTTTATTCAGTTGACTGATTAAATTGAAACGTTTTTAGTCAGCTGAATGTACTATGTGACAAGGTGAACATATCAGCTGCTGATAGTACTTCGTACACGGGCCATTCGTATGGGTAATGGACACTTATGACGGTTTAATATGGATACTTATAGGTTATTGGTCATAGAAAGTGGTTATAATGGTTCACGGGCCATTCGTATGGGTAATGGACACCTATGACGGTTTATTATGGATACTTATTGGTTATTAGTCATAGCAAGTGGTTATAATGGTTCACGGGCCATTTGAATGGGTTATGGACACCTATGAGAGTTTAGACAGGATACTTATAGCTTATTGGTCATGGATTGAAACGTTTTTCATCTAAAGGCTTAGTGAGTAAATCAGCTAGCTGAAGGTCTGTTGAAATGAAATGAAGTTCAACGTCACCTTGTTCAATGTGATCTCTAATGAAATGATACCTTATATCAATATGTTCGGTTCTGGAATGAAGAACTGGGTTGTTGCTGATTGCAATAGCACTTGTGTTATCGCAGTAGATGGGAACTTTGCAAAAGTTCATATCGTATTCGACCAGCTGATTCTTCATCCAAAGGACTTGAGCACAACAGCTTCCAGCAGCAACATATTCTGCTTCAGCTGTGGAGGTAGACACAGTATTTTGTTTCTTTCTTGTCCAGCTGACTAGCTTCCCACCAAGCAGCTGACATCCTCCAGTGGTGCTCTTTCTATCCATCTTGCAACCTGCAAAGTCTGAATCTGAATAGCCAATTAGATCAAACTTGGAGTCTTTGGCATACCAAAGACCTAGGCTTGGAGTACCTTTAAGGTACCTCAAAATTCTCTTAGCGGCTATTAAATGAGATTCTCTAGGATCAGCTTGATACCTAGCACACATGTAAGTAGCAAACATAATATCTGGTCTGCTGGAGGTGAGATAGAGCAACGACCCTATGATTCCTCTGTAGAATGTGATATCAACTGATTTCCCAGTTATATCGGCATCTAGATTATTCGGAGGAGCCATTGGAGTTTTCATTGATGATGATGAATTCATATCAAATTTCTTTAAAAGATCTTTGATATATTTTTCTTGATTTATAAAAATTCCATTTTTAGATTGCTTAACTTGTAAGCCAAGAAAATATGTTAATTCACCCATCATACTCATCTCATACTTTGTAGACATAAGTTTTGCAAAACGTCTACAAAGCTTTTCATCAGTAGCACCAAATATTATGTCATCCACATAAATTTGAACAAGAATGATATCACCTTTGATTTTACGAATGAATAAGGTTTTATCAATCTTTCCTCTGGTGAAATCATTTGCTAGAAGGAACGTGGAAAGAGTGTCATACCATGCACGAGGAGCTTGTTTTAACCCATACAGCGCCTTATCCAACTTATACACGTAGTCTAAGTATTTAGGATGTTCACAACCTGGGGGCTGTTTCACGTAGACTTCCTCTTGCAATTTACCATTTAACAATGCACTCTTTACGTCCATCTGAAAAACTGTGAAGTTCTTGTAGGCATCATAGGCTAAAAATATTCTTATAGCTTCAAGCCTTGCTACTGGAGCAAATGTTTCATCAAAATCGATTCCTTCCTCCTGTCTATATCCTTGTGCAACTAATCTAGCCTTGTTGCGAATAACCACACCTTCTTCATCCATTTTGTTCCTAAATACCCATTTTGTACCAATTATTGTCTTACCAGCTGGTGGGGGCACCAGCTGCCATACCTTGTTGACCTCAAATTGGTTAAGTTCTTCCTGCATCGCTTGAATCCAGCTGGAGTTTTCCAAAGCAGCTTTGATATTCTTTGGTTCTTCAGCTGCTATGAAACACGACCATAGGCAAAGATTACATGATGCCTTACTTCTTGTGACCACTCCTTGTTGTGGATCTCCAATGATTAATTCAATTGGATGCTCTGAGTTCCACTTGGATTGAGAAGCGGCTGAAGAGGAAGAGGATTCAGCAGAATTTGATCCTTGATGAGCGGCTGAATGCTCAGAAGCATTGATTACTTCATTTTGAACAAATCTTCTTGAAGTATGGAGAGGTGGCTTAGAGATAGCCTTGGATGATGCTCTAACTGTTGGAATTTATTGTTGGACAGCTGCAATATCTACAAGATATGTGGGAGCATCATGGAATGTATCATCTGAATCATTTATTGGAACTTCAAAAAGATTCAAAGCATCAGAGAATGCTTTGGCTGTATCATTAGAAGGTGATACAGCTGATCTCTGGAATGCGTCAGATGATTCAACAGAGGTGGGATTTAAGGCTTTAGAGTGCTCTTCAAAGGTAACATTTATAGATTCTTCCAATGTTTGTCTTCTTTTGTTGAAAACTCTGTATACCTTAGATACAGTGAAGTATCCCAAGAAAATTGCTTCATCAGCTTTAGAGTCGAACTTACTCAGCTGATCTTGTGTGTTTAACACAAAACACACACAACCAAAGACATGAAAGAAACCGATATAAGGTTTCCTCTGACGGAGAATCTCATAAGAAGTTTTCTTGTGTCTCTTCACATAGAGAGACTTGTTTTGAGTAAAACAAGCTGTGTTAACAGCTTCTGCCCAAAATTGCTTTGGCATGTTTGACTCAGCAAGCATTGTTCTTGCAGCTTCTATTAGGGTTCTATTTCTTCTTTCAGCGACACCATTTTGTTGAGGTGTTCTAGCGACTGAAAAATTTGTGAGATCCCAACTTCTGAGCAGAAGTCTTCCAATGTACGATTTCTGAATTGAGTACCACTGTCTGATCTCAGCTGCTTTACTCTCGACCCATTTAGAAGTTCCATCTTCTTGATGAATTTGATGATTTCATCAGCTGCATCACTTTTGTTATGAAGAAATATAACCCAAGTGTATCGTGAGTATTCATCAACGATAACAAGTGTATATTTCTTTCCACCTAGACTTTCAGGGCTCATAGGACCAAAGAGATCCATGTGAAGCATGTGAAGGCAGTTGTCGATGGAAAAACATTGCTTTGATTTGAAGGAGCTTTTATGTTGTTTGCTTTGTTCACAAGCTGAACAAAGCTTATCATTTCATACTTGATCTGTGGCAAGCCATTCACTAACTGTCCTCGGGACAACTTGGATATGTTTTTAAAGTTCAAGTGAGATATCCTTTTATACCACAACCAGTTTAGCTCTTCAGTGGAGTGAGAGAATAGACAAACTTCTTGGTTTTGAGGATTCATGTCAAGTGTATATACATGGTTGTTTCTTGGTGCTATAAGCACTACTTTTCCACTTTTATCTGTCACCGTTCCTCAGTACTTATTAAAGCTCACTGAGAACTCTGCATCACATATTTAGCTAATGCTGATTAGATTATGTTTCAGCCTATTCACATAACCAACTCTTGTGATCTTTACAGATCCATTAGAGATGGATCCGTAGCCTTCAGTTGAGCCTCTACCATTATCACCAAAAATTACTGGAGGACCAGCACAAATTTCAAACTCTTCAAGCAGGGATTTGTATCCAGTCATATGTCTAGAGCAACCACTGTCTAAGTACCAAACGTGTTTGCTTTGATCACCCTGCACATAAGATTAAAAGAGTTAGTTCTTCTTGGGAACCCACACCTCTGTGGGTCCTTGAGATTTCTTGCTGGAACTCACAGGGGTTGGGTTCTTAATGGACTCACAAGCTGAAGTTGGAGAGGGTCTTAAACTTGTGTTGTCACACTCGTTTGCCATATGTCCACGATTTCCACACTTATAACATTTTCTGTTCTTTTGTAGTGGAGTGGAAGGCGAGGCAGTAGGGCTGGGTATGAAGGGTTTCACTCGCATCATGCAAGACTGATCGACCCATAGGACCGACCTCCTAGTTACTTGGTTCGAACCATGCTTACCAAGAACATGATCTTGTTCTTGGCCGGTTAAAACCAACTAGCTGATTTAATCCCTAAAAGCGGAAGTGGGATTAAACCTAATCCTTAAACCCTAGAGGATTGGGATGTTGGAAATCTAGATTAGATTAACAAGAAAGAAACCTTGTACGAAGAACTCGAACACACACATAGCTTGTGTGGTTCGTTCGACCATCAACCAAAGAACCCTAGGGTTCTTTGGTCGAATTCGTCCAAGAGGGGAGAAGGGAGAAATATGTTTCCCAAAACATACCTTGTTGATTGCTTAAGATAGATCCACTGATGATGAACAAATCGAGCGATCTTCTAGTTGATCTAAGCAATGAACTTGTTCTTCAATACTTGAAGAACACGAAGAACACGAAGAACACCAAGTGGTGGTGTTTATAGGGTTTGGCCGAAATCTCCCAAGAGAGGAGGAGAGATTTCGTGTAAGTGTATCAAGGGAATAAGGGTTACCCTAAGCCTCTTATTTATATACAAATAAGTTACACTTAGAACCCTTTGAGTTTAATTAATATTATATCTTTAATTAAACTTCCTTTTAACATTCCCATCCCTTATAGTTTAACTAGTTTATTATTGGTGCACTTAACTATCAAATGTCTAGTATTAATACACTAATAATTCGGTACCCATATACACGAATTATATACTTGTATTTATACTTTTAATAATTAATTATATAATAACCTTTATATAATTTATACAACAATATTATCCAATTACTTATATGATTTAATAGCTTTAAATCATATCATGGATACTCTTTAATTAACACATTGTATATTACTCAACTAGTAAATGTACAACTACTTGTATTAATTAGTTAGTTAAAATAATCTAGTAATAAGTTAAACTTAACTTAATACTTTAACTGATTCATAATGACTATTATGAACCATTCCTCTTCGTAGTATCATTGCTTATCTTGCTCGTATTACATGCACTCACCGGTGTGACCTTTAAGTGTTTCGTAGGCATGGATGTATCATCATAGGTTGACTAACTGTGCACATAAATCCTTCAGACTCCCACTTGTGCAAGTTCATAACCTTTTTCTTAATGATACGAGCTACAGTGGCCTTCTAGATGGGCATGTAGGTAACCAACCCCATAAAAACAGCTTACGTAACCCAGGTATAGTTTATGAAAAACTCTTTAATAGCGTCTCCTAGTAAAGAACACTCTGTCTCTACTTCTTGGGCAAATATGTTAGGCTTATCCCTTGCAGCACGATATTTGTGACAACGAATATGAGCATGGTAGAAATTATCAACTCCTGTATTCGAAATCATTTTATGACTTCTTGATTCAAACTGTTGTGATAAATGACAAAGAACAAATCAGTTCGTTTGGGCACGGCCGTGCACTTGTCAGTTTCTCATCATGTCAAAGGACCCATAAATATCTCTCCTATAAGGGAGGTGCAATTACCATCTTGTTATATTTCGATTTAAAATACAACTTCCTTTGTACCCAGTAAGGCCTCGTATGACAATCATATTTCAGAATTGTCTAAGACGAACCAAAGCACATTAGTCATTGTATCTTAAACCAAATACCTCAGGCTTAAGGACAATCCTAGTGAACAATACTTTTAAACTTTTCAACCACAAAGTATTGTCACGGTGGTCAATCCATTATTCGTTGAGCCTCCAACAAAATATCACCGATATTTGTTTTACACAAAACTTGTGTAGCTATCTTCGAAGAACTTCGTATCTACCACCAAACATCGCAATGACGTTAACGTCCCATCAAGGTTCCCACCAAGACGAGTAATCACGGATTTATACCTTTTTGAATAAATAGACTTTTATTCATGGATGTTGTAAAACATACAAAGTCTGAATAATAATGATACTAACTCATGTATTATTCCTCACTGGACATAGATACTGAATTATTACTGGATCATTACTTATTCCTTTCGTTTGTGTTGATTACTAAATGATTCTTACAATTTTAATTGTAACTTTATCACTAAACCAATCATTTCTATTAAACTAAAGACATAAGACGAGTATTTAGGAATACTATTACTTTTGTCTTTGCTAAATATTGTTCTTGCAACGATCTAGAACATATTCTAGTCTTGCCTTTTATATAATTCGGTAAACATAGGAGGATTGGAAATTAACTCCTTAGTTTCTTGAATTCATAACATTCTCCTTGCAACTAAAGCCTCTTTTAGTTACTTGATTTGTAGATATATCTTTACTAGTTAAAGAAATTTCCTTAAATGATTATGTTATCCATTGGAGTGTGGACATCCTATTAGATATGCAATAATTAATCACAAGACTTGTGATCACGCTATTAGGTTTGCAATAATCTAATCAATGATCATTTATTTATCTTAATTCTTTGGCTTAACGACTTGGTAAAAAACTTGTTGTTAATGTCTTACTAATTCATTAACATCTTTAATGAATTATGTTAGTCTTAGCTCCCACTCACTTTTATGGAATTTAAGCATCTTTTAAACTACCTTGACCTAGTCAATAACTTGTAGTTTAATCTTTCAAGAATTCTATCAATAATTAAGATCATCCTTTGGATTTGCGAATATCCAACATTCCTGTTTAGGGAATCATGATCTTTATTGATTACTATATCTAACAAGTATAAAACACTTGAAATACTTTCAATTCTTAAACATATTAGTATTCTTTTAAGAACTTTGTTTAATACCAAAGTCATTTCTTGGATTTCTCAAATATCCATTATTCCTTTAAGGGAATTATGACTTGATTAAATAATGTATTTATTACAAGTATAAAAGACTTGCAATAATACCTTCTAATTCTTACATACTTTAATATAGTTTGTCTCTTTTAAAGAGTTCATTTAATGTCTAAGTCATTTTACTTGGATTTTACGAATATCCAATTATTCCTATTAGGGAATTATGACTTCATCAAATTCTTTATTACGAGTATAAAAGACTTGTAATAATACTCTTAAAGTCTATCTTGATTATATCCAATATAATCATACTATATTAATACTAATACTTTAAAACTTTCTATCGTAAGTAATGACTATTACTTAAGATGTTTTAACTAAGTTCAATGACTTTTGAACCTTATGCTTCCATAAAACTTTTAAATACTTTCATTAGAAAAACTTTCTAATTTACTAGTATCTAAATACCTTGAGCTATCAAGACATTTATTCATACAACAATCAAACAAATATATAACATGAAATATAAAGTAAATCAAAACTTGATTTTACAATCTAGTCATAAACCTTGACTAGTGCAATTATCACACATGCACACAATATAATTCAACCATGGATTCGAAATTAATTAAAACCAAAGAAAAACTTGTTTTAACATAAAATAAAATTATCCAAACAATAAAATGAAATTGTTTTACTGAATCCACAAAATACTGAATTATAAAGAAAACTTGGTGCTCGTGGGATCATCACCATCTCATGCCGGTCACTATCACTTTCCATCTCCTCCTGCAATAAACGATTGCAAAAGTTAGATTACTCGTAATGTACTTGCGTTTCCTCCACTACCACTTGCACCCTTTGGACAATTCCTTTTCCAATGCCCAGCCTCACCACACTTGAAGCATCGATTCTCGGTCCTCGCAGTGTTAGGCATAACCTTCTTGACCTTTTGTTTGACACATTAACCATTTGGCACTCCTTGGTTAGGATAGGTTTTACCCTTTCCTTTACCACTATTCCCTTTTCTCTTCTTTCCACCGCCACCGCCATTACCGATCACGAGAACGTCCTTAGATTTGGTCCCCAAACTCAACTCAGCTGTCTTGAGCATGGAATGTAGCTCAGCAATGGATTTCTCCATATTATGCATGTTGTAGTTGACCACAAAAGACTTGTAGTCATCAGACAACGAGTTAAGTATAGTATCTGTTGCCATTTGCAATAGTATGTGGTGACCAAGTCTAGCGAGGTGATCCATGTGCCCTTTCATTTTCATGACGTGGGCCCTCACCGGCGTTCCTTTGACCATCTTGCAAGAGTTGAAGGCTCGATTGATGTCAAACCTCTCAGTGCGAGCTTGCTCTTGAAATGAATCCCTAAGTTGTTGGATCATCTAAAATGCAGGCACATCCATAAGTCCCGCTTGTAACTCAGGACTCATGGTGGAGAGCATTAGACAGCTCACATCGAGTGCATCACTGACATGCTTATCATAAGCTTACCTCGTTTCAGCTCTGGCATTAACAGCAGGGACATTTGGTACATGCTTATCATAAGCTTACCTCGTTTCCAAGGCATTAACAGCAGGAACATTTCCACTAAGTCTTTATCTGCAGCAAGTACCATCAGCTGATTCCACAATCAGCTGGATGATCTTCTTCTTGTCTTTGTCCTTTGGCCATAGACTTCGAATGAAAACTCTTCTTTAGCTGCTGATTTGACTTGTTTTCCTAGAGCTAAGTACGTACTCAGCTGAAGGTTTATTGCATATACTTGCTTCAGCTGAGATACATACTTCAGCTGATATTATTCTTCTTAGCTATCGATCATCAAATCTTATTTACTTAGTCTAGGGACTAACACATAATTTAACATATAATTTCAAGTCAAATTCCCAGATTTGACCAACCAAGAATCTCCCTAAAACACTAATTTTACACCAAAACCACCATTTAGCCAAACACTATCACTTTCACATAACAATTCAATCAAAATGATTATCTTCAACTCCTAATATGTTAATTAACATTAAACAAGCAAGATTTAAGCATAAATAATTTATTTCATGAATTTGGGCAAAACCCCATCTTCTTCCTCAAGAACACAATCATGGAGAAATCATGAACCCTAATTAATCCAAGTTTCTATAAGTGAATTTCACCCCTAAAACACTTAATAAATACAAATAAACCATAAAGATTTATCAATTAAACATTTTGAGTTAAAACTTCACAAAACCCATCAAAGCTTCAAGAACCCTAACTTTTCTAGCAAGAACAAAGAAGAATAACACTTATAGCATAAACCCTACCTTGTGAGGAGATTAATTCCGAAATTCAGAGAAGAAGAAGGAAGAGATTCAAGTTAGTTCTTCAAGCATGCAATAGTTCTTCAAGAAAAGGAGTTTGTGAGGGTGTGTGTGTTTGTGTCGATATGTGCAGGGAAAAGAAGAGAGAAGAGGGTTATTTTGGACACCTCTTAAAAACATGGCAAGCAAAGAGGAAGGCTGCCCAATTCATTAAACACAGTATAAAATACCTGTTATCTAATTTTATGCTGATAAATTTTAGGGCCTAAACGAACTCTGATTTACACATCGAAAATATATTTGGAACCCAATTTCAAAAGTGAATTTAAATATATAAATATAATTATTTAAATATAATATTTTAGTTTTCACTAATTTTAAGCCCTTGGTTAAAATACAATTAAATTTAAACAAATTTAAATAAGATTATATAAATATTAAATAATAGAATATTATTTACCAAAAGTAATAAAATAACAGGCCGGGTCTCGGGATGTTACAAAACCGGTTCGATCTGGTCCAACACGTGATAACCGATCCTCGGTCCGGACGAATTGTCCTCGGGCCGGACATAATTATTTTCTCTCTTCTCGTGTTCGGTTTGATTCCAAGGAGTTCAATCCGGTTATTTAACTGTCACGTGCTTAATTTAGTCAATTATTGTTTAAGAAAGTTCAGTTTAAGTATAAACTATAAAGAATTTGTCCAAAGATCGAATTATTACACGTCTACGATATAGGATATGTTTATATAGTTCAGTGGTAGTTTCGTCATTGGCAGCAATCTTTAACTTATGTCGCACTGGTCAAGTTTTGTTTGTAACGTACGTGATTAAGTTATTATCTCATTTCTGAACCATCTCAGAGAAGGATAGAACCCGTAACTATTATGAGTCATTCTAAGGTCCTTATCATTAGACCATTATCAGATAGTTTCGTGCATCGCGCCAATGTCTAATTAATCAAGTAGTTAACAGGGTGAAAGATGTTAGAGCTTGCAGTTAAAATATTTAATTGTTTTAGTAACAATAGTGCTAAGAATTATAAGCTATGGATAACAACCGACTCTTTACAAACAAAAATTTAACATTATTGAACATAACTATAGACTAGTAATATGTATATGATGACGGATAAACTCAGAATTCTGTATATTTAGTTTATCAAAAATAAAAATTAATTATTGTTTAAGAAAGTAAAATTTAGTAGACCTTTCAATGGCCCGGATCTCCTACAATTTTTTTTTTTAAGTTAGTGGTTCGAGCATAAGCAGTGACATCCACAAGGGCTATGTATCTTCCCTCAAACCTTCCACCTATTTATCCACGACGGGACTTGAACCTATAACATATAGGTCATGAGCAACACCTTAAACCTTCTTCCAATACCACTAGGCTACAAACCTCTGATCAACCATATCTCCTTTTTAGACTACAAAATACTAGGCTTGTGATGTTGGAAATAGTTGCCAACATAATGTAAGTTAAATTCCTATTTGGGTAGTAAACATAAGAATATATGGGCTAGAATTAATTAAGGGTGCGCTTGGTTCGTATTAAGGAAAAGAAAGGGAATGGTGGGGAATACTAACGGCGGGGAATACTAATGAATAACCATTCCCCCCAATTTAATGGGTAATGGCTCATTACCCACTACTAAGCAATGATTAATTTCATTATATCCAACCAAGTCTATTTAATCATTACCTTATCCATTCCTTGGTATCCATAACCCTTAACCAAGCACACCCTAAAAGTCTAATTAACTAAGTCGGGCTAGATTGAAAATAATTTAATTAATAAGTAAATCTAACGGGCTAGGTGTTAATTTACGACATGTGATCTGATACGTGTCTAATATTATAGTTTATGGTATTTTAGTTATTTTAATTTTAATTAGTATTTTTAATTTTAGTTAAGCAAATTATTATTAGTAATTTATATTTTGTAAGTTAGTTTATTTAGTCAAACTAGTTGGTTTAATGTATGTTAGTGGTAATAGTTAGTGGAAATAGTGGGCTAGTTAGTTAAATTGTTTTAGTATTTATATGTGCATAACCATATCTAAATATGTCAATTTGCATCTACGTCCCTAACTTTGAAGAATTAATATTTTGTTTTATTTTACTTAATTTAGTTTCCTTTTTATTTGGCTAGTTAAAAGTAGTTTTATCATTTAGTGGGTAGTTTTACATTTCATGCATGTGTTTGTTCTCATGACTTAGATCATGGTTAGTGGGTAGGTTAATTGGTCATTTAGGATGCATTATAAATTGTAATTGTGTTTTGATTAATGAAGTTTGAGAACCATAGTTGGCCGCCCTTTCGTCCGCCCTACGCTTGCCACCGGACCGCCTCCTGCCGCCGGAAAACAATCGCGAACGGTGACACACGAATATGTTGTTATGCCGTGTGTTGTCAGGTATTTTGCTCAGTATTCTCAAAGGTGCTTTGTACTATCTATTTTGAATCCTAAGTCATCTCGAGATCTTGTAAGAATTCGATTACAAGATCTCTCGCTGATCACCACAAACATACGTGTTTCATGTTTATTAATGTTTTAGTTACTTTAATGTCTGTAGATCTATCGGTTCTGACTCATTTTGTCGTTAACTAGAAATATATTTATATTTTCGGCTGCATATTTAGTCTGGTTAAGAGCATCTCCAACCAACCTCTATTAATCCCTCTATCTCTATATTTGAAGTTTTTTCTCCTTCAATCCACCTCTATCCCTCACTCTAAATATAGAGTGAGAGAAAAGCTCCCTCTATATTTGAAGTGAGAGGATATCCCCTCTATCCATGCCTCTGTCCATTAACCTCACACATCCTTCACTAATTTTCTTTTGTGATGTAAAATAAATTAATTAAAAATATGATTTCTATGGGTCCCATTAGTTTTAGAGGGATTGATAGAGTTTATGATTGGAGTTGAAGTTATGTTTAGAGTGAATGGACCCACTAATTATAGAGATAGAGTGAGTTTTATAGAGTTTATGGTTGGAGATGCTCTAATTGGTTCAAAATCCAACATGTGCATTGTTCAATAACCGAACTAAACCGCTCGGAACCAAACCAAACCAAACGGAGAAAATGATTTCAACCGTACCAAGGACCAAACTGGTGACGTCTAGGAACCAAACAACATAAACAATAAAAAGAAAACATATAAGATAGAGAAACAACATAAACGATAAAAGATAAAAAGAAAAACGGTGGTTAAATAAAGATGTGAATGAAGATAGTTGAGTGAGTACACATCAAAATACATGAAAGTGAAATAATAACAAGACCCGAAATATCATGATCGGGTGAACTATACACGCATACAGAGTACATATATATCTAAATTTGATTTGATAAAAAGGACAACTTACATTACATTCTTGAGTATCCTCTGTAGTCTTCATATTGTCCCATGAATTCATCATTGAATTTCTTGAAACTGTCCATGATTGCAGGCATGTCTTCCTCAGCAGGCAAGATCGTTGTCCTCAAGTGGAAAACCCTAAAAAAATGGAAGCTTTAATGTGTACACAGCCTCTTAAATTGTTTTATTTTAAATGATTAATAATTATAATGTTTGTAATCGTTTCTTATGTGCTTAACTATTTATAAATAACAGGGAGAAAAACCATATTAATATGATCTGTTTCAACCCGAGCCCATTTTGACCCGTTACCCGACCCGCCCATTTTTGAAAGTTGAAGAAATAAATTAGAAAAAGTGAATTACCCTTCTTTTTGGCCAAAGCCTGAACCAGGGACAGTTGAAATGCCAGTAGCTTCTAGAAGCTTCAGGCAGTAGAAAACATCAGGAACTTTTCCAGCTTGTTTTGCAGCTTCAATTGCTTTTGCTGGTAATTTTATTTGAGGGAAGGAATACATTGCACCTAAACAAAAACACGAATTCAAGAAATACAAGATTAATAAAAATAATAATAATAATGAAAAAGATATTAAAAAGTAATAACAAAAAAGAAGAGGCTAACCTTCTGTGAAATTACAAACAACATTTTTGCAACTGTTAAATCCATCTGTCATCATGTGTGCTCTCTTCCTCAGTGATTCAAGAATACCGTTGCTGCATTCGTTTAAACAATAATTGACTAAAATACCCCCAAATATTTTGTAGACCAAACAATAAATGTGGATAAATTGGGTAAGTTTTTGTGCAAGTTGAAATGGATTGGGTCAACCTTTTCTGGTGCAAGTTTTTGATTAAAAAACATATATAAACAAGGCGTTGATATGATTACAAAAAGTAAATAATTAAAATAGCTATCTACGATATTTTATAAAATGATTTATGAAATTAAATGCATAAAAAATATGCTTTGGGTGACCTTTGACCCGTTTGACATGTTCCCTTTTTAACCAATATTTTTATTTGACCCGTTTGAGATAAAACATAACCAAAATCAACCGTTTAAAAGTTAACGGGTTGAAATTGGCACCTCAAGTAATTCTTGAAAAGGATAAATAAAACCAGATGATTAAATAAAAATGAGTTGTCTCACCTCTCTCTAAGAAACTGTTCATATGAGATATCACCAGGTTTCGGTGGGCTGACCATCACTCCCATCTATTAAAAAAGCATAAAAATAATTAATTTGTCGTAAAAAAGAAAATTAAAAAAATGCTCGATTTTTTATATAAATTAAACTTACAAATATCTGTCCAGGAACATTAGGACTGAGTGATATCGATGCAACTTTGTATATTTCATCAACTGTCTGCAACATCACATACAACATTCAGTAAAAAATTCATCATTTAATTTTTGTTGAAGAATTACGTTTTTGCCCCTATGAGGAAATTAAGATTTTAAATATTAAAAAATATAAAAAATATTAAACCTTTGGAGGAATGTTTGTCATCTCAAAGTATCCACCACGTTGACCACATTCACCTAAGAATCCTTTTGAAACAGTGTGGAAAGAAATAAGTTCAAGTTCCTTGCTAATCGGTGCGCCCATGTCCAACAATACCTAAAAATATAAAATGCATCATTTGAAGTAAATAAAAAGTGGTATTTGACTTTGAATTTGACTTTTTCAGGTCAATTATGACTTTACAAATTCAAAAAAGTAACTACCTTTCTGGAACTTATGAAAGGGCGTTCATCCTGGTAAACATTTTGCTGATAAACTTCATCTCCAAGCAACACCAAATTCTCTCGGTGACAAAATCTGAGTATTTCTTGAAGATTATCAACACTAAGACATTGTCCAGTAGGGTTTCCAGGGTTTATAATCACCATCGCCCTTACCTAATCATAATTTTATAATTATAAAATTATTAATTGTAATCAAAAACAGGAATTATATGCAAGATGACTCGTATAATCTTATTGAAAAAAATATTGTTCTAATGATAATAATAAGCATATATGAGTAATGGTGGAATTTCCTAATTGGAAGTTCTTATTATGAGTTTTACAAATCCATGTGAGGTGGCAATTTCGACCCATTTGTGAGTAAACGGGTGATTTGGGAAAAACGGGAACGGGCAAGCGGGTTACAAGTCACTCAAATGTATTTAAAAAGCGTTAAATATTTTGGTTTTAATATCGGACGTTAGAATATTATTGCACCGACAAAAAATATTTAGCTAAAACATAAACTTATTTGTAGAATTTAACAAAAAAAAACAGACAAACAATGCTTGCAGATCAGCCCGACCCGTTTAAAAGAAAAAAAATCACCCATTTGATTCATTAAACCACGACATCTGATCAAAATATGCATTACCATAACATTTTTTTTAGTTTTTAATTTTTAAACCACAAAATATATGCATATTAACCGCCTGTGGCAAGAAATCCAATCCTGTATATATTATTTTTTAAGCAAAGCAAATCTTGGTACACCTCAAATAATATGAAAGTAAGTTATATAATAATAATAATAATAATAATAATAATAATAATAATAATAATAATAATAATAATAATATTAATAATGATAATAATAATAATAATAATAATAATAATAATAATAATAATAATAATAATAACTCACATCTATGATGAGAGTATAGGGAATGGGACCCACTAAATGAAATGAAAATAAGGTAAATAATAAATAAATAAATAAATAAAACATACAGTTATTCCTTTAGAATGTGCTTCTGCAACTGATTGGCGAAGATTAAAAATATCTAAACCCCAATTAGCATTTTCTTCAAGATAATACGGTACAAGTGAACCACCAAATAGAGATATTGCAGCTGAATATAGTGGATATTGAGGGACTGGAACCAGAATCTAAAAAAATAGAATAATTTAATTATGATATATAAAAGTTTGAAACTTTCATAAATAAATTAATATAAAATTGTTATTAATTTTAAATAAACAGAAAAAAAGTACGTACCCCGTCACCTGAACCACGAATAACAGTTTGCAAAATCTGCATGACTCCTTTACTAGCACCATCAGTGAGATATATGAGTTCTGGATCACTGTCACCAATTTATAATAATGCTGTTAGTTCAGGGACTAATATGTAAAAAACCAACTTTATGAGAGAAAAAAAAACTAAGAATTTGCCATCCTCCCTAAAAAAAAAGTTACAAGGTACTTTCTAGAGTAAATTACACAAATGGTCCTTGTGGTTTGTCAAAAATTTCATGAACGGTCCTTAAGTTTCAAAAACTACACTAATGGTCCTTAATTTTGAATACTTGTAACACAGATGTCCGTTAAAAATCAGCGTTAATTAGTTGTAACTTTTGAAACTTAAGGACCATTCGTGATACTTTTGGCAAACCACAAGGACCACTTGTGACAACCTTTAACGGTGACTTTTAATTGACATTCACCTTAAGGACCATTTGTGTTAAAAGTATTCAAAGTTGAAGGACCATTGGTGTAACTTTTGAAACTTAAGGACAATTTGTGTAATTTACTCTACTTTGTAAGTTAAACTATAAATTCAACAAATTTTCCTTAGATAATATATGTTTTTAGTTTTTAAATAATGATATAATTTTATTGAAGATCTTAATTTGTGGTTAATCAATCACCTTGGATAGCCATCACGTCTGCCAATGAATTCAGCAACTTCTTTTCTTATTCCAGGAAGACCACGGGAATCACTATAAGCACCTAAAGGATAAAAAACCATTTTTATCTATTATATTGAAAATTAATTAAAAAAAATATTTTAAGAAAGAATAATAAAAATTATTAAAATTGTGTCTTTCTAATATATATTACCGAGACCCCCTGATGTATAAGAAAGATACTGTTTAGCTTTTGCAATTGCATCAGCTGGAAAAATAAGTCCAACATTTGGATCATCAAGAAGAAATGGAGCTTGACAAAGAGCAACAACCTGCAACAAATTATATGTATTTTGTTTGTTAGATTTTCAAATCGATCTATGAATTTTGGATTAAAACGGGTCAATCATAATTGATTAAAATGATACTTATATTAATATAAAAAAGAGCAATAATAATACATAAAAATAGCACAAACCTGACGAGGGAATGTTAGAGGCTTCTGTCCCAAAGCATGAGGATTACCCACATTTGTGAAGATAATCTAAAAGGAAATAGTTCCCATGAAAAATATGTTTTTAATCAATATTTCATTAAAGTTTTATCATTTTATTTTTATTATATGTCATGGATTCAGATAAATATCACTCACACAGGATTGCATCTATAAAAATAATACAAATTGCATTGATAATTGATTGTTTATTTATTTTTCTAAATAGTAATACCTTTTTGCCTTCTTTTTGAAGCTCTGAAGCACGCAGATACAGCTCACCTCTTACAGCATACTGGGCTTTCTTCACATTTTCATTGATATTGTCATAATCCAATGCTTTTGGTGACATACTTTGTGCTTCAAATATAATAATAATTAAAATCAAATTAATACAAACTTCACTAATTTATCAAAATATGAATCAAACAGTGTTTCCCTTGTTGTTGAGTAATAATCAAGGGTTAATACTTTATCTATTATTAATCAGTAATCATTACAAAATACTGAGAGTGTTTGTATCGGTCCACAAGTGTCCAAATAATTTCACAAATCTATTCGATATCATCATCATAATCGATTTTTAACACTATATGTTATATCGAATTCTATAGTGTTGACAAGTGTTCAATACGAAACAATAACATGTCTATATTTCTAAAAATAGTTTCCACTTTGACTTTTGATATTATAGATGTGTCATATGTATGCACTCTGACTTGGAATGTCAGTCGAATTTCCAACTTTTAATTTGAGAAAACTAGAATTATATATATTAAAATACATAACAAGAGCTACAGATAGAAAATTGTGGTGGCATAATTTGACAATTTGTAGCGAAATTCCTGTCGATCCTGTACTTAAAGCCTACTATGTTTGACTTCAAACACGAAGTGTGTTTGACTATCGGATTAAGTGGATGATCAAAGCTCATTTAGCTCAATTTGAAGCATGATTTTTGCTGAAATTCGAATTCCAAACAACATAATAACGATTTCGTAATTCGATGGAAATCATGCAGTTCAAATAGCAGAATCGTTGCACTAGAAGACAAAATTCGTGCATCAGAAAATCATCGACAAATGAAAATGAATCGGATAATAAGAGCAATATATAGTATAAACTACATGAATCCCTAAATCAGGAAATCACATAACGAAAAAACAATCAAATTCGAAATTAACGTACTACATGACATAAAAATCATCCATCCACAGCAAATTTCTAATAGATCATTAATCAAATCACAAATTGAAGCTCAATTTTGAAGCTCGATTGTACCTTAATTGGAGAAGTATCAGATAGCAAACTGAGAAATTGGAAAAATGGGGAGAAATGCGGTTGTTATAGAAGTGTGAGGGTGTGACAAAATATAGTAAAGGGAACACTGACAACCACTGAAATAGAAGTAGATGGATTATTTTTGAGGAAATTTTAGGGTTTATTTTTGGGATAAATGTTGGTGTGGTCTGAGTTCAAACTCTGAATTTCTGGTTCGTATTGATTCACCATCTCCATTGTCGTACACCAAAATTTGTCGCAATCCAATAATTCAAGAACTGGACAAACATGTGTCAACTTTTTAAATGGGATAGATTATGGGGGTTAAACAATAGATATAGAAAAATAGTATTTTTCCTACTAAGGGCATGTTCGGGAAAACTTATTAATGGGGTTTATTAAGTTTAATAAGCTAATAAGGTTATAAGTCCCGTTAATAAGCTTTCCCAAACATGTTCTAAATGTTCCTATTAATCTTCTTCCTACTCATTTAGATAAGACGTGTCTACCTTTAAAGTCTCAAAAAGTACATGAATGACATTAAATACGAAACTTTGCCACTTTTGATCACTAATACTAACCAACATTAATATTAATAGTTAAATTAGGAGTAAATTGCAGGAATGGTCCTTCTGGTCTGACCAAATTGCACTTTGGTCATCATGGTTCACTAAGTTTATTTTACAATTGATTATAGCTAAGTTTATTTTACAATTGATGCCAAATGATTATGGGATTTTTCTAATATGTGTTCTAGGAGCACATCATAGTTTGTTAAATGTCTTTTATGTTATTTTATTTAATTCATTAAAAACTTTTATTATCAATTATGGTAAGGGTAATATTAGCATAACACAAATATTAATGACTCATAAATATCATTTTTATTATATTTAAGGAAATTTTAGTTTATTTAAATATCATAGGGCACGCATTAACAACACCCAATAATTAAATAAACGTTTAATCAATAGTTTTTTTTCAAAAGAAAATACATGCTTTTATAAAAGGGTTTGGCTAACTAATGTCATAAGGACACGAGATAAGAGACATTTAATAAGCTTGAATATTCTTAAAAATGTATAAATAATCATTAATGAACTTCATTCTTTACTAATTTATGAGATTCATTAAATACAATTTCAATTGTTTAAGGAAATTCTAGTTCATTAAATGACTTTTATCTCATGTCTTTAGGACATGAGTTAGAAAATCCCTTTATAAAAATGCACTAAGATTGTGGAAAAACATTAATGCAATATTATGGAATCGGCTTCAAACCATTAAGTGACCGGGTCACAATCAATGGCTTTAGGTGGGATTGGAAACAAGGCTTGAATAATCAAAATTTAGTGGATGAATTTGTATCACTTATGCATCTTGTAAGCAACTTTAGGCTTTCAAACACCCCCGATAAATTTTCATGCAAACTCTCATTCGATGGATCTTTTGAAGTTCGTCATGTGCGAAAGTGGTTAGACAAGAATTTAACTACCAACGGGTATATTATATGCCTTGGTTGAACATTGTACCACTTAAAGTAAAATGCTTTGTATAGAGAGTTGGTTTGGGTCGAATTCCGGTGGCTACTTGTCTAGAAACTAGAGGTATCAACATTGATTCGGTCACATTCAAATATGCAATATATCCGACGAAAATACCGAACATATTTTTCTCCGATGCCCAAGGACGGTGGAAGTATTATCATGGATATTTCATTGGTGTGGAATCCCAAGTCGCAGTTTTAATTCGGTGCCAGAACTCATTGAATTCGGTGAAAGATGGGGAATTTGTCCAAAACAAAAAAAGATATTGACTACAATAATTCAAAGTTTGATTTGGTGTCTGTGGAAGGCGAGAAATGAGATGGTGTTTAACAACGTCCTCAAAACATACACAGCCATTGCGGATGAAATCATCTCAACTTCTTTTTTGTGGGTGAAATATAGGAGTAAATTATGTTGTAACCCGATTGATTGGAGAATTTTTCCTTTTTCATGTTGTTTGTAATTCTGTACTCTCCGTCTTAGTCACTGGCTAAGTTCGGTTGTTTTTTCTCTTTTTAATATATTTGTCGTTTCCAAAAAAATTCCATATAAAACCATTAATTCTATATGAAAGCATTGGAAAAACATTAATTCCATATTAAACCATTAATTCAATATTGCATGAATGATATTAACCAAATGTTTTACTATGTGGCATGGGTATGAGTATGGGGTGTGGTGTGTGGTGTGAGTTAATGTAGTAATCCATCATATTGAACACCACTTCCCTCTATGGTGTGGTTGAAAAGTGAAAGGCGTTAAACTAATATTTTTGTCTCACAACTATGTCGTCCATGGCAGACCACATCACACTGACCACATGTGGGGGTGGGGAAGGTGGTGTTCCCTTCTTCACCACATCGTGATAGCTTGCCATATCACCCACCATACCACGGGCATAATACTCATACCTATGAGTCTTATATCATTTTAAATATGATTGTTACTTCACTTGTGTTTTATGTTTTATACGTTTTCTTGCTGTACATGTCATGTATGTATACTTATTGTCTTATTCCACATGCTTTACAAATATCTTATATGTTTTCCATTCCTTACATGTTTTATAGTAATATGTTGGACATGCTCTTTTAACACTGTAACTTTACGTGTTTTATATGTTTTCTATGTCATTCACTTCACCTTAATTAATATATTTAGGGTATATATATTCATGTCACAACACATGTTTTCGTCCACCATACAATTTTGTCGAAGGTTTATTAGAAAACAGTCTCTCTACTCTCGATAGAGGTATGACTGCGTAGTTGCGTATATATTACTTCCCTCTACCCATTGGGTAGCGTTAGTGTTGTTTTTGTTGTTGGTTTCAAATCAATTTTAAGAAATGATAGAGTATGAGATAAACATACCTCAATTTGAAAAATGAAAGCAAGGTGATGCCAATTGAAAAATGAAAGCAAGGTGATGCCATAAAAAAATTATTACGGGTAATAGGCTAAACGAATGACTAGAATTATCTGAAATTGATAATTTGTTGATATCTCATATCTAATCTTTTATTAGGTACTAGTTAACTACAAACTTTCACTAGATACGACGAACTCAACCATCTTATTAAAATAAGTTTATTATACATTTATCTTAATTAAGTGATTTTCATACATATAGTTTTCATGTGTTTCTACAAACATAGTTTTAAGTTATATGTATTCCTACAAACATAATTTTTTAAGTTGTACTCGTGTTAAGACACTCAGTAAACATTTTAAGTTAGTACATGTCACATTCCTTATATGTGAACCCCTTGACTTAATCTTAAAACACATTTTAAGTTATGCAATAGTCACATGTAGATATGTCAACAACAACAAAAAGTTATCATAATTAGTAAAATATGTGATTTATATTTATATACTTATTTTTTGTTCCCTATGCATTAACTGTATTAAGTTTCAAATTGGACCGGTTTAACACTGAATTGGTTTTGGTCAAGCTCGGTCAAAAGACGATCAACAAAATTCTATTCCTCTCTAACGAAGAGTCACATAAAGATTATCAGCGAAATTGTATTGAGTATCAACAGTCAACACCAGCGTCACAATTATTATCATAACCCCTCAGTCCCTCACTCTCCAGCCTTTACCTCTACTTCCGATCAACACCACCACACCGCGGTTGCAACCATCAAACTGCTTGGTTTTGGTCAATTAGGGCTTCAACTTTTGGGGTGTAAGAATTATGATAAAAAAAAATTTGGTCCATTAAGCTTTCATCTAATTTTTTTGAGAAAACAATTTTGCCCTCACTTAAACAACTATCCGTGTAATTTACTTAAATCCAATTAAGGTTTCCTAACACATATTTAAAAGAAAATTAATAATAACAAATCTTAAGTCTGTTGTTAAAATATTAAGAAATTAAGGTATAATAATTTTTTAAAGATTTTCATTAATTTTGGCATTAACAAAACTATATTTAAAATACTCAACAATTGACTGTTTGTATGTTAGTTCACAAATAGCGACACTTTGTCCACTAATGATTCATGAATCCACTCACATTTTTTATTAAGTTTTAAATCGACTCGTTATTTGTGTGACTAGACGAAATGTTACAGTATATAGTTGAGTTGGTTATGATCTTAGTTTAAAACAACAAATTATTTTTCATAGAATTTATAGAACAAATTCAATATATAAGTAACAAAAACTGTTTTCAAGAGTTCAAGGATATGTTCGATTTTGGAACCATATCGAATTGGACGGAACTGAAAACCTCAAAAATGAAACTGAAATAATGGTTATGGTTTCAATTTGATCATATTATTTCAGGTTTAGAACCGCTTATAATCGAAAACTTCATCATCAACATAAATACCATATTGAGTTAGACTCGAAATTGTTAAATTTGAGTTCTATAACCAAAAAACCGGAACCAAAAAACCAGGAACCAAAAATTAAGAGAACCGAGAAGCGGCCCAAAAAACCTATTGTAACCAATTTCGATCGAATTCGGTGTTTCAATTCCATTTGGTATTTCGCTTAAATGCACAACTTTGATCCAAAAGGCCAGATTTATAAAAATATACACATTTAATCAAGGTTTTAAAAATATACACCTTTGATCCAAATATACACGTTTGATCCAAGGCGCGAGGCGCGATGTCTACGTTAAGAAACAGACCATGACGGCTGGGTAAGACGTGACGTGAGATAAGACGTGACAAGGTCCAATAAGGCGCACCTTATTACGAATAAATTTTTAAGGTGTCTGTGAAAATTGTTTTTTTAAAAATAAAATGTTTGATATATATAGTTATAAATTTAGAAATAACACTTTTTATGAACTTTATATATATGAAATGTTATACTTCCTCCGTTTTAAAATAAGTGATACACTTTCTATTTTTGGGTGTTTCAAAATAAGTGATACACTTTGAAAACTTACCATATTTGGTAAAAGGTAGTGAGGACCACACCCACTAACTATCTCCTTTAATAAAGTGAAAAGACACGTGTACCCTTACTTTTACTTTTAAACATTATTAAACTCACTTTAATCAATATATGTGGGAACCATCATCCACTAACTATCAAATTTAATCTAATTAACCTTCATTATCATATTTTGGCTCAAAGATCGTGAACTCTAATTTGTATCACTTATTTTGAAATGGAGGAAGTATAAATCAACAAATCTGTACTATTCTTTTAAATTTGATATACGTATATAATATAAATTAGGGTAAATTACAGTTTTTGTCCCTGACCTATGGCCGATTCGGGGTTTTTGTCCCTAATGTTTTTTCTTCCGTTTTTTTGTCCCTTAAGTTTTTCAAATTCTGGAAATTTGTCCTTCCGTCTATTTTTGGCCGTTAAGTGACGAAAAATGCAAGGCATGTGAGGGCATTTTGGTCCTTTTCACTATTCTTCATCTTCTTCCCCAACACCCACAAACCCTAAACCCCCAACAAACGACTGCTAAAACCTAATGTAGAAGAGAAGAAATCGATGATGGTGAAAACCCCCAAATCGTGTTTCAGATATGAAAGAAGACGTCTTTCTTACCCTAAATCGATTTCGTACACAAGAAAAAGAGGGTCTGCCACATTTTAAACCCTAAATCGTAGTTGCAGGTTCGTAGTTGCAGGTTCATTTATGAGGACAAAGAACATGGTCGCCGGATTCGCGATTTTCCGGTCGCCGCAGAGCTTGAACCGCCGGAACCCTAGATGCAGATTCAATCTTCATAACCCGATCGGAAACTGAAATTGGTTGAGGGGAAATACTCCCCTCACTCCCCTGAACATTTTCCGACCACCCTCGACCCATGCCATGGCCGGAATCGACGACGGCGACGCTGAAGGCGATTTTTCCAGATCCGTACAAATTTCGTAACCCTAAACCGCTTTGATTTCATCGTTTCAGGTTCTTTGATTTCGTAACCCTAAACCGTACAAGAACCTGTGTTGCCGGAGAAATCATTGACGGAGGGAAGCTGAGATCGTAGTGTGAAGAAGATGCATACATAGTGTGAAGAAGATGCATAAATTTGAAGAATCTTCATGTGTTTGAAAGATCTTTGAAGATGAAGAAAGGATGATGGAAGATCTTTGAAGATGAAGAAAGAAAACTGTTAAAATAAAAAGAAAAAAATTAAAATAGGGGTAATTTGGTAAAATGGACAAAAAAACCGTCACTTAACGGTCAAAATTGGACGGAAGGACAAATTTCCAGAATTTGAAAAACTTAAGGGACAAAAAAACCGACAAAAAAAATTAGGGACAAAAACCCCGAATCGACCATAGGTCAGAGACAAAAACTGTAATTTACCCTATAAATTATACTCCCTCCGTCCCACAAAAAAGTTCCCATTTCATCTTGGCACAAGTTTTTAGGTGGTAGTTAGTGGTGGGGTCATTGGTATTAATTTTGATTAAAATATAAGGTTTGATTGGAGAGAGAATGATAGTTAGTGGATATTAGTAATGGGGTCCTTAAGAATAATAATATTTTATTATGTGGAGCCCATCAAATGTGAGAAATGGGAACTTTTTTGTGGGATAAAAGTTTTGTTAGAAATGAGAATTTTTTTGTGGGACGGAGGGAGTACGAAGTATAAAAATTTGCCACCTTTAATTACACAATAATCCACCATTACTCATCATGACTTGATGCTTGATAGGACGATCACGCCATACTTTATAATTTTTAGAATATTGCATTTTATGCATAAAATAATAAAAGTACACAAATGATGGAAGTTCATCTGGAAAAGGAAATCGTTAGTATATCAGGTACATCCATAACGGGGAAATTTGCCGATAAAAAACATCAGAAAACCCGGGAAACCGTCGTATCACCACCGCCAGATGGCAGCCTCTCCGTTGCAATCGCCACCGCCTCCGCCTCCGGCGCTGCCAAATCCAAACAAACTCACAATCAAAACCACAACTACATTATTTCACTCCAATTTTCACCATCAACGATCTCTCAGCCGCAACAGGGCTCACATCCAGTGTCAACACAGTAGCTCCAACACCGGGGCCCACCACCGACAGCAACAACAGCAGCAGTGGACTGTCGATTGTGTCACCGGAAGCGATCCAATTCACATTATTCTTAAGCCTCCGTCGACTGCAACATCTCCGATGCCGATGAATTCCGGATTGAAAACCTCTAAGAAGGTTTGCCTATTTTATGCTGCGGAAATGGAAGCTCTTGCGCAGAGGATTGCTGCTCAATCTGATGCGATTGAGCTTCGTAGTATCAATTGGAGGTATATATTGACTTATGAATTGCAATTGTGGATTTAACACTGTGTAATCTATTTGAACAAAATGCAGTTTCTGGAATTTTGATAATGTTAGGGTTTTTTGTCATTGCGATTTGAAAGTGATTATGTGTTGTGGAATAATCAGAATCGAGTAATCAATTGTAGATAGTGTTTGGATGTGCTAATCAGATAATAAACAATGTGTGTTTGGCCATTAAAGTATATACATGTAAACTGATCCATAAAATAATTAGATAATCAGAATAAGTTTTGTTGCAGTTACTCCTAAACTGATTGTTTAACATCTGAATTAAACTAGTGTAGTTAATTAACCACATTATATGAATTAAACTAAAAAATGAATGGAATTCAGGAAATTTGAGGATGGATTTCCAAACTTATCAATACCAAATGCACATGGAATTCGAGGAGAAAATGTAGCATTTCTTGCATCATTTAGTTCTCCAGGAGTAATATTTGAGCAACTGTCAATTAGTTATGCATTACCAAAATTGTTCATTTCATCATTCACATTAGTTCTTCCTTTTTTCCCAACTGGTACTTCTGAACGTATGGAAGATGAAGGTGATATAGCAACAGCTTTCACACTTGCTAGATTTCTCTCAAATATTCCAATTTCAAGGGGCGGGCCCACCAGTGTTGTGATTTATGATATTCACGCGTTACAGGTTGGTAGGGTTTCATTATTAATATAGATTTTTTTAATCTGATTTAGTGATGTTTTACCTTTTTTTCGTTTATTTACTTCCTTAAGTAGATGTGACTATTTTGCCCCATTTACTTATCAACGGGTCTATATGGGTTAACATTTTGAAAGTCTCCCAAAGCCTATTTCTGATGCATTAAAAGATTCATGTCATTATTCTGATAATATTTTCCTAATCACAATTAACCATTAATATTTTATTAAAAAACAGAAAATGGACAAAAAGTGTTTGCAGGTCAATCCAACCTGAACCAAAAAAGGTTGCATTCCAACCCGACCCGTTCTGACCCGTTAGCCAACCCGCATGACCCGCCCATTTTGTAGTAGTTTAACATTGATGGGGTTTTGCAGGAAAGATTCTACTTTGGTGATAATGTAACACCATGTTTTGAAAGTGGGATTCCTTTGCTTAAACGTAGGCTTCAACAACTCCCTGATTCTGACAATGTAAATATTATATTCTTTTTTATTCTTTTGTATTAAACTTAATGTTACTTGAAAAAACTATACTAAAATACAGTTTTTTTTTTCAACACAAAAGATATCGATTGCTTTTCCAGATGATGGTGCTTGGAAACGGTTCCACAAGCAGCTGCAACACTTCCCAATGGTATTTTATGTTAATAAAGCTTTATTTTTTATTTACAGGTGGAATTTTCAACCCATTTACTTACGAATAGGTCAAACGGGTTATTTTTCATATTTAATAGGTCAAACGGGTTGAAAGTTGTCCAGAGTATTTCCAATGCATAAACCATCGATCATTTAGTTAGAAAAGAGATTATTCTCAAGATAAATTAGTTTCGTAATTGTATTTGACACACTAATTATTATAATTTTTTTGACCCGTTTTGTATTGTTACCCATTTTTGCCATTATTAAGATTTTCTTGACATGTTTTTCCACTAATTAACAGATAATTTGTGCAAAAGTTAGGGAAGGTGACCAACGAATTGTACGGATTAAAGAGGGAGATCCTAAAGGCCGCCATGTTGTCATAGTTGATGATCTTGTTCAGTCAGGTGGAACTCTAATTGAATGCCAGGTCAGCAAAAATATATGAAATCATATTCATAACATAACAGCCTCTAATATTTTTATAAGAATATTTATTATTGTTTTAAAAGATTTTTTATCTTTGACCTTCATTATGGTGTCTTTTTTTGTAGAAAATGTTGGCAAAACATGGAGCCAAAAAAGTGAGTGCATATGTGACCCATGGAGTTTTTCCTAAGAGATCTTGGGAGCGATTTGCACACGATACTGGAGGTACAAATTCATTAATTTAACTAAAAAGGAGACTGGCCAAATGGGTTGAGCGTGGTATAAAAATATATAAAAACCTTCTAAAATATTTAAAATATTAGTCCTAACTGTAAAGGAAACATCCCAAATGTAGTTATGCAATCAGATTTAACACATTAATTATTTATAAAAGTAAGTACAAAAATAATAAAACAATTTAACCGAACCCGCCCATTATCAACCCATGTGTCACTAGCTGCTCGTTATTTTCTTATAATAAATATTGATATCATTATAATCAACCTTTTTATTTTTCAGGAAGTGCGGAAAACGGGCTGGCATACTTTTGGATAACAGACTCATGTCCACTAACTGTGAAAGAAGTGAAGAATAAAGCTCCATTTGAAGTCCTCAGTCTGGCTAGTTCAATAGCAGCCACCCTGCAAATATAAAAAATAGAAACTTTTTTTTTTTTTCCAGTTAATTGTTCTTCTCTATTTGCGTTTATAGAGAGATTAACGGCCCCAAATTTACATCATTTATTGTTACTTGAGTCAATAAAGCCAGATTTTATGAATTCAATATATGCAAATGTTTTTTTATTGATGATAGTAAGGCACGTGCTAATGGTTGTCGTTGGTCTCGTCTCCAAACTGACATTGTTAGCATAGTTTCTTCACTTCCTTTGTCGGTTTGTCAATTCCGGTGATCGACGAGTTCTTTAATTCCATCGCCGTTTTGTGTGCGTGTGTGTATACATGTATGTATAAAATAAGTGATGAAGGAAGTGAAGAAGTGTTGTTGACACTCTAAGGATATTCAATAACATATAAAAATCGGATGTCCGAAAAAAAAATCCTGTAATTGAAATTCGGATATCCTGATTTCAGATATCCGAATTTTGGATACGGGATTCGGATTGTGTTTCCAAAATTTTCGGATATCCGATATATAAAAAATTTCTGAAATTTTCGAAAAATATCTGGAAAATTCCAGAAAACACGAAATATTCGGAAAAATATATATGAATAATTTGTTTTTTCTCGGATACCGTATATCCGGATTTTGGATTCGGATAGTAAAAATCACTATCCAAAAATCCAGATATTCAGTTTTGAATACCCCTAATTGGCAAGGTTGTGCTGGTTTAGATGCTTATGTACTGTGTAACTAATGAAGGAAGTAAAGAGGATATTCTGAAAAGCCAATCTTTTGCATTTCTCAGTATCTCAAGTATAACATTCTATCTATAATACATTAAGCATACCACTAGGCACTGTTCATTAGAAGTAACAGAACAGAGGTAATAAAAACTGAACGGAAGGAATGAAAGAAACGGATGAAAAGCAAATGAGATTTACCAATTTACATAAAATACCCTTAAAATATGGCTGTTTTTGTAAATAGTTATAAAATGTTACTTTTCCACCCTTTAATTATTAACTAATGACTAAAATATTATATCTATTATCTTAATTTAACATATATTTAAATAAAATGAAATATTTATTTTTTAAAAAGTTTACCATTAAAAAGTTTACTGAAATATGGTCAGAATATGCCTAATTTTACGATATTTCTTACATACAGATTTTCTTTTAACCTAACTTATAAAATGAAATGATATATATTATAAAACATTTGTTTTGAATATAATGTAACTTTTTTTTTGCTATGTGTGTGTTTTACAGCCTAATTGAGTTTTTTTAAAAGTAAATAAATTATTTTTATGTCCAACTCAATTTAAATAAATTAAATCGGTACATAATATAGTCACTTATTTTGAATTTGAGGAAGTCATAAATTTCTACAACAAATAAACGATTCATAGAATCCGCACCGGAGCGCGGACATCTATTATGCTTGTTTAAGTACAATAAGAAACAAACTAAATTCTTTTAAGAACTCGAATGTATGTTGTGTGTTTAATAAAAAAGAAAAGTATTACACAAGCAGATTACATGTTTCATTTGACTTTAAGATATGTTTTTATGTAATTTATGAGTCGATGTTAACTTTTTCATTCGATGTAGAAAATTAATTGTGGTGTGTTAATTAGTGGTTATGTGCACATAGTGTGGTTAGAGGTCAGCCTCTGTGGTTATTGGTTGAGCAACGTTTATTATTAGTGTAACAATACTCATGCTTCTTATGCATTCGTTACATAAGAAGGGGTTGCTATTACATAAGAAGGGGTTGCTATTGGTAGAGACCTTGTTGGGCCAACACTAGTTTTAGGTTCAGTGTTAAAACGCCGGTCTTCTCGAACGGTTCATTACTTGTGGTATTTGGACATCTTCATTATTTGCGGTAGTTGTGATTCTTAGTTGTCGTGACTATGCAATTTGTTTGTTATTTTCATTTGCTTAGCTTTGTGTTAATCTCTCATGTTGGATTTCTTTTGCGGGTCCTGTTTTGTTAATTGGTTGCTTAGTGTCGGGCTTGTTCGGGAATAGTTGACTATAACTCTAATTTTGTATTCTAATAGGAACGAGCCGTTAAATTTGAATTTTAAGTAACACTGGCTTTGAACTAATATAATTTATTTATATTTTATTATATGAATTACATTGTTTTTGTGAATGACCTGCACACGCCTCTCGTATTAAAAAAAACGAGCTCAAAATTGTGGCGTTACACGTCTGGAATCGAACCAAGGTACCAAATTATTTTTAGGACCAAAATTAGTACCAAGTCTCTCGTTCGATACAGTAGGGTTCAAAATCGATTTAGTCCCACTTACTCATTCCTATTTAAAATGTTGATTTATAGGCAACTCTAACCAGTCCACAAACTACTCTAATCCATTACATGATAAGTAAATCAAGCTTTGTTAGAAGCCTGCTTAGACTACCCCATCGGTTGGATGGGGGCGGGTCTCTTTATTATTTTATTGAAAAGTAAGGATGAGGGCCACCAAATGAAGTAAACTTGGGCCGCTCAAGAGAACTAGGTATAAATAATATCTAAACTAATTTTTTTTAAATACTAATATTCATAAAAAAAAATTGTTTATTTATAGAGTATAAACTTGACATATTTTGTATACAATTTCAACTCATCATTTCCAAACCCTTTTGATTTCTTTGCTATCATGGATCCTTCATTTCCAAAATTCGTTTCTAACCTTAATGATTCTCAAGATTACCAAAGCTTTCCCTATCAAAACTCTCAGTTTTTCTCAAATCATGATCAACTTCCTGTCACCGAATATATTCAAACCTCACCAAACACGGGAAAGAACTCAACAGAAGGATGCGATAAATGGGATGTCGTTGAAGACATCGCTTTAATGTTGCCATATTGTATCGCTAGTGGAAATTGGATTATTGTATGCCACAACTCAGGCGGAAAACCCATAAAAGCCCGGTGACAGACGATGTAACATCCTAAAAATCAGGGGAAATTTAAAAAGATTTAAACAATAAAATAAGTTAATTTCCCCAAATACAAGTAAACAAAACGGTCCCAACTTATTAAATAAAATAAAACCGACTCATGGTCTTTTTAATGCGGAATAATAAATGTGTTCAAAATATGTTTGACTCAAAACATAATTAAATCCAAATCCAAAACATTAAATCAAAATGCAGCTCATAAACCGTTGACCTTCTCTTTACCTTTGCTAGTAGCTGCAAAATGGGGGGGAGTGTTTGGGGTCAGCCACACGCTGAGTGGATAAAATCAAAATAAACATACACATACAAACAATCCATGCCACGTACATGTTCCTTAAAGACTCTACTCAATTCTCGTTTATTATGCCTTTATTAAATCTCATTAGGTTCGCCACGAGTTGTGACGATACTCAACGCACGCCCACCGCCCATGCGCTCGTCACAACACCCTCTTCCAACACCCGTCCTCTAGGTGTCCCGCAATACCATGCTGACAGTCGTGTAGTGTACTTGGCTACTCAGGGAAGAGTTGGCTCTCGCCGTTGCCTCTTGCGATCGGTAATTAAATCTCATAATTATTAAGTTAGTTTTATAAACGTGTTGACTCATACAACATGTTCTCATATAAAACAAACCATCTCATACTCAACACATATCATCTCAACAAATATGTAACAAAATCGGCACATCTCAAATGCATATTAACTCATAAACAAAACTCATGTACACAGATCATCACATAATGATATGGTACTCAGCTCGGTTACCCAGCATCCATATCTCAGTTTAGGATTAATTAAAATAAACAACACATAGCACATCATCAAATAAACAAACTCATCTCAAAGCAATATCAATTAATGACATATAGCACATAATCATGAAGAAAATATAAATGCAAGTTTGTAGTGAAATCACCCACCTCAATCAACGTAAGCTCCTAAGTATCCTCGGCACGTACAATGTCGCAAATAAGTTCCTACGTCAGATAATAAGACTAGGATCAAAACTCGGCTCAAGACTCAACTCATAGCAATCTGCCAGAACCCGACACCCCCACGGGAACTGTTATAACTCCCAACACGTGTGTTAGATTATTCCCAAATTTTAATCACAGCTAGAAAACTCAGATGACTACAATTTACTGTCTCACGACCCATGTCCAAAACAGACCCTAAGTATCTCAAAAACTAGTTACAAGACAGAATAGTTGAACCGAAAAAGCTTTTGCGACCCTTTACTAAAACAGTGATATCTTTTAAACCGTAAATCAGATTAACGACCCGTCAGCGGCATTGTAAAGAGGACTCAGAAAACTAGAGACCATTTTGTGCCAAAAAATCCAGAAACGTATTTTAAGTGTGATAAAAATGGACTCGAACTCAGACAACTGAATCTGTCAAAATTTCAGCATGACATTTAAAACCCGTTTTGAAACCCGACATCAGCCCGTCTATTCCCGGGACACCCGATAGCCCCGAAAATCATTTTTAACTCAGAACAGTTTTACTAAAAAAAGAAAATCTAGTCCTTTTAAAAAAAATCTTTCTCGGTTTAGGAAACCAAGAACCTAAAGCTTCGGTTTCCGGTTTTTTTTTCTCGATTAATAAAACAACTAGATAATTAACAATAGATTTTTCCCCAACCCGAAACTCACAAACCACAGCCCTTAAACAGAATTCATCAGTACTCAAATCGATTGGTAAAAAGAAGAATGAAAAGATGACTAGAATACTTAATTACAAGAAAAGAAAAGAGGTACAAGATTATACTCTACGAATCAAAACGTGACAAAAGACGAACACCCAAATCACCAAAAGTTATGATCTCTGATTGCTACTACTCGATCATCATATCAAACAAGCAATCACCTCCTCTTCTTGAAACTGTCGCCAACCATAACCCATTGACACCAAATGCAATTCACTGCCTCTTAAATTATAAGAAAGAACCATATGATTCCTTACAATTACATAATAACACCACTCTTTTTAATAAAATTAACCTTCATTTCAACAATAACATATGTCTCCCACGTACGGAAATGGAGCCACCGCTTAAAGCCTCAATGTGGCACTCCCCCTAGCTATCAACCTACGTGTATCTTCATTTGCCTCTCAAATCGTTCGAACTCTTTCAAGCAAAACAATTGTACGCTGCCTTTATTTCTTAAGCGTCTGCCGAGACTCCCAACATAAGAGGCCAGGGGTTTTTGGTGTTTAAGGGTTTAATTAGGTTTAGGATATAATGATATTTATTTGGTTAAGCCCATCACTCGAAAGCCCTTGGCCTATGGCCGGCCCGACTCAAAAGAGTACCACACAACTTATACGATTAACTAACCGGTCCAAGACTAAGACGAACTAAATATTTATCTTTATTAATATACAAATGTCTATAAAAATTTAAAGGTCCAAATAAATAAAACGTCTAAATAATATGAACCGTCTAACTATAGATCGTCTAAATAATTAACGTGTCTACGTATTTAAAGCATTATTAACTCTATAACGCCTGATAAAAATGAATCGTCTACTTCATTATAATTAATTTACCAATTATTCATTTTAAATTTAAATAAGACGATCAAATTAATATTATTTAATTATTAAATATTCATGACGTTACAGACAAATTGGTCAAATGAAAGGTCAGTGGAAACGACTTAATGAAAATGCCGGAAAATGGGTTAGTGCTTACCGAGAAGCATATCGACTAAAAAGAAGTGGATGAGCATGAAAGATGTTGAAAGCGAAGCTCATAAAATTTATGAGGCAGGTGGGAGCAAGTTCATTGACAGTGTAGTTTTCAATGAAGTTAACCTATGATATCACGTCCAGACCTGTAAGACACTCAATGGTCACACTGGAAAGTGCATGTAACAATCGAGTAGTTATGCAATGATAATTAGAGAGGAATGATTTATAATAGTTATTATAAATCAAGAAGTATTAAGTTAAGATTAACTTATTACTAGATTACTTAAACTAACTGATTGATACAAGTATCTGTGTATTTACTAGTTGTGTAAATATATAATGTGTTAATTATAGATTATCCATAATATGATTTATAATAATTAAATCATATAGTATTTGGAGAATATTGTTGTCTAAATTATATAAAGTTAATTATATAATAATTATTAAAAGTATTATAAATATATTTCGGTATGTATAATACCGAATTATATAAGTGTAGAATACTAGATATTTAATAGTTAAGAGACAATAATAAAACTAGTTAAACTATAAGTGTTAGAAACGAAAAAGAGACAGTTTAATTAAGAAATGAATCTTAATTAAACTAGGACCTAAGAACTTCTTCTATTATTAATAAAAGGCTTAGGTTTCATTTATTAACTAATCACCAACTCAAAACCCTAATCCTCCCTCCCAATTTCGGCCATCGACCACCACCACCAAGAGCACGAGTCTTGTGTTCTTCGTGTTCATCGTGTTCTTCGAGTTTGTCGAATAAGAATCTTGCAAGTGTCGGCTAGAAGGCTTCTCGTCTTGCATTATCATCGATGGATCAAGCTTGAACTTCAAAGGTATCAAAGTTCTTCGTTCAAGTTGTTTATTGTTTAATCTTGTTTAGATTTTCAAGATCCTAATCCTTTAGGGTTTAAGTATTAAGTTTGATCTCAGTTCCTCTTTTAGGGATCAAACTAGTTTGTTGGTTCGAACCGTTATGAACAAGTTCATGCTTATATCAGTATGGTTAGAATCAGTAGAGCAAAGTGAAACCCTTCAAGAGCTATAACCTAACACAACATGTTCTCGTCCTGAAGATTGGAGAAAGTGGTGGTAGCACGAAAAGATCAAGGACTACTAAGAAGGAGAATAATTTGTCCTTTCTAATCCAGAAACACCAAGTAGTGGTGGTTCAGTAACTAACCGTGCAATAGGTAGATATGCAGCTAAAAACAAAGGAAAAGGTAAGACGTCTAACGAAGTTGTTGAAGAACTTCGTGCATTGAGGCTTACTAGAGACAAGGAAGTTGAAGTCATGAAAAAAAGACTCGAGTTGGATCAACAAAGAGAGCAAAAATTGGAAGAACGGGAACTAATGGAGATGCAACTTGTGCATTTGAACACACTGCTAGAAAAGGAGTCCTTGTCGCCTGATGAAGAAAACATGACATGCTTTCTAATGTCAAAGTTTTATAGAAACTAATTACAACTTATTGTATGTTTTGTTTCTAGTATGTGTAAGATATTGCATTATGGATGTGTTAGTATTTGTAAGATATTGAATTATAGAGGTGTTATGTATGTGTAAGATATTGCACATGGAGCTGTCATTATGTGTAAGATATTGTATTTCATGTATGTGTAAGAATTTATCTTCATTTCCATGTGTCAGTTTTTTTATTGGATGTCTATATTTGATCTAGATAAGGTAGTTTAACATTATTATATTTTTGTGTGTATAAGTAAAGTACACCGATCACGTACTTCCATATCCAATCATAACTCTTCATTTTAATCTCTTCAAAAGTTTCTCACAATGAAAACTCAGAAGGAGGTTCCGATTCATCAAATCCAAATATATATGATGAATGGGAAGCACGAGTTATTCAACAAAATCGAGAAGTTGATAACATTATCATTGAATTACTCACAAGCATCAAATATGGTCATATGAGATAATCCTAGGGCAAGAAGGAGGTATTGTGAACGTTTGATGGAAGACTACTTTGTTGACAATCCAACGTATGATCAAGCAACCTTCCGGCGTAGATTTCGAATGCAAAAATCAGTATTCCTACATATAGTAGAAGCTGTTACAACGAATGACAGATATTTTCAACAAAGATGTGATGCCACATGGAGAAAAGGTCTTTCACCATTGCAAAAATGTACATGAGCTATACACGTGTTGGCTTATGGGACATCATCAGATGCACAAGATGAATATATTTAAGAATGAGTGAAACTGTTACAAGGGACGCTCTTATAAATTTCATAGGTGTCATTTCATGCTTTAGCAAAGAGTACCTCAGAAAGCCCAATGAGGTTGATTTGGCAAGATAACTCCATGTTAGGGAAGAACGTGGATTTCCAGGTATGATAGGCAACATTGACTGCATGCATTGGGAATGGAAAAACTATCCCGCCGGCTGGGATGGGCAAAATGCAGGTAGAAGTTGTAAATCCACTATCATTTTGGAAGATGTTGCGTCTTACGACCAAGGTTTTAAAATTTTCGTCCGAGGCGGCAGAAATCCGAATACTAGGCAGCGCCTAAGGGGGGTTTTCTGAAATGTGCGCCTCAATGGTCCAAGGCGGTGAGAGGCGGTCCGAGGCGGCCAAGGCGCTAAGAAAGGGTTCCGAGGTGGGAAAACATATTCAACTCCTTTTTTTTTTTTTTTTTTACTTTTTGTTGAGTTTTTTTGTCTTTTTTTCTCCTAATTTTTTGATTCCCCAGCAACTTCTCTCTAACTCTCTCTCTTCTTTAAACCCTTTTTTATGTATAAAAGACAAAGTGAGTTTTTATTTAACCTAATTTTCTCCACCACCACTCCATCAAGCCGACATCTGAAATTCCATCTTCTTCCCAAACATTTTTTGTTCTTTTGCTAAGGGTACAAGATTCATTTTAATTATTTTATGCATTATATACATTATTTAATACTTTTAATTGTGTATGATTGCATATTGACTTCATATTTGTCATTTACTACTTCCTCCGATTCAAAATAAGTGCTACACTTTTACTTTCATGCTTTTTGATGCAAAACATTGTAATAGAGATTATGATAGATTAAAGGGGATAATTAGTGAAGAAGGGTCCCACAATATAATCTTTGGCTTTGTTGAGGAAAGAGAATGTAAATTAGGTAATCTTAATGATGTTTAATAAAGTTAAGTAAGGATAAAATGCTAATTTTATATACAAAAATTTAGCAAATAAGAAAAGTGTAGCACTTGTTTTGAATCACTCATATAAGGAAAGTGTAGCGCTTATATTGAATCGGAGGGAGTATTACTTTTGTTCGTTCTTTTTTACTGCTTATTATTTAAGTGTTGCTTTAGTGCATATTACCTATAGTTTTGTTCTTTTTCACGGAAGATTTCATTGCGTATATATTACTTTTAAGTGTTGAAACTGCAAATTTTTTCTATAAGGTGTCGTTTTAATGTATTTTATAAAGGGTTGTTTTTCGCTGCAGTTTATTTTACATATAACCTATAGTTTTTGTTTTTTTTAAACTGCCAGATTTTCTGTTTTTAAAGGGCTGTTTTTCTGCTTTTTCTTTAAAAAAAACTGTGCACATTTTCCGTTTTGTTTTTCTATGATTTTTGTGATACTATTTTTTTTTGTACTTTTGGTTGATTGAATTTTTTATTTTTTTTTGTATTTAGTTTAGATGGCCAGCAAAGGAACATGAAAAGATTCCACTTGGAAGTATGGTGAAGAAATTGAATTAACGGGTGATGCAGTAAAAAGGGCTACAAATACATAAAGTGCAACTTTTGTAGTAAAACTATAAAATGGGGAGTTAGTAAAATGAAGGCTCATCTTGCTTGTACAAAAAAAGATGTTGCACCATGCACTAAAGTTCCCAGTGAAGTCAAAGATGAAATGCTACAATTTTTGAAAAATTTTAAAAGAAAAAAACATGTTGCACAAAAGGAATTTCAGGAGAGTGTTGATTGTGGAGCATACTATGGTGCGGGTTGGATTCCAAGTGAGGTAACTAACACATGTCCTAGTGGTAGCTCTCGAGGTGTGAGAGGACCGATGGATCGATTTGTGTCAAACACTGAAGACAATGAAGGAATGACACCGACAAATGCTAAGGAGCACCAGAACAAAGTTTGTTTGGACATCGGGAGATTCTTCTATGAGAATGGAATCCCATTTAACGTTGCAACGAGTCCTTCATATTCTAATAATCTAATATGTTGCTTTTGGTTGGACTCTATGATCGAGGACTCAAACCTTCAACAATGCATGAGTTGAGGATGTGGATCCTTAAAGAAGAAGTGAAGACGACAACCACACTTGTTGAAGATATAAAAGCAACATGGAAATCTATATGTGTTTCATTGTTATCAGATGGTTGGTTTGGCGTGACATGAGAAATAGAAGTCTAATTAACTTTCTGGTTAACAACCAATATGAGACCATTTTTTTAAGACCATTGATGCCTCAGATTGCATAAAAATTCTCAAAACTTGTTCAAGCTACTTGATGGTATAATTGAGGAGATAGGGGAAGATATTGTGGTTCAAGTGATCACTGATAATGCAAGTGCATACAATGCAGACGAGACTTTGTTAATGGAGAAGAGGAAAACCTTGTATTGGACCCCATGTGCCGCTCATTGCATCGACTTGATGCTTAAGAAAATTGAAGAATTGCCCCAACACAAAAATGCTTTGCTTAAAGCATAAAGGGTGTCCAATTTTATCCACAACCATCAATAGGTCTTGAGTTTAACAAGAAAATTTGCAATAAAAGATCTCCTTCGACCGACAGCCACACGATTTGCCACCGCTTATTTAACTTTGGAAAGTATGGTAGAATTAAAACAAGCATTGCAAATGATGTTTGTTTCGTGCGAGTGATCGAGTTGTGCTTGGGCAAAAAAACCGGAGGGGAAAGCCGCCAAAAATATTATCATGGACGAGACTATTTTTTGGCCTAGTGTGATTTATTCTCTTAAAGCGACAAAACCACTTGTTCATGTTTTGAGGGTCGTTGATGGTGAGAGGACACCGACAATGCCTGTTATATACGTTGCAATGGATGAATGTGTTGGAATTATGTGCACTGTTAGTCAACCTATGATGATACATCCAAACCTACGAACCACTTAAGGGTCACACCGGTGAGTGCATGTAATACGAGCAAGATACGTAATGATGCTACGAAGAGGAATGATTCATAATAGTCAATATGAATCAGTTAAGTATTAAGTTAAGTTTAACTTATTACTGGATTAGTTTAACTAACTAATTAATACAAGTATTTGTATATTTATTAGTTGAGTAAATATACAATGTGTTAATTATAGATTGTCCATGATATCATGTAAAGCTATTAAATCATATAGTGATTGGATAATATCATTGTCTAACTAATTATTAAAGGTATAAAACACAAGTATATATATTTCGTGTATATCTATACCGAAATATATAAGTGTATAATACTAAGGCATTTGATAATTAAGTGTGACAATAATAACTAGTAAAACTATGAGTACTGGATGTGTAAAAAGGAAGTTTAATTAAGAAGTTAATCTTAATTAAACTAGAAGGGTTTTAAGTGTATGATCTTCTATTATATATAGAAGGCTTAAGGCTTAAACCTAATGCTTGATCCCTTACACCATCACACGAAAACCCTTTCCCCTCCCTCCCCTTCGATCAGCCGAACCCCAAACACAAGAACACAAGTTTGTGTTCTTCGTGTTCTTCATTCGTTCTTCCTGTTCTTCGAGTTTCGGAGAACAAGTTCATTGCAAGGATCAACTAGAAGGGCGCTCGTCGTGTTCATCATCAGTGGACTTTCTTAATCATTAACTAAGGTAGGATTCATGGAACACTCTTTCCTATTCTCCCTCTTGGACGAAATCGAACCAAGAACCCTAGGGTTCTTGGTTAGTTCGTCGAACACCACAAGCATGTGTGTGTGTGTTCAATTTTTTCGTACAAGGTTTCTTTCAGTGGCGGTGGGAAGAAGAGAAAAGGGCATGGTGGTAAAGGAAAGGGTAAAACCTATCCTAGCCAAGGAGTGCCAAATGGTAAAAGTGTCAAACAAAAGGTCAAGAAGGTAAAGCCTAACACAACGAGGACCGAGAATCGGTGCTTCAAGTGTGGCGAGGCTGGGCATTGGAAAAGAAATTGTTCAAAGGGTGCAAGTGGTGGTGGAGGAAAGGCAAGTTCCTAAGGTAACACAACCACACTTCTTAATCACTTTAAGATACTTGTAAAGTACATTACGAGTAATCTAACTTTTGCAATCGTTTATTGCAGGAGGAGATGGAAAGTGATGATGACCGGCATGAGATGGTGATAATCCCACGAGCACCAAGTTTTTTATAATTCAGTATTTTGTGGATTCAGTAAAAACAATTTTATTTTATTGTTTGGATAATTTTTTATTTCATGTTAAAACAAAGTTTTTGGTTTTAATAAATTCGAAATTATATTGTTTGCATGTGTGATAATTACACTAGTCAAGGTTTATGACTAGATTGTAAGTCAAGTTTTTGATTTACTTTATATTTCATGTTTTATACTTGTTTGAATGTTGTATGAATGAATAATGTCTTGATAGCTCAAGGTACTTAGATACTAGAAATTAGAAGTTCTTCTAATACAAGTATTTAAGAGTTTTATGGAAGCATAAGGTTCAAAAGTTATTGAACTTAGTTAAAACATCTTAAGTAATAGTCATTACTTATGATAGTACGTTTTAAAGTATTAGTATTAATATAATATGATTATATTGGATATAATCAAGATAGACTTTAAGAGCATTGTTACAAGTCTTTCATACTTCTGATAAAGGGTTTGATGAAGTCATAATTCCCTAATAGGAATAATTGGATATTTGTAAAATCCAAGTAAAATGACTTAGACATTAAATGAACTCTTAAAAGGGACAAACTATATTAAAGTATTTTAGAATTAAAAGGTATTATTGCAAGTCTTTTATAATTGTAATAAATACAATGTTTAATCAAGTCATAATTCCCTAATAGGAATGATGGATATTTTGAAGGAATTATGTGCACAGTTGGTCAACCTATGATGATACACCCATGCCTACGAAATACTTAAGGGTCACACAGGTGAGTGCATGTAATACGAACAAGTTATGCAACGATACTACGAAGAGGAATGATTCATAATAGTCATTATGAATCAGTTAAGTATTAAGTTAAGTTTAACTAATTACTAGATTAGTTTGACTAACTAATTAATACAAGTAGTTGTACATTTACTAGTTAAGTAAATATACAATGTGTTAGTTATAGATTATCCATGATATGATTTAAAGCTATTAAATCATATAGTAATTGGATAATATTATTGTATAAATTATATAAAGGTTATTATATAATTAACTATTAAAAGTGTAAATACAAGTGTATAATTTCGCGTATATGGGTACCGAAATTATAGTGTGTTAATACTAGACATTTGATAGTTAAGTGCAATGATAATAAACTAGTTAAAACTATAAGGGATGGAAGTGTAAAAAGGAAGTTTAATTAAGAAGTTAATCTTAATTAAACTAGAAGGGTTTTAAGTGTAACATCTTCTATTATAAATAGAAGGCTTATGCTAAACCCTAGATGTTGCTTCATTACACCTTAATCACGAAATCTCTCCCTCTCCTCTCCCTATTTCGGCCGAAGCCACAAACACAAGAACACAAGCTTTTGTTCTTCGTGTTCTTCGTTCGTTCTTCGTGTTCTTCGAGTTTCGAAGATAAAGGATCATTGCAAGTGATCAACTAGAAGATCGTTCGTCGTGTTCATCATCAGTGGACTTATCTTAAGCATTAACCTAAGGTATGTTTCATGGAACACATCTTCTTCTTCTCCTCTTGTTCGAAGTCGAACCAAGAACCCTAGGGTTCTTGGTAGTAGTCGACGAACACACACAAGTACGTGTGTGTGTTCGAATTCTTCATACAAGGTTTCTTTCTTGTTAACCTAATCTAGTTTTCCAACATCCCAATCCTTTAGGATTTAAGGATTAGGTTTAATCCCAGTTCCGCATTTAGGGATTAGATCAGCTAGTTAGTTTAAACCGGTCAAGAACAAGTTCATGTTCTTGGTCAGCAAGGTTCGAACTCGTGTACTAGGTGGTCGACCCAAGTGGTTGATCAGTCGCATGGTGCGTAGTAAATCCCTACAGTGGTATCAGAGCGTTGTTTTAGAGATCTAGACTAGATTAACAAAGGTTGTTTGTTTACTTTAATTTACAGGTTTTTTTTTGTTTCAAGTTTTTCTTCTTTCTTCTTCATAATTTTCGAAAAAAAGAGGGAAGAAACCCTAGGACCAAGAAGATTAAACTAGTCTAAGTTTAATTGGTCAAAAAGGTTTCTAGAAAACCCTAGTAATTTTCGAAAAATCCTAGAAAGAACCCTAGGATCAAGTATATTAAACAAGATATGTTTAATTGATCAAAATGATTCTTTCCATAATCCCTTGAATTTTCGTGACTTAGGAAAACCCTAGGATCAAGTATGTTAAACAAGTTTTGTTTAATTGATCAAAATGATTCTTTCCTAATCCCTTAGAGATTCCGAAATCTAGGAGGAAACTTGGACACCAAGTATGTTAAACTAGCCTAGTTTAATTGGTGGAAAGTTTCTTAGTGTTAAGATTTTCGGAAACCCTAAAGAACCCTAGAACATTAAACTAGTTTAAGTTTAATAGTTTAAAAGTATTAATTAGGATAATAATCTAAAACCTAGTTAATTAGACAAGTTTATGTTTAAAAGGTTTAAATTATTATTTTGATAGATTTATTAAAGCTAGTTCTTTAAACCTAGTAATTTAGACAAAGTTTATTGTCTATAAGGTTTAAATTAAAGAGTTTAAATAAATTTATTAAAAGTTATAATCTATCTTAGAATTTAAACAAAGTTTATTGTTTAAAAGGATTGATTAAAATTAGTCTTTTAATTAAAATAATGTCTTTGATCAAGAAATTCAAAACCCTAGTTTTGATTGATCAAAAGCAAGATTAGGGTTCATCTAATTAATTTTGGGAATTGATAAAGAAGATGTTAATTTTTAAGTTCTAAAATTAACAAGATGTATTTAATTGTTTATGTATATGTATTTAAAATTTTCGGAAATTTTTTAAATAATTAAATAAGATTGAATTTTAAAAGAAGTAATAAGTTTATACACATTTTAATTAGTTCAAGTTAAAATGTACATGTATAAGCTAGATGTAATGATCATATTAGAATGTTACAAGTTTGCTATTATAAATATACATATATACACGAACATATACATTAAATACAAGTTAAATGGAACAATTAAAAAGGGTAATGTTATTTTGATCTTTGAAGATAATATTATAATTAGTTATTGTATAAGTTATAATATAATTAAAACTAGAAAGTACAAAGTTATGATTTCATTATAACTAGAAATAGTACAAATTGAAATTATATGATTAATTAGAAATATACAAAGTTATATATATATATATATATATATATATATATATATATATATATATATATATATATATATATATATATTAAGATGTATAAAAGTTATAAATTACTATAACTGGGTAATTATACAAGTATAACATAAGTATTTTACAAGTTATGTAATATACTAGATTAATGATCAAGTATAAATAACAAGAACCTATATTTAACTAGTTCAAGTTAAATATAAGAAAGGTTTAAACAAACTAAAGAATTATTATATATAGTTTTTATATAATAGGATTATTAGTTTCACCAAGTATAAACCGGTGATTGTTAGCTTAAGTTTCATCATGGTTGTTGAAGCTAGTGGGAGCTACACAAGAAAATCACAAAGTTTATAAGTGTGTCGTTAAGGCATAAGTTATGGTCAAATTTAATAAGTTAGAAATAAATGTTTAATTTCATTATTAGACATATGAAAAACTAGGTGTGTTAAACTAAGTTTATGTTTCAAGTTCATGAATCGTAAAAGTTTTAAAAGTTTAACATAAGTTTTATAAGTTTTTCAAGTAATATAAAAACAAGTAAGTTTTTATTAGAAATAAGGTTTCTCACAAAACCTAGTAAAACATTTTGTACACCTCGTTTTAGGTACACATGTAAAGTCGTGTGAATTCTTGAAACTATAAGTTTTAAAGAATAGTTCTTATGTTTAAAGAAGGTGTCTTGGAGAACCATTCAATTCACAAGTCACACATTTTTAAACAAGGATTAAGATTGGAATAAAAGTTTAAGTTTAGTTTTAAGACTTAAACAAACCCAAGAAAATCTTAGATCGAAGTACTATCCACCTAATGGAACACCTCACTTGTTAAACGATATTCATATTGTAAGGATAAAGAACCTTAGATATGGATTCAAATCATTGCGAGTGTTAGGGTGCGTAAGCATCTGTGATAATCGGGAGTCCCGGCGCAGAGCATCACACTGTCTTAGATGGTCTGATATACTTTGGTGATAATCGGGAGTCTCGGCCCAAAAAGTACTTGAGTAGAATAAACATACTAGACTTTATTACTAACTTAGAAATGTACAATTAGATTGTACAAAGTTGTAATAAGTTATAAGTCTAAAGATTCTACGACCCCTAGGAATCGTGTCAAGTCTTGATACGATCGGTAAGGAAGTTACCTACCAGAAATAGCATGTCTCGTCGGGAAGTGCCCAAACCTTGAGGCGAGAATGTGATATATGGATCCTAGGCCTAAAATATTAATTATGGGTTTATAATATATTTTAGAGAATGTTTATTGATGATTACTAATTAAACTGGGTTTGATTTGTAGATGACAGCAACAAATGTGATTGCGAAAACAAGTACCACCAATCTCTCACTTCGCTCAATCCTCGAAAAGGACAAGTTGACTGGGTCAAACTTTCTCAACTGGGAGCGCAATCTTCGTATTGTGCTCAGGCATGAGAGAAAGTGGTATGTCTTGGAGAGAGCAGTACCGAACACCCCTGCTGTTAATGCTAGAGCTGAAACGAGGCAAGCTTATGATAAGCATGTCAGTGATGCACTTGATGTGAGCTGTTTAATGCTAGCCACCATGAGTCCTGGGTTACAAGCGGGACTTATGGATGTGCCTGCATTTGAGATGATCCAGCAACTTAGGGATTCATTTCAAGAGCAAGCTCGCACCGAGAGGTTTGACATCAATCGAGCCTTCAACTCTTGCAAGATGGTCAAAGGAACGCCGGTGAGTGCCCACATCATGAAAATGAAGGGACACATGGATCGCCTCGCTAGACTTGGTCACCCCATACCGTTGCAAATGGCAACAGATACTATACTCAACTCGTTGTCTGATGACTACAAGTCTTTTGTGGTCAACTACAACATGCATAATATGGAGAAATCCATTGCTGAGCTACATTCCATGCTCAAGACAGCTGAGTTGAGTTTGGGGACCAAATCTAAGGACGTTCTCTTGATTGGTAACGGCGGTGGCGGTGGGAAGAAGAGAAAAGGGCATGGTGGTAAAGGAAAGGGTAAAACCTATCCTAACCAAGGAGTGCCAAATGGTAAAGGTGTCAAACAAAAGGTCAAGAAGGTTAAGCCTAACACTGCGAGGACCGAGAACCGGTGCTTCAAGTGTGGTGAGGCTGGGAATTGGAAAAGAAATTGTCCAAAGGGTGCAAGTGGTAGTGGAGGAAACACAAGTTCCTCAGGAGGAGATGGAAAGTGATAGTGACCGGCATGAGATGGTGATGATCCCACGAGCACCAAGTTTTATAATTCAGTTTTTTGTGGATTCGTTTTTAAACAATTTTAGTTTAATGTTTGGATAATTTTTATTTTTGTTAAAACAAGTTTCATTTTGGTTTTAATTAAATTTCGAATCCATGGTTGAATTATATTGTGTGCATGTGTGATAATTACACTAGTCAAGGTTTATGACTAGATTGTAAGTCAAGTTTTGATTTACTTATATTTCATGTTTTATATATTTGTTTGATTATTGTATAAATAATGTCTTGATAGCTCAAGGTATTTAGATGCTAGTAAGTAGAAAGTTTTTCTAATGAAAGTGTTTAAGAGTTTTATGGAAGCATAAGGTTCAAAGGTTATTGAACTTAGTTAAAACATCTTAAGTAATGGTCATTACTTTTGATAGAAAGTTTTGAAGTGTTAGTATTAATATAGTATGACTATATTGGATATAATCAAAGATAGACTCTAAAGAGTATTATTACAAGTCTTTCATACTTGTAGTAAATGATTTAGGAAGTCATAATTCCCTAATAGGAATATTTGGATATTCGCATAATCCAAGAAAAATGACTTAGACATTAAATGACTCTTAAAAATGAACATAACTATATTAAAGTATTTAAGAATTAAATGGTATTATTCCAAGAAATGACTTTGGCATTAAATAAGATTCTTAAAAGAGTACTAATGTATTTAAGAATTGATAGTATCATCTCAAGTGTTTTATACTTGTTAGATACAGTAATCAGTAAAGATCATAATTCCCTAAACAGGAATGTTGGATATTCGCAAATCCAAAGGATGATCTTAATTATTGATAGAATTCTTAAAAGATTAAACTACAAGTTATTGACTAGGTCAAAGTAGTTTAAGAGATGCTTAAATTCCATAAAAGTAAGTGGGAGCTAAGACTAACGTAATTCATTAAAGATGTTAGTGAATTCAGTAAGTTAGTAAAGACATTAACAACAAGGTTTTACCAAGTCGTTAGCCAAAGAGTTAAGAGAAATAATAAATCATTTAAGTATTGTGATTAATTATTGCATATCTAATAGGTTGTTAACACTTTAGTGGATAACACAATCATTTAAGGAAATTTCTTTAACTAGTAAGAATATCTACAAATCAAGTAACTAAAAGAGGCTTTAGTTGCAAGGATGATTTTATGAATTCAAAAAACTAAGGAGTTAATTTCCAATCCTCCTATGTTTACCGAATTACATAAAAGGCAAGACTAGAATATGTTCTAGATTGTTGCAAGAACATTATCTAGCAAAGACAAAAGTAATAGTATTCCTAAATACTCGTCTTATATCTTTAGTTTAATAGAAATGATTGGTTTAGTGATAAAAGTTACAATTAAGTTTGTAAAAAAATCATTAAGTAATCAACACAAACGAAAGGAATAAGTAATGATCCAGTAATAATTCAGTATCTATGTCCAGTCAGGAATAGTACATGAGTTAGTATCATTCTTATTCAGACTTTGTATGTTTTACAAGATCCATGAATAAAAGTCTATATATTCAAAAGGTATAAATCCGTGACTACTCATCTTGGTGGGAACCTTGATGGGACGATTAACTCATCACGGTATTTGGTGGTAGATTCGAAGTTCTTCGAAGATAGCTACACAAGTTTTGTGTAAACCAAATATCGGTGATATTCTGTTGGAGGCTCAATGAATATTGGATTGACCACCGTGACAATACTTCGTGGTTGAAAAGTTCAAAAGTATTGTTCACTAGGATTGTCCTTAAGCCTGAGGTATTTGGTTTAAGATACAATGACTAATGTGCTTTGGTTCAACTTAGACAATACTGAAATACGTTTGTCATACGAGGCGAAACTGGGCCCAAAGGAAGTTGTATTTTAAATCGAAATATACAAGATGGTAATTGCACCTCCTTTTTAGGAGAGATATTTATAGGTCCTTTAACGTGATGAGATAACTGGAAAGTGCATGGCCAGGCCCAAACGAACTGATTTGTTCTTTGTCGTTTATCACAACAGTTTGAATCAAGAAGTCATGAAATGATTTCGAATACAGGAGTTGATAATTTCTACCATGCTCGTATTCGTTATCACAAATATCGTGCTGCAAGGGATAAGCCTAACAACGTAACCCATGAAGTAAAGACAGAGTGTTCTTTACTAGGAGACGCTATTAAGAGTTTTTCATAAAACTACACCAAGGGTTACATAAGCTATTTTTATGGGGTTGGTTACCTACATGCCCATCTAGAAGGCCACCGTATCTCGTATCATTAAGACAAAGGTTACAAACTTGCACAAGTGGGAGTCTGAAGGAATTATGTGCACAGTTGGTCAACCTATGATGATACATCCATGCCTACGAAACACTTAAGGGTCACACCGGTGAGTGCATGTAATACGAACAAGTTATGAAACGATACTACGAAGAGGAATGATTCATAATAGTCATTATGAATCAGTTAAGTATTAAGTTAAGTTTAACACATTACTAGATTAGTTTGACTAACTAATTAATACAAGTAGTTGTACATTTACTAGTTAAGTAAATATACAATGTGTTAGTTATAGATTATCCATGATATGATTTAAAGCTATTAAATCATATAGTAATTGGATAATATTATTGTATAAATTATATAAAGGTTATTATATAATTAACTATTAAAAGTGTAAATACAAGTGTATAATTTCGCGTATATGGGTACCGAAATTATAGTGTGTTAATACTAGACATTTGATAGTTAAGTGCAATGATAATAAACTAGTTAAAACTATAAGGGATGGAAGTGTAAAAAGGAAGTTTAATTAAGAAGTTAATCTTAATTAAACTAGAAGGGTTTTAAGTGTAACATCTTCTATTATAAATAGAAGGCTTATGCTAAACCCTAGATGTTGCTTCATTACACCTTAATCACGAAATCTCTCCCTCTCCTCTCCCTATTTCGGCCGAAGCCACAAACACAAGAACACAAGCTTGTGTTCTTCGTGTTCTTCGTTCGTTCTTCGTGTTCTTCGAGTTTCGAAGATCAAGGATCATTGCAAGTGATCAACTAGAAGATCGTTCGTCGTGTTCATCATCAGTGGACTTATCTTAAGCATTAACCTAAGGTATGTTTCATGGAACACATCTTCTTCTTCTCCTCTTGTTCGAAGCCGAACCAAGAACCCTAGGGTTCTTGGTAGTAGTCGACGAACACACACAAGTATGTGTGTGTGTTCGAATTCTTCGTACAAGGTTTATTTCTTGTTAACCTAATCTAGTTTTCCAACATCCCAATCCTTTAGGATTTAAGGATTAGGTTTAATCCCAGTTCCGCATTTAGGGATTAAATCAGCTAGTTAGTTTAAACCGGTCAAGAACAAGTTCATGTGCTTGGTCAGCAAGGTTCGAACTCGTGTACTAGGTGGTCGACCCAAGTGGTTGATCAGTCGCATGGTGCGTAGTAAATCCCTACATATTTGAGAAATCCAAGAAATCACTTTGGTATTAAATGAAGTTCTTAAAGAATACTTATACATTTTAAAGAACTGGAAGTATCGTCTCAAGTGTCTTATACTTATTAGATACAGTAATCAATACAGGTCATAATTCCCTAAACAGGAATGTTGGATATTCGTAAATCCAAAGGATGATCTTAATTATTGATAGAATTCTTAAAAGATTAAACTAAAAGTTATTGACTTGGTCAAAGTAGTAGTTTAAAGAGATGCTTAAATTCCATAAAAGATAGTGGGAGCTATGACTAACATAATTCATTAAAGACATTAATGGATTTAGTGAGTTAGTAAGACATTAACAACAAGGAATTACCAATTCGTTAGCCAAAGAGTTAAGAGAAATAAATGATCATTGATTAGATTATTGCAAACCTAATAGCGTGGTCACAAGTCTTGTGATTAATTGCGAATCTAATAGGATGTTCACACTCCAGTGAACAAGTTAATCATTTAAGGGAATTTATTTAACTAGTAAAAGATATCTACAAATCAAGTAGCTAAAAGAGATTTAGTTACAAGGCAAGTTTTATAGATTCAAGAAACTAAAGGAGTAATTTTCCAATCCTCCTAAGTTTACCGAATCATGTAAAAAGGGCAAGACTAGAATATGTTCTAAAGTTGCATGAACAACATCTAGCAAAGACAAAAGTAATAGTATTCTTAAAATACTCGTCTTATGTCTTTAGTTTAATAGAAATGACTAATTGTAATTAGTGATAAAAGTTACAATTAAAGAGTCATTGAGCAATCAACACGAACAAAAGGAATAAGTAATGATCCAGTAATAATTCAGTATCTATGTCCAGTGAGGAATAATACATGAGTTAGCGTCATTGTTATTCAGACTTTGTATGTTTTACAATATCCATGAATAAAAGTCCTTTTATTAAAAAAGATACAAATCCGTGACTACTCGTCTTGGTGGGAACCTTGATGGGACGATAACGTCATCGTGATATTTGGTGGTAGATTCGAAGTTCTTCGAAGATAGCTACACAAGTTTTGTGTAAACCAAATATCGGTAATATTCTTTTGGAGATCGACGAATATTGGATTGACCACCGTGATAATACTTCGTGGTTGAAAAGTTTAAAAGTATTATTCACTAGGATTGTCCTTAAGCCTGAGGTATTTGGTTTGAGATACGATGACTAATGTACTTTGCTTCGTCTTAGACAAGCCTGGAATATGGTTGTCATACGAGGCCTTACTGGGTACAGAGGAAGTTGTATTTTGAATCGAAATATAACAAGATGGTAATTGCACCTCCTCTTCAGGAGAGATATTTATGGGTCCTTTGACATGATGAAAAACTGACAAGTGCACGGTCGTGCCCAAACGAACTGATATATTCTTTGTCGTTTATCACAACAGTTTAAGTCAAGAAGTCAAGAAATGATTTCGAATACAGGAGTTGATAATTTCTACCATGCTCGTATTCGTTGTCACAAATATCGTGCTGCAAGGGATGAGCCTAACATAGTTGCCCAAGAAGTAGAGACATGGTGTTCTTTACTAGGAGACTCTATTAAAGAGTTTTTCAAAAACTATACATGGGTTACATAAGCTGTTTTTATGGGGTTGGTTACCTACATGCCCATCTAGAAAGCCACCGTAGCTCGTATCATTAAGACAAAGGTTACGAACTTGCACAAGTGGGAGTCTGAAGGATTTATGTGCACAGTTAGTCAACCTATGATGATACATCCATGCCTACGAACCACTTAAGGGTCACACCGGCGAGTGCATGTAATACGAGCAAGATATGCAATGATACTACGAAGAGGAATGATTCATAATAGTCATTATGAATCAGTTAAAGTATTAAGTTAAGTTTAACTTAGTACTAGATTAGTTTAACTAACTAATTAATACAAGTACTTGTACATTTACTAGTTGAGTAAATATACAATGTGTTAATTAAAGACTATCCATGATATGATTTAAAGCTATTAAATCATATAGTAGTTGGATAATATTGTTGTATAAATTATATAAAGGTTATTATATAAGTAATTATTAAAAGTATAAATACAAGTATATATTTCGTGCATATGGGTACCGAAATATATTAGTGTATTAATACTAGACATTTAATAGTTAAGTGCAACAATAATAAACTAGTTAAACTATAAGGGATGAAAGTGTTAAAAGGAAAGTTTAATCAAAGATCTAATCTTAATTAAACTTAAGGGTTCTAAGCGTAAATTATTTGTATATAAATAAGAGGCTTAGGGTAACCCTTATTCCCTTGATACACCTTACACGAAATCACCCCTTCCTCCCTCCCCTTCGATCGGCCGAACCCCAAACACAAGAACACAAGCTTGTGTTCTTCGTGTTCTTCTTTCGTTCTTCGTGTTCTTCGAGTTTCGAAGATCAAGGATCGTTGCAAGTGATCATCTAGAGGATCGTTCGTTGTGTTCATCATCAGTGAACTATCTTAAGCATTAACTAAGGTATGATTCATGGAATTCTCTCTCCTCATCTCCCTCTTGGACGAATCCGAACCAAGAACCCTAGGGTTCTTGGTTAGTTCGTCGAACACCACAAGCATGTGTGTGTGTTCTATTTTTTCGTACAAGGTTTCTTTCTTGTTAATCTAATCTAGATTTCCAACATCCCAATCCTTTAGGGTTTAAGGATTAGGTTTAATCCCACTTCCGCTTTTAGGGATTAAATCAGCTAGTTGGTTTTAACCGGTCAAGAAAAAGTTCACGTTCTTGGTCAGTATGGTCGAACCAAGCATACTAGGTGGTTGACCCGAGTGGTCGATCAGTTACAACGAAACCCTTCACTTTTCCAACTTGGTGTTTTACCTAACTTGACCCTTTTCGACTTTAACAAGGGAATACACATATCAAACGTCATTCGATTTACACGAAACCAATTCCCACATATTTTAAATGATTTATCCTTATTTATCATATTTTCATATAATTTATTTGATACAAAAATTTCGGGTCGTTACAACTATCCACCCTTTAAAAGGATTCCGTCCTTGGAATCACTCAAAAATTTCCAATCCACATTCGACCGATCATTCCGTTCCCATTTCTTGTGGTTATTATCATCGAACTTTTCTCATCACCATTAAATAAACAATATACCTTTAAGCATTCACTTAACCCCATTAGGCTCAAACGGGTTAAGAATCGATCTTAAGCCTTTAGTACCCAAACAGGTCAAAATTGCACAATTTTGACCATAACACTTTCAATCCTTCAATCAATCCCGCTATACACATAGAAACGATATGACCCAATCATTACAATCATCTAGTTGATCAACCCGGATGCCAAAGTCTAACTTCGACAAAGTCGATATATCCCAACATTGTCTAATCCTTGACTTAAGCACAAAGTCAACTATACTTTAACAATTTCCCTACTTGCTAAAGGTTCCATTAATCATCCTTTCCTTTACCATCGACTTTAATTCAACTCTAAGCACTTAACGGCCAAAGTTGCACCCTCCGACTATAATTATTTCCATCAATCAATTATCCATTATCATATACATGTAGACGAATCCTTATGTTCTCATCCTCGTCTAATCATTCTAAGCGAAAGTCAAAACCCAATTTCGACCCAAGTCAACAATCCACTGGTTGACCAACCTTGACTTATGAATAAAGTCAAACTTACTTTGCAAAATTCACATACTCTTTACTGGTGAGACATCACTTCTCAAGCTTTTCGTTCCCGATTCCAATATCTACACTTCATTTCTCAATTGTTTCCTACTTTTCCTCGATTTCAATTTCCACAATCGAATAAGAATTTCCATTTAAAGCAATACCAATCTCCATTACACGTCTAAACTTTCATTCAAGTACTTACACCATTTAAAATCTTTTCTAAACGTCCACATACCATACTTGCAATTCTCGATTACCGGCTTTAGAGCCTCTATCACATCCATTTGTGGCCTAACCACTCATCATACAACTTTCACCACTCATCGGCTACTAATAAACTTTGCTTCCTATAAGCACCCATTTTCATAATGTATAAACTTGTAGGCATCTCCTACACATACTTACACTTAAACACAAACCATGTTTTCAACCCAAGCCCTCATTTACCATAAAATCATATCAACAACTAACCATACGGTTCTACGTACGCCAGCTACAAGCATCGTATCCCTGATACAACATATCATACTTTAACTATCTCATCGAGATGGTCGGAAAGCCTCCAATCCACCTCGATTCAAAACTGTCACAATGATCAAAAAGCCTCCAATCCATAGTGACTCATCAAATCTCGTTAATCGAAAAGCCTCCGATCTAACAAGATCCATATAATACTATTATATCTTGCATACAATTCATGTATGCGTCATTCATTTAGCATCAAGCTATCATTTTCTGACATAATTGACCATTCAATTTTTCCAATTTTCACATAATACTATCTTCCTAAAATCATACGCCTCCCATCGGCCATTACTCCCACTTATACACTATACCACATGGTGTACATATAATCATTTCTAGTGCTTTCCACCAATCTACTCATTTATCAATCGTTCTTAGTCGATTCATTTCCTCGTTACTAAAATTTCCAATCTTTCTTTTACCATCGAGGTAACCACTAATACTTTCAATTTTTTTTCATAATCCTACCGAATAATCCGGTCAACTCGAGTCACCCAACTGACTCCTATCCATAACCCATTATAAGCTATCACACTTTTTCTATGTCATTTTTTTCCAATAATTTATTTTTAATCTTGACTCAGCATACCATTTCTATGAAATTTACCACTAATTATCAATTTACCCTTAGTATCGAATCCATCATCCACGATACAAATTTTGACATGACTAATTGTTAACTTTTACTCGACCATTTTCAACTTGTCATTCCCGATCCTTATTCTTTTCTTCATATTTCCTATTTACGAGTTTTAAAACCTCACTATATATTTGATCATTCTTTTCCTTACCATTAACATATGGTAATACCACGTCACTTATCCTTATTCCCGCAAGTGCTAAAAATTTACTTTTGAACTTTTTCCTTCTATGGCTTCCCATCCATATAAACCATTCCCACTAAGTCTAAGTACTTCCGCGTACTACCATCCTTTCATTGAAATCATTTACTATTCCCATGATAATATATCTTTTAATATCCTAATTATCCACGACATACCAATCGCCAACTCACTCAGGCATATCATACCTTTACACATAACGAACCGGGGAAACCGTCCCCGAGCACATTTCCACACCAAACGATTCACCCATACTTATACATGCCATTTCGTCTTAGCACCAAAGCGTGCGACAATTCACCGATAAAACACGAACCTCATACCATGAATTTTATAATTGAGGGAAACTTACCACACTTTTGCAGCTTTCACAACAACATGATTTGACTAATTTTTAACGAGATTTTCTTTCTTTGTTGACTCCAAGCTACCATCGAACTTTCTCCTTTCTCCACTTGATGACGATTCAATGACCCTTCGTTGAACCACCTTCTCCACATCTCTAGCATTAAATTCTCTTAAAACCTTTTTTTCAGTACACTTTCGGGACAAAACTTCCCTAACAATCTACCCACGAACTCCTTCCATGACATCTAGTACCATATCACTTTTCCACAATTTCGCACATCGCTTTCTTCCAAAACGACGTCTCGCCTTCAACAACTGGGATGCAAGAGTCATCATCTCATTCTTCATTCGCTTACTATCTTCAATCACTTGCTCAATTTCGCGAATCCGCCGAATCATGACCTCTGGTTCAGTACTTCCCAAATACACATCCAGCTTACACGCCATAAATGTCTTGAACGAACGTCATTCCCTTTCTTCCGATTCAGAATCACTACCCTCTTTTGTCGAGGACTTCTCAGCATCGGCTTGCTATCTGAAGACTTCCTCTTCATACTTGAGTCAGAATCAAACCGCTTATCCTCATTCATCCGGTCATACGCAATCTGACTCACATCCTCGTTCACTATTTCTCTTATTTGATTAAAAAGGTCCCGAGTAATTTCCAAAGTTAGCGGGGTTGGTTTACATATAAACCGGAACCCTATTCATCATCACCATGAGTTGTCAGAACTCAATTAAAAATTCTTTTCCTAATCTAGTGGAGCTTGTCCACTTTTCGCGTTCATCCTTTTTATTACATACTTATTTCCACAATTCCAAATTCAAATGATCAACTCCATAGTCGAATACAACACATGCAAATCAAACATGACATTTCTCTTAGGGATCGACCCTATCATACACACACTTTGCGGTCTCAAAATACTAATCATGGACATCCTGTGGAAACATTTGGTCCTACTAGCATAGCTTAAGACTAGGGAGGTCAAACCTACCTAATTCACTTAAACTATAGCTCTGATACCAAGTTGTAACACCTCAATTTTAAAAACACCTTTTAAAGCATAATTTAAAAAAAAGTATTATAAAGCCCAATATCCCAAAATACGGTTTAACAAAAACATTAAAACATTTATCAGAGTATTAAAATCTGGTGTTACAAAAATAATATCATAACCATAGGATAACGAGGTCTACCTACGACCTCCCGAGCTAATCAACACTAGGCCACTTCTATTGCGACATTCTAATCCTTCAATCTCGAACCTGATTACTGTAGGGTTTTTCGCCACGCACCATGCGACTGATCAACCACTTGGGTCGACCTCCTAGTGTACTTGGTTCGAACCATGACTGACCAAGAACATGAACTTGTTCTTGACCGGTTAAAACCAACTAGGTGATTTAATCCCTAAAAGCGGAACTGGGATTAAACCTAATCCTTAAACCCTAAAGGATTGGGATGTTGGAAATCTAGATTAGGTTAACAAGAAAGAAGCCTTGTATGAAGAGCTCGAACACACACATTGCTTGTGTGGTTCGTTCGACCATCAACCAAAGAACCCTAGGGTTCTTTGGCCGAATTCGTCCAAGAGGGGATAAGGGAGAAAAGTGTTTCCCAAAACATACCTTGTTGATTGCTTAAGATAGATCCACTGATGATGAACAAATCGAGCGATCTTCTAGTTGATCTAAGCAATGAACTTGTTCTTCAATACTTGAAGAACACGAAGAACACGAAGAACACAAGACTTGTGTTGTGTGTGTATTTCGGCCGAAGCCAAGGAGGAGGAGGGGTCAATTTCGTAGGGTGTTGTAAGGGGTTTTAGGGTTACCCTAAGCCTCTTATTTATATACAAATAAGTTACGCTTAGAACCCTTTAAGTTTAATTAGTATTAGATCTTTAATTAAACTTCCTTTTAACACTTCCATCCCTTATAGTTTAACTAGTTTATTATTGTTGCACTTAACTATTAAATGTCTAGTATTAATACACTAATAATTCGGTACCCATATACACGAATTATATATACTTGTATTTATACTTTCAATGATTAATTATATAATAACCTTTATATAATTTATACAACAATATCATCCAATTACTATATGATTTAATAGCTTTAAATTATATCATGGATAACCTTTAATTAACACATTGTATATTTACTCAACTAGTAAATGTACAACTACTTGTATTAATTAGTTAGTTAAACTAATCTAGTAATAAGTTAAACTTAACTTAACTTAATACTTAACTGATTCATAATGACTATTATGAATCATTCCTCTTCGTAGTTTCATTGCTTATCTTGCTCGTATTACATGTACTCACCGGTGTGACCCTTAAGTGTTTCATAGGCATGGATGTATCATCATAGGTTGACTAACTGTACACATAATTCCTTCAATTACATAGCCAAAAACAAAGTAGTATGTGAGACAAAATAGTCTCGCGAGATACATGGGTTTTCGACCCATTCTAAAATATAATAAAAATCATGCCCATTTCTTTTCTTTATTCGCTTATTAGTTATCAACTTATATTCTTATCGTTTATTCATATTTCTAGTAAGCTAACTGTAAGCTTACCCATCACATAATCACATACATGTAAGCTATCCATAAGCTTACTCATTTTATCACATACGCTACGGATCATTCCGAAGCAAACTCCCCCGATGTGGGTTATCATAACAAGATCACATGGTAATTGGGGTTCTCCCAAACTTACCAAGATCACCAACTCCCTCGTCTTGCGGGTTATCGTAATCCCCCTTTTTATCGGGTTATCATAGTCCCCCTTATTGTCGGGTTATCGTTCACATAGATATACTACCCTTGCGCGAGGAGGTACCACCCCAAGTAGCAATCTTACTCCCCCATAAATGGGTTATCGTTATCCGGATACTTTTGTTACACACATTGAATTTCATCAAATACGGGCCTAAGCCCCATCAATTCATAATCAAACATAAATTAGAATACATCTATTCTAATTATCATATTATTCACATTTAACATAATCATATTTCATTTATTTTTTTCTCATCATTATCGTCATAGGCTTTACCATTTGATTCACTAACAAGATTCACTTCTTATTATTCATAGTCATAAACATTTTATCTCTACATTGACTAGAGTATATATATTATACTAGTCACTTTATACTTATCCTCTTAACAATTCAATTCTTGCCTTTATTAGTATAGTTTACTAAACAATACTCGAAACTTAAAATCATTGTTATTAGCTTTACTAATACATATCAGTAATAAACCAAATATCATACTTTCTTAATCATTATCCTTATTCATACATTCTATTAATAAAGAATCATTAGTCAATTTTCTTTATCATAATCTCTTTTGAAATCATCAATCATTTTAGAGAAACTTAAATAGTCTATTATTCACATTTTCTTATCTTTTCAATCATGTCTTTATTAAAAATATTTATTAATAAAGACTCATAACACTTCATGATTTTCAAAATCATTTGCTATGTACCCAGTTTAAAAGTCTCGTGTACTCACCTTAGCCAAGCTAAATCCAAATCGTGTTCATCAACACGAATCCTTGCTTCCACCTTTAGAGTATCCCCAACTTTTAAGTTCTTCCAACCTATCAACACAATATATAGCATATCTAGTTACCATCTATAACTAGACATCATAAACACAACATAATCATCCTCAACCACCAAGCTCATCAAACTTGGTGGAAATCTCAAAACCCAAGATCTTAAATTTGGGTGTCTAAACATAAATTAACCATGGATTCATAGTATACATGATAACAATGAGTGTTCTACACTCTCAAGACCCAAACCTCAATACACCATCCATGGTGGGCCTTCTTCTCCACCATTTCCCCCCAAATCAAGCTCACAAACTACTAGGAGATTAAAAGAATCATAAATCCTTACCTTTGATGTTTAGATCCTTCAATATGGTGAAGATTTGAGCAAGAAATCACCAAAAACTCATCTTTCTCCTCCAAAAATGGCTCCAAGCTCAAGTGAGTTTTGAAAATGAGAAAACCCTAGCTAAAACCCTCTTTTTATACTTGCGCGAATTAGCAATGCTAATCCTAAAATTCGCGTTGCTAAAACTCGCGGGTACCCAAACTCGCAAATGCTAAAATCAGGATTAGAGATCTCTAAAATTTGCTGCTTGAAAATGCACTTTTGGCCATCAACACTCGCGATGCTAATCCTCGGATTAGAGATCTCTAAAACTTGCTGGAACAAAATGCACTTTTCCAACTTGGTGTTTTACCCAACTTGACCCGTTTCGACTTTAACAAGGGAATACACATATCAAATGTCATTCGATTTACACGAAACCAATTCCCACATATTTTAAATGATTTATCCTTATTTATCATATTTTCATATAATTTATTTGATACAAAAATTTCGGGTCGTTACAATGATTACTAATTAAACTGGGTTTGATTTGTAGATGGCAACAACAACCACAACGATAAACTACAACAAGCTCTCGCGACGTTTCTTTCTAGGAAAGAGAGAATTGACTGGGTCAAATTTCCTCAATTGGAGACGTGATCTTAAGATCATGATCAGACAAGAGAGGAATAGAAATGACGTAGAAAGAAATGTATTGAATCCTCATGCCAAGGATGCGAAGAATGAACCAGGACAAGCATTTTACGCTTGTAAGGCGTTCACTTCTTGCAAGATGGCTAAAGGAACATCAGTGAGTGCACACGTCATGAAAATGAAAGTGCAGGTTGATCACCTTGCTAGACTTGGTCACGTCATGCCATTGCAGTTAGCAATTGACATTATACTCAACTCATTATCCGATGACTACAAGTTCTTTGTAGCCAACTACAGCAAACACGATATGGATAAATCCATTTCTGAGCTACAATCCATGCTCGAGGCTGTTGAGTTGAATATTGGGACCAATTCTAAGAGGGATCGTACAGTAACTGATGATAGCGATGGAGAAGGCCAAAATGGTAAAGGAAAGGGTAAAACCAATCCTAGCCAGGGAATGTCGAGTGGTAAAATGATCAAGCATAAAGGCAAGAAGGTGAGACCCAACATAGCGAAGGCCGAGAATCGGTGCTTCAAGTGTGGAGAGGTCGGGCATTGGAAATTTGATTGTCCAAAGATTGCCGGTAGTGGAGGATTTGCTAGTTCCCCAGGTAACACGACCAAACTTCTTATTCACTTTGAGATACTTGTAAAGTACATTATGAGTAATCTAACCTTTGCAATCGTTTATTGCAGGAGGATATGAAAAGTGATGGTAGCCTACATGAGATGGATCCCACGAGCACCAAGATTTTATAATTCAGTATTTTTCGTATGGATCAGTAAAACAATTTTTGATTTTTAGTTGTTTTGAACAAATTACAATTTTTTATTTTTTGATAAATTTGTGTTTTTAATTTTATCATCATTGAATCCATGGTTGAATTATATTGTGTGTGCATAGGTGTTGATTATACTAGTCAAGTTTTATGACTAGATTATAGAGTCAAGTATTGACCTAATAATGATCTCATTGTTTATATTTGTTTGATTGTTGAATAATATCTTTGAAGCTCAAATTACTTAGATGCTAATTGTTAGAAAAGTTTTTCTAATATAAGTATTTAAGAGTTTTTATGGAAAGCATAAAGTTCAAAAGTACATTGAACTTATTTAAAACATATTAATAATGGTTACTTATGATAGTAAGTTTTAAAATATTAGTATTAATATAGTATGATTATATTGGATATAATCAAGATGGACTTTAAAGAGTATTATTACAAGTCTTTGATACTTGTGATAAAAAAAATTTTAATGAAGTCATAATTCCCTAATAGGAATAATTGGATATTCGTATAATTCAAGGAAAATGACTTAGACATTAAATGAACTCTTAAAAGATAGAAACTATATTAAAAGTATTTAAGAATTAAAAGGTATCATTGCAAGTCTTTTAAATTTGTAATAAATACAATATTTGATCAAGTCATAATTCTCTAATAGGAATAATGGATATTTGAGAAATCCAAGGAATGACTTTGGCATTAAATGAGATTCTTAAAAGATACTAATATATTTAAGAATTGAAAGTATCGTTTCAAGTGTCTTATACTTGTTAGATACGTTGATCACTGAAAGTCATAATTCCCTTAAAAGGAATGTTGGATATTCGCAAATCCAAAGGATGACTTTAATAATCCTAAAGAGGAGGTGCAATTACCATCTTGTATATTTTGATTTAAAATACAACTTCCTTTGTACCCAGTATCGCCTCGTATGAAAAACGTATTTCAGAATTGTCTGAGTTGAACCAAAGCACATTAGTCATTATATCCTAAACCAAATACCTCAGGCTTAAGGACAATCCTAGTGAACAATACTTTTGAACTTTTCAACCACGAAGTATTGTCACGGTGGTCAATCCAATATTCGTTGAGCCTCCAACAGAATATCACCGATATTTGGTTTACACAAAACTTGTGTAGCTATCTTCGAAGAACTTTCGAATCTACCACCAAATACCGCGATGACGTTAACGTCCCATCAAGGTTCCCACCAAGACGAGTAGTCACGGATTTTGTGTCTTCTTGAATAAATAGACTTTATTCATGGATCTTGTAAAACATACAAAGTCTGAATAAAAATGATACTAACTCATGTACTATTCCTCACTGGACATAGATACTGAATTATTACTGGATCATTACTTATTCCTTTTGTTCGTGTTGATTACTTAATGATTCTTACAAACTTAATTGTAACTTTATCACTAAACCAATCATTTCTATTAAACTAAAGACATAAGACGAGTATTTAGGAATACTTTTACTTTTGTCTTCGCTAGATATTGTTCTTGCAACAATCTAGAACATATTCTAGTCTTGCCTTTTATGTAATTCGGTAAACATATGAGGATTGGAAATTAACTCCTTAGTTTCTTTGAATTTATAAAATCATCCTTGTAACTAAAGCCTCTTTTAGTTACTTGATTTGTAGATATTCTTTACTAGTTAAAGAAATTTCCTTAAATGATTGTGTTATCCACTGAAGTGTTAACAACCTATTAGATATGCAATAATTAATCACAAGACTTGTGATCACGCTATTAGGTTTGCAATAATCTAATTAACGATCATTTATTATTTCTCTTAACTCTTTGGCTTACGACTTGGTAAAACCTTGTTGTCAATGTCTTGCTAACTTACTGAATTCATCAACATTTTTAATGAATTACGTTAGTCTTAGCTCCCACTTACTTTTATGGAATTTAAGCATCTCTTAAACTACTTTGACCTAGTCAATAACTTGTAGTTTAATGTTTTAAGAATTCTATCAATAATTAAGATCATCCTTTGGATTTGCGAATATCCAACATTCCTGTTTAGGGAATTATGATCTTTATTGATTACTGTATCTAACAAGTATGAAACACTTGAAATGATACTATCAATTCTTAAACACATTAGTATTCTTTTAAGAATCTTATTTAATGCCAAAGTCATTACTTGGATTTGTCAAATATCCATTATTCCTATTAGGGAATTATGACTTGATTAAAACCTTTGCTACAAGTATAAAAGACTTGTAATAATACTCTTAAAGTCTATCTCGATTATATCCAATATAATCATACTATATTAATACTAATACTTTAAAACTTTCTATCATAAGTAATGACTATTACTTAAGATGTTTTAACTAAGTTCAATAACTCTTGAACCTTATGCTTCCATAAAACTCTTAAATACTTTCATTAGAAAAACTTTCTAATTACTAATATCTAAATACCTTGAGTTATCAAGACATTATTTATACAACAATCAAACAAATATATAAAACATGAAATATAAGTAAATCATAACTTGAGTTACAATCTAGTCATAAACCTTGACTAGTGTAATTATCACACATGCACACAATATAATTCAACCATGGATTCGAAATTAATTAAAACCAAAAATAAAACTTGTTTTAACAAAATAAAATTATCCAAACAATAAAGTAAAATTGTTTAAAACGAATCCACAAAAAAACTGAATTATAAAACTTGGTGCTCGTGGGATCATCACCATCTCATGCCGGTCACTATCACTTTCCATCTCCTCCTGCAATAAACAATTGCAAAAGTCAGATTACTCGTAACGTACTTTACAAGTATCTTAAAGTGATTAAGAAGTGTGGTTGTGTTACCTGAGGAACTTGCGTTTCCTCCACTACCACTTGCACCCTTTGGACAATTCCTTTTCCAATGCCCAGCCTCACCACACTTGAAGCACCGGTTCTCAGTCCTCGCAGTGTTAGGCTTAACCTTCTTGACCTTTTGTTTGACACTTTTACCATTTGGCACTCCTTGGTTAGGATAGGTTTCACCCTTTCCTTTACCACAATGCCCTTTTCTCTTCTTCCCACCGCCGCCGCCATTACCGATCAAGAGAGCGTCCTTAGATTTGGTCCCCAAACTCAACTCAGCTATCTTGAGCATGGAATGTAGCTCAGCAATGGATTTTTCCATATTATGCATGTTGTAGTTGACCACAAAAGACTTGTAGTCATCAGACAACGAGTTGAGTATAGTATATGTTGCCATTTGCAACGGTATGGGGTGACCAAGTCTAGCGAGGTGATCCATGTGTCCCTTCATTTTTATGACGTGGGCACTCACCGGCGTTCCTTTGACCATCTTGCAAGAGTTGAAGGCTCGATTGATGTCAAACCTCTCAGTGCGAGCTTGCTCTTGAAATGAATCCCTAAGTTGCTGGATCATCTCAAATGCAGGCACATCCATAAGTCCCGCTTGTAACTCAGGACTCATAGTGGCGAGCATCAGACAGCTCACATCGAGTGCATCACTGACATGCTTATCATAAGCTTGCCTTGTTTCACCTCTGGCATTAACAGCAGGGGTGTTTGGTACTAGGGGTGTTCACTATTCGGATAAAACCGGATTGTCCAATTGGACATTTTGGATCAGACTATTTGGATTGGTTATTTGGTTTTTCGGATCGGTTTGGACTTGAACTAAATTAATAGTTTGGATTTCGGATTGGATTTGGTTTCCGTTGTGAAAACCGGATTGTCCAAAAAAACCGAATACTAATATATAGTAAATTGATTTATATACTAACACTTGTTGGTTTCCATCGTAAGCAATTATGGTACTCCTTTTCTTTACATTTCTTATAGTAATTCGATTTATATACTAACAATTGTTCCATTTTGTATTGTATTAGTTGGCGATGTATCAATCTTTTGGGAGTTTTTGATAAAGTTGATGTCAAGATTTTTGCATATATGATTGTAAATGTCTCAAGCTATGAATTAGACTTGTTTTTATGTACAAAGTAGTTTATCATTTTAGAATTTTACATATCGAACTTAATATTATTTATGCTATACTTTTGTAGTATTATCAAAATTTTAAGGAAAAACCAAACGGATAAAACCAAACCAACCAAATTGTTATTTGGTTCGGATCGGTTTGGTTTTCGAATTAGTTTGGACGGTTCGGTTTGAACTTTTAAAAACCGGACTTTATTTGGTTTCACCTATTTGGTTTGGATAAAACCAAACCGTCCAAACGAACACCCCTATTTGGTACTGCTCTCTCCAAGACATACCACTTTCTCTCATGCCGGAGCACAATACGAAGATTGCGCTCCCAGTTGAGAAAGTTTGACCCAGTCAACTTGTCCTTTTCGAGGATTGAGCGAAGTGAGAGATTGTTGGTACTTGTTGTCGCGATTGCGTTTGTTGCTGCCATCTACAAATCAAACCCAGTTTAATTAGTAATCATCAATAAACATTCTCTAAAATATATTATAAACCCATAATTAATATTTTAGGCCTAGGATCCATATATCACATTCTCGCCGCAAGGTTTGGGCACTTCCCGACGAGACATGCTATTTCTGGTAGGTAACTTCCTTACCGATCGTATCAAGATTTGACACGAATCCTAGGGGTCGTAGAATCTTTAGACTTATAACTTATTACAACCTTGTACAATCTAATTGTACATTTCTAAGTTAGTAATAAAGTCTAGTATGTTTATTCTACTCAAGTACTTTTTGGGCCGGGACTCCCGATTATCACCAAAGTAGATCAGACCATCTAAGATAGTGCGATGCTCTGCGCCGGGACTCCCGATTATCATAGAACCTTACGCACCATAACACTCGCAATGATTTGAATCCATATCTAAGGTTCTTTATCCTTACAATATGAATATCGTTTAACAAGTGAGGTGTTCCATTAGGTGGATAGTACTTCGATCTAAGATTTTCTTGGGTTTGTTTAAGTCTTAAACTAAACTTAAACCTTTATTCCAATCTTAATCCTTGTTTAAAATGTGTGACTTGTGAATGAAGCGTTCTACAAGACACCTTTTTTTAAAACTTAAGAACTATTCTTTAAAACTTATAGTTTCAAGAATTTGCACGATTTTACATGTATACCTAAAACGAGGTGTACAAAACGTTTTACTAGGTTTTGTGAGAAACCTTATCTAGAATAAAACTTACTTGTTTTATCTTACTTGAAAAACTTATAAACTTATGTTAAACTTTTAAATCTTTTATGATTCATGAACTTGAAACATAAACCTAGTTTAACACATCTAGTTTTCCATATGTCTAATAATGAAATCAAACATTTGTTTTGACTTATTAGATTCGACCAAAACTTATGTCTTACTGACACACTTACAAACTTTGTGATTTTCTTGTGTAGCTCCCACTAGCTTCAACAACCATGATGAAACTTAAGCTAACACAATCACCGGTTTATACTTGGTGAAACTAATAAACTTATTATATAAAGACTATATATAATAATTCTTAGTTTGTTTAAACCTTTCTTATATTTAACTTGAACTAGTTAAATATAGGTTCTTGTTATTTTCACTTGATCATTAATCTAGTATATTACATAACTTGTAAAATACTTATATTATACTTGTATAATTATCTAGTTATAATAACTTATAACTTTATACATCTTGATATATATAACTTTGTATATTTCTAGTTAATCATATAATTTCAACTTGTACAATTTCTAGTTATAATGAAATCATAACTTTGTACTTTCTAGTTTTAATTATATTACAACTTATACAATAACTAATTATAATATTATCTTTAAAGATCAAAATAACATTACCCTTTTTAATTGTTCCATTGTATCTTGTATTTTAATGTATTCGTATATATGTATATTTTATAATAAACTTGTAACATTCTAATAAGAATAATACATCTAGATTATACATGTGTATTTTAACTTAATCTAATTAAAATACGTATAAACTTATTATATCTTTTAAAATTCAATTTTACCTAATAAATAAAAATTCCGAAAATTTTAATACATATATAAATAATTAAATACACCTTGTTAATTTTAGAATTTAAAAATTAACATCCTCTTTATCAATTCCCTAAATTAATTCGATGAACCCTAATCTTGTTTTTGACCAATCAAAACTAGGGTTTTGACTTTCTTGATCAAAGACATTATTTTTAATTAAAAGACTAATTTTAATCAATCCTTTTAAACAATAAACTTTGTTTAAATTCTAAGATAGATTATAACTTTTAGTAAATTTATTTAAACCTTTTAATTTAAACCTTATAGACAATAAAACTTTATCTAAATTACTAGGTTTAAAGAACTAGCTTTAATAGATGTATCAAAATAATAATTAAACCTATTAGAAATAAACTTGTCTAATTAACTAGGTTTTAGATTATTATCCTAATTGATACTTTTAAACCATTAAACTTAAAGTAGTATAATATTCTAGGGTTCTTTATGGTTTCGAAATTCTTAAGCCTAGGAAACTTTTCCACCAATTAAACTAGGCTAGTTTAATAAACTTGGTGTCCAAGTAACCTCTAGATTTTCGAAAATCCTAAGGGTTTAGGAAAGAATCCTTTTGATCAATTAAACAAATCTTGTTTAACATACTTGATCCTGAGGATCTTCCTTGGTCACCAAAATTCAAGGGATTATGGAAAGAATCCTTTTGATCAATTAAACATATCTTGTTTAACATACTTGATCCTAGGGTTTTCCTACGGTTTTCGAAAATTTGCTAGGGTTTCTAGAAACTTTCTTGACCAATTAAACTTAGACTAGTTTAATATTTTTGGTCCTTGGGTTCTTCCCCTTTTCGAAATTATGAAGAAGAAGAAAGAATACTTGAAACAAAAAAAAATTAAAATTAAAGTAAACAAACAATCTTTGTTAATCTAGTCTAGATCTCTAAACCTGGCTCTGATACCACTGTAGGGTTTTCGCCACGCACCATATGACTGATCAACCACTTGGGTCGACCTCCTAGTGTACTTGGTTCGAACCATGACTAACCAAGAACATAAACTTGTTCTTCACCGGTTAAAACCAACTAGCTTATTTAATCCCTAAAAGCGGAACTGGGATTAAACCTAATCCTTAAACCATAAAGGATTGGGATGTTGGAAATCTAGATTAGGTTAACAAGAAAGAAACCTTGTACGAAGAACTCGAACACACACATTGCTTGTGTGGTTCGTTCGACCATCAACCAAAGAACCCTAGGGTTCTTTGGCCGAATTCGTCCAAGAGGGGATAAGGGAGAAAAGTGTTTCCCAAAACATACCTTGTTGATTGCTTAAGATAGATCCACTGATGATGAACAAATCGAGCGATCTTCTAGTTGATCTAAGCAATGAACTTGTTCTTCGATACTTGAAGAACACGAAGAACACGAAGAACACAAGATTGTGTGTGTATTTCGGCCGAAGCCAAGGAGGAGGAGGGGTGAATTTCGTAGGGTGTTGTAAGGGGTTTTAAGGTTACCCTAAGCCTCTTATTTATATACAAATAAGTTACACTTAGAACCCTTTAAGTTTAATTAATATTAGAACTTTAATTAAACTTCCTTTTAACACTTCCATCCCTTATAGTTTAACTAGTTTATTATTGTTGCACTTAACTATTAAATGTCTAGTATTAATACACTAATAATTCGGTACCCATATACACGAATTATATATACTTGTATTTATACTTTCAATGATTAATTATATAATAACCTTTATATAATTTATACAACAATATCATCCAATTACTATATGATTTAATAGTTTTAAATCATATCATGGATAACCTTTAATTAACACATTGTATATTTACTCAACTAGTAAATGTACAACTACTTGTATTAATTAGTTAGTTAAACTAATCTAGTAATAAGTTAAACTTAACTTAACTTAATACTTAACTGATTCATAATGACTATTATGAATCATTCCTCTTCGTAGTTTCATTGCTTATCTTGCTCGTATTACATGTACTCACCGGTGTGACCCTTAAGTGTTTCGTAGGCATGGATGTATCATCATAGGTTGACTAACTGTGCACATAATTCCTTCAATTACATAACCAAAAACAAAGTAGTATGTGAGACAAAATAGTCTCGCGAGATACATGGGTTTTCGACCCATTCTAAAATATAATAAAAATCATGCCCATTTCTTTTCTTTATTCGCTTATTAGTTATCAACTTATATTCTAATCGTTTATTCATATTTCTAGTAAGTTAACTGTAAGCTTACCCATCACATAATCACATACATGTAAGCTATCCATAAGCTTACTCATTTTATCACATACGCTACGGATCATTCCGAAGCAAACTCCCCCGATGTGGGTTATCATAACAAGATCACATGGTAATTGGGGTTCTCCCAAACTTACCAAGATCAGCAACTCCCCCGTCTTGCGGGTTATTGTAATCCCCCTTTTCATCGGGTTATCATAGTCCCCCTATTGTCTGGTTATCGTTTACATAGATATACTACCCTTGCGCAGGGAGGTACCACCCCAAGTAGCAATCTCACTCCCCCATAAATGGGTTATCGTTATCCGGATACTATTGTTACACACATTGAATTTCATCAAATACGGGCCTAAGCCCCATCAATTCATAATCAAACATAAATTAGAATACATCTATTCTAACTATCATATTATTCACATTTAACATAATCATAATTCATTTATTTTTTTCTCATCATTATCGTCATAGGCTTTACCATTTGATTCACTAACAAGATTCACTTCTTAGTATTCATAGTCATAAACATTTTATCTCTACATTGACTAGAGTATATATATTATACTAGTCACTTTATACTTATCCTCTTAACAATTCAATTCTTGCCTTTATTAGTATAGTTTACTAAACAATACTCGATACTTAAAATCATTGTTATTAGCTTTACTAATACATATCATTAATAAACCAAATATCATACTTTCTTAATCATTATCCTTATTCATACATTGTATTAATAAAGAATCATTAGTCAATTTTCTTTATCATAATCTCTTTTGAAATCATCAATCATTTTAGACATACTTAAATAGTCTATTATTCACATTTTCTTATCTTTTCAATCATGTCTTTATTAAAAAACATTTATTAATAAAGACTCATAACACTTCATGATTTTCAAAATCATTTGCTATGTACCCAGTTTAAAAGTCTAATGTACTCACCTTAGCCAAGCTAAATCCAAATCGTGTTCATCAACACGAATCCTTGCTTCCACCTTTAGAGTATCCCCAACTTTTAAGTTCTTCCAACCTATCAACACAATATATAGCATATCTAGTTACCATCTATAACTAGACATCATAAACACAACATAATCATCCTCAACCACCAAGTTCATCAAACTTGGTGGAAATCTCAAAACCCTAGATCTTAAATTTGGGTGTCTAAACATAAATTAACCATGGATTCATGGTATACATAATAACTATGAGTGTTCTACACTCTCAAGACCCAAACCTCAAGACACCATCCATGGTGGGCCTTCTTCTCCACCATTTCCCCCCAAATCAAGCTCACAAACTACTAGGAGATTAAAAGAATCATAAATCCTTACCTTTGATGTTTAGATCCTTCAATATGGTGAAGATTTGAGCAAGAAATCACCAAAAACTCATCTTTCTCCTCCAAAACCGGCTCCAAGCTCAAGTGACTTTTGAAAATGAGAAAACCCTAGCTAAAACCCTCTTTTTATACTTCTTGCGCGAATTAGCAATGCTAATCCTAAAATTCGCGTTACTAAAACTCGCGGGTACCCAAACTCGCAAATGCTAAAATCAGGATTAGAGATCTCTAAAATTTGCTGATTGAAAATGCACTTTTGGCCATCAACACTCGCGATGCTAATCCTCGGATTAGAGATCTCTAAAACTTGCTCGAACAAAATGCACTTTTCCAACTTGGTGTTTTACCCAACTTGACCCGTTTCGACTTTAACAAGGGAATACACATATCAAACGTCATTCGATTTACACGAAACCAATTCCCACATATTTTAAATGATTTATCCTTATTTATCATATTTTCATATAATTTTATTGATACAAAAATTTCGGGTCGTTACAATGATGACTAATTAAACTGGGTTTGATTTGTAGATGGCAGCAACAACCACAACGATAAACTACAACAAGCTCTCACGACGTTTCTTTCTAGGAAAGAGAGAATTGACTGGGTCAAATTTCCTCAACTGGAGACGTGATCTTAAGATCATGATCAGACAAGAGAGGAATAGAAATGACGTAGAAAGAAATGTATTGAATCCACATGCCAAGGATGCGAAGAATGAACCAGGACAAGCATTTTACGCTTGTAAGGCGTTCACTTCTTGCAATATGGCTAAGGGAACATCAGTGAGTGCACACGTCATGAGAATGAAAGTGCACGTTGATCACCTTGCTAGACTTGGTCACGTCATGCCATTGCAGTTAGCAATTGACATTATACTCAACTCATTATCCGATGACTGCAAGTTCTTTGTAGCCAACTATAGCAAACACGATATGGATAAATCCATTACTGAGCTACAATCCATGCTCGAGGCTGTTGAGTTGAATATTGGGATCAATTCTAAGAGGGATCGTACAGTAACTGATGATGGCGATGGAGAAGGGCAAAATGGTAAAGGAAAGGGTAAAACCAATCCTAGCCAGGAATGCCGAGTGGTAAAATGATCAAGCATAAAGGCAAGAAGGTGAGACCCAACATAGCGAAGGCCGAGAATCGGTGCTTCAAGTGTGGAGAGGTCGGGCATTGGAAATTTGATTGTCCAAAGATTGCTGGTAGTGGAGGACTTGCTAGTTCCTCAGGTAACACGACCAAACTTCTTATTCACTTCGAGATACTTGTAAAGTACATTACGAGTAATCTAACCTTTTCAATCGTTTATTGCAGGAGGATATGAAAAGTGATGGTAGCCTACATGAGATAGATCCCACGAGCACCAAGATTTTATAATTCAGTATTTTTCGTATGGATTCAGTAAAGCATTTTTTCGGTTTTTAGTTGTTTTGAACAGATTACAATTTTTTATTTTTTGATATATTTTGGTTTTTAATTTTATCATCATTGAATCCATGGTTGAATTCTATTGTGTGTGCATATGTGTTGATTATACTAGTCAAGTTTTATGACTAGATTATAGAGTCAAGTATTGACCTAATAATGATCTCATTGTTTATATTTGTTTGATTGTTGAATAATATCTTAGAAGCTCAAATTACTTAGATGCTAATTGTTAGAAAAGTTTTTCTAATATAAGTATTTCAGAGTTTTTATGGAAAGCATAAAGTTCAAAAGTACATTGAACTTATTTAAAACATCTTAAGTAATGGTTACTTATGATAGTAAGTTTTAAAGTATTAGTATTAATATAGTATGATTATATTGGATATAATCAAGATGAACTTTAAAGAGTATTATTACAAGTCTTTAATACTTGTGATAAAAAAATTTAATGAAGTCATAATTTCCTAATAGGGATAATTGGATATTCATATAATCCAAGGAAAATGACTTAGACATTAAATGAACTCTTAAAAGATAGAAACTATATTAACAGTATTTAAGAATTAAAAGGTATCATTGCAAGTCTTTTAAACTTGTAATAAATACAATATTTGATCAAGTCATAATTCTCTAATAGGAATAATGGATATTTGAGAAATCCAAGAAATGACTTTGGCATTAAATGACATTCTTAAAAGATACTAATATATTTAAGAATTGGAAGTATCGTTTCAAGTGTCTTGTACTTGTTAGATACGTTGATAACTGAAAGTCATAATTCCCTTAAATAAATGTTGGATATTCGCAAATCCAAAGGATGACTTTAATAATTGATTAATTCTTAAAAGGTTAAACTATAAGATTTTGACTAGGTCAAAGTAATAGTTTAAGTGATGCTTATTGTTAGGTCACAACAACCCTGGATTACTTAGTTAATTGATAGAATTATTATTACTTAAGACAAATAATGTATAGAACAAGATTATAGTCAAATGTATAATTCCACTAAGTGTGGTATGCTGCAGAATAGCAATACCACTGATCAATTACAATAAGATATGAAAGTGTAAAGTGAATTGGTAAATTCTCCTTTGCAAGATGATCTCTATTTATAATGGTATAGAGATCTTACATAATGGGCAAAGGAGTAACCGAAGGACTAAACTAGGGAAATGACTAAGATCAAGGGATTTGATCTTAGTCCGTTACAAAACTTACTATAACTCAATCCTTCTACTCAGTATTGGATTTCCAATACTGAGTGGCCAATACTGGCCAAACCCAGTATCACTCCTAAACTTAGCAATTTAAATCTACTATTTATTCTAAGCTAGTCTAGGTTATTTTGTTATCGTAAGATTCCAAAGGGGTAAGGCTTATTGCCTTAACAATCTCCCCCTATCTAATGATAAAAAAACAATTACCAAGAGAATATTAATAAAACAAAACATCAGGCAGCATAGTCTTCTTTTTCACTGTTTGTTGATTGATTCAAACTCATAGAAGAATTCTTTCTATATGTGGATGAACTCTTCTCTTTTCTTCAGTTCATCCTGCCTGTTATTCAGCACATCAACTATCTTCTTTCTAAACCAAGAGTCCTCTTTCTTGGTTATTATCCATTTCAAGCCCACCAGATGACTAATAGGGGCCTTTGGCAGATCTGCTTCAGTAATGAAGCATTCCCTATCATCTGAGTCAGTATACATATATCCAGAGGTTGGATATATGGTGCTCTTTTTATCCTGAAAGATTAAATTTGGGGGAACAGAGTATGAGTTAAAGATCCTGAAAGTATTAAGGCACTCAGGCTTGTTGTTCTTTACATCCTCGGTCATTACACTGAGTGCCCTATAGTCTGCTTGATACAAGATGCCTTGTTCAAAGCAAACAGCAGAAATAACCCAGATTTCATCCATCATTACTTGGGCTTCTGAGGATCTTGATGGTAACTCCTTAATTAATCTGGCAATCTTCACCCAGTCTTGGAGTCCCATGTTCTGAATGTCATGAAGGAATATCTTCATAGGAGGACTGACTGGTCCAGTGCAGACTGCAACTATGGACTTGTCAACGGTTTTGACTTTTATTTTGTTGACATACATGTTCAGCCAGCATATCTCCTTCACATTTGGGAATAACCTATTCCTCAGCATACTCATTCTGTTCTCCCTATATCTTGTTCTTTGAGCAACAATGTTCCAGTATTGTTGAAGAACTTCATCTCCTGCTCTTCTTATTGTGTGAGGTTTCCATGGAACATCTGCATCAGAACCGGTATCAGGATCTTCTTCCTTAATAGGAAAGAATCTTTGGGCCTCAATCTCATCCTCAGCATCACTCTTTTCCTCAATTATTGAACAGATCTTCTTGGTCTAGAAATCAGAGGAGCTGGATCTGATTCCTCACTTGATTCTGAGGACATAACCACTTTTGACATTCTTCTGGTTATTGGTCTTCTAGGAACTCTAGAAGGTCCTTCAGCTTGAGGAGAGATTGGTTTACTTGGAGGCTCTTCATCATCTGAGGATGATGATGAAGAGCTTTTTCAGAAAATTCAATACTGAGCTCTTGTAGTTCAGTATAGCACTTCGAATAGATGGAAGGACCAATTGTTTTTTCAAAAGTAGTTTTATCCTCATCATCTGAGTCAGTTTGACATCCAACTTCACAAAACGTTTTTGCTTTCACAAACTGAATAGGGTTCATATCAGAAAATTCTTCAAATAAATCAGCAAAATTATTTCTATTTTTTAACTGAGGATCAACACCAAGTGCAGCCCTCACATTTTCTGGAAATTGTTGATTTAGACATTTATTTAATTTAATAAATGCATTTCCCCAAGATTTACACTGGTTTTTAAATTTTTCTTTTTCTAGTTTGTGTATATCAGCTAATCTTTGGTTAATGTCTTGTAAGTTTAAAAAATTTAGTTCTAAATCTTTAAATTTTGCTAATTTATCTAAGTGTTCATTATTTACCCTTTCAAGTTCAAGAATTGTTAATTTTAAAGCTTTTTCTCTTTGTACTAAAGTTTTAAGATCAACAATCATATACTCAAAAATCTTTTCTTTTTCATTCACTGAATAAGTTTGAAAGGAACTCACCTTGTACAACTGAGTGGAATCCCAATCAGTATGAACACTCATCCTCTCAGCTTCTTTGATATCCTTTTCAAAGGAGCTCTTCAAATCATCTTCAGTGAAAGCCATAAAGGCTTTGTTTTCAACCTCTTCCTCATCATCACTAAGCTCTTCATCCATCCAAGCTTCAGAGTAAAGTGCTTGATGAGGTGTTCCATTCCCTGCTGCATTCTTGCCCTTGCTCTAGTTCTTTAGCTTGACATACTTGTCTCTATACCGTTTAGCTCGGTATGCAATCTTGTCATTCTGATCAGTTTCAGTTGACTTAGTATGACAATTAGCAGCAATGTGCCCAGGCTTTCCACACCTATAGCAAAGACCTGATCTTGGGTCAGTATTGGAAGAGCTAACACCAAGCCTCTTCTTTTTCAACTGATCCAGCTTCATAGACATAAGAGCCATTTGGGTTTCAAGCTCTTCTGCCTCAGCATCAGCAAGATCAACTTCTGGTTCTTCAGGCTCAGTCACAGTATAAGCTTGTTGCACAACTAGAGCCATGCCAGTGGAAGACTTGTCAGTTTTCTTCCAGTTGATCAGTCTTGCAGCATTATTCTCCTCATGATTCAACATTAGACCATACAAAGTTTGAAGAGTGTATGACTCAATGTTGTTAGCAGCATTGACAGAATTTGTCATATCAAGAAACTGTTGAGGAAGACTATCCAAGAACTTTTGAACAAGCTCTCCTTCCTCCTTCACAATGCCTACACTGATTAAATCATGGATAACAGTATTGAACCTGTTATAGAGAGTGGTGATGTCTTCATTTGGACTTGAGAAGAAGTTTTCATACTTCCTCCTCATGTTGCTTTTCCTCTGCAACTTCACCTTTGGTGTGCCTTCATAGGTGACTGACAGGCTATCCCACATAGCCTTTGTTGTTGGCAATTTCATAATTGCATTGAGTATTTCTTTGGTAACAGCATTACCAATCACCCCCTTTGCTCTGGAGTCTAAACTGTATAACTGACGGTCAGTATCAGTCCAGGTGTGTTTCAGTTTAGGAACTGTTCTTGTGCTCTCAGGAGCATCATCAGTAGCAGCAACAGGTTCCACAGTTTGTGGAATGATAGGACCATCATTCAGCACAGTGAGCATCTCATGATGAATAGATTCAAGATACCACTGAGCTTTTAGCTTACATTGATGGAAGTCTTTGCCATCAAAGATGGGCACTCCCTTTCCAGACATAACTGGTGCAATAATTGTAGACATTTTGGATTTTTGAGTGTTGGAGGGATAGATATAGGGAATGGCTGCCAGGGTAATAGATCGACTAAATAAGGATTTATTTAGCCTGCTCTGATACCAGTTGTTAAATTCTCCTTTGCAAGATGATCTCTATTTATAATGGTATAGAGATCTTACATAATGGTCAAAGGAGTAACTGAAGGACTAAACTAGGGAAATGACTAAGATCAAGGGATTTGATCTTAGTCCATTACAAAACTTACTGTAACTCAGTCCTTCTACTCAGTATTGGATTTCCAATACTGAGTGTTGATACTGAGTGGCCAATACTGGCCAAACTCAGTATCACTCCTAAGCTTAGCAATTTAAATCTACTATTTATTCTAAGCTAGTCTAGGGTGTTTTGTTATCCTAAGATTCGAAAGGGGTAAGGCTTTTTGCCTTAACACTTATTTCCATAAAATTTAGTGGGAGCTATGACTAACGTATTCATTAGAGGTATTAATGAATATAGCAAGTTAGTAGGATATTAACAACAAGGGTTTACCAAGTAGTTAGCCAAAGAGTTAAGAGAAGTAATAAATGATCATTAATTAGACTATTGCAAACCTAATAGCGTGATCACAAGTCTTGTGATTAATTATTGCATATCTAATAGGTTATTCACAATCCAGTGGATAACATAATCATTTAAGGAAATTTCTTTAACTAGTAACAATATATCTACAAATCAAGTAACTAAAAGAAGCATTAGTTACAAGGTGAATTTTATAAATTCAAGAAACTAAGGAGTTATTTCCAATACTTCAATGTTTACGGAATTGCATAAAAGGAAAGACTATAATATGTTCTAGAATGTTGCAAGAACAAAATCTAGCAAAGACAAAAGTAATAGTGTTTTTCCAACACTTGTCTTATGTCTTTAGTTTAATAGAAATGACTAGTTTAGTGATAAAGTTACGAGTAAAATTGTAAAGGTCATTAAGTAATCAACACGAACGAAAGGAATAAGTAATGATGCAGTAATAATTATGTATGTATGTCCAGTGAGGAATAATACATGAGCTAGTATCATTTTTATTCAAGACTTTGTATGTTTTACAATATCCATGAATAAAAGTCTCTTTATTCAAAAGAAATAATCCGTGACTACTCGTCTATATGGGAACCTTGATGGGACGATAACATCATCGCGGTATTTGGTGGAGATTCGAGTTTTCTCGAAGATAGCTACAACAAGTGTTGTTGTGGACCAAATATCGGTGATATTCTGTTGGAGCCCGACGAATATTGGATTGACCACCGTGACAATACTTCGTGGTTGAAAAGTTCAAAAGTATTGTTCATTAAGATTGTCCTTAAGCCTGAGGTATTTGGTTTGGGATACAATGACTAATGTACTTTGGTTCGTCTTAGACAAGTCTGAAATATGATTGTCATACGAGGCCTTACTGGGTACAGAGGAAGTTGTATTTTGAATCGAAATATAACAAGATGGTAATTGCACCTCCTTTTTAGGAGAGATATTTATGGGTCCTTTGACATGATGAGAAAACTGATAAGTGCATGGCCATGCCCAAACGAACTGATTTGTTCTTTGTCGTTTATCACAACAGTATGAATCAAGAAGTCTTGAAATGATTTCGAATACAGGAGTTGATATTTTCTGCCATGCTCGTATTCGTTATCACAAATATCGTGCTGCAAGGGATGAACCTAACAACGTTGCCCAAGAAGTAGAGACAGGGTGTTCTTTACTAGGAGACGCTATTAAAGAGTTTTTCGAAACTATACCTGGGTTACATAAGCTGTTTTTATGGGGTTGGTTACCTACATTCTCATCTAGAAGTCCACTGTAGCTCGTGTCATTAAGATAAAAGTTACGAGCTTGCGCAAGTGGGCGTCTGTTGGAATTATGTGCACAGTTAGTCAACCTATGATGATACATCCAAACCTACGAAACATTTAAGGGTCACACCGGTGAGTGCATGTAATACGAACAAGATATGTAATGATACTACGAAGAGGAATGATTCATAATAGGCATTATGAATCAGTTAAGTATTAAGTTAAGTTTAACTTATTGCTGGATTAGTTTAACTAACTAATTAATACAAGTATTTGTATATTTATTAGTTGAGTAAATATGCAATTTGTTAAAGATTGTCCATGATATGATTTAAAGCTATTAAATCATATAGTGATTGGATAATATTATTGTCTAACTAATTATTAAAGGTATAAAACACAAGTATATATATTTCGTGTATATCTATACCGAAATATATAAGTGTATAATACTAAGGCATTTGATAATTAAGTGTGACAATAATAATTAGTAAAACTATGAGCGTTGAATGTGTAAAAAGGAAGTTTAATTAAGAAGTTAATCTTAATTAAACTAGAAGTGTTTTAAGTGTAAGATCTTCTATTATATATAGAAGGCTTGAGGCTTAAACCTAATGCTTGATCCCTTACATCATCACACAAAAACCCTTGCCCCTCCATCCCCTTCGATCGGCCGAACCCCAAACACAAGAACACAAGTTTGTGTTCTTCGTGTTCTTCATTCGTTCGTGTTCTTCGAGTTTCGAAGAACAAGTTCATTGCAAGGATCAACTAGAAGGTCGCTCGTTGTGTTCATCATCAATGGACTTTCTTAAGCAAACATTAAGGTATGTTTTGGGAAACCCTTTTTCCCTTCTCCCCTCTTGTTCGAATTCGGCACCAAGAACCCTAGGGTTCTTGGTAGTAGTCGACGAACACACACAAGCAATGTGTGTGTTCGAGTTCTTCGAATAAGGTTTCTTTCTTGTTAATCAAGTTTGATTTCCAAGTTCCTATAATCCTTTAGGGTTTAAGGATTAGGTTTAATCTCAGTTCCGCTTTTAGGGATTAAATCAGCTAGTTGGTTTAACCGGAAAGAACACCATCATGTTCTTGTCAGTATGGTTCGAACCAAGTGACTCGGTGGTCAACCCAAGTGGTCGATCAGAGTTATGAAACCCTTCAGAATGCAAAGAAAAGATTGCACTCATATATAAAGAGATATGAGAAATTATTGATCAAAAATGGGACTTCCAAATATGCGGCGGCATGTTACTTGAATCCTCGATATAGATGGAGTCTGAATGTTTCAAAACATCACAAAATAAAATTGGGTTTGTACAATTGCTTGGGTAAATTCGTAAAGGATGAAGACACTTATGAGAAGATCGATCTCCAACTTGACGAGTTTAAACACAAACGAGGATTCTTAGGACATAGAGTAGTTTTAGCCTCATACATGAAGCGCTCACCCGGTAATACTAAACACTTATAAATATTTATAATAGTTAATATAAATAAATAATTCCTTACTTTGTTTTTCTACTAATATATAGTTGATTGGTGGGGTCAATATGGAGACGGTGTACCGCAACTCAAAGAATTTGCAACAAAGGTCTTGGGTCTTACTTGTCCGGCATCGGCTTGTGAACTTAATGGGAGTGCCTTTAATCAAGGGCACACAAAGAGAAGAAACCGGCTGACTACCAAATATTGAATAGCTTGGTCTACGTTATGTATAACAAAAGGTTGAAGCAAAAATATCTCAAGAAAAAGTTGCCAAAAGAAGAAGATGATCCTTACTTGTTGACTTGTGTTCTGATGATGAATGGGTAGCTAATCCAAATGATGATGATAATGATGATGAAAATAACGCGATTATTGTTGGTGAGGAAATTGAAGATGGAAGCGAAAGTTTGAGAACAAGGAAAAGGAGAAGGGGAGGTGTTCAAATTGATTTGGTTGATGAAGATGACGACTATCAAATGCCTTTAGGAGATGAAGTTGAAGCGACCGGAGATGATGGATTTTACAATCTTTGATTTAGTGGATGATATTATTTTTGGTGGATATAAACGTAAGTCCTTAACTATGATCTTTTTTGTGGATACGTTAACTATGTCATTTTAAACTTATATTTGAGTTATATATATTTTTTGTGTTGTTTCCGTCACGATATTACGCCTAGGTTCGCCTCGAGGCTTACGCCTTGTGAGGCAAAATAAAAACGCCTCGAGGCTTGATTCTGTATATTAAAACCTTGCTTACGACTTATGGATATGACATGCGTTCTTTGGACACCAGGTTCATGCAATGACATTAACGTCCTCCACCGATCTCTAGTTTTTGATGATATCTTGACAGGTGAAGCACCAAATGTGAGTTACATTGTGAATGGTCGGGAAAGAAATATGCCATATTATCTCACTGATGGCATATATCCCTCATAGGCTGCATTTGTTAAGTCAATAACTTCTATACAACTCCAAAAACAACAGTTGTTCGTTGAAGGAGCATTTTGAGTTCTACAAGCATGTTTTGCATTCCTTCGACACCCATGTCTTGTGTGGGACAAAGATTTAATGGGGAAAATTATGATTGCATGTATAATCATTCATAATATGGACGTTGAGAATGAACGGGACACATATCTCCTCATGTATGATCCATCTGAGTTTATAAATGATATACCTACAAATCAAACCTGAGTTAATGAACAACCTTTTCAATACTCAACTGAATCTATTCATGTATATGACCAATAGGGCATAACTTTGTAATCAGAAAGCTCATAACGCTCTAAAAACGACTTAATCGGGCATATATGACAAAAATTTGGCATTAATGAATAGTTGTGTAATTTATATATCGCATAAATGTGTATTATTGTTGTAAATTAGTTTATCTATTTTATATGTATGATGAATGTTTATATAAATTATTTATCTATTTTATTTAGTTTTATATTTTAAAGAAATGATATATTTTTAATGAAATAATAGAATTATATAAACAATAAATAATAACCATAAATATTATTTAAGTAATAAAAATTTGGGTTGGGTTGGGTACTTGGGTTGTTAATATGTGTGAAAAATTAGGTTGGGTTGAGTTGTGTAGGTGGAAGAGAGATAAATTAATTTTTAATGAAAAAGTTGGGTTGAGTTGTGTAGGTGGAAAAGAGATAAATTATTTTTTAATGAAAAAGTTGGGTTGAGTTGAGTTGCTAACAGGGATAGTCTTAGATGGTGGTCGAACCAACTTATCCATCTTTACCTTCTTCTTTTTTGATAAATTAAGTTTCACCTTTTGCGGGAGATTGAAACGTAATAATATACTTTCTCTGATTCAAAATAAGTGTTATACTTTCTTTATATGAGTGATTCAAAATAAGTGATACACTTTGAAAAATTACCTTATTTGGCAAAAAAATAGTAGGACCCACACCCACTAACTATCTACTTTAATAAAGTGAAATGACTCATTTACCCTTACTTTTTACTTTTAAACATCATTAACCACACTTTATTCAAAAGGTGTGGGACCCATTATCCACTAACCATTCAATTAATCTAATTTAACTTTCATTATAATCTTTTGCCTCAAAAACCGTGAAACCCAAAGTGTAGCACTTATTTTGAATCGGAGGAAGTATAAGAGAAGTGATATTGCTTTTTACTATTTGTTACATTTTTATTTCCCTACATTAAGAGAAGTGTCAAAATCAAAGGATGCTATGAGGAATAAAAATTAATGAATTATACATGTTAAATTTATAAGTAGGTATGAATATAAGTATAAAAAATTAGGAAGAAATATATTTCTCAATATATTAAAGGGTTTTGATAATGACAGCCCTTAGGGCTGTCACTAAGTGCATAAAATGTTGTACAATGGAGTAGTTCCTTAAATTCAGGAGTCGGTTGAAGATTAAAATACAAGTATTTAATGCATGTCTTATGACAGCCCTTAGGATGTCATTATCAAAACCCTATATTATATCATCCATATGAGTGTTTACATAAAACTTTTTTTTGAACGGCTAGTTAGTAGTTAGTGGTTTGAGCCTAGACAGTGATATCCACAAGGGACCGTATGTCTTTCCTCGAACCCTCCACCTATATGGGGAATAAACCTCACTATTTGTCCACGACGGGACTTGAACTCATAACATATGGGTCATGGACAACAGCTTATCTTTTTCATCAATACCACTAAACTAAAAACCTTAGGTCTTTGCATGAAAGTATTATGTCTATTCAAAATGCATATTTGAAATACGTGCTGCATAAATAATGGAATATGGAATTAGTACTTCTAACATATTGTCATCGTGTGTATATACTCATATCAGAGTTACTTTGTATGGAGCATTTATTATAAATATAGAGCAATTTCATATCGATTAACAATAATTATATCTTTAGTGGAGGAATGATATGTGAAATATGGTAAAAAGAAAAGAAATAATATAAGTGTTGTATGATTTTTACGAATAAAATTATATGATATGAAATTATGAATTAGTTCCCTGTCTAAGTTGTGGGCTTGAACATTATATAGTGGGCTTTACATATCACAAGGCTACCCAACGAGCAGCCCATTTCAAGCCAGCATGCTTTGAACAACACAGCGAGAAAAGGTAGACTCCATAACCAGAGCTCATCTAACTTCCATTTCTAACACACACGCGGAAATTAACCTTCATACAGATCGCACCTCGAAATCGTCTTCAAATTCAGCTTCACTTTTGCAGATTCAATCAACAAGACAACAAGTAATGGCTAATTGAACTGCAAGCAGATTCATCGATTTCACGGTAGATCGATAATCAGAAATCAGATCTTAAATCGAAATCAATAATTTACATCGGCACGTATCTGATCTATCATTTTCGAGTAATTGATGGCAGGGGCGGCCTCTGCGCTGTTCCTTCTCGACATCAAAGGCCGCGTTCTGGTGTGGCGTGACTACCGTGGGGATGTCTCCGCTACTCAGGCCGAACGTTTCTTTACTAAACTCATAGAAAAAGAGGTGTTATTTGTTAATTTAATATCTCTTATGCTTTTATAGCTTCTAAATTCATACATCATGATAAGTGTTTGAAGGAAGTAGTTAAGCAATATTTAGCTCTTAATTTGTAAATTAGGTTAATTAAGGTAAGTTGCTATTTTGAATCATAGCAGATTCTGGATAAATGTAGCTCCGAAATGATATTTAGTTGATGCAAAACATAGAAGTGAACTAAAATCCACATGTTCATGCGATCTGTATGATTCTATGTTCATGCATTTCTTGTATTATAATATATAGCAACAGCTAAAATGAATTGTAGTTGGTGGTTTGAGCTCTATTGACTAGTTTAAAATCTTAAGAGATACTTAGATCATAGTCAAGAGGATGATTTATGTGTTTATTCAGCTCGATTTGGATTAATGGTTTTTAAAGTACTGATATGCAAGTGGCTATACACACATATTGATGCTTAAAATATACTAATTTTGTATTGTATGCATGCAAAAGAATTTACCTAATTTGTTTATGGTGTGCTGATGTATATCAGGGAGATCAAGAAGCTCAAGATCCTGTTGTGTATGATAATGGTGTCACATATATGTTTGTACAACACAACAATGTATATCTAATGACTGCATCAAGACAGAATTGCAATGCTGCTAGCCTCCTTCTGTTTCTACACCGTGTAGTTGATGTAAGCACTCTTTGTTTGTATCCATCTTAATAATATTTTCTAACATTTAATGGAAATTTGCTATTACTTTTACAAATACATACAAGTTTATTATCAATATTCAGATTCGTGTTTGTTATTGGTGGCAGGTATTTAAGCATTACTTTGAAGAGCTAGAAGAGGAATCACTTAGAGATAACTTTGTTGTAGTGGTATGTGTATTTAACATTTTCTTTTTAAATACACTATATTTTTATCAATAATATAGGTAAAAAAACTGAAGCTGCATGATGTTTTGCAGTATGAATTACTTGATGAAATGATGGATTTTGGTTACCCTCAGTTCACTGAAGCTAAAATTCTGAGTGAATTTATCAAAACCGATGCGTACAGGATGGAAGTTTCACAAAGGCCTCCAATGGCTGTTACAAATGCTGTTTCTTGGCGTAGTGAAGGAATACGATACAAGAAAAATGAGGTAGAAAACATTGATTATTTAAAAATGAGAATATAAAATAAATTATTGTTTTGTTTTAGGTGTTTTTGGATGTTGTGGAGAGTGTGAATATACTTGTCAACAGTAATGGTCAAATAGTTCGGTCAGAGGTTGTTGGTGCCTTAAAAATGCGGACTTATTTGAGGTAACTTCATTTACACACGTCATTTTGCTAGTTACTGTAAAATGCAACTATCATTTATATAACATTATCTTTTTTATGATATTAAGTTGTAACTTCTGGATGTTTAAATACATTTCAAAGAACTTATTAAGCTCATATATAAAGCATTTAGCTCCAAGTTTTTAATCATTAAATGTTTCAAGACTTGAAATTACATTTTTACCCTTACTTGCAGTGGTATGCCCGAGTGTAAGCTTGGGTTGAATGATAGAGTATTGTTGGAGGCACAAGGACGATCTTCTAAAGGGAAAGCTATTGATTTGGATGACATCAAATTTCATCAGTATGTTCTTCAACTCTTTTTTGTTAAATAAATTTTTAGGGTTTGCATTTACAAAATGGCCTCAATATTATTCATCTTCTTGGTTCGATTCAAGTTTTGTTATATGTCAAAAGGGATAAACAGGTAAGGTTATCTTAAAAGGAAAAATATCAAATGGATTGAACGGGTCGAAATCGCCCTAAGTCTTTATTTAATTTATAAAACCTCATGAATGATTTATTAACAAATTTAGATTTTACATTCTTATTTGACACGAATCATTTATTAATAAATATAATAAATAATTGTTACAGGTGTGTGCGTTTAGCCCGTTTTGAAAATGATAGAACAATATCCTTTGTACCTCCTGATGGAGCTTTCGATCTCATGACATATCGACTTAGTACTCAGGTTCTTGCACTTTCTTATTTTTTAAATATTTATTTATTTTTATTTGTTTTGTCATTATACTTTTGATGATCTGTTTCAGGTAAAACCTCTGATATGGGTTGAAGCTCAAATTGAAAGGCATTCTAGAAGCCGTATGGAAATAACAGTCAAAGCTCGAAGTCAATTTAAGGAACGCAGGTATAAATTCCCTTTTTAATGGCTGAAACATTATTAATATATATTTTTTATATATTATATAAAATGAAGGCAGCAGTGTTTGGGTCAACTCAACCCGACCCGTTTTAAAAATGACCCGTTTTGACACTTTGAACTGGCAGCACTGCAACAAATGTTGAGATTGAATTGCCTGTACCTGCTGATGCAACTAATCCAAATGTTAGAACTTCAATGGGATCTGCTGCTTATGCACCCGAAAGCGATGCGCTGAGCTGGAAAATAAAGTCATTTCCAGGTGGCAAGGTAAATCTTTTATTTTTTTTAACTTTATATGTTTTAATCTTTAATTGGTAATTAATGTGTTGACCAAGTCAAAGTCAAACATGTTTTAGGAATACATGTTGAGAGCAGAGTTTAGCCTTCCCAGTATAACAGCTGAAGAAGCAGTCCCTGAGAGAAAAGCTCCTATCCGTGTGAAATTTGAGATTCCATATTTTACAGTTTCAGGCATACAGGTTAGTTTTCATATATATATATTTATTAAAAATTGCAAAAGTGGACATTTTTTTAATCATTTTTTTATTGTTGAAAACTGTAAAAAGGCGCAAATTACATGTTCATTTTGGTACATCTTTTTAAAAGCTTCTTTAAAATGTACTAGACACAATATTTACAATATATGGTGTAACAGTTTGTTGGAATCCTTGATTCTTTTTACAATACAAAATTAGGGTTTACGATCAATATACTAGTATATAAATAGGTTTGATATAACTAATACATTTTGGTTTTTATAGGTGCGATACCTAAAAATAATTGAAAAAAGCGGTTACCAAGCTCTTCCATGGGTAAGATATATAACAATGGCGGGCGAATATGAACTAAGGCTCATGTGAAATCTTTATTACAATCCCAATTTCAATCGAGTGTTTTGTATTTAAATCCGTATTAGTATGAGTATGATCTTCGGATGATAAACAAATATATGTTCGCGATCTAAATCAGTTGTTTGTCAAACAAAAGTTCATTTTCAAGCACCAATTTTTTGTATTTGTTTTGTACAATCATTATTGCGTGTATTAGAAACATCTAGTGGTACATTTACCTGATGGTTAGGGGAAAATTTAGAAACGGCCATAACAACGATTAGGTTGCATACATCAAACGGTTTTACACCTACTTTTAAATATAATAGTATTCTTTGTTTTTCCCTTTCAACATGTGCGTAAGTTATTGTCGATTATGATTAAAAAAAAGTAATAATCTGATATTTTTGACACGATGATTTATAGTGTCTTTTATGTATTTAAAATACACTTTCAAGCTTCTACAATTTTTTACTCGTTTAGCTCGTTTTATTTATTAAAATTTACCCATCGATGAGGGATATAACATGACCTAAATGTATCAATTCATAAGAAAATGAATTGAAACTGTATCGTGTGCACAATGTGGTAATTCAAAAGAGGAAATCTTGTATGTAACAGGTTTTTTTTACCATTCATTTACCTTCTTTTGGCATTAAAATAAGTAGATTAAAACGAAGTGAAATTAAAGGAACGCAAAAAGAAGAGGTAGAAAGAATTTCTAGTGACGAATTTCAAACTCCAAATTCAAAGTTGTCGTAACCTAACTATTCTCGAAACTTAACCTTAAAACTTAAAAAGAATATTTCATTTCACACCCTCGTATAGAAACCTCACTCATGAAGCTTCCATTATACTTGAGAACATAAAATGTATCTACACTTTATAACTTTTTGTATATCCGAACAAAACATGATGGTATTCATATACGTACGGCTTTGTGTTAGTTCACAATGTAAACCATGTTGTTCTTTGTGCTCCCAATTTTGGTTGTAAAACACATTTTGTTTCTTCTTTCTTTTTGATTGGTTGTTCATGCTCTTTCTTCTTGATTTTTGTCTTCTGTGGTACAAGTGGCGGTTTTTTCCTGTTAAGTAAAAGTCAAGTCATGCTAATAAAACCCTTTTTTATGCCAAAAAACAATCACAGATTGGATATCATATGATCTTATTGCACAAAATTTGAGTAAAATGTTTGACTATTTGTCAAATGCGTGATTGCAACCCAACCTATGGGAATGCTAGAAATTTTTTGCATGAGTAAATTACACGGATAGGTTTGGTAGGAGTTTTGGATTTGGTCCCTAAGTCTTAGAAATTACACTAAGTATGGGGATTGGTATCCTTAAGGTGGATGTCCGTACAGTCATGTGCAAAGCACACGAGGGTAACTTGGTCATGTCTTTTCTTTCTCTCTTCTTTTATCTCATCTGCAACCAATCTACTTCATCAGCAACATTATCTTCACCAAATAATCATAAACGAACTGGGTGCTAACATCATCTTCACCAAATGACCATTCCCCGCCACCTGCGGTGCTCCTATCTCCGCCGGAAATGACCCCCCACCATTTTTAGGGTTACGAATTAGGGATTTTGTTTGCCGTATTGAGGATTGTGTTTGCAGAAGAGGAATTGCCAAGGGTTTCTTAACGAGGATACTGCAATTTTTGTGGCTCCCAATTTTGAATCTGTTTTGTTTTTCTAGGAATTATGATCAAGAGGATTTGGCCACACCGGCGGTGTTTGTGGGGGGTTTTCATCTGAATCTAATTTAGAGTGGTGGTGGTGGGGGGTTTTCAGTTGAATGTAATTTATGATGGAAAAATAAAGAACAAAGCTAAGAAATCAATTTGATGACGATGATGAATGGTGAAGATGATGTTTAGAGACCAAAGCTAAAATAAAAATATATAAGTAAAAAAATAAAGGCTATTTTAGTCATTTAATACATTTTAACAGTGCCTTTTAACAGCCGTTTGGATTAGGGACCAAAAGTGTTACCGATCACCATACTTAGTGACTATCCATGTAATTTCTAAGACTTAGGGATCAAATCCAAAACTCTTACTAAACCACAGGGACTATCCGTGTAATTTACTCTTTTTTGCATTTAGGAAGAATAAGATATTTTGCACAAAAAAGGACAATAGAATCGCTTGTTTTTACATCAGATAAAAAGGAAACGGGTCAAAATGGGTCGAAAGACTACCAAATGGACATATAAACCGATTAAATTATATATTTACAGAAAAAAAAAACTAGATTCTTATTTAAATAATGTAACTTTAATGATCATATTTGAGAGTTGAGACAGTAATTATTTATAAATAAATTACGTGTTTTGACCTGTTACCAACCGACCATTTTGCCACCTCAGCCATCAATGGCAAATTGGTAACTCTAACTTGGAATCGGCCCATAAAATATTGCAATTTTGAATTTTCATAAAAAAAGAAGGGAAAATCTAATTACCTTTTCTAGATTTTCATCAATATTTTGTTGATCCGTCCTGCTATTATAACGGACCGAATCTTCATCTTCAACTCTAGAAATCAAAGTTTTATCAACTTGATTGGAATCTGAATCTCCATTAATAGAGTTTTTGGAATCAGAGTCAAGTTCATGGTCAACTTTTACGGCTCCATTCACACCTTCATTTTTCAGTGATATATCGTTGGCTTTTTCGGCCTCTTTTTGCTGTTTTTTCCTAGCTTCTTGTTCCTTTAATTGTTTAAATCTGAAACCATCAAAAGAATCTAAGAAAAAACAAGAGTATGTAAACCCTAATATTGGTTGGGTCGGGTTGACCCACTAACATTAAAACATGTCATTTTTAGTATGTACTATAAAAGTGGGTCGGGTCGGGTTGACCCACTAACATTCTTTGTCCCATTTTCTAGCATTTATCTTATAAAAATTTATATAAAAACAATACTATTATGGTAATAACCCAAACTATTATCAAACTTAATTCTAGAAAATAACAATTTTAACTAACCTCTCACCAGGACGATAACCTTGTGCATCAAGTTTCTCTGTTTTGGGTAGTTCTGGTTCTTTAACTGGCGTAGTATTGAACACTGATTCTTGAATTTTGGGCTGATCTTCTTTAACAATTTCATAATTAATTTTTTTTGCTGGATTATTTGCACCACCCATTTTTTGAAGCCATATTTGTTGTGCAGAACTTAATATATTGTTTGTAAGCCTACATGAATGAAGTGTACATGAATATAAAATTAATAACATTATATTCATATAGATTGTGTGTTTTAACCTCAATTACTTCTGTTTGACTTTGAATGTCAAAGTCAAACAAACTACTTTAAATTCAATAACACAAAAAGGACCAAAAAATAAATAAATTAAAATGAAGTTTTGTGGTTCGGTCAAGTTGACTTACCAGTAAAGGCTTAGCCCAGAAGGCACTGAAAGTGCAAAATAACCAATCATTAATGGCAAGAATTTGGTTATGGTTTGAGAAGTCTTCATATTTGGGTCATCGCTCTACAAATTAAACAAAATAATAAAATCATGAATATCCCACCTTTTTATTCAAAGAAAGATGTAGAATTAGAGGCGACAATTTTGACCCATTTACATACGAACGGGTCGATTCGGGTTGTGTTTTATCTCAAACGGGTTGATAGTCGATCAAAGTCAAATTTTACAACTTCCTAAACCATTCTATTCAAAAGAGTTAAATATTATTGTAATAATCTTGTTTCTGTAATCATAAGTAACACATTAACTATACACAAAAAGTTTGGAAAATGGACCCGTTATCCAACCCGAAAGACTGACCTGTGGCTGTGATGACTGCATGATCTGAACAGATATATATTGAGAAACCACAAGGAGTACAGGCAACACAAGATATGCAAATGTATCTGACCATCCAAGTGGAGGTTGACCATCCTGTTAAGTTCAATTATCATGTTTGACTTTTATGATAATAATAACAATAATAATATAATTAAAAAAAATAATAGTAATAATAATAATAAATTAATAATAATGAACCATACTATAAAAGGAAAGAGCCAAGATGTGCCACTGCCACTTTGTCGGGCAGCAACTGTTGTAGGGCCCGCAAGAGATGGTATCCAAAAGAACCCTTCAGCCAAAAGTCCCTATGAATATTATTACAGAAAAGAAAAATAAATTTTATTTAAAATCAGTAATATATAAAATAAATAAATAAAGCCATAATGAAATGAAGTTATACTTCATCTGCAACGTTTGAGAGAGCTCTATAAAGACCAATCCAAACGGGTATTGTTGCTAGGGTTGGCAGGCATCCTGTTATAAAATAAAGAGTAAATTACATGGATGGTCCTTTAATTCAAAAAATTACACTAGTGGTCCTTATTTCTGAAAGGTTTTGCACTGATGGTCCTTTTGGCTAAAGAGGTGTTAATCTTTTCTGTAAATTTGGATCACATGTGATTCATGTGAGGATATTTTGGTCATTTTACCCCCCATTTAAAATTTTTGGAGTGTTCTTCTATCGATAGAAAACTATTGAAATTTTAGGAACATGTTGAAATGTTTTCATTTTCCAGATTAGAAAACAAGTTTTTGTTTTCTTTCTCTGTAAAGGAAAAATATTTAAAAAAGGATTACGGTCGTTTTCTGTAAATGTAGTTACTATAAAAATTTAAAAGTGATTTTCCCTGTTTAATAAGAAATTTTCCTTTAAAAGTCCAATCTGAACACGTTTTCCATTTTTCGAGTATTCTTTAAAAACTTTTCTGCAAAGTTGCCACATTAGCACCTGCCAAAGGATTAATTCCTGCCAATTTGTACAATCTTGCAGTTTCAAGCTGAAGGCGCTCCTGTAAATCCATGATAATATAGTCAAATTAATAAAAAGATAATGAAAAAATAACACAATATTATTCCATCGGTTCCCAAGAAGATGAAAATTTAACATGCCACTTTTTATATATAATTTAAATCATTGGTTCAAAAGTACAAGACAAATTATAACCTTATCAGCAGCATACCGTTCCTGAATAGCCTTTATTTGTGGTTGTAAAGATCGCATCGCCATCGCAGATTCAACCTGCGTTATAATTTTAATAAATATTAATGCCATAATTTTTAAAAATAATAAATTGGATCCATTTTTTATAAAATTTCAAGAAAACCTGCTTCTTTGACAGAGGGAAAGTTGCAGCCTTTACAAGAACTGTTAAAAGTATAATCGCAAAACCATATGCATATGGAACATGGAGTGTAGAAAGGCCATCCTTCAAAAACTGAAAGAAAATATAAATTAGAATAAAATAAATAAATTTAAAAATTATTCAAACCACTAATATTTAATTTTCACCATTTCATTAATGTCAGTAGAAATATTACCAAAAATCCAAAATAAACTTTTAGCTGCCCAATATTCAACATTTCATTGACCACTACATGATGAACCCTTAATTAGATTTTCTAATAATAATCAACTAATATAACTCATCTTCTAATCATGAATTTCTATACAGATTACAAACACACCTAAAAATAATCATAAAAGCAACATAATTAATACATTGATGATAAAATTTGATTTTTTGTTGTTGCAAACCTTAAGAACAGTTTCCATATAATTAGCAATCCCAGATAACCAGTCATTACTCTTTTTGGTGGTAGTAGTGATACCAGAATCAGGAGTATTAGCAACAACAGCATCAGCAATCGTATAAATTAAACCTTCAGCTCTATCAATTAGGTCTCTAAAGTTCTCCGGGTCAGGAAACTGAACCTGACCCGGCCCGAATCTAGCAACGGTTAGGGTATTTCCGCGAATAAAGGTTTTGGGAAAATTCCCAAATTGGGTTCTCCGGAGAATAGGGTTTATGGTCCGGAATCTGGTAGGGTCTGGGAAAGGGGAAAGTACTGTGCTTGACCCGAATGAAATTGAATTCGCCATTTTTGTTTTTAATTAGGGTTTTTTGTTGTTGAAACCTAAAGATTGAGATATTTAGGGAAGATTGTGCAGGTGAGTTGACTGTTTTGACGGGTGTTGAGTATGGGATTCAAAAACAGGGGAAGGATTTGAAGATGATGAAATGAAAGGGAAAAAGGGTTGGTATAATACCCCAAGTTTTAGTATAATTTGTATAAATATTTTAATTAAAAATAGGGTAAATTACAGTTTTTTCCCTGACCTATACCCGATTCGGGGTTTTTGTCCCTAAACTTTTTTCTTCTGTTTTTTTGTCCCTTATGTTTTTAAAATTCTGCATATTTGTCCTTCCGTCAATTTTTGGCCGTTAACTGACGGAAAATGCAAGGCATGTGAGGGCATTTTGGTCCTTTTCATCATTCTTCATCTTCTTCCCCAACACCCACAAACCCTAAACCCCCAACACCACCACCTCCGTTCATCTTCCATCCACATCATCAAAAGAACCACCACCAAATCCATTTCTTCTTCAGTTTCACTGCATCATCATATTTTGGTGGGTGAATCATGAGCCCAGATTTTGAAGAACACAGATCTCGGATTTCAGATCTGCAAACTTAAAAGTTGATTTTACAAGAACTCAAATTGATTTCAGGTACAAGAACTCAAAACAACCATTTCCACCAGAAGCGTCGCCCGCCGCCGGCGCCCCTCCCGGTCGTCTTCTCCGGCTAGAACCGTCACCAGCATCGCACCTTCCGCCGCTTGCCACCGTCGTACCTCCCCGGTCGTCTTCCCCCGCCACCGTCCACCTCCGGCGAATTCACGATCTGTTAATATCGTTTCCAGATCTGAAAATCGGACCAAAACCTTCGAGATATGAAAATCGAACCTAAAACATCCCCAATATAAAACCCAGAAGAAGAACACATGTCACAAAATAAAACCCAGATCTGAAAGTCGGCCGTGTAAATCAGACCAATCTACAAATCTTGAACTTACGCAAGTTTTCCACAAGTTCTGGAATTATGATTTTTGAATTTTGGATGATAAGAGCATAAGATCTCCAAAGCTTATTTTGATTCTTCATGTTACCATCAGTATGCACAAAATACAACCACCAATGCATGATGTACATGTTGATGCCATGATTTTGGTTGATTTGGGGTTTATACCTGCAACCTCAAATCTCAGACCTATATGTGTTGGTTAATGGAAGAACACATTTGGGTTGAAAGGGTGTTTTGATGATGATGATGATGATAGGGGTAATTTGGGGAAATTGCCAAAAATTTCGTCAGTTAACGGAAGATTTTGGACGGAAGGACAAATAAGCAGAATTTTAAAAACTTAAAGGACAAAAAAACGGAAGAAAAAAATTTAGGGGCAAAAACCCCGAATCGGGTATAGATCAAGGACAAAAACTGTAATTTACCCTTAAAATATAAGTATTATACTACGTATTATAGAAGTTATTTATTTTAGGCTATTACCTAAATTAGTATCTTAGTATAGAAATTATTTTAAGTACCATATTTTAGGGGTATATATTATTATTTATCAACACGAATAATGTCTTTCTAATAAAAATATAATGAAATTTAAATGTATGTATATTTCAAACTCGTCGCAAAATGCGAGGCACATTCTCCTCGAGTCCTCGTGATATATTAAAATAATAAAAAATTGTTTGTTATTATTCTGTGCAAGTATCATGTTAGCAGATTATACAAAATGTATACAAACAGTTTTGATTATTTTTATTATTGTGTTATATAATCTTCTATATATCTATAAAAATTGAGTTTCAACTTTGAAGTTGCAATTAATACCATACAATTAATATTAATAATATTATAATAATAAAAACAAACTTTTTAAATTGTAAGTCCAAGAGTTTTGAAATAAATATAAATAATTATAATAATAATAAAATGTTCAATAAATAAGAGACTTTTCAAGTTTTATTAATCTTACACATTAGCATCTATAAATACTCATTCTCATATTGCAAAAATTTTAACACTCCAAAGGTGCATCCAAAAAAATACTTAATAAATGGAGTCAACAACAAAGATCTATAGGGTTTTTATTATTTATCGTCGCTATTAATTGGTAATCCAACATAATCTTTATGATTTTGTTTTAGAGAGGGTATGTTAGTTGTTTTTGTTTATAATTACACAACCTCTATTGTATATATGTATAAAATTGTTATTCGTTGTTTATTTACATTTTGTATATAAATTATACTCCCTCCGTCCCACAAAAAAGTTCTCATTTCCTTTGGGCACAAGTATTTAGGAGATAGTTGATAGTGGGGTCTTTGGTACTATTTTTGATTAAAATATAAGGTTAATTGGAGAGAGAAAGTGTTTTTAAGAGATAGTTGGTGGTGGGGTCCATAATAATAATATTATTTAATAGAAATGGGAACTTTTTTGTGGGACAAAATTTATGATAGAAATGGGAACTTTTTTGTGGGACGGAGGGAGTATTATATAATGATCTGATAGTTATTATTATAGTATATTCGTTGTTTATCATTATATTATATAATGATCTGATAGTTATTATTATAAGATGTATATCTTATCTTTATATATAATAAAGGAAAGAAAATTTGAATCTTTAAAGCCACGTATAAAGCCACATATCACGTATAAAGCCACATATCACGTATACAGCCACATATCACGTATAAAGCCACGTACAATGCCATGTAAGCACTTCGTTTCAGTTTCTTCAACGTCTGCCCTAATTACTCTTCCAATTACGTTACTCTTCCAAGGTTATCAATCAACCCTATTTACTCTTAGACGTTTCTCTTCCACTGTTCTCTCGCTCAGATCACTGAGATTTTTTATTTGGCGAAGGTAAAACCTAGGTTTTACTTTTGTAATCTTGGATCTGATATATTTGTTTTTGGAGATTAATTTTGTTATTTTTGCAATTGGAGCGACTCTATTGCGAATTTGCTATTACGAAATTCAACCAATTTAAAGACGATGGCATTTCCCCCACCTCACTTCACGAAATCATGGTTTTCTTTCTCTCTTCCCCAACATCAATTTTTCAGTGTTTTTTATCTTTATTAAATTCAATACTAACATATGTAATTACAATTTGATTTACACATATAGTTTCTCTACCAATTCGATTTGGCTACGGGTTGTTGAATACAGTTTCAAGGATGCGAAATTCAGTTATGGTCGTGATTATTTGTTTATTGAATCTTTTCGTGATATGTTGGAACGAAAAACTTCTACTCGTCCATTCGTGGTTTGGATTGCATCCTGTTCCTGGTATTTTATTTTTTTTGTTTTTTTTCAATAAATTACATATATCTTTTGCCTCTGATTTATAAAATTTTATTTTATTTTATTATCTAGAATCTAGAGCATAGACGTGATGCAGCTAGAGCAGAAAATTCACTTACTTTTTCTTTTTGGAGTGAGTTAATCAGTATGCTAAGAGAATGGAATGAAGATTCTGACCTGTGTACTTATTATGCAGCTTAATGGGTCTATATGCTTACAAGAACCCAGAGGTATCTCCCTAGCTCATCAAAATCCTTGAATTTGCTAGGTTTAACTCAATTATTAGTTTTTATGAGTTTATGAAGATAGATGATCTTATAAGCGATAGTAGTTTATAAAATGAGAAAGCAAAAATAAAATTCATACTCAGTCAATCTTCCTTCGTTTGGTGTATATGGGACTTATGTCAATCAATTTGTTTCTCAGATGAAAAACATAGCAAGATTTTTGGAGGATTTGTCAATAAATTTTTGGAGGATAGTAGTTTATTGTTTTTTTTAACAGGAACAGAAGTTTTCGATAGGTATTGTTGTCAATCTGTAAGTAATTTACAACTGACTTTAATTCAGAATAAAAAATTTGATATTTGCTTTCGGTTTAGCATTCCACTGGTAAATGACCTGGTGTGGAAAAACATTGTATGATTACCTCCACCAGCGTATCATGACCGCTGCTCTCGAATTCATCCACATGTTTATAAGTGTGGAATTCGTTTTGATGACTACACATTTGGAAATCATTACTTGCAAATCAGATTTTGGGGAATTTGTATATATAAAGTATATAATGAGAGAACTTAATCGAAGAATTAAGTATATATAATAAAGTATATGTTGAATTTGTGTCTGAACTTACATTGAGGATTATCTGATTTATTATGCAGACATACGTTTATGGTGATCTTTATCGGTATGATGTGGATAAAGGGGATTGTAAGCTAATTTCAACCATAATAGTAAGCATCCTCGAAGTGCTCACCAGGCTGTAGCATGGAAGAATAATGCAGATAGTGATTTTATCACTATATCTTTCATGATTTTATCTGTAAAAGCAAATAAAGAATTTGATTTATTTGGAAAGAATTGTTGCTTTTGAGCATCTATTTGATTTTGTTTGTGGTTAGGTGGTGAATTGACCAGGGTTGGCCCGCCAGTTGAACCGGTTGACCCGTGATCCAGCCATTTTACCGGGCCGAGTAATAACCCGGATTTTAAAACATTGGTACCAAAGATATTGTCCTATCTTCTTGGTAAGTTTGGTATGCAGGTATTGTCCTACCAAAGATATTTGTGGAACCTTGCAGCTAGCATGAGAGTACAAAAATACCGTCCTTGGTTAATAGGTCAAATTAAATTATGCATCCCACTACTACATCACATGCATTCTTGTGTAATTAATCATGTTTTTTATTTTTCAGTGACTGACAAAGTAGTGTTGGGGGATTTGGTTTATTGCAACGAGGAAAGTTGTAATGCAGTTAAAGAAAATGCAGTTAAGGGGTAGACAAGTTGTAACACCTCAAATTTTAATATAAAACATTTACCCAAAATATCATTTTCATAAATAGAAGAACTGTTCCAAAAATATGGATTTACAAAAACCTTTGGTATGAAAATCAGAGTATAAAGTTTGGTGTTACAAAATAGATGAAAACCAAAGCTAAGCATAAATCCAATCTAATGTTCTTCTCTCTAGGCCCCGCATCTCGATCCTTGCGTACCTAAACCTTCGATCCCGAACCTGAGTACATAGCAAAACAAACAAAGAGTACATGAGACAAAACGTCTCGTGAGCTACATGGGTTTAGACCCGATAGTATCAATTATCACATTAAGGTATAATCATATTTATATATTTTCCATCAACATAATCTAGCCACTCTATCGTGACTCCAACGATCCCTAACATCCATGCCTAGTACATAAACATATATGCACCAGTCCACAAAACATATCTAATACATAAACATATATGTATTAGAATCCTAACATGTCTAGTACCAAACATATGCGTACTAGGAGCACCCACGTGCCTAGTGTATAAACATATATACACTCGTCTCAGTAACCGGGAATTCCCACACGTCACCACCATGTACCTCTTATCATAACCTAACAGTTATGCCTAGCAAGCCATCGGCTATCACATCAATCATCAAACAAGTTAGTTAATTATCAACATTTATATATAACCAACTCAACACATAATAAGTCTAAGTATTAATCAAATAGACCGATTCTCAATTATGGAAATGTATATCAAGGGCTATGTACTCAATAAAATTCCACACGTACTCACCTTAGCAAATAATGCTCCAACCGTGTTCTTGACACCAAAACTCTTGCTTCCACAATTCGGTCAACCTTCCAAGACTTCACCAAAAGCCTAATACAATGATCATAAGATGTTCAACATCAGATACTACCAATACTGTATCCATTTATCACTAGATACCATCAACTAACACTTTCCCCCAATTATGGTGCTTTACCAAACCCTAGGTTTAACCAACCCTTAAGATTCTTACCAAATCTTAATCATACACTTGTTTCCTTTGTAAATATACCATCTATTAAGTGTATACATCATTTATTCACCATAAACCCTAACCCTCAATAACTAGGGTTTCCAACCCATTCATCAAATACATAGATCTAAGGCTACAAAGATCAAGGAGTGAAGGTATACCTTTAATCTTCACTTGGGAGTGAAATCTACCAAGGATTTGTGAAGAGATCAACCAAAATCTGCACTTGAGCTCAAAAATCGCCAAAGAGGAAACTAGGGTTTTGATATGGCATGTAATGAGCTAAAACCTGAATTTATTGCAGACGACCCAAGTTCACGCCGTGAACTACTTCACGGTTGTGAACTTTGCGCTCCGTGAACAATTCCCGATCGCTACCTGAACGTGAACTTCGATCGCCAGAAAACACCAATCCCTGTAAGGAGTTCACGATCGTGAACTCAAGTTCACGGCGTGAACTTCCCTTGTGCAGCAGGGCTGCACTTTTCGGTTGTTGTCTCGACTCGGTTTCGCCCATAACTTTCTCGTACGGTGTCCAAATGACACGAAACCAATTCCTACGTTCTTTAAACGATTTATCCTTATTTATCATATTTTTATACAATTTATTTATTTACAAATTTTGGGTCGTTACAATTTGGATGACCCGTCATATGAAGGAAGTTCTACCTCAGTAAAGGTCATTTATAAAACCCTACATGGTATAAATCCTAATATTCTTTGTTTTTCTAGATCCATTTGCATTTTATGATTTATTTCATTTTTCAGGTTGTGAATGATGATGACATTGCTTTGGAGGGTTATACAGGTACTGATGTTTGAAGGAAAGTTTTGGTGTATTGGAAAATCTAAATCAACTTGTGCCAATGTTCTTGGATCAAAGGGATCATTATATGGTATTAATTAGTTTGACTTTTAATGAAATTTGATAAGAGGAAGTTAAGATGGAGGATATTTTTGAGGAATCAATAATAGATATTAATGTTTGTGATGATGGAGATCAGCTAGCGGTTGTTAAGTATGTTGAAGATCATTATGCTCATTACAGAGGGATGGAGGTATATTTCTTATTTTAAATCGGAAATAGTCAAACTATGTGAATTTGTATTTTTTATGCTAACAATGGAATGCTTAAATTTCATAAAAATTTGATTTTACATTGGAATTCACTTTATTAGGAATGATTTTTAGTGGAATTGTAAACAAATAAAAATGTATTTAATTCAATGTTTTTGCAGACTTGCAGCTTGGTTTCATGTGGACTATATGACATAACAATTTGACATCAATGAGAAGATGTGAGCTATACTAATTGACTGGCTAATTGAGGTAACTTCACACTCAATTAGATTTTATTTTTAAAAAATCTAAAATTTGATTATTGCACATTAATAGGCATACCCATTATTGATTTCCTATTTTTGTAACTAACAAATGACAATTCGACCGGTACGTCCCAAGTTTGACCCTCCAAACTGAGACGCTATTTTTAACAGTCAACCATATTTACCGGTTAAAAGCTTGCAATTAGGTTGTTTAGTTTCCATGCTTTTAGCATGCAAATACGAAGAAGTTTTGGTAGCCGTAAGTTTTGGAGCCCGTTATCAATGATTTAGTTTTCATCTCAGACAAAGCTTACTCAAGAAGTCAATTTCTTGAAATGGTACTAAAAAGTCAACAACTTTCAATGAAAGTTGATCTTTTAAAGCATAACAATCGGAGTTTTCATTAGTAAATAATCTGCTCCCTTTTTGCTTAACAGGAAAAACAGATGCTGAACACATTACACATTAGAACTTAACATGTCACTACTGATCAGATATGCTTGTAACGACCCGAAATTTTGTGTTAAATAAATTATGAAAAAAATATGATAAATAAGGATAAATCATTTAAAGAACGTAGAAACTGGTTTCGTGTCATTTGGACATCGTATGAGAAAGTTATGGACGAAACCGTGTCGAAGCAAATGTCAGAAAAATGCAGCCTTGCTGCATTGAAAAGTTCACGATTGGGAACTAGTTCACGGCGCGAACTTTGCTGAAACAGAATAAAAATCGGGATTTCAACCATTTTGTGCAATTTAAAACCTAGAACTCCTCTCTACAAGTGAGTATACGTTTTTGAGTGGAAAAGGTCGTTTGGAGCTGATTTTGGACTCCAAATCACGTGATTCTTCTTCCATTGTTGAAGATTAAGGTAAATCTCTACTCCTTTTAGTTATGTATGATGTTTTTGGGTGAAAATGGTGATGTATGTAAACCCTAGTTGGAGGGTTTGTAATGGGTGATGAAATTGGGTTTATATAACTTAGATCTACAACATATTGTCAAGGAAAATGTGCTCATAACATGGATTTGGTGATTATCTAGCTAGTTATGAACTTTATTTGGGGGAAAATGGTGGTTTGGGTAACCTACCAAGTTATCTTTGGGGAAGATGATTAAGATGAGTGTAGAACACTCTTTGTAGGCTTAAGAACCTTGTGTTCTTGTTAGATTTGGGTTTTGTTGATGGAAATCTTGAACTAGGGTTTTGAGATTTCACCAAGTTGGATGAACTTGGTGGTTAGGAGTATTGTTAGGGATTGTTTGGTGATTAGTTATGGATAATAACTAGTTGTTGTGATGATATTGATGGTAGGTCAAGAAGACCTAAAGATTGGTGACATTTCACAAGTTGGAAAGCAAGGATTTGTGTTAATAGACACAATTTGGATTTAGCTTGGCTAAGGTGAGTACATGTGAACTTTTAAACTGAGTACATAGTAAAAGAGTTTTGAAAATGGATAATATCTATCGAGTCTTTATTAATACATATTTTTAATAAAGAAGGTGATTAGAAAGATAATGAAATTTGATTGAATTGCTAATAGAACATAGTTATTGAAATTGATGATTTTGCAAGTAAGTGTGAATAGATTAATTGATTAATGAGGTTATTGATAAAAAGCATTAATAATGATAATGGCTAAAAGAGTATGATACTGGCTTTTATTAGTAAGAATTAATAATTAAGCAAATGACAAAGATCTTAAAGTAATAACGTTTATTAGTAAAATATACTAATGAAAGTAGTGATATCACGTTAAGAGAACAAGTATGATTTGACTAGTATTATGTATGCGCCCTAGTCAATGTAAAGGTAACATATTTATGAATATGAATAATAAGAAATGAACCTTATTAGTAGATTTAAGGATAAAGTCTATGATGATAATGATGAGGAGAGATAAATGAAATATGATTATGTTAAAAGAGACTATTATGATAATTAGAATAGATATATTCTAATTTGTGTTTGATTATGAATTGGTGGGGCATAGACCCGTATTTGATGATTCAATGTGTGTAATAGAAGTATCCGGATAACGATAACCCATTTATGGGGGAGTGAGATTACTACTTGGGGCGGTACCTCCCTGCGCAAGGGTAGTATATCTATGAGAACGATAACCCGACAATAGGGGGATTATGATAACCCGATAAAAAAGGGGGATTACGATAACCCGCGAGACGGGGGATTTGGTGATCTTGGTAAGTTTGGGAGAACCCCAATTACCATGTGATCTTAATGATAACCCACATCGGGGGAGTTTGCTTCGGAATGATCCGGGCGTATGTGATAAAAGGGGTAAGCTTAAGGATAGCTTACATGTATGTGATTATGTGATGGGTAAGCTTACGGTTAGCTTACTAGTAAGTATGAATAAACGATAAGATAATAAGTTGATAATTAAAAGGTGAATAAAGGAAAGAATTAAATAGTAAGGACTTTTTATTATTTTTGAGAATGGGTCGAAAACCCATGTATCTCACGAGACTATTTTTGTCTCACGTACTACTTTGTTTTTGGCTATGTACTCAGGTTCGAGATCGATGGATTAGAGGGTCGCGATAGAAGTGGCCTAGAGTTGATTAGCTCGGGAGCTCGTAGGTAGATCCCGTTTATCCTATGGTTATGATATTATAATGTAACACCGGTTTTAATACTCTGATAAATGTTTTTAAAGGTTTTTGTTAAACCGTATTTTTGGAATAATGAACTTGTAATAGTTTTATTTAAAAATATGTTTTAAAAAGATGTTTTGAAAATTGAGGTGTTACAACTTGGTATCAGAGCTATAGTTTAAGTGAATTAGGTAGGTTTGACCTCCCTAGTCTTAAGCTATGCTAAGTAGGACCATATGTTTCCATAGGATGTCCATGATGAGTCTATTGAGACCGTAAAAGTGCGAATATGGTAGGGTCGAACCCTAAGAGAAATGTCATGATTTGATATCAATGTGTTTTATTCGACTGTTGAGTCATCATTTGAATTTTGATTGTGAAAATATTGATATAGCAAAAGGGTGAACCCGAGAAGAGGACAAGCTCCTCTAAGACAAGAAGAGAAATTATAGTCGAGTTTCGTCATGCTGAGTGATGATGGTAGTGATTCCAAATCGGAAGAAAGGGAACGATGTTCGCTCAAGACATTGATGGCGTGTAAGCTAGATGTGTAATTGGGAAGCACCGAACCGGAGGTTGTGATTCGGTGGATTCGTGAAACTGAGCATGAGCTAAAGAGTAGCAAATGTTGGGAGGAAGATGTGGTAACTTCTACAGCTCGCCTACTAGGAGAGTGATGTGTGGCCACGGTGGAATGCGATGTTCGAAGCATTGGAAAAGGGAGTGTGGTACAAGATATCATGGAAGGAGATCGCGGGTAGGTTGTTAGGGAAGTTTTGTCCCGAAAGTGTACTTGGAAAGATTTCTAAGAGGAGCTATTGCTAGAGATGTGGCGAAGGTAGTTCATCGAAGGATCAATGAATCGTCATCAAGTGGAGAAAAGAGGAAGTTCGATGGTAGCTTGGAGTTAACAAAGGAAGAAATTCTCGTTCAAAATTCGTCAAATCATATTGATGTGAAAGGTGCAAAAGTGTGGTAAGTTCTCCTCAAATATAAAATTTATGGTATGAGGTTCGTGTTTTATTGGTGAATAGTCGCACGATCCGGTGATAAGGCGAAATGGCATGTATAAGTATGGGTGAATCGTTTGGTGTGGAAATGTACTCGGGGACGGTTTCCCCGGTTTGTTATGTGTAAAGGTGTGATATGCTTGGGGTGAGTTGGCGATTGGTATGTCGCGGATAATTAGGATATTAAAAGATATATTATCACGGGAATAGTAAATGATTTGAATGAAAGGATGGTAGTACCCGGAAGTACTAAGACTCGGTGAGAATGATATATATGGATGAGAAACCATGTAAGGAAAAAGTTCAAAAGTAAAATTGTAGCACTTGGCGGGAATAAGGATAAGTGATGTGGTATTACCATATGATAACGGTGAAGAAAAGAATGATGAAAAATATGGTGAAGTTTCAAAGCTCGTGAATAGAAAATATGTTGGAAAGGATAAACATCGGGGATGACATAATTTAGTAATCGAAAATGGTTGAGTAGAAATTTTTTTTTTGAAAATTGACAATTAGTCATGACAAAAGTTTGTATCATGGATGATAGATTTGATGCTAAGGGTAAAAGGTTAATTAATGGTAAAATGTCCTAGAAATGGTATGCTAAGTCAAAGGTAACAATTAATTATTGGAAAAATGACATAGAAAAAGTGTGATAGCTTATGTTTAGATTATGGATCAGAGTCAATTGGTTGACTCGAGTTGACTGGGTAATTCGGTAAAAATGTGGATAATTGAATGCAATGATGGTTACCTAGGTGGTGAAAGAAAGATTGGAAATTCTAATAATGATAAAATGAATCGACTAAAGACGATTGGTAAATGAGTAGATTGGTGTAAAGCATTAGAAATGATTATGTGTATACCGGGTAGTATAAAGGGATAAGTGGGAGTAATGGTCTATGAAAAGAATATGATTTTAGGAAGGTAATTTTATGTGAAATGTGGGGAAATGTAAATTGAATAGAGAATATGATTAGTTATGAAAGAAAATGATAGCATGATGCTAAGTGAATGACGCATACATGAATTGTATACAAGATAGAATGGTATTGTATGGATCTTGTTAGATCGGAGGCTTTCCGGTTAACGAGATTTGTTGGGTTACTATGGATTGGAGGCTTTCCGATCATTGTGACAGTTGGAATCGTGATGGATTGGAGGCTTTCCGATCACCTCGATAAGATAGTTAAAGTATAATTTGTTATATAAGGGATATGATGTTTGTATCTGACGTATGTAGAACCGTATGGTTAGTTATTGTTATGGATTTATGGCAAATGAGAACTTGGGTTGAAAACACGGGTCGTGTTTAAGTATATGTAGGTGTAAGAGATGCCTAAAAGTTTATAGACTATGAAAAGGGCTGCTTGTAGGAAGCAAAGTTTATTAGTAGCCGATGAGTGGTGAAAGTCGTATGATGGGTGGTTAGACCACAATTGGATGTGATAGAGGCTTTAAAGCCGGTAATCAGGAATTACAAGTATGGTATGGGGGCGGTTAGAAGAAATTGTAAATGGTATAAGTATTTGATTGGAACAAATAAAAAACAAAAAAAAAAAAACAATAGAGATTGGTATTGCTTTAGACGGAAATCGTGAATCGATTATGGAAATAGAAATCGAGGAAAAGAGAAACAATTGAGAAAGGAGGTATAGAAATTGGAATCGGGAATAAAAGTTTGGGAAGTGATGTCTCACTAGTAAAGGATATGTGAAATTTGCAAAGTAAGTTTGCCTTTATTCATAAGTAAAGGTTGGTCAACTAGTGGATTGTTGACTTTGGTCAAAATGGGGATTTGACTTCCGTTTAAATGGTTAGACGAGGATAAGAACATAATGTATCCCCTACATGTATATGATAATGGTTAATTGACTAATGAAAATAGTTATAGTGTGCGACTTTGACCCGTTGGGTGTTTAGGGTTGAATTTGGGAATCGAGGATGTGATTATTGATAGATCATAAACTAAAGTCGATGGTAAAATAAAGGGTGATAGATGGAACCTTTAGCAAGTAAGAAATTGTAAAAGTATAGTTGACTTTGTGTTTAAGTCAATGATTAGACAATGTTGGGATATATCGACTGGTGAAAGTTAGACTTTGATGTCCGTGTTGATCAACTAGATGATTGTAATGATTGGGTCATATCGTCCCTATGTGTATAGCGGGATTAGTTGAAGGATTTAAAGTGTTATGGTCAAATTGTGCAATTTTGACCCGTTTAGGTATTAAACGCTTAAGATTGATTTCTGACCCGTTCGGGCCTAACGGGGTTAAGTGAACGTTTAAATACATATTGTTGACTAATTTGGAATGGGAAAAGCTTTATGGTAATGACCACAAGGGAATGAGAACGGAATGCTCGGTCGAAAGTGGGTTGAAAATTTTCTAGTGATTCCGAGGACGGAATCCTTTTAAGTGGTGGATAGTTGTAACGACCCGAAATTTTGTGTTAAATAAATTATGAAAAAAATATGATAAATAAGGATAAATCATTTAAAGAACGTAGAAACTGGTTTCGTGTCATTTGGACATCGTATGAGAAAGTTATGGACGAAACCGTGTCGAAGCAAATGTCAGAAAAATGCAGCCTTGCTGCATTGAAAAGTTCACGATTGGGAACTAGTTCACGGCGCGAACTTTGCTGAAACAGAATAAAAATCGGGATTTCAACCATTTTGTGCAATTTAAAACCTAGAACTCCTCTCTACAAGTGAGTATACGTTTTTGAGTGGAAAAGGTCGTTTGGAGCTGATTTTGGACTCCAAATCACGTGATTCTTCTTCCATTGTTGAAGATTAAGGTAAATCTCTACTCCTTTTAGTTATGTATGATGTTTTTGGGTGAAAATGGTGATGTATGTAAACCCTAGTTGGAGGGTTTGTAATGGGTGATGAAATTGGGTTTATATAACTTAGATCTACAACATATTGTCAAGGAAAATGTGCTCATAACATGGATTTGGTGATTATCTAGCTAGTTATGAACTTTATTTGGGGGAAAATGGTGGTTTGGGTAACCTACCAAGTTATCTTTGGGGAAGATGATTAAGATGAGTGTAGAACACTCTTTGTAGGCTTAAGAACCTTGTGTTCTTGTTAGATTTGGGTTTTGTTGATGGAAATCTTGAACTAGGGTTTTGAGATTTCACCAAGTTGGATGAACTTGGTGGTTAGGAGTATTGTTAGGGATTGTTTGGTGATTAGTTATGGATAATGACTAGTTGTTGTGATGATATTGATGGTAGGTCAAGAAGACCTAAAGATTGGTGACATTTCACAAGTTGGAAAGCAAGGATTTGTGTTAATAGACACAATTTGGATTTAGCTTGGCTAAGGTGAGTACATGTGAACTTTTAAACTGGGTACATAGTAAAAGAGTTTTGAAAATGGATAATATCTATCGAGTCTTTATTAATACATATTTTTAATAAAGAAGGTGATTAGAAAGATAATGAAATTTGATTGAATTGCTAATAGAACATAGTTATTGAAATTGATGATTTTGCAAGTAAGTGTGAATAGATTAATTGATTAATGAGGTTATTGATAAAAAGCATTAATAATGATAATGGCTAAAAGAGTATGATACTGGCTTTTATTAGTAAGAATTAATAATTAAGCAAATGACAAAGATCTTAAAGTAATAACGTTTATTAGTAAAATATACTAATGAAAGTAGTGATATCACGTTAAGAGAACAAGTATGATTTGACTAGTATTATGTATGCGCCCTAGTCAATGTAAAGGTAACATATTTATGAATATGAATAATAAGAAATGAACCTTATTAGTAGATTTAAGGATAAAGTCTATGATGATAATGATGAGGAGAGATAAATGAAATATGATTATGTTAAAAGAGACTATTATGATAATTAGAATAGATATATTCTAATTTGTGTTTGATTATGAATTGGTGGGGCATAGACCCGTATTTGATGATTCAATGTGTGTAATAGAAGTATCCGGATAACGATAACCCATTTATGGGGGAGTGAGATTACTACTTGGGGCGGTACCTCCCTGCGCAAGGGTAGTATATCTATGAGAACGATAACCCGACAATAGGGGGATTATGATAACCCGATAAAAAAGGGGGATTACGATAACCCGCGAGACGGGGGATTTGGTGATCTTGGTAAGTTTGGGAGAACCCCAATTACCATGTGATCTTAATGATAACCCACATCGGGGGAGTTTGCTTCGGAATGATCCGGGCGTATGTGATAAAAGGGGTAAGCTTAAGGATAGCTTACATGTATGTGATTATGTGATGGGTAAGCTTACGGTTAGCTTACTAGTAAGTATGAATAAACGATAAGATAATAAGTTGATAATTAAAAGGTGAATAAAGGAAAGAATTAAATAGTAAGGACTTTTTATTATTTTTGAGAATGGGTCGAAAACCCATGTATCTCACGAGACTATTTTTGTCTCACGTACTACTTTGTTTTTGGCTATGTACTCAGGTTCGAGATCGATGGATTAGAGGGTCGCGATAGAAGTGGCCTAGAGTTGATTAGCTCGGGAGCTCGTAGGTAGATCCCGTTTATCCTATGGTTATGATATTATAATGTAACACCGGTTTTAATACTCTGATAAATGTTTTTAAAGGTTTTTGTTAAACCGTATTTTTGGAATAATGAACTTGTAATAGTTTTATTTAAAAATATGTTTTAAAAAGATGTTTTGAAAATTGAGGTGTTACAATGCTTTCATGAAAAGATTCCTAAAAGCAGATCAATTAAAGTCAAACCTTGATCAAATCCCGTTTTATTTGATTGAATTGTCTCATGGAATACGAAATGCAAAATTCCCGCCATTTTTTTGGCGGTTATAGTCATCTATACGGCTCAATGTAGCCTTTATGAGTTGAATCAGTGGTCAAAGACTTGTGAATGACATACTATCTACACTGAAAATCATTTTTTTTTAAGTTAAAATAGTGTTTTAAATGATATAGATTTATGAGTATGTGTCTAATGAGTTGACTTTTTTTAATGTGGTTTGTTTTGACTTTTATTTAGGGAATGTTCGAGAATGATTGTGGGATATCACCAAAAGGCAGCAATACGTAGATTGACTTGTGTTTACATGACTGGTGTTTACACAGTAGTCAATCTTTTAATCATCCGATGATTTACCATTTGGTTTCTTTTTTTTTCCCTTTTTAGTAGATTACATAAATAATCCCTATCGTTAGAATGAAATTATGGCTTTTGTCGGATGACTTTTTTTTATGACACATATAGTCTATAATATTTGTTACTTTACGTATTTCGTATTTGTACTTTTGTTTTGAGACTTTATATAAGCCACTCGAGATTCATCACGGGTTATAGTCTAGTCATGTTAATGGTCACAAATAGTTCATTTGATTTGTTATTTTACTTTTAATCCAATTAATTAGTTTTTTATCGTCATTTTTCACATCTTGCGATTCTCTAATTAGTAGGAAAATATTAATTAAATATATTGGTGGTTGTTGAATTTATTCTTATTTTCGTTTGTATATGTATAATCTATATCTATATATATATATAATAAAAATGATTTTTCTAACATGTGCCCCTAAGGCATATGTTTAGGAGCATTAATTCATTCAAAATTTTCTAATAAAATCTTATTATACATTAATGAAGTCCATGAGTTACATTTTCAAAAAATGTATTAAATGATTTTTTTAGTTTTAAAGGAAAGTTGATGTTATTTAATGTTTCTAAACATATGCCTAGGGGACATATGTTAGAAAACCCTAATAAAAAATTGAGTTCCAATTTGAAGTTGTATTTAATAACCTTGAATTTAATACAAATTAAACAACCTTGCATTTAATAAAAGATAAAAACAAATAAAAAAATAAAAACATGTATCAATTTAATAATGTTTTATAATATTTTGTATAATTATGTTTATTATAAGAATTTTATAAATTTATAAAATCATGTATTAATTTAATAAGTTTATAATGTTAACCTTGAATTTAATACAAATTAAATAACTTTGCATTTAATAAAAATAAAAATCCCTACAAATAAAAATAAAAACATTTGTATAACATAAAAAACATGTATCAATTTAATAATATTCTATAATATTATGTATAATTATGTTTATTATAATAATTTTATAAGTTTATAAAATCATGTATCAATTTAATAATTTTATAATGTTCAAATTAAATCTATATCTAAATTTATATCTATATTAACATAAAAATTGAGTTCCAATTTGAAGTTGCATTTAATAGCCAAACAATTAATAAAAATTAAACACATATAATTATATTTAGGATGGTGAATATGAAAAGCATTATTTAATAACCTTGCATTTAATAAATAAATAAAATTATATACCCTATTAAGAGCCTATTAAAAAACGAGTTCTTCACTGCCCTTCCAATATCCAGCATTAACAACCTTTTTATACCATACTAAAAAAATAAAAACATAAATAGCAGCCTATTAAAAAACGAGTTTTTCACAGCCCTTTCAATACCAAGCATTTACAGCCTTCATTGCCAAGGTAATTTTTAATTCAACATTTTAATGCCCAGAGAACAACCTTAAATACGAACGTTACAGAAGTTGAAAAACCTTTTTCACCTGCATATTATCACCTGCATGTATATAAAAACGGGCCAGTAAAGCTTCCAAAGGTTCGGTACTACAACAATATCAGGTCAGTAAAGCTTGCAAGGGTTCGGTACTACAACAATATGTCAAGCTTATCAAAAAATCAAACTAGGCAACATTCTTACCGTATTGATAAAAGTTTGTTCTTACAGTATTGATGCTCAACTTACAATTGAGAACTACCATTTTTTATAATTTTGCAGATTCAACCAACAACATGAACATCATCCCTTTCGTCTCTAACATATTACATAGGTCGATAACCACACATTCGGTAACAAATCTCATTCGGCAAAATCCAGGTAAAAAACCAGTCCCATATTATGTTCTTCAAAACTACTTTTGTGTTTGTAAATTTACAAAGCAAAGTCAAATTAGAAAACCAAAATTTTAAATTTGAATTCCAAATCAACACCTAAAGTATCAAATTCATCATATATACATACTACATTTTGACGAGATATCAGATATCAACTCACTACTAGAGATAACATGTATCTTTATATAAATTTATCTTGGTCTTTTATATATTTTCAGATCCGTCGACCCAAAACATATTTTTTTCATTATCCTAAATAACTTGCAAACTTTTAAACACCACTTATAACACCATTAGCATTCTTCGTCACCATTAATATTCATCTAAACATGATTATGTAATTTTGTTAACTACTTAGCTATAAAAAAACAACAATATCTAGCATCTGTAAATATTAAAAGACTATATTCAAGCATTAACAATAAAATATCAGCAATTGTAATTTGATAAAATTAATAAACATATGTTCAAGAGGTTATTTATCCTCCACTTTAATCACATCCAATACAAGAACGGGTCTGCATTATTGTATGTTCTTATGTTTTCTTAAGTATAACATTATGATTTAAGTCCATTTAGTTTGAACCTTGATTGGAATTAACAATTTCATTCTGTAAAAAAGAAAACTTTCGCAAACAAGTGAACAACAAACATTTAACAAGTTCACACAACATAAACCCTAAATTATTAAGCTAAGTATTACAAAAGAAATTTACAGAAACATGTAGAAAATCATTGAACGCATGTGTAAATAAAACGAATCAAACTCGATAATTTAAACATAAGTAAGATTATGCATGCCTGAATCAGAAGGATGGGGGTCAGGTAATTATAGGAAGAAAGAGATGATTGCACCAGACGATGTGCGATTATCGAACCATCAAAAGATCAATAAACAGCGGACGAAACTCCCGAGTGTGGTGGGTGGCGACTGATTCTGCTGAGTCGTGGTGGAGAAGAACAAACCTTCAAATCCAGAAGCATCGACAAGATGACAGGACCCATCTCTTTAGCCGACAATCACGAACACAATGAGCCCTAATTGAGGAAAATTAGGGGCCATACACATTATGATTCCACTCGATTTTTAAATCTCAACTTTTAGTCTATAAATATTGTGCTGATGGGGTCTGGATTTAGTCCGACCAAGAAGACCGTGCCAGCATCCTAATAAAAGTTAAAATGTCGTTTTTTTATAAAAATAATGAAATTCCTTTAATAAACAAACACTTATTTTTCAATTAAAAAAGCGCTAATAACTCATTATCATGATCACTATTTATCAAAGCCCGTGCATCGCACGGGCCATGCTGCCTCGTAGAAATTAAAAGTTTGAGTTTATCTAACTTGTTCCTTAATGGCAAAGATTAGAAGTGTTTAATTAAACTTTTTATTTTCTTCATAAAACCATTAATTAAGTCTATCATGTTGAATATATTAGATGTATTTTTAAATAAAAATGATATATTTGAGTTTATTAAAAAATTGCATCTCAAACTCTAATACTCAAACTAAATAAACCCTAAAAGTTTAACTATTTGATTTTTTATTTTATTTTTTTATTTTATTTTTTTTGAAACGGCAATCTAATATACTCCTAATTATCAATTTTTGTCCACGACGGGACTCGAACTCCTGACCTCAATGTTGAGAGACAGACACCATACCGCTAGGCCAAAGGCCCTTTAGTTTAACTATCTGATTTAATGATCCGAAGTCAACTATCGTTTTTAACTAAGTTTTAAGACTTTAAATTTTATAAACTAACAATAATTGCAAATGTATATTTTTTTCATGGGATTTGCTAATCATTACCCTTAGGGCAATGGTTACAAGATGATTAAAGCGGTTAATGTACAACAAAGAAAGCATAATTAATTAAGGGTTTTGATAATGACAGCCCTAAGGGCTGTCAGTAAACATGCATAATTATCTTGTACATTCATTGTAACCAACTCCTGCATTTTAGAAATTACCCCCCTTATAAAGTAATGTGCACATTTTTATGCACTTATTGACAGCCCTTAGGGCTGTCATTATCAAAACCCATTAATTAAAGTTGGTTAATAAAATATATGAGAGTGGTTTTTTATAAGGTAGTTTACAATTAATTTAAGCCGCAATTTTTTTAAGCGTTGCCTTTTTTATTTTGAACGGCAAAAAGGGACTAACCCGGGAGCTTCAGCAAAGCCATCACCCCCGAGAAAGAACCCAGAGAACTATATTAAAAAGCTAGTAAGATACTGGCAAAAGGAACAAGAGTTAAGTAGAAAACACAACCAAAAGAAGTGACCCAAAACACCAAAAAAGAGACTAGACAAAAAACACGTCCGAAAGCCAATTTGAACATTGATTTGCCAAACTCCTGGACTTAAACCTTTTTGAGAGACAGAAAAACGAGAACTTGAGAGGAACCCGAGAGCCTGTCATCCAAAAAGGAAACCGATGCGTTGAAAACTTTGGCGTTCCAAATACACCATAAGAGCATTAGGTGTATTGGCTTAAGTCACTTCGCCACCTCTGCGCCACTTATGCGTCACATCACCATTTCACATTTCACATTCAAAACCCCTAAGAGCAAGGGGTGTGGTGGCTTAAGCCACTTCGCCACCTCTGCGCCACCTATGCGCCACATCACCATTTCACATTTCACATTCAAAACCCCCAAATACCCCCTCTACCATCACTTAAGCCATTTGGGGCCCACCACCATTTTTTTCTTTTTTCTTTTTTTAAAAACATAATACTTCATTAAAATAAATATTACAAAATACAAAATAAAAATACCTAAAAAATAAAAAAAATTACCGAAAATATAAAAAAAATACCGAAAAAATTAAAAAAATTACCGAAAATTAGGAAAAAAATATCAAAAATTAAACAAAAAAAAAACTACTCGTCGTCCACGTCAAAGTCATCTTCGTCGACGGGGTATTTTTCGCAGATCGCCTTTTTTTCTTTGACGATTCTCGCCTTATCTTCGCGCCCCAAACCGTGGGTGTTAGTGCTTAGGAATCGCAATTCTTCCAACCGCACGAACCGGTCATCCTGCGCCTTTGCCCTTTCGTAAGCCGATTGAGCGGCTTCACTTTTCCGCCTAAACTCGGCCATCATAGCCTCGCCAAGGTCCGGCGGTGCGGCACTTCTGGCGGTGTTAGCGCCGGATGAACTTTCCGACCTACTTTTCTTTGCCTTACGAAACTTTCCCGCCGGACGTGGTCTCGTATCTTCCCCGAAAAGTTTTTCGTTATCGGAGAGCGAAATGGGTGCGGGGGCGTCCCATTTCGGGCAATGGCGCAAAACTTCCCACGCACCTTCGTTGTTAAATTGTTTTTTTGACGACGACTCGTCACGGTACGCTTGTCGGACACGGGCCATAAAGTCGACCTCATTTTCACCGCTTCGGCTTGTACGTTGTAGACGTTTGTAGATACCGTTGAATTTTTGACAATTACCATTTAAGGTCGTCCACTTCCCCGTCAACATGTCTTTGGTACGCGGCGTACCAACATCCTTGTTGAACTCAACAAGGATTTTGTTCCAAAAACATTCATCGGATTGGTCGGCGCCCTTTTCGCGGTCTTCGGAAACGCTAACCCAACACTCCGCCAATAAAACTTCTTCGGCGGCGTCCCAACGCATGACCTTCCTACTTAAGTTGACGGCAACTTTTTTCCCCTTTCGTCTCGCCTTTTCAACGGCGTCGGTGTCTTGAGGGGGTTGGTTTTGTTGAGATTGTTGTGGTTGAAAAGATTGTGGTTGTGACAATTGGTGTTGTGACCACATTTGAGGAGGGGGTTGAAATTGTTGTGGTTGTTGTTGAAGGTTTTGAAATTGTTGTTGAAGCATAAAGTGGTTGTATTGCTCTTGGGAAAATGTCGGAATCACGGTGTTTTGGGTGGACGATACCGATTGTTGGGACGAAGGTGTTGACGGGTTGGACGGCGATGAGCCGGAACCTCCCCATCCGAAAATACCGTTCATCCAATCGGGGTGTGGTGGTTGAGACATTTTGGAGAGTTTTTGAGAGTGAAAGGGTAAGAAAATGTAGAGAGTTTTAGAGAGTGAAAGTGTAAGAAATGGTGTGAAAAAATGTAATGGTTAAATGGGTTATTTATAATAGGGTTTATTTAAAAAAAAATAAAAAATAAATAAAAAATTCTGGAAACTAGCCGTTGCCAACGGCTAGTCCACGTGTCGCCACCCCATTCGTCCGTTGAAACCGCCGAGCATCCCACGAAGCCCACCACTCACGTAACGAGTGGTGTGGTGGCGCGTCCGGCGCGCCGACGTGGCGTCCGGCGCCCACCACCCTTCGCCACCGTACCCCTTGCTCTAAATACCCCCTCTACCATCACTTAAGCCATTTGGACTCCACCTCTTTTTTTTTTCTTTTTCCTTTTTTCAAACAACTTAATATTTCATTAAAACAACAAATACAAACTACAAATTAAAAAAATACAAATACCGAATTAAAAAAAAAAACCGAAAAAAAAATTGGCGAATTTTTAAAAAAAAGGGTTTTAAAAAAAAATTCTCCGAAAATTACACACGATTTTCTTGATATCGTTGCCAAATATGGTCCATAATATTTTCTTGATAAAAGATTGTGTAGAAAATATTGTGTGAAAGGGTTCAGTTTGAGGAATGGCGAGAAATGTTGTGTGGAAATATTGTATAAAAGGGGTGGTATTTATAAGGGTTAAAGGTTTATTTAAAAAAAAAATTAATTTTTTTCAAAAATAGTCGTTGCCCAACGGCTAGGCCACGTGGCAGCCTCCCATTCATCCACTGGAATCGTCGACCATCCGGCGCCGGGTCTCGCTGGCGTAGCGCACGGTGTCGTGGCGCGTCCGGCGAGCCCATGTGGCGTCCGGCGCCCACCCCATCTCGCCACCATACCGCTTCCTCTAAGTCTTGTATGTGTATATGTAAAAGCAATCACCGCCAAACTGCATCTTGGAGCCCAAATCACAGTAGCATCTATACCATACCCCACCACCTACATATATATATATATATATATATAGGGAATATTTATTTGAACACCCCAATTATCTATACAAACACCCTAATATTAAATAATAATTATTAATAATGATTACTGACATATACTTTATTTGTTTTGTTTTATATTTTACTAACTAATACTCCCTCCGTCCCACAAAAAAGTTCCAATTTCCCTTTGGCATAAGATTTTAGGTGATAGTTAGTGGTGGGGACATTGGTATTATTTTGATTAAAATATAAGGTTGGTTTGGAGAGAGAAAGATAATTAGTGGATATTATTGATGGGGTTCTTAATAATAATAGTATTTTATTGTGTGGAGTCCACCACATGTGAGAAATGGGAACTTTTTTGTGGGACAAAAGCTTTAGGAGAAATGAGAACTTTTTTATGGGACGGAGGGAGTACATACTTTAATTTGTATTTTACTAATTTATACTTAATTTTTTATATTTTATGATAATAAAATAAATTATCAATAAATAAATATGACATATTAAAAAATAGGACGATGATAATTTTTTGAGAATATTGTAATTTTTCATAAACAATACATATTTAAAAAAAAATAGCTGAAAAATATATGTATTTAATGAAAAATCAATATTACGTATAAAAAACTCATTTTCAATTTTAGAAAACTAATTAAGATGAATCTTGATAATAATGTTTTTTTTCTTCAAGAATATGATTTGTACATAAAGTATTGATAATTAGACATGGTTTTTAGTTTAAAAATTTAAACATTGGAAAAGTAAATTAGCCATAATTAATGAGAGTTAGACTATTAAGTGGAGTGTCAAAATGGTATATAAGGATGTCAAAATAGAAGCGCCCATAGTAGAAATAAAATGGTATATAAGTATTGATGATTAGACATGGTTTTTATACGTAATATTGATTCTAAATGCACTCCTTAGTAGAAATAAAATGATTATTAGAATGATTGGGAGTGATAATGATTGAAGTGATAAATAAGATGATTATATTAATAATTATTAAAAGAAAAAAATGCTATCTTTTTAGTAAAAAAAAATGCTTTTTTTATTAATCTTCTATTTTTCATTTTATATAAAAATGCTATCCATTTAATTAAAAAAAGTTTCAGTTGTCTAATAAATTAATAAACATTCCAAGATAATAGTATAGAATATTAAATTATTTTATAAGTATCACATATTATCAGTATAATGGTGACAAGGTTTTTCGAGATAACCAACGTTTTTTCAATAAACACTAAAAATTATGAAAAATAATAATATAATGAAAAAAAGTTCTATATATTTAACGATTCGATTTAGATATATAACTATATTTAATGTCTCAATTTGATATATATATATATATATTTATACAATAAATATAACATATATATATATATATATATATATATATATATATATATATATATATATATATATTAAAAAACATTTTCTACAGAAAACAGAAAAAAAAACTTCAAAATAATTGTAAATCCGTATTTGGATGATATAATGGTAAGTAATGATTAGACATGAAAATGGAGAAAACAAGATGATTTGACATGAAAAAGAATAAAGTAAGTAATTATTTAGCTTCTTTTTCAAATCCCAATGCAATTTAGTAAGATGTCATAGAGTGAATTTAGTAGAACCCTATATATATAATATATATATATATATATATTATATATATATATATATATATATATATATATATATATATATATATATATATATATATATATATATATATATATAAAATAAGGACACAAGGTGAATAAATGATCCTCAAATTCCACAAAGGGGGCAGCTACAAGATAAAAGAATGTTGTATCTAAATTGATCTTCGTGGGTTATGCGCAATTTTCCAAGCATTAACACATATTTTAAAGACAAATCATCATAAGCATATCTCAACGAGGACCACCCATGAAATAATGGGTTGAGCTTGATCGGGATGACAAGAGGATTGAAACTAATAGGGATGTTTACCTTATTAAAAAAAATTGGATCTAAGGCTTTCAAGTTTGTCTATGACCTTAGCCGGGGCTGGACAAGTAGAAAATACCCAAACTTCCTAGCACGGTTTTTGTGAGAGTCAACCGATCGCCAGTCAAAAGATAGGGTTTTTGCTTTCCAATTTCAAAGTTTAGACCTAAATTTGTCTAAAATACCCGACCATGATTCTATTTCGTTCATCGACACTCCGATAGGCAACGAGATCATTTGTTAGAATTTCCCTTTTTTCACTCATCTTGTAGATTTTAAGTGGTTATTACATATCAACCTACACCTTTTAAAAACCGACCATCACATACTTTTTTGCTCATAAAAGCCGCGCACGCATTAAAGCATACTAAAAAGGGATAAATGGTTAATTCTGATACTTCAAAGGACGATAGAGATAAGAAATATCATCTCTAAAAGTGTTTTAGCTAAAATTATTTACTCATTTTTGGTTACCAAAAGTAATTACAAAGAATAATGTTTGATTTAGAATGAAAACTTGATAAGTTAGATGAAAAGTTACTTTTCAAAAACTTTTGCTTTTCAAAACTTCTTCAAAAGTAATTTAAAAAGCATTTATTATTTTATCTAAATAATTTTTTGACTTATTGCTTTATTGGAGAAAGTAATAAAACACTTTCAGAGGACTTACTAAGGATATTCCTCAGTAACAAAAAAGGAGGTGACTTTATCCCCAAGAAAAAGAGATTAGTTTGAGAAAAACATATAGTTATCTATATGTTTCGAACAACTAACATACAAACTTCTAGTGGTATAAATAGACCATCATCATATCATAAAGGATGATTTATGTAAATAGTGACGAATAAAAGCCGGCTAATCTGAGCGCCAAAATTGGGGAAATTGAGAAGCTCTCGGTGTCTAAAACCCTAGCACTCTACTCACTCTTACAAAGGTATTATAATCCGTGAAACGATTCGTAAATGCTAATTCATTTTCGTGTTTTTGCCGTTAACTTGTTCAAAGAATCACTTTAATTTGTTAGCGTTCACTATTTGTGATTGACTCGGAGGGTTTTTTAGGGATTATATGACTATTCCGTGTTGCAGTTCATTACAGAAATACTTAACGGTTTAAATTCAGCATAAATTCTCGTATTATAGTTGAAATTGCAGTATATGCGCGAGTTGTTGAAAATTAGAGCAATATTATAATTTTTGCATAATTTTGCACATGTCTTGCCTTTTGATTTTACTGGCATTTTAGATACTGATAAGGTTCAGCTAATTTAGGTTCATCGGTATGAAAATGCATGATTATTAGTTATCCCGCTAAGATGAATGTTTCACAACCCTAAATTATACAATATAACCAGAGAGATATTTTGCTGGTTAAATGCGTGTATGCACTCTCACATTCAAGTACATATAATGCACATCTATATATACATACATATTTATATGTACTTTGGGCAACATGAACTTCATTAATTACAAAGTTTTGACCTTTATCACATCACTTGATAATAGTTTTTTTTGTGGATTTTCTGTCTCTCTGCCAATAATTTTAGAAAATGAGGATTATAATTTATCCGAATGATGAAATATTTGATAGCAGATCAGAAGTAAAAAAGCTACAAAAAAATGGTGGATTGGTGGATATCATTGGTTGGTGCAGCAGTTCCTGCAGTGGTAGCAGGTCAAGCTATAAGAATGAAAAACAGGCGAGCAGAAGAACAAAGATTGAAGAGTGTAAGAGGCCGTGAAAAAAGTTCTGATGATATATTTGTGTGTGAACGCGTTTGCACTTCAAAAAGAATGTTGAAAAAAGTTGGTGCATTTTCAAAAGATCCAATTCCCGACACTTGTGTCACTGTTTGTGGTGTTTCTGAACTGGATGCTTGTGCAGATGCATGTGCACGAACTGTGTGTGTGAATCAACATCAAGTGCCAAATTGGAATGATATTTGCTTGAAAAGATGCCAAAGTGAGTGCCTTAAGCTGTCAAATGCTTCATCTTTGTCTTCATAGTTATTGCTATTTATTGTGTTTTTAATAAGTTTAGTTAAATTTTCGATTTTGTTATGTGATATCAAACTTTGATGATTGAGTTATGTTCTAAATATGATGGGCTTTTTTATGATTTATCAAGTATGACATAATTAAAAAAATATTATTAAGTACTCCGCTAATGATTTGTATAGTATTGAACCGTTGAAGTAGTTGTTTAATGGGTCGGATCTTGTTCGGTCCAGAGAAGTTGACGGGTTTGTTTGGATACTGAGGTTGTATTTAGAAAAAGAAATTGATGATACAAAAATGTTAGATTTAAAAACAAATATTGACGATAATTATACTACATTTTCTTGTTTTAATGTACTTATACATTAGTTTTATAATGAACATTTGATTTACAAAAAAAAACTTTAGTTTGATTAATAATGTTTAATAAACTGATCATAGTGAGCATTCGATCTAAGAGAATATATTTCACAAGTAAAATTTATTGCGTTTATCATTACCGATAAGGGTGTCCATCGGGTTATTGGGTCGGGTTAGAGCTCTTATTAGGTTGGATCCGTCGGTTTGAGGTAAAAAAATCTTAATCTGAAACCCGACCCGATAAGGATTCAGGGTTTGTCGCGTTGACCCGATCGGGATCATCGGGTTACACGTTAGAAATTTAAGTAAAAAATGAAAAAAAATGTGTAATATATTGAATTTTATGAGTTTATTTAACACTTTTAATTGTTAATTGATTTTTATAAAATTTATTTATCATTTAATGTGCTAAATCATTAATTTAATTGTAAAAATATCTTAAATTTTAGAGAAAATAAAACACTTAAACTTTAATCGGGTCAAATCGGGTTAACCCGAAACCCGACAAGGTAAGAAATCCTAATCCGACCTGATAGCGAATCTGGTTGGTCGAGTCGGATTAAAAAAATCATGATATTAACATAGGACCTGAATACACTCGACCCGAATAGCATAATCGGGTTCGGATTTTAGTCGGGTCCTGGTCAATCCGTCGGACACCCCTAATTACCGACCAATTACCCTTATTATACATTTGGCATAGATATTTCACTGTTGATTAAGAATACAAACCCCCGTTCCGTAATTTCATTGTTTGCCGTTTGTCTGGTAAGTGAAACAGAAGTAGGCTAAAGTTATGCCAAATGGCATCACATATGCAAATGTCTTCCACGTCTCACTTTAACTCTTCTAATTTATTTTTCATATTTTTTTTACCATAAATAAAATTGTTTATTTTTATTTGTTAATTCTTAAAAAGTTTTTTCTGTGCATATAACGCCAAACATTAAAGTCTTTTTAATTTGTTCATTCTTAAAAGGCTTTCTATTTAAAGTTACGTATATATTAACATATTTAGTTATATTTAATATAAAATTTAACACAACAAAAAATGTATATCATTCAATAATTTATAATTTTTTTTTTATATTTACATAAACTAAAACCATAACACTTAAAAAAAACTAAAATTACCGACCTAAAATATTATAATTATTAAGTTTTGATATGTTTAAATAATAAGTAGAATAATGGTAAATATTATAATGGCCACTAATTATTAAATAAATTTATATATTCAAGTATTTTGATGTTACACTGATATATCGTTTATAAAATTTTAAAGTAAATTATAATTTTAATAAATAAAATTTAAATCCCGAGCGAAGCGGGTAATTAAAACTCGTTAAGCAACAGTATCAATGTTCAATTATCAAAACAAAAATGTTAAATGTGGTTTAAGGAATATATTCCATACTAGAGTATGAACTTTCGGATGAATATTTAGTTTCTATTATATTAATATAATAATTACAAAAATAGAACAATTGTTAAATATGTGGAATACCATGATTTTGCTGTATACGTGAAATATCAACTGAAATAAACCAACTTTTTTTAGCAGTCTCAAATGCACTCTTAACAAGCATAGATTCTGACAGGTGATAAAAGTTTCCTCTTCGTTTTACCTGTCAGATTAGAGAAATTAATGAATAAGACGAAAAAGGTTGACATTCTTTGACCTAAATTGAAGATAAAATAAATACCTTTAACAATGAATTTTAATATCTCCAATATCAGGAAAACACTGACGATGTTCCAACAGTATTTTTTCTGCATACAGAAACCATAATCAATTTTTAGGAAAATTTACTTGCAGATGCTAAGGGGGTGTTTGGATAAATTAGAATTTGGAAAACCCGATAATCTCGTTCTTAAGAGATTATGAGCTTACTAACTTGAGCTTAATCTTATACGCTCATAAGCTGTTATTGAGCTTATCATAAGCTCTGAAAATAAGATTCTAGCCAAATTACATAACACATTTACAGTTTGATGTGAAAGTCAGGGATAACAAATGCAAAATCGATATCAATGTTAGCAGGAATTCTAATATTGGCAGTTAATCAAATTCAATCTATTCACCAATTACTTCTAAAAACGTGAAATCCAAATATATTCTAAGCTTAAACTGAAGTGCAGCTGAATGCATGGAGCTGATATAAACACATTATAGTAATTTCTAACAAAACATGAGAATCTGAATTCAGGTTAGCTCAACAACGCAATGAGACCATAAACGCAATTCAAATCATATATTAGGGTTGAGAACATTACGTTTAAGATCAAATACAGCGTCGGAATCGGAGACAATCGTAGCTAGATGAGTATCGAGACTGGTGTCGATGAAAACGGTGTTCTGATTGGCTTCTCCGGCGCCATTTTTGTTGATCAAGTTGAAATTTTCAGAGTGAAGTTCGTGTATGTTGAAATCGCCATGTTTGTAAGGCAGTAGATTGTCAATCCACCATGCGCGGGTTCAATTCCGGTCGTTCAAATTTATTTATTTTAATAAATTATTCGTTTAAGAGCATCTTCAACACACCGTATCATTAACTGTATCTCTATATTAATTTGAATTTTTTTTTTCATTCCAATCCAACTAATATAGAGTTGACTAAAATTAAGAGGGTGTTCATGAACCCCACAACGTAATGACTTTTTTAGAATTTATGGTTTAAGGGGTGCGTAAAATTGGGGTTTTCAGTTTCCCGCAACGCAAATGTAAAATAAAGAACAAAAATCAAGAATTTCGTTTGTAGAAATTGTTGGATCCCAACAACACAAACGTGTTGCGTTATGACAGAGTAACGAAGATATGATAAGTAAGCAACAAGATTTCAATGATTAAAAGTTTATTAAAACAACTTAATACAGTACAAAGTTTGCGGAAATAGATAGTACAAAACTAACTAAAAGATACTTGAAATGACACTTTAGACCGCTAAAACTAAAAGAGTATACGCTGAGAGTTATATCAGCTGATACTAACAGCTGATATTAATGCCTTAGTAATAACTATAGATGAGTTAATACTTAGACAAATAACTAACTCTCAGAGAATGTTCTTGTGCTATGATTTCTAAAGGTGTGTGTAAATGCAAGCACTTACGTCTTTATATATAGCCCAAGATCCATGTTCCTTAGTCCACAAGTTTGACGACGTGTAAACATATTATTCGTCGATGTGGACTTGTCTATGGATCATTAAATGCTCTTGCACAAGTTATTGTCCCAAGTGTACTTTGTGTCAACTACTTCCGGTACCCTTTCTGACGCACAGAGAAAGGTGTACTACATAAGTACGGAAATAGTTGACTTTCTCTTTACATGCTTGAGGGATAAACGATGAAAATGTACTGACATTATCTTCTATTCCAAAATAAAAGATTCTCATCGTTTTCTTCTTCTTTGAGCGGGAAAGGGAAATGTTCAAGGTGTCAATGAACATTTCCTTTAAGTCTTTATCTGCAGCAGATACTATCAGCTGATTCCACAATCAGCTGAATAGTCTTCTTCTTGTCTTTGTCCTTTGGTCATAGACTTCGAATGAACTCTCGTTAATAGCTGCTGATTTGACTTGTATCCTAAAGCTAAGTACGTACTCAGCTGAAGGTTTATTGTATATACTTGCTTCAGCTGAGATACATACTTCAGCTGTTATTTATTCTTCTTGGCTATCGATCATCAAATCTTATTTACTTAGTCTTGGGACTAACAATCTCCCCCTATTTGATGCAATCGAATAGCCGTATAAGTGTAACCCTGTAATGATTCAGCTGATCCCAACAACACAAACGTGTTGCGTTATGACCGAGTAACGAAGATATGATAAGTAAGCAACAAGATTTTAATGATTAAGAGTTTATTAAAACAACTTAATACAGTACAAAGTTTGCGGAAATAGATAGTACAAAACTAACTAAAACTCTATACTTGAAATGACACTTTAGATCGCTCAAACTAGAAGAGTATACGCTGAGAGTTATATCAGCTGATACTAACAGCTGATATTAATGCCTTAGTAATAACTATGGAGGAGTTAATACTTAGACAAATAACTAACTCTCAGAGAATGTTCTTGTGCTATGATTTCTAAAGGTGTGTGTGTAAATGCAAGCACTTACGTCTTTATATATAGCCCAAGATCCATGTTCCTTAGTCCACAAGTTTGACGACGTGTAAACATATTATTCGTCGATGTGGACTTGTCTATGGATCATTAAATGCTCTTGCACAAGTTATTGTCCCAAGTGTACTTTGTGTCAACTACTTCCGGTACCCTTTCTGACGCACAGTGAAAGGTGTACTACATAAGTACGGAAATAGTTGACTTTCTCTTTACATGCTTGAGGGATAAACGATGATAATGTACTGACATTATCTTCTATTCCAAAATAGAAGATTCTCATCGTTTTCTTCTTCTTTGAGCGGGAAAGGGAAATGTTCAAGGTGTCAATGAACATTTCCTTTAAGTCTTTATCTGCAGCAGATACTATCAGCTGATTCCACAATCAGCTGAATAGTCTTCTTCTTGTCTTTGTCCTTTGGTCATAAACTTCGAATGAACTCTCGTTAATAGCTGCTGATTTGACTTGTATCCTAAAGCTAAGTACGTACTCAGCTGAAGGTTTATTGTATATACTTGCTTCAGCTGAGATACATACTTCAGCTGTTATTTATTCTTCTTAGCTATCGATCATCAAATCTTATTTACTTAATCTTGGGACTAACAGAAATACATTTATCAAAAAAGAATTGTACTTTTGCTAAAAAGCCAAAAAAAAAAAAAAAAAACATTGTAATAAGATGCTTTTGTTAGTATTTCATTACTATTAAATTTAAATATTTATACGTGGATAATGTGTCATAGTGTTAACGAGTGTAATACTCACGCGTGTAGCTGCGTCTTTTAGATGGAAGATTTTTACGTTTATATTAAAATTTGGCTTGAAGTATATTTAATTTCTTTATTTCTAATTTACGAACAAAAAAATAGTGTATTTTTTTTTTGAACGGCAATTTTTTTTTATTACAGTGTTTAGCTATTTACTAAACCATTAAAACATAGGGTTCCTTAGCCAATTAACCCAAGAAATCACACATTTTGGATTTCTATGAGTTACAAAAAAATGATGTGCGTCTTTACAATGTTCAGATATAATGTATTTTATAACGCTTAAAGGTTGTTATATTTTTAATTGATTTTCAGGTATTACACTTTAAGAGTTACTTCGTATTTGGTAATTGTAACTTTTCAAATATATGTTCCAAACATATATAAAATATTATAAATATGATACATCAATGTTAATTAAATTTAAAGAGGTAAAGTAAAGAAGTTAAATAAAAACTAGTCTTACTAAAAACTTAAAGGTTAATAATATTTCAATGATTCGAATATAAACATTCATATTCTAACGTAATACGTTTATTATGTTCCGTATTATTAATCAAGGAATAAAAAATAAATAATAGTAACGAAGAATTATACTATTATTTATTTTTATCCAAAGTAAATATAGAAGTGAAAATAAAATACTGTAACTTCAAAAGTGAGCCACCAAGTTTTACGTAAAGCCAAATTCTTTATTTAAAAAGTGAAAATTTTGTGGCAGGCCCAAATTTGAGCTTAAGTCAGGCCTTAAAAACATTTTTAAAAGAGAACTATAAACAATCGGTTGAGGAGGACTTGATACCGCCACGTGAGGCCATCAAAACCTTTTAACTTGGATGCTAAATTAAAGGGTGTGAAGTGTAAACCTTGAATCTAACAAATCCAACTACATTTTAGAAAGGAATTGACCAATCAAAATGTAATGAACAGTGAACTTGATCACATTTGTGTTATAGGTGTAATATAGATAATACTCTATTAAATACGAACGCTAATTTTTGCCTTCGTTTCTTCTTTTTCCTCTGTGCTTCAATCACCTTTGATTAGCTATGTTTACATTTTTAATCCCTTTTCACGTGCTAAACTTGACTTTTATACACGTTAATATATTTTATACATCCAACTTTATAAGAATACAAATTCAAAAATACAAACCCAAACAAAAGTAGAAATACAAGGAAATAAATACATGAAACCCCTAACCAAATATACAAATGCTTATATGCTACATTGAGCTATAATATGCTATACAAATACAATGGTACAAATTCACAAAAATGTTGACTAAAAACTAAATAATTTAGGGTTTGCCTGCCACATCAGCAAAGTGGGAAACTTGACATTTATACCCAAGAGAATTTTGGGCTCAACATTACACATATCAAGGGTTAACCTGGTGAGCTCAAATCCTCCCCTAACCTACGGGCCAGGTCAAACATTGACCGGGTTACACCTAGCCCGAATGATGATTTTGAAGATGGATACAAGGGCATTTATGTAATTAGGCATTAGTTGTTAGGTGGACCCGTTGGAATATGATGTTGGTAAAACGGGTCATCGGGACAATGAACAGAGCTCAATCTTAGAGAAAAATTCCAACCGTTTACTTGTTCAAGTTCATGATCTACACTTCTCATAGCAGCTGCTTCTTTCAACTTTAAGAAGTACATTGATGACCAATAATCTTTTGCCAGATTCTAAAAAAAAAAATATTAGAGTTTAAAACTTTAAATGCAATATTTATTAGAAAAAATGCAATATTTTACGAGTATTGTAATAAGTATTTGTAATAAACAAAAGGATCCAAAAAACTAATAATTACCGTAAATAGATACCGTAAAGTCTATTGCTATTGTATGACATTTGCCCTATTAAATACTCCGTAATTATATTATTATTATTATTATTATAATATAGTTTTTTTAATAGCGCATTAATATTTATAGTTTCTTTTAAAAGTGCACAGAAAATAGTGAATTTAAAGAACTAACCATGTTTATCAACTGCAACAACTCATTGACAGCATTTTTGAATAAATTAGGGTGTGCAAGATCAAGAGTTGTGAGAATTTCTTGACGGGTTCTGTGAGATATATTTACCTCCATAGGTGCACCTGTATGCAAATTAAGAAATTAAACAATAATTTATAAAAAACTAAAAAAAATAATAATAAAGATTATCAGCAGACGTATTTTATCTAATAACTTAAAATAATGATAAATGAATTAGAGATTATAATACCTGTTTTTATATACTTGTGAATAATGTGGCGTACCATGTAAATTCTTTTAACATGGTCGTTTTCAGGTATTATTTCAAGCTGTTGTACTTCATTGTAGAAATGTATACTTTCACCAGCCAAACAGCTAAAATCAAGGACAAACAAAAACATATTTTGACCCGTTTACTTATGAATGGAATCGATTCGGGTTGTGTTTAATCTCAAACGGGCCAAATCAGAAAGAAAATAATTTATAGCTAAAAGGGGAATCGGTTGAAAGTCGTTTAAAGTCTATTTTTAATGCATACAACCTAATATACCATTTTTAATGCAAATCACCTAATAAACTTTAATTTTTATGCATACTTTATTTATAAAATTTGGTTACTTTTGTCTTGTAGTTGTTTTTGTAATGATAACTAGCGCATTAAAATTCTCAAAAAAATATAAGAAAATGAACGAAAAATGTTTATGGGTCAACCCAACCTGACCCGTTTCAACCTGGGCCCATTTGACCATCTTGCCACCATGTGGATCCGTGTACAATATCTGTCAGCAAATTCCATGAATGAGAATCGAAATCTTTTGTTTAATAAAAGTTTATCCAATGGTTCATTTGGATCAACATCTAAAGTTGGATCATTTTGTGACAAAATCCCACTGTCACATATTCCAAGTGCTTCCCCCATTGACTTTACACTAAAGCTTTCCTTCTTGTTTAAGCTTATAACCGACACCAATGGTTGAGAAAATGATATAGAGAAAAAAGTCACCACCAGAATACTTGCCTACAAAATAACACTCCAAAAAGGTCTCACCTAAATGGCTAAAATAAAAAAATGTATAAAAAAACTGGGTCAAACGGGTCGAAAATGCCAAATTTGTAACATAGAAAACATCGTAAATCATTTTAGTAAAATAAACAGATTATAAATGAAATTAATATACAGTGGAAGGTATAAAACGAGCCACAACTAATAGAACACATCTTGTGATGACTTGAAGCCACATGATCTCTTCATGTGTCTCATTTAAAACATAAGCAACCACCCATACACCTAAAATAATAAAAAAACAAATATAAAATGTAACCAATATTATCCAAATAACATACAAGATAAATAATTAAGTGTTTATACCAATAGTAAATGAAGTTACAAGTATGGCCCGCCAAAGATCTTTGAGTTCATTGAATTTAAATTCAATATGATGAATTGCTCCAGTTATAGTAATCAACGCAGAAATATATAAAACGGGTAACAACATATATGGAATTACCCATTGAGCACCCATGTGGCAACGGTTATTTAGTGGCTGCTTTATGTGAAGCACTACAGAAAAAAATTAAAATTAAAATCCAATAGTAACAGCTGGAATAAATGTTAGTGAGAGTATAAATGCAGGAATACATACACCAACTCGTATGTATATATATTCTAGTTATTAATCTCAAGAAAAAGAAAAAAAAAACCAGAAAAAGATCGATTGTCTTACATGCAGCCCAAGCAATCCAAGGCAGAAGAGCAAGTGGAAGACTGATATATGAACTTACAGGAAAAAGACGCCTCCTGAAAATCACAAGTAAATTAAAAATGTATAAATAAATATATATAATTACAAATACATTAAAAAAAGTGCACATCACCAAAGTAGAAGCACAAAAAAAAAAAAAAAAAAAAAAAACTTACTTGACAAATACGCTATCCAATAGTAACAGCTGGAATAAATGTTAGTGAGAGTATAAATGCAGGAATACATACACCAACTCGTATGTATATATATTCTAGTTATTAATCTCAAGAAAAAGAAAAAAAAAACCAGAAAAAGATCGATTGTCTTACATGCAGCCCAAGCAATCCAAGGCAGAAGAGCAAGTGGAAGACTGATATATGAACTTACAGGAAAAAGACGCCTCCTGAAAATCACAAGTAAATTAAAAATGTATAAATAAATATATATAATTACAAATACATTAAAAAAAGTGCACATCACCAAAGTAGAAGCACAAAAAAAAAAAAAAAAAAAAAAAAAAACTTACTTGACAAATACGCTATACAAGTGGGCTGCTTGAATAAGTCGACAACTTAATAATAATCCAAATCCTAGTGGAGCGTTAATCCAAACTGAAACCAGGAAATTACTATATGCAATGATGTATTTACAAACAAACAAATTAAAAAAAAAATTATTGTAATTTTAGTAACTAAATAGGAAAGGAAATATACCTGCCCAAAGATAACAGGACTGCCACCAACGTGTTCTGTGAAACCTCACAACATTAAGAGACATCTACATAAAGATGATAAAATCAAAACTTATCTAACTCCTAATTTTAGCTTAATTCAGACTAAATTTGAATGATAAAATCAAAACTTATAGACTCTAGAAAATAAGATAATCACTAAATTTTGATTATTTGGAAAATAATAATACATATCATAGGAACAGTAGATTTACCGCAAGTGACATCAAAAGATTGAAGCTAGCCATGATCTGAATTGTTGGGAGCCAAAAACTACCTCCTTTTGGCCGATGAATTTTGTGAATTAAAAACGGTAAAGTTGATCTCACCAAAAGGCTGCAAGACAAGAACTGTGTTCATTATATTTATCATATCTAGCATCAAATCATCATTAATAAAAGTAAATTTGGTATGTAAAACTATCCTCAATAGCAGAATAATAGTCATATGCAATTTAGTTTGATCTGGAATTCAGTTTCTGCTAGAAATTTTTAGGTATATCAAAAGTAATCGGTTTAACATCCAAAATCAAGGCGTAACTGATTAGATTCAAAGCAGTATGTAGTACAATCCTGAACGAAATCAAGCTCGTAGCACAGTTCAAAGTTGGAATCGCTAAGTATATAAGCTCATATGTTACATATCATCAAACTTAGGATACATATAGCGTGATTGTATACGAATATCATGTATAGTATAAGCAAAATTGGGGGAAACGAGACGTACAATACGAAGGCGAGAATAGAGATGGTAAGGGCAACGTAGTCGCTAGGACAGCCGCCGATGACATCACATCCGGTCATGTTCACGGAGGCGAATGGATACCGCCGGCGAGCTGCTATTAATCCACCCTTGATCGGAGGAACGCGGTTGTCAGAAGTCACTTACTTATTTTTCAAAAGTCCAACTTTAGTTATTTTCGAAGTTTGACCTTTGACAAATTTTTGTATTTTTTTGTACGGCTGTTTCTGCAAGATATTTTTAAGAGTATATCATTATAAATTAGATATGATTATGATCCTATTAGCACTTTATCAAAGAACTTGCTAAGTATATAACAAGAACATAAGATGAAGAATAATAACAAGAAAGAAGAGAGGAAGATAAGTATGTAAACACTTATCAAAGTATTGAGGTGTATTTTATTCATTCATCTCATGGGGTATTTATACAAAAGTTTTACCCTTGAATTACATGTACATATGGGTAATCTAGTAGACAATAAATTGATGGAGATGACATGAGCTTGAAAATGTGGCAGTTTATTTATTGGCTTTGTCATTGCATATTCATAATACTCCCCATTTGATGGCACATTTTCCAACTACTACTGCCTTGTTAGAAAACTTTGCTAAAGAAAACCCAGTGGGAAAAAACTTTAGCGAAGGGAAAAAGAGTGCAGTGTATAGTTTACTCCCCTCACTTAAGTAATCACTATTCTTCACATGCTATGTACATGTTGCGTTCCGATACCCGATACATGCTTTCTAAAAATTGCAGCGGGAAGTGCCTTCGTGAAAAGATCTGCTGCATTGTTACTGGATTGAACATACTTTCTTTCAACTTCATGATTCTTTATAAGCCCTTGAGTGTATTCGAAAAACTTTGGAGGAATATGTTTTGTCCTGTCGCTCTTGATGTATCCTTCTTTCATTTGACTGACACATGCTGCGTTATCTTCATATATTAAAGTTGGGACTTTATCTTTATCCAGTCCTCATGAAGTTAGTATGAGTTGTGTCAACGATCTCAACCATGCACATTCTCTGCTTGCTACATTTAGTGATATTACTTCAGCATGATTTGAAGATGTGGCAACAAGTGTTTGCTTTTGAGAACGCCAGGAAATTGCAGTACCTCCATTCATGAAGACATATCCGATCTTGCTTTATGAGGATCAGACAAATACTCTGCATCTGCATAGCCAATCAATCCTTGTTTTGAATCATTAGGATAAAATAATCCTAAGTCACTAGTTCCTCGAAGGTATCGGAATATGTGCTTGATCCCGTTCCAATGCCTTTTTGTCGGGGATGAACTGAACCTTGCTAATAAGTTTACAGCAAAAGAAATGTCGGGTTCGGTACAATTAGTAAGATACATTAGGGCACCTATTGCATTAATGTATGGTACTTCTGGACCAAGAACCTCCTCATTTTCTTCGCATGGGCGTAGTGGGTCTTTGTCAATATTTAGTGATCTAACAACCATTGGAGTACTTAAAGATTTGGCTTCGTTCATTTTGAAACGCTTCAAGATCTTTTCTGTATAATTCGATTGATGTACAAGTATTCCATTAGGCAAATGTTCAATTTGTAACCCAAGACAATACTTGGTTTTCCCAAGATCTTTGATTTCGAATTCTTTCTTTAAAAGTTCAATAACTTCAAGAATTTCTTTATTTGTTCCAATGATGTTTAGATCATCAACATATACAGCTATAATCACATATCCAGATGTTGTTCTTTTAATAAATACCACATGCGTCTAGATTGTTTTAACCCATATAAAGATCTTTGTACTTTAATTGAATACATTTCTTTAGGTTTTGTATTCAATGCTTCTGGCATTTTAAATCCTTCAGGAATTTTCACATATATATATATATATATATATATATATATATATATATATATATATATATATATATCACTATCAAGTGATCCATATAAGTAAGCAGTAACAACATCCATAAGACGCATCTCTAAATTTTTAGAGACTGCAAGGCTGATTAAATGTAACGACCCAAATTTTTGTGTTAAATAAATTATAAAAAAATATGATAAATAAGGATAAATCATTTAAAGAACGTAGGAATTGGTTTCATGTCATTTGGACATCGTATAAGAAAGTTACGAATGAAAGAAGGTCGAAAAGGGCACTAAAAAGTGCAGCCTTAGCGACTGACCCTAAAAGTGGCGGGGCAGCAACATCGACCCGAAATAGCGACCAGGGTGCTGAATAGCGACGCGATTTGTCTGATTAGGTCATAAAAATCGGGATTTTGGTCATTTTGAGTTTATTCTTCATCCCAACTCTCTCTCTCTAGAACCTTATACATTTTTTGAGTGGAAAAGGTCGTTTGGAGCCAATTTTGGGGCTCAAATCAAGTGATTTTGCTTCCATTGTTGAAGATCAATGTAAATCTTCACTCCTTTGTAGTTGTAGCTTTAGATCCATGGATTTGTAAGCTTGGGTTTGAAATCCTAGTTCTTGGGTTTGTGATTAATGGTTGAATAAAGGTTGTATACACTTAATAGATGGTATTTTAACAAAGAAAACAAGTGTATGCTTAAGATTTGTAAGAACCTTAAGATTGGTTAAAACTAGGGTTTTGAATGTCACCAAAATTTGGGGAAAAGGGTGTTGGTGACTAATTAGTGTTATGAGACTAATCTTGGAGACTAATAATGTCGACCTTGGGTTGTGGTTGGGTTTGGGTTTTGTTGGTGAAACCTTGGAACTAAGATTTTGGGATTTCCACCAAGTTGGATGAACTTGGTGGTTAAAGATGAAAATAGAAATTATGTGTTATTTAGTTATTAACGATAACTAGAAATGTGATTATTATGTTGATAGGTTGCAAGAACCTAAAGGTTGGAGATATTCCAAAGGCGGGAAGTAAGGATTCGTGTTGATGAACACGATATGGATTTAGCAATCGCTAAGGTGAGTACATGAGACTTTTAAGCTGGGTACATAGCAAATGATTTTGAAGACTATGATGTTTTATGAGTCTTTATTAATAAATGATTTTAATAGAGATATTATTGAGAAAAATGAGAAAATGTAAATAGTAGACTATCTAAGTTTGTCTAAAATGCTTGATGATTTTGTAAGAGATCATGATAATGAAAAGTGATTAATAACTAATTATTGATATGATGTAAAAGTAGTATATTTTTATAATATGTGATTACTAATGATGAAACTAGTTGATTTGATTATGTGAATACTAATTAAGATTAGTATGTGGATAGATTGTATGATGGCCTTATGGCATTGATGATAGATGTGACATAAAGTCACATGTAATGGTTATGACGGGTAGATTGAAATAGGACAGGTACGTGATAGATTCGGAGGCATTCCGGTTATCACAATATCTTTAAACTGATGGATTGGAGGCATTCCGATCACCCAACGAAATGTTGGATCTTGCTAGATTGGAGGCATTCTGATTAGCAAGATAAGATGGGTCACCTTGCTTGGACACGGTGACGATGGGGGTTCTACTGAATCGGAGGCATTCTGTAACGCCCTAAAATTTCCCATAATTTATTTAATTACTTTTATTAAAATAAACTTATTATTTTTGGGTTAATAGAGATTTTCGTGATTATGCAATTAAAAGTGTATTAATTGAGATACTGACTGCGTGACGTTTCGTATGAATAACTGGAGGGTTATTTATTTTATGCATAGAAAATTATGAGTATTATCTATGATATTGCAAATGGTATGTAAATAATTAAAGAGTACTATTATTTACTTGTGGTATCTTAATCCCGAGATTTGGCAAGTGTCGAATAATTTTAAAAGCAATTTCAAAATCCCGAGCTTGAAGTAATGCAGGTATCGTATGGAGGGTGAGGGTCGGCCGCTAGGCCAAGGCCCGAGCCCTTGTCATTTCTTTTATTCGAGTTCTTTGAGGCCCGAGTTTCACCCATCGAGACCAAGAGGGGCTGCCATTTATCTAAAGCCCCACTATCTAATTAATTAAAAGCCTAGGGCCCGAGTACCTAGGTACTTATACCAAAAATTTAACCCTAGCCTCCCATAATTGATAAACTTGGCCAGAGAAGTGTGGCCTTCTCTTTCTGCCGTTTCTCCACCATGACATCTCCACCAAAAACTTTGATCGTTCATTGTCAAGCAAGGAAGCTAATACGATCTTTTCTAGAAATCACTTAAGAAATGAAGAAAAGAATTAATCAACATAGGAATTCAGGATTTAAGAGCTGAATTCGAAAGAAGATTGAGATTCATATGATTTGTATTGAATATCCATATGAAATGATTACAGAGAAAATGAGAGGGAAATGTGTTCACACAATCTAAGCTAGCTAATCTCTCATGTGTCTTTACAATTTATACTACAAATGCCAAACAACGACTAACTAATTTCTGTTGATTCAGTTAAGTACTTGTCACGTGCAACTCACGTGACCTTTATTAAAAGATGTCGCATCAAACCATTCCCCTTGAAAAGATTCTTGTCCTCTAGAATCGGGTTTTGTTTAAAAATCTGACTATGTCTTCATGCAACTTGATAGTAGCATCTCCATTAACTTCATGCCAAACATTAGATATAAGCTCATGGTTAGCACCCATTTATGACTTTTCAAGATTTGCTCCAACGAGTATACATTACCATAACAACATGATAATCCTTTTGGCTCGAAATGACCTTTCACTGAAATAACATGAACTTTTCCCTTATTTCCCCTTATTAACAACAACATCCACGAACTGTTGTCTTGTTTTCTTCTGGGCCTTTGACTAGTATTATATGGCATTGAATTTGAATTAAATGCTTTTCGAATAGACTGATTTGAACCCAAGTAACCTGTTTGTTGCACAACAACACTTTGGCAGCTCAGATTGAGAATGCACCAACTTGTATATTGACTAACTTGCATGCTCTGCACTCCATTCCCCTTTAAAAAATTCTTGTCCTCAAGAATACTTGTGGAAACAACAACCCATAAGATCTGGATTGCAATCAGTATGTGACCCGTTTGCTGAGTACTAGTAATTCTTGCAGGTGAATCTTTATCACTCAATTTTTCACATAATCGAACAGCTTCCTTGTGATCAATTCTTCCCAGAAAGAGCTGTAATTCTTGTGCAGTTTTAAGATCATCATAAAACCCTGGAGGATGATTTGCAGCTGCAAGAACAACTATTTTAAAATTATGATCAATTGTTATTCTTGTTATGGGTATGGATTTTGTCTGTTGCTTCATTTCTTCAAGTATGGCAACCTTGCCCCCTGGTCTTATATTTTCAAATTCACCACTAATAGAAAATGTAAGTCTAGCATTTTCATCATACAATTTCCACATTTCCCCTGATGAAACTTGCCAACCCGGTTTCCATTCAAAAGTATCTTTAACTTGTGTCTCTAGGATCTGGTCATTTAAGCTATTTATACAAATCTGTAATTGTGTAATTCTTTCTTCATGAATAAAACCATGAATGCCTAGTTCAACCCAATCGCGTGCAAACCCATCAAATAAGGCCACTTTAGCATATGATTTGTCTTCAAGGAATGCCCGTGCATAACTTGTCCCTGAGAAGGCAACAATTCCAGCAAATAAATGGTAACGAGTTGCATTGTTCCAAACCTCTTTGTAAGAGGGATTTCTGTATTTGAATCCATGAATGCCAAATGTTCCTAACCCAAGAGCTGCCATTCCAGAAACTGCAGCAACTTGGTGCCAAATAACGGGTCTAAATGAAGGGTCTGCCAAAGGCAAAAACTCGGTATAAATTGCAAAATTTCCTTTATTGGGTTTATCTCTATATGGTTGAACTAGTAGACCTGAAACAGAACCAACTACTTGAGTTCTACCATCATCTTCAAAAGACTTGTTTTCTTTCTCGAATTCATCCTCATTTTCAAAATCACCATTTGAAGAAACTGGTTTTGAATCTGCTTGAATCAATTAATGAGCTTTTAGGATCACTAAATCCACTGAATTGTCTTTGAAATGTAGATAATCTTGTTTCGATTAAGATGTATGATCTTACATGATCAAACACCTGTTCTTGATCTTTTTCGCAAACCATTTTTAGTTCTATAGATTGCTTATCTTCATTATGATCCTTATTTACAAAATCTCCAATAAAAGAAACATCTTCTTTATAAACTTCATATCCACCCGCTAATTCAATATCAATCACTTTACTTGAATTATCTATATCATCTTCTTTTTTGCAAACTTCATCAAGAACCATAGAACCAATATTGTTATTCACTCCACTTGAATCATTAAGCTTCATGACCGGTGATAATGATGGATTGTTCCTCCTCTTCATGAGATCATTAGTATATTTTTGCACCTTAGCCAAACAATAGGCATCCTTGAGAGTTTTGGGTTCAAACATTAATTTTTCCCTAATTTCGGGTTTCAACCCCCAATTCAAAAGACTAATGTCAAAAGATTCATATAAACTTGTATTACCAAACAAAGAACGACTGAATTCTGCATAGTATTCTTCAACCATGCCTTCTTGTTTTAAAATCCTGATTGGTGGCATTTCATCGAACACCTTATGTGCATCATCTAATTTCTCAGATTTTACTTCATTGTTGCTATCAATCACCCTTTTATTTCTCAAATTACCAGCAACATATGAACAAGCATTTGATTCTTTAACTTCATAGTTTGCAAATTGAAAAATGTGAGTATTACCTTGGTTTCCTCCTACCAAATTCTGATTAACATGTTGCGTCTGATCAATCAAGTGTTGTTGTTGAACGTGTAGTCCATTGAATTTAATTGTGAATTCTGTCATCGAATCTTGTCGAGCAGATGTTGCTTCGTGAGTGAAGATTCAATAGTTGATCGATTGATGAATTGGATACACAATTACAGAGATAATTGGGAGAGAAACAAACGTGTCATTCAAGCTGTCAGTTACTGCCTTCATAGATGAACTCGAGATCTTGATTTTAGGTCAGAATTGATACTTCCGATCTTCAATTTTGGCCCGAAAAGTTGATACCAATTAATACGATCTTTTCTAGAAATCACTTAAGAAATGAAGAAAAGAATTAATCAACCTAGGAATTCAGGAATTAAGAGCTGAATTCGAAAGAAGATTGAGATTCATATGATTTGTATTGAATATCCATATGAAATGATTACAGAGAAAATGAGAGGGAAATGTGTTCACACAATCTAAGCTAGCTAATCTCTCATGTGTCTTTACAATTTATACTACAAATGCCAAACAACGACTAACTAATTTATGTTGATTCAGTTAAGTACTTGTCACGTGCAACTCACGTGACCTTTATTAAAAGATTCGTATTAGAAGCCAGAAGAATTCCGAGTATTCGTGTGGTAATCTTTCCTTCCTTCCCATTTCCATCATTCTTATTGTTTGAAATCGGGTTTTGATTTGAACTGTGTTTTATTGAATCGCAAGGCTGGGAAAGGTAGAGACCGGGCTGCAGTATTAATGGGTTTGATTCGCAAGTTCGAGCGGTAAGAACCCATTCGTTATTTTGTACGGGTTGTAGTTCTGGTTCGAGCGGGACTGTACGCCAGGCATCTCCACTCGTCGAGAACAAGTAGTGGGCGGTAAGATGGTGTTCTTGTTCTTCTGTCATTGTTACCCTTTCGTTTATATATGTACTAACGTTTCTGTATCGGCTCGGGTTTTGGTGTTCGTAACATTCGGCAGCAGTTAAAGGTTGAAGTATTCAGTTAGTGTTGGATCACCCAGCAAGATCGCGGGATTGTTTCAAGCCGAGGTATCGATTCGGTAGTAACCTTTTGCTGTTCACCTTCTGTTTTAACTTCTGCTAGGTTGGATATGGGATCTGGTGTACGACTCCTTGTGTCCGAATTGCTGTTGCGCAGCTTGATTGTTATCAAATTTTGTTGTAGATTTAGTTCGAAAGTGTTATTGCCTTATTATTTTGCTGAGTTCGTTTTTACGTTGCTTCGTCAATTCTTGTTAAGTGTTGTCCAATGTTTTCTGGTGAGTATGGATCGGGTTTATGTCACTGAAATTTCGTGGGTGTCGGGTTCGGGTTGGGTGAAAACCGTTGTTGAATTGGCTAAACGGTTTATCGATCGAAAAACCCGGAAACCGAACCTTTAGGTTCTTGGTTTCCTAAACCAAGAAGAATTTCAAAACGAAAAAACTAAATTACTTTAAGCTATGGTTTCTGAATTAAAACGAGTTTCGGGGCAGTCGGGGGTCTCGGGAATAAACGGGTTGATGTCGGGATTCAAAACGGGTTTTAAACGTTATGCTGAATTTTGACAGATTCTGTTGGTCATGATCGAGTCCGTTTTTGTCACACTTAAAATACGTTTCTGGATTTTTGGCCCATGTTGGTCTCTAGTTTTCCGAGTCCTCTTTCCGTTGCCGCTGACGGTTCGTCCATCTGATTTGTCATCTAAAAGTTATTGCTATTTTTGGAAACCATCGCAGAATAGTTTCGGTTCAGCTAATCTGTCTTGTGGGTCTGTTTTGAGCCCCTTCTGTTTCGATTCAAGTCCCGAAGTCTTCTGACAAATTGTAGTCTTATGAATTATTTAGCTACTGTAAAAATTTGAATAAAATCTAGTGAACCGTTTGAGAGATATGATTGTTTCCATAAGAGTGCTGCGTGCTGTCAAATTCTGTTGGAAATAATGTTGAGCCGAGTTTTAATCCGAGTCTTGTGATGCATTGTAGGATCCTTTAGGAGCTGAGTTGTGACTCTTGTGCATGTCGAGAATTCCTCAGGAGCTGAGTTGTGACTCTTGTGCGTGCCGAGGATTCCTTAGGAGCTTACGTTTATCGAGATGGGTGATCTCACTATAAACTTGCATTTACTTTCATTTCATGATTATGTGCTATGTGTCATGAATTGCTATTGCTTTGAGATAAAATTGTTTTTTTCATGGCGTGCTAAGTGTTGTTTATTTTAAATACGTCCTGAACTGAGATATGGATGTTGAGTAACCAAGCTAAGTACCATATCATTATGTGTTGATCTGCGTACATGAGTTATGTTTATGCGTTATATGCATGTGAGATGTGCTAGTTGATTACATATCTGTTGAGATGATATGTGTTGAGTATGAGATGGTTTGTTTTATATGAGTACATGTTGTATGAGTCAACATGTTAATAAAACTGACCTAATAACTATGAGATTTTAATTACCGATCGCAAGAGGCGACGGCAAGAGCCAACTCTTCCCATTTGAGTTGCCAAAGTACACTACACGACTGTCAGCGTGGTACTGCGGGGCACCTAGAGGACGAGTGTTGGAAGAGGGTGTTGTGACGAGCGTATGGCGGTGGGCGTACGTTGAGCATCGTCACAACCCACGGCGAACCTAACGAGATTTAATAAAAGGCCTAATAATCGAGAATTGAGTAGAGTCTTTAGGGATCACTTATGTGGTGTGGATTGTTTGTATGTGTATGTTTATTGTGTTGATTATTCACTCAGCGGTGGCTGACCCCAAACACTCCCTCCCATTTTGCAGGTACTAGCAAAGGCAAAGAGAAGGTCAATGGTTGATGAGATGCGTTTCTATTTTTATATTTATGGATTTGGATTAAAACATTTATTTTGAGTCAAACATGTTTTGTTTTAAAACCTTTAATTATTCCGCATTTAAAACACAAGACGGTTTTATATTTTTATTTATGAGTTGAGACCTTTGAGTTACTTGTACTTTTGGGGAAAAATGTAATATTTTATTGATTAAAATTTTTTTAAATTACCCCTTGATTTTTGGGATGTTACACATTCCGGTTAGTTAGAAAAAAATGAGATCTTATTGGATTGGAGGCATTCTAATCAACTTGATGGGTCGAATAGGCTATGAATGAAAGTGATAGGGTTACCAAGGAGGTAACCGATATATGATTGAATGTGATAGGGTTACCGCGATGGTAACTAAAGTATATGCATATATATATATATATATATATATATATATATATATATATATATATATATATATATATATATATATATATATATATATATATATATATATATATATATATATATTTAATATGTGCGATTATTTATATATTATTGTCGGGTCTAAAACCCATGTTTCTCACGATACTATTTTGTTTCACGTACTATGTTTGTTTTGTGTCTATGTACTCAGGTACACGTTTGAAGTGTTAGAAGGTTGCACTAGAAGTGACCTAGAGATGTTTAGCTCGGGAGCTCGTAGGTAGCTCCCGTTTGCCTATGGTTTTGATATACTTGGTGACATCGTATTTTTGTAAACTCTGATAAAGGTTTTAAGTTTTTGTTAAACTGTATTTTGGACAATATGTCAAATATCGGGAAAAGTGTATTTTAAATGATTTAAACGATGTTTTAGAAATACGGGTGTTACAACTTGGTATCAGAACTATAGTTTAAGTGAATAAGGTTGGATGCCCATCCTAGTCTTAGACTGTAGCAACAGGAATGTAAGATTCCTTGAGATCGTAGGTTGACCTTGAGACTTTATGTTAAGTTTAGGGTTGAACCTAGGGGACCTATAGAAGTTGTTATGAATTATGCAATGTGAGTCTTTTGAGACCGTAGGGCATTAGTATATAGGGTCGACCCCTATGAGAAATGTCATGTTTTGATCTAATGGTGTTGTTTTCGACTGTTGAGTTGACCGTTTGAATCTTGTTTGTTGGATACGTTGGTATGGCGAAAAAATAAATGTGAAAAGTGGACGAGCTCCACTAAATTGGGAAGAGTTAAGAATGAGGATATGAACCAGATTTTGGATAATCGAATGAATGAGGGTAGGTGGAATGATCCCAATACCCATATGAAGGAAGAGTCATTGAATGGAGAAGTCCGTAGTGAGAAGTATCTACATAAAAAGGTAACAGGACCTAGTCAGAAGAAATGGAAGGATGTTGTATAAGGCCTTCATAGCGTGTAAAACCGTTGGGTAATTCGGAGCTTCTGAGCCGGAGGTCACGATTTGGTGGATTCGGTGGATTGAGCAAGTGCTAAAGAGTAACAAACAAAGGAAGAAAGATATGGTGACCTTAGCATCACCATTATTGGAGGATGAGGCGTTGACAAGGTGGAATGTGTTGTATGAAACTTTGGGAAAGAGTGCACGGTACAAGATGCTGTGAAAGGAACTCACGAGTGAGTTGAAAGGGGATGTCTGCCCGGAAGAAAATCTAGAGGAGGGGTTCATGATACAACCTCGGAGATCTTAGGGAAAATGGATGTTATGTGATTGTGGCTTAATTGTTTGGTTATTGAACGAATTGGTGCTTATAGAAATTCAAATTGGAGATGAGTCGTATGATGTAGAAATTTATTTTGGGAATAGTCTTCCCGGTTAGTATGTGTATAGAAATTTCATAATGGAAAGGATTATGGACCGGTGTGTCGCATGTAGTAAGGATATATTGATTGATGCTAATATGTAGTATTAAAGGACAAACCACAAGAATGGTAGATGTTTTCAACAAAAGGATAGTAGTACAATGAAGTACTAAGTCTTGGTAAGAATTGTTAGTATGTATGTAAATTTTAGAAATAGAAACATTGGAAATGGAATTTGGATATTTTCGGCGGGAATCCGGATAAGTAGTGTAATATTATGATACGTGAACGATAAAGGAAATGATGACTAAGGTTTAGTGATGCCTTAAAACTCGTAAATGGAAAATATGTGGAAAAGAATAAGTATCGGGAATGACGAATTTTGTGTGACAACCTTCGAAATCGGGTATTTGACCCAACATTTAATGTGACCAAATTATTATGGTAGAACATTTATTTATCACATTTATTTTAGCATGCAAGTCCAGCGTTAATCATACATGTTGTGTTGATAAAACACATCATTAATTAGACACGTGTCAATTGTCTACATTTTGGTACAGTTGAACGATAATTTAACGAGTTGGTGACTCAACATAAACTCAAACCGAAATCAAAATTATAATTTTTTTTTTATAATTTATAATGATAGTTTAGCTCAACCAAATAAATCGGTATGAAAAATCAATGCACAAGACACCTTACACAATTTAATATACAATTATCAATAATTAAATATTCGGTACGTTACGAAAATACTGCAAATAACTAAACATAAACTTGTAATGATATATTTTTATCAACAATTAACCGTAGTCAAAAACCAAACAAAACCCCGATAAAAAAACATTTGTACCCGACAAAATTATGAGTACATAAATATACCTTATACCAACTAATTAAATAACTAATTTAATAAATTTAAAACTTCATCCTCATCTTCACATATCCTCACGTGCACATGTACCCAAAAACTAACTATCCGATTTTCCTCTGAATAGAATCATGAATTTAAACAAACAAGTACCCATGATGCCATACTTCTATGTAGGGGTGGCAATTTCTGACCTGACACGAAACCCGACCTGAAACCGACACGAAAATAAACAGGTTTGGGTTGGGGTAAAAAATAATTGGGTCAGTCTCGGGTTGAGTCAGCTGACCCGTTTATTAAACAGGTTAGGTTCGGGTCAATGATAATTTAAATGGGTCGACCCGCCAACCCGTTTAATTTTTAAAATATATTTTAAAATATATATATTTTTATACTTAATTTATAGTTTACTAGTTAAATCGTAGTTAATAGATAGATAGATAAAATTAAAAAAAATGTTACTTAGTAATTTGGTGTTTAGTATTTTGTTATAAATTTGTGTAGTAATAACAGCATTTTGACATGTTTGACCCGTTTAACTTGTTTGACATGATAACCTGTTTAACCCGTTTTATTAAATGGGTTATATGGGTTAGGTTTGGGTTGAAGTTAAACAGGTTAGGGTTGAGATATCCGACCCGTTTATATAAACAGGTTGGTTTCGGGTTGAACGTTTCTGACCCGCCAACCCGCGAACCCGAACCCGTCAACCAGAACCCGACCTGAATTGGTACCCCTACTTCTATGTAACGTACACCATAAACCATCTCTCTATGTGCATCTTTTCCTCCACAACTAAGTATCCGCTTTATTTGGATATTTCAAAGATTTTCGGTATCTTATCAAGCACCTGCTATAATTATATCACCATCCTTATAATAAACTCAAAATAACTACCATATCTCATCATCTTCTTCACGTAAAACACTCCAAAAACCTCTCCACCTCTCTCGTTCTCTATCCTACGTGAACCAGACAACTCAAACTAGAAACTCAGCAAGTTTCCGGCGATAAGGCAACGTCTTTTCCTCTCGTTTTCCTGCCTTTTTTTCCGGCGACACTTAGTATTCCGACGAAGGTATTCTCGAACTCTTTTAATCATTCATGTTCGTGTTCGTCGTACCCTTTCTTATCTAGTATATGTTTCTGTTCAGATTCTCGTCATCTCCGGCGAATCCCATTGTCTCCGGCAGTCAACAGCTCCGACGATCACTTTCTAGAGCTTCTCTATCGGTCTCTCGGTTTATCTCTCTCTATAGGTATAAATCTTAAAGCCATTTTTATATTTGTATTACATGCATACATAAGTGTGTATTCGTATTTAAAATCTATTTTTCGGCAAACGTTACAGTCGCCGGCAGCCTGAGAGCTGCCGAGATTTCCTTTGTCTTTCTGTTCGTCAAAACGTAACTCATTCAGTTAGTTTCCAACTTATTTGGTTTTTGTTATTCTTTTAACCCAACTCACGAATACCATAACACAGTTAAATAAGCCCAAATCATAAATGTTAGCCCAACTACCGGCAGCCCAGTCCAATCATTTAACCGAAATTAAAACATATTGTATATTTATTTCAAAGCAATTGATGGTTAAATAAGATGTATCTTAACTAATTCTTTTAACATTTATAAATAAAAATAAACATTTTTTTAATAAAGAAAAATTTATTTGTTTATTACTAATTTAACAAATGCGTAATTGTTATTTACTGAATTACGTAACACTAATAACTAACTAAAATTTTATAGTTATAATTATTCACGAAATTTTTCTAGGTTAAGTATATAAATTCATTTGTTTAAATACTTATATCTTATGTCACATTTTTCAATCGAAGTGTGACCGTTTCTAATAAATTATATGCTTAACCACATGTATTTAACTTATGAAATCACTTCTCACTGTCACCAACGAATCGCTCGAGCTATTTTCCCTCAGGGAATCATCTGTGCATCATTTAGTTTAGACATGTCATTTAAATAGTCACTTATACATTTATTTCTAGGCGTTTAGGACGCTAGAACCATTTGGTTGGAAACCACATTATTGTCTACAGTTTTGGCTAGCATTGCATCAGGTGAGTCCACATCCCCTCCTTTTATTACGTTTTTAACTATTTTGAGGTGAAAAACATATCAATTGTTTTATAAATATTTACATGTTTCATAACTGTTTATTGTCTTATGATGATACATATTTCAAAACTTGACAATCAATCCTTATGCTCGGACTAAGTTTAGGTGTAGTGCATAGCAACATCATTAGATGCTTACACACATAATCATTTGCTAGTTGAGACTAGACCCTGAATATGCAGATAGTACTATTGGTTGATACTCCCCCTCCCACAGTGTGATCAATCAGGGAGTGTATATCTTAGATACAGCAACATCATTTAGAGTTGGTAGTTTTGGTTATGGACTTAGGGTCGACATTTCAATGGATATCCGTCATGGTTTTTCTACATACTTATATGTTTCTACATATCACTTATTATCATACAGCTTATGCCATGGTTGGCACATGAAAACTTTGGGTTTCAACTCACTTACAAACGATATATCATCATACAATTTATGCCATGGTTCGCACATGAAATGTTGGATTTCAAATCATTTTAAACGTTATATCATTACACGATTTATGCCTTGTTGGCATATAAAAACTTTGGTTTTCAAAACTCATATCAAACCTGTGGATTCACTCAACAATTTTGTTGATCATTTTTCATATGTTTTTCAGGTAATTAAGTTGAAGCATTAGTCATAATAACATTGGATAGCCAGCATGCATGTGTCAAGATGCCACGATCTTGTATCATTTTAAAACTATGTCTTTTAGATTTAAGTTATTTCATTTACGTTAATTTTTGTGACATTACTTTATTTCAAACTTTTGTGAAGTTTTAAACAATTATTGTCTACAATAATCATATGCTTGTGTTACTCAAAATATCCACGCGAGTTCTTCCGCAAACCATTTTTGGCGGGGTGTGACATATTGATTGTAGAAAACGGTTGAGTAAAAATTGGCACTTAGCCATTGCAAGTTTTGTGTGGTGGAAATTTTTTAGTGATTCCGAGGATGGAATCCTTTTAAGTGATTGATAGTTGTAACGACCCGAATTTTTTGTGTTAAATAAATTATGAAACAAATATGATAAATAATGATAAATCATTTAAAGAATGTAGGAATTGGTTTCGTGTCATTTGGACATCGTATGAGAAAGTTACGGACGAAACAAGGTCGAAAAGGGCACTAAAAAGTGCAGCCTTATCGACTGACGGCAATAGCGTCGCTAAACGTGGCTGGGGTGCAACAGCGACCCGAAATAGCGACCAGGGTGCTGAATAGCAACGCGATTTGTCTGATCAGATCATACAAATCGGGATTTTGGTCATTTTGAGTTTATTCTTCATCCCAACTCTCTCTCTCTAGAACCTTATACATATTTTGAGTGGAAAAGGTCATTTGGAGCGGATTTTGGGGTTCAAATCAAGTGATTTTGCTTCCATTGTTGAAGATCAAGGTCAATCTTCACTTCTTTGTAGTTGTAGCTTTAGATCCATGGATTTGTAAGCTTGGGTTTGAAACCCTAGTTCTTGGGTTTGTGATTAATGGTTGAATAAAGGTTGTATACACTTAATAGATGGTATTTTAACAAAGAAAACAAGTGTATGCTTAAGATTTGTAAGAACCTTAAGATTGGTTAAACCTAGGGTTTTGAATGTCACCAAAATTTTGGGAAAAGGGTGTTGGTGACTAATTAGTGTTATGAGACTAATCTTGGAGACTAATGATGTCGACCTTGGGTTGTGGTTGGGTTTGGGTTTTGTTGGTGAAACCTTGGAACTAAGATTTTGGGATTTCCACCAAGTTGGATGAACTTGGTGGTTAAAGATGAAAATAGAAATTATGTGTTATCTAGTTATGAAGGATAATTAGAAATGTGATTATTATGTTGATAGGTTGCAAGAACCTAAAGGTTGGAGATATTCCAAAGGCGGGAAGCAAGGATTCATTTTGATGAACACGATATGGATTTAGCGATCGCTAAGGTGAGTACATGAGACTTTTAACTGGGCATAGCAAATGATTTTGAAAACTATGATGTTTTACGAGTCTTTATTAATAAATGATTTTAATAAAGATATTATTGAGAAAAATGAGAAAATGTAAATAGTAGACTATCTAAGTATGTCTAAAATGCTTGATGATTTTGAAAGAGATCATGATAATGAAAAGTGATTAATAACTAATTATTGATATGATGCAAAATGAGTGTATTTTTATAATATGTGATTACTAGTGATGAAACTAGTTGATTTGATTATGTGAATACTAATTAAGATTAGTATGTGGATAGATTGTATGATGGCCTTATGGCATTGATGATAGATGTGACATAAAGTCACACACTACTACAGATCGCATTTGTTGTTGCGGACGTATAAATTTATATATTGCGGTGGTATGATAAAACCGCAACAACAAATGCAGTTCGCACTGCAAAAGAAATAACCGCAACAACAATTCAATTTGTTGTTGCGGCCATGCTAAACCCGCAATAACAAATCCATTTTTTGTTGCGGTCAAATATTACCCGCATTAACAAATCCATTTGTTGTTGCGGCCATATATTACCCGCAACAACTACAAAGTTTGTTGTTGCGGCCATGCTAAACCCGCAATAACAATTCAATTTGTTGTTGCGGCCATACATTACTCGCAATAACAATCTAAATTTTCAGTTTAAATTAGTTAATTAATTGGCAAACAAAAACAAATTTCATAAAGATACAACGATAACATTACATCATGTTGAATTCATGTTGACAAACATCAAAACCTAAACAAGGACAACCAAAACCTAAACACAAAGCTAACAAACATCATGTTGAATTCAAAGAAGAGTAACGTTGAAGATAACTCCAGCACCTCTGTTTTTTGTTTCGAGATCAAGGGTGAACATCACATTTTGGTTCGTGCGGATGCCCATCTTGTGTTTGAAGTCGACCATATCACCATTTATAGTCATATGGTCTATAAAACGATCATTGGGCCTCCTTCGATCACCGTGGCGTTGTAAATTGAAAACCATGTATGGGGGACTCATCTCAAGGTTTGACAAAGCACACAAATGACGCTCATTCCAAAGTTGGTGATCCCTAACAAATTTTGCTGGAATAGTCTGATGAAAGAAAAGAAAATTAATTAAATTTATACTGCAAATTAAGAAATGAAAAAGAAATTAAAATCATACAATTTTTCTTGTCATGGACGCACACCATTTTAAGATGAAGAAATTATTAACTTGTACTTCGTGATCACCAATATGCAGACTGCTAGAACTCATATTAGAAACTTAAAAGATCGATTAATCTTACTTTGAAAAGTTTTTCTTTGAAACGTTCTTGTATGTTTAAAAATGAAACGTTTTTTGATATAACAAATTAAAGGAATGAATGAAAGTCTGCTTATACATATACTTCAGTTTTGGCGGGATTGGGGATTGGGGATATGGCGCGCATCACAACTGTACAACCGTATCTCCAAACAAGTGAATAGTCATTTTGGTTTCTGCTGCAGCATCATCAAGATTCGCTTGAGAACAAAATCTGCTGCAACATGTGAATCTTGATGATGCAGCACCAGTAAGCAATGACTTAATAAACCTTCATATATATGAAAATTAAGTTTGATCGATCCATCAAAATAATGACAATTATGGTACAATATATAGAGCTGATATTAATTAGTTGTCTTTTAATTTCAAAGAAACTATCATCACGTATATTTTAGAATCTCAAGAAAATATTTGATTCTACTGCAACACTACCTTATGATGTGGTAAAAATCGAGGAAAAACATTTGTTGTTGCGGTTTCCATATTTGTTATCGCGGTTAAAAGGATAAGTTTAGAAAAGTAGCTGCAACACTAGCTGTAACTTCCATCTAACTTGATGTGTATTTACTCGATGCATTAAATTAATATAAATTCCAAAATATTAATTCAAATATTATTAATTCAAACATTTGTTATTGCGGTTTCCCGTATTTGTTACCGCGGTTTCACCTTGAATTCTAGATGACGGTCAATTTTCCCTCTTCAATATTTTCGACGCCCTTGGTTATTATATATAGTTAACCAATTTTATTCTGAAATGCAGTTACAAGAAAACTATTAATCAAAAACATTTTTTTGTTATTAACATCTGAAATGGAAAACGAAAATCTTCCTCAAGAGATCATTGATATCGAGTCGTCTACCGACGACGATATCAATAACTACCAAGTGGAGGATCCTCTTGATCACAGCCATTACTTTGCTGTGAAATTGTCCTCCCAAATTATTCAACGGAGGGAAATTGTATGCATTCAAATTTTTTTCTTTCTGTTTACTGGTTATGATTAATCTTTATCTTGTTGATTTCTTAATTCCAGACTATACCAGCACAGCTGGTTGAGGACGTCAAACTCTACAACTATGGCACATGTTGTGTCTTTGAGATGGGAGAGAAGAGTGCAAGGTTCGTGTTGGTTGATGTGTTTCGTAATCGAAAGAAACCAATCGAGGAAAGACCCTATGGCCCGATCACCATCCATGGGGATTTTGACGAGTTGAGGATGGATTGGGGCATCCATTGGAACCAATGGGTTGTTTTCACCATTGATCTTGAGAAAATGAAGCCCGGAGGCCGAGTTTACATGAAATTAACTTTGTTTTGATTTTTTTTTTCGTTGTAAATATTGTGACTTTTTAATTTCCCTTGTAATGCATCCCCTTTTCTTAATATTATCTTAAATTTTTTTTTGTTAACCATATCTTCAAAGTCTCCGATAAAATAATTAATTAATCTTCAAATTTATAATGTCAAATATCAAAATAATTATTTAAAAATATAAATAGATTAATATAAATATTTTAATTTTAATTGATAAAAGGTATGTTGAGTTTGGGAAGGAGATCAGAAACATACGGTTTGGGCTTAGTTCGGATGGGATAAATCCTTTCGGTAACATGAGTAGTCGTCATAGTACGTGGCCAGTTCTCTTATGCATTTACAATCTCCCACCATGGTTATGCATGAAACGGAAATACATTATGATGTCCTTGTTGATTCAAGGTCCGAAACAACCGGGTAATGATATTGATGTTTATTTATCCCCTTTGATTGATGACTTAAAAACTCTTTGGAGTGATGGTGTAGATGTATACGATGCTTATAGAAAAGAACAATTTAAATTGCGAGCCATGGTATTTTGTACTATCAATGACTTTCCAGCATACGGTAACTTGTCAGGGTACAAAACGAAGGGTAAGAAAGCTTGTCCTGTTTGTGAAGATGAGACAAGCTTGGTGTGGTTACGAAATTGTAAAAAAAACTGTATACATGGGACATCGAAGATTCCTTACCAAGAGTCACCCGTTTAGGAAGAAGACGATTGAGTTTGACGGAACTGTCGAGGTCAGGACGGTGAAGAAACGATTTGATACATTTTCACGAGTTGAAAATATTAATGTTGTGTTGGGTAAGAGATTCCGTATTGATAATGATGCCATATGGAAAAAGAAGTCCATATTTTTTCAATTGCCTTACTGGAGACATTTAGATGTTAGACATTGTCTTGATGTTATGCACATAGAAAAAAACGTATGTGAGAGCTTGATAGGCTTATTATTGGATATTAAGTACAAAACTAAAGATGGTATTAAGGTTCGAAATGACATGGTCGAGATGGGAATACGTAAAGATCTTGCTCCCGTACAACGAGGCACTCGTACTTATCTTCCACCCGCATGTTATAATACAACGAAAGAAGAAAAAAAAAAGTTATGCCAATGTTTGCACGATATTAAGGTTCCGTCATCTTATTCAGCTAACATTCAAAGATTTGTATCAATGAAAGATTATAAATTGCTTGGGATGAAGTCTCACGATTGTCATGTTTTGATGACACATATGATTCCAATCGCAATTCGTGGAATTTTACAAGATGATATCCGACATACAATCACAAAGCTTTGTTTGTTTTTCAACAATATTCATACGAAAGTTATTGATGTCGAAGATTTGGACAAATGGGAGAAAGACGTTTATGTTATCCTTTGTGAACTAGAGATGCACTTTCCACCATCATTTTTTGATATAATGGTTCACCTAATATCTCATATCGTACAAGAGATTAAGGCATGTGGTCCTGTATTTCTACGTTACATGTACCCTTTTGAAAGATACATGGGAATATTGAAAGGTTATGTAAGAAACCGTAATCGACCAGAGGGAAGTATTATTGAAGGGTATACTTCTGAAGAGGTGATTGAGTTCTGTCAAGGTACGTATGTAATATATATGATCAACTATAGCAAAAATTAATTTATTATATATTTTATTTTTGTTAGGCTATATGGAAGGTGCAAAAGTGTTGGCGTTCCTAAAAGTCGCCATTCAGGTCGACTTGAAGGAAAGGGAGGAGTAGGTTTTAAGATAATAGTGCCAATGCACAGAGAACTACAAGTTGCTCATTTAGTAATCTTAAAGCACATGACATGCCTCACTCCATATGTTGATGAACATATGGATATGTTAAAGTCGACGAACCCGGGTAAACAAGAAGTGTGGTACATAAACAACCAAAACAAGGATTTGGCAAGTTGGTTGAAAGAGAGGGTGACAACAAGTGACGACGTTGATGACACTGTCAAAAAATTGGGACAAGGTCCAGATGCTAGAGTAAGAACTTACCAAGGATATGATATTAATGGTTATACATTTTACACCAAAGATCAAGATAGAAAAAGTACAGTGCAAAATAGTGGAGTTACAGTAATAGCATCAACAACCGAAATCGATAGGCGTGATCAAGATACATTGATAAGCATCGCAAAAGATTCTTATTACGGTGTGATAGAAGAAATTTGGGAATTGCAGTATTCTGATTTCATAATCCCAGTGTTCAAGTGTAAGTGGGTAAATAACCGTACGGGTGTTAAAGTTGACGAATATGGTTTTACACTTGTCGATCTTGAAACTAATGGCTACAAATCCGAGCCATTCGTTCTCGCAACACATGTATCACAAATTTTTTTCGTCAAAGATCCAAGCAAAGCAAAATACCACATTGTGTTGCAAGGTAAAAGACGTATTCTTGGGGTTGATAATGTTGTGGATGAAGAAGAAGACGACAACTTCGATGATTTACCACCATTTTCCGTCGGTATCGAACCCGGGAATTTTGAAAACATGAATAGAAGCTCATATGTACGAACTGACGGAGAAGGAACATACATTTAATAACTCGATCTATTATATATTATTGAAAATTAGTATTTGTATTATATATGTGTTTTAGTACTATGCAAATTTATAATTAACTTACTGTTTTATTCATGTGTAACATTTTTTATCAATTTGAATTTCTTACTATGCGAAAAAAAATGAAACTCAAAACCGCATTAACAAATCAACAAAACCGCAACAACTAAATCATCAAACCGCAACAACAAACAAACCGCAATAACTAATGGACAATAACCGCGGTAACAAATAGAATAAAATAACCCGCTAATACGTAGTAAAGACCCGCGAAAACGAAATTGTTTATTCCAAAATTTTCAAATCCCAAAACATAAGTTATCCAAACATCGAATCCTTTAATCACTTTTGCACAAAACCTTCTTCGACCAAACCCTCCGTTTTCTTCACCAAAATCACTCTGCACTAGTTCGCCGGAGTTTGGATTCACCGTCGTTTTCTTCACCTTGGATAGTAACCGACGTTGCTTTCACCACGTCGTATCCTTAATCACTTTTCCAAAAACCTTAATCACTCGATCTCGTCGACCTAAACCCTAGTTTACCGTTACATCGCCGATTTTCCTTACCAAGCTAGGTATTAAAGTATTATGTTAATGATTTCTTGTACGTGTTTGTTATGCATTCGTTCTTAATCATCTTTTTCTGTTAACGTATTATGTTCACGCATTTGTGTCGTAATTCTGCAGAAATGGCCGATAATCAAGAACGTAAGAGACGTAGAGGCGAACGTGGTCCTGCATCTTTTGGGAAGAAATATAAAGAAGATGTATATAAAACTGAATTTGATGAAAATAATATCCCTCTAAGTAAAGAACTGACGGCATGGTTTGGGATGACGGTTCAACATCGTTTCCCACTAGCAACTGATATGGGCAAAATGGACAAAGACATATATGAAAAACTATGGCTGGATACCAAGGTATATATTTATTAGAAATATGAAATAGTTGTTAAGTGATGATAGCATATAATTTATTTACTCTAAATTGTAAAATATGTGGAATATCGAGAACGATGATGCAAAAGAGTTAATGAGGAAGAAAGCTGTGAAAATTGGTACTAATTTTAAATCTAGGCTTGTTAAAAATTTCGTCCTTACAGGTAAGGATGCTTGTGAGAAGTATAAGGTTCTTAAAAGGAATGATTGGGAAGCATTTAAGGCACAAAGAAGCACCCCAGAATTTATGGTATCTCTTAATTATATTATATGTTTAGTGTTGTACAATATTTTATTATTAACAACTTGTTAATTTGTGTAGCTAAAAAGGGAGAAAGCATTGGCAAGCAATAAAAGCAGACAATTCAAGGTCCGCGTGGGCCGAAGCGGGTGGAACCGTTTTAAAAAAAATAAAAAGGATGCAGTTTGGTCTGAACTTCTACAAAACCATAGTGTTCTTTCGGAGATTCAAAATGAACGGTCTAAGTTGTTTTTGATGGGTTGTGCAGTTAAGAATAGTGAAGGAAAGTTTGAACTTCCTAACGAAGCGATGGACAATTTCCAAGTTTTGGTAAACTAAGTTTTATTTAATTGAATATTTTTATCTTTTTGGTAAACAAATATTTTTTGTAGCTCGCGGAAGAGAAAAAGATGATAGCGGATGGTACTTATGCAGAAAATAAGAAGGATCCTTTAATTGTTCTCTTAGGACCCGAGCACGGGGGACGATCTCGGACCGTATCCGAGGTAATTGGATACACAAAGGTCAAAGGTGGATTGATTAGAAATGTGATCCCGCAAAGTACCCCCGCGGTCAACACAAGCCACCATGATTCATGTGGGTCCCGTGAAACGGTGGAACACTATCCACCTATTGAGGTAACAATTTAAAAGTTTTGCAGCCTATACTATCCAGCCTTAGAATTGTATTTGTTTTTACAGGTGTTGTCACCGTGTGAGTTGCTAGTTAGGGTGGCGGATGCCCATCTAGTCAAAGTTGGTTATGGACGAGTATGGCCAACTGTGGTATTCCAACTGTTACATCATAAACAGATTGCCGATGGTTGTGTAAAAGTCCAAGTGGATTCCATCGTGGCAGGAAAGGAGGATTTGCCTGTACATCCTCTTACAAAAACAGATGATGTCCAACTGGTTGAGAATTTGCCATATCATATAGTACAGTGGCCAAGATACGCAGTGAAGGTATATTTTAGTTTATTGTTATTGTTTGTGAACGCTTTTATCTAACGTTGTAGAGATGTTTTAGCTTATCGGTGATGGACTTGTCAATTCCCCGGAAAGGGACTTGAGAGAATCCTCTCCATTTGATTTATCAACCAACATTGTTTATATACCAGAAATGCCCGAAACTTCAACATTCCCTTTAGACCAAGAGTTTGTTAGTTATGCACAAATGGTTAGTCTTATCAGTATCATTATTTTAATCATTATATTTAAATACTAATGTTTTTATGATTACTTGTGGTAGTTGCAATCGGAGGATCCAACATTCCCCGCAGCCCAAACCGTCCCCGCAGCCCAAACCGCCCCCGCAGCCCAAACCGTAACCGCAGCCCAACCCATTAACCCAGCCCAAACAGCCCCAATAGCACAAACCATTATCCCAGCCCAAACAGTCCCCATAGCCCAAACAGTCCCCATAGCCCAAACAGTCCCAGAAGCCCAACCCGACAGCCCAGCCCGAACAGACCCTATACCCCAAACACCCACCACATCCCAAACCGTCACCACACCTCAACCCGACAGCCCAGCCCGAACCATCCCCGAAGCCCAAACAGAACCCGAAGCCCAAACAGAATCCGAACCCGAGGATGTTCCTCTAGATCCTCAGTACGACCAGCATTATGCGATGGTAGTGGCCGATGCTCCCCAATTTATCCCAATACTTGATGCATTCTTCAAATATAACAAATATGGTCTTAGTGTTCCTTCCCCTCCGGGTATGTATCCGGAGATATATTCAGAAGGCATCCCAGCAACCGAGGTTTTACAATTTGCTCGATTCCATTGGGTTGATAGCAGCATGATACATTGTTTGTCAATGTAAGCTTAATATTTTAATATTTGGGTATAATTGTATTTATTAACTTTATGTTGTATATTTAAGGTATTATTATGCAATGGCCGGCAGCAATTCACGATGTGCATTTTTCAATGCACACTATATTACCGAGCCAGAATGTCGCACCAACAAGAACCATGTCATCCAACATATCAAGGATGTTTTAAATCATCATCCAAGCAAGTCATACATTCTTGCACCATACTATCAACAGTAATATTTGATTTTCCATAATACATGCAACACTGGATGTTTTAAATCATCATACAAGCAAGTAACTTTGATTAATTGCTTGTGTTTACTTGCAGGCAACACTGGATGCTTTTTATCCTCTGTCCTAAAACGAATATTGCATATATTGTTGATTCTTTAAAGCGTGAATCTGGTCCCGATTACTACACTCTTGTAGGAGTAATCAATCATATGTTTCCCCGTAGATTTAAATGGATAAACACAACTGTATGTTTTCAATTTCCATTTTTTACCAATTTATTTAAGATGTATAAAATATTCAATATATTAAAATATTACAGTGCTGGAAACAAGACCAAAGCTGGGAATGTGGTTACATTGTTAGTCGACATATTGAAGAATTTTTACAGACCATACAGTTTAACATCAACCAATCTGTAAGTTTATGTTATAATTTTAAAATATTACTCATTTAGATGTAAAAATTATTGATATTAATTCTTTTTCATGAGCAGATGTGGAAGAGTAATAAGAGTTTTGATGCTTCTATGATTCATGAATACATAGAAAGGTTGTTGCCACTGTATCTCGAATGGATGAAGAGGTGCAAGCAAAGTGATGCCACTTATTAAAGGTTAGCAATTAATTAGCAAGTGTAAATTCTTGAACATATAGTTGTAAATTTATGAAACACGGTCCATTACAATGATCACAACCCTGCAAGTGTACATTTTTTTGACATTAAGTTACTGTGCTGTTGTATATATGTTTTTGGGTGCTATCTTTAAATATAGAATATATATATATATATATATATATATATATATATATATATATATATATATATATATATATATATATATATATATATATATATATATATATATATATATATATATATATATATATATATATATATATATATATATATTGTGGAATGATTTTTTTTTTGTTTATTTTGAATAACAAATATTGCGGTTACTTTATCATGTGTGCGAATAACTAATATTGCGGGTATGTGTAGTGTGCGAAAAACTAATAGCGCGTTTTTTGCTTTAATGTTGCGGTTTCTGTCTTATTGCGGTCTCAGCATTTGATATTGCGGTTTCTCTTTTGTTGCGGTGTTGGCTTTAATATTGCGGTTTCTTTCTTGTTGCGGTCTCTGTGTTTGATATTGCGGTTTCTCTTTTGTTGCGGTGTTGGCTTTAATATTGCGGTTTCTTTCTTGTTGCGGTCTCTGTGTTTGATATTGCGGTTTCTCTTTTGTTGCGGTTTGTGTTGTTTGATAGTGCGTAGTTTGTTAGTGCGTTCCTTTCCCCGCAACAACAAATCGTTTTACCCGCAACAACAAATCGTTTCTGTAGTAGTGACATGTAATGGTTATGACAGGTAGATTGAAATAGGACTTGTACGTGATAGATTCAGAGGCATTCCGGTTATCACAGTATCTTTAAACTGATTGATTGGAGGCATTCCGATCACCCAATAAAATGTTGGATCTTGCTAGATTGGAGGCATTCTGATTAGCAAGATAAGATGGGTCACCTTGCTTGGACACGGTGACGAGGGGTTCTACTGAATCGGAGGCATTCCGGTTAGTTAGACAAAAATGGGATCTCATTGGATTGGAGGCATTCTGATCAACTTGATGAGTCGAATAGGCTATGAATGAAAGTAATAGAGTTACCATGGAGGTAACCGATGTATGATTGAATGTGATAGGGTTACCACGGTGGTAACTAATGTATATATATATATATATATATATATATATATATATATATATATATATATATATATATATATATATATATATATATATATATATATATATAGGGTGAGGATCTATAGAAAACCATTGTTAATTAAAGAATATAGGGAATTGTTTATAGCCCTTAGATTAAGACTTGAAGGGATCAGATGAAAGGGATTCCAAAATCGCACATTCATAAATTAGGGAGGGGATTTGGATGAAAAATTAGTCTGGAAGGGTAGTATTGTAAAATACCCCATCTCTCACCTAAGCAACATTCACGTTTCTGATTCTCTCCAAAGGAACGATCTCAAAATTGCTAGGGTTCATCTGATTCTCTCTGACAAGTCGCTCGATTCTCTAATTGGCTAGGGTTCTTCTGTAAACGCAACTCAATCGCCAGTGTTCTTCTATCAATCGACACAATTTAGGTTTCTGTAAACGCGACTCAATCGACGGTGCGTTCTCAAAAACGAAGGCTTTCAGTTAGGGGTTTCAATCGAGGCTTTCAATCGAAAAATCGAGGGGTTTCAGTCAAGGAGTTCCAATCGAGGATTCTAAAAGGTAACTTATCAAAAGTTGCTTATAGATTAATTCATGTTTTTATGTTTGAGTTGAAGCAACATTATGACAAACACAATTCTGGTTCATATTTTGATTTTGGTAAGTAGCTTCTTGTTTGTTTGTTGTTACACATTTGTGCTTCATGTTGTTTAAATCAGTATGTAAAAACTATTTCATATGTGATTTACATCATATAATCAATTGATGTAACAAATGACACAACATGAGTATTATTAAAGTTTATTAATCCAAAACATACTAGAATTTGCATTTTCAAATGATAATACATTTATGTACACTACATAATGTTGAAATGCATTTGCATTTTCAAATGAGTATGCATTTAATGTTTAGTGATCCAAAATGCTAATATGCTTCCTAAATTGCAGGTAACAGCTACAAGATGTATAAAACATCAAAAACACGAAATTTAACAAGATCAGAAACAATGTAAGTTAAGGTTTGTAGTGATCCTAAAAGAAAAAAGAAAACAAAGAAAGATGATGACAAAGTTTCTTGGGTCAAAGCAGTAAGGAGAAACAATGTAGACGAAATTCAAGAAGGTAATCATTGATGTTGCTATAATTTATAGAAATCATGTTGATTTGTATTTTGGGTATTTAAAATTATTTTAAAAATTTTTGAAAAGTTGAAACTGATTTGTAGAAGGAAAATGGGTTTATGGTTTGTGTATATATTTCTGTTATGCAGATATAACAAAAAAAAGGAAGCTAAAGGTAGTACAGAAGGAAGCAATAAAGAAGATAACAGAAAAGGAAAACGAACTAAAAAAGTAGAAGAAACTAGAAATGAAGAAGCAAACGGAAGGTATAAATCTATCTCTATGCATTTTCATGTTATGTGTGTATGAAATATGAAGTTGAAAATGAGTCTGATTTGTGTGTAACAATATGAACTATAAAATAAAAAAGGATACGTGTTCGCATTTTCATTCCTGACTGTAGAAAGTAAAGGAACCGCAGGCAAAAGGTGAAAATGCAACTGCAGGCAGAGGTGCAAATGCAACTGAAGACAGATGTGAAAATGCAACTGCAGACACATGTGAAAATTCAACTGCAGACAGAGGTGAAAATGCAACTGCAGAATGAGGTGAAAATGCAAATGCAGATATAAGTGAAAATGCAGATGCAGAAAGGGTTGAAAATGCATAGGGGAGAGAAAAATAAAGGGTTGAAAATGCAGAGGGGAAAGAAGAGGCAAACAAGAAAAATGAAGTTGAAGCTGAAAAAATGTTGCTGATAGAGCAAAAAGAAAAGTGAAACCATCAGTCATCCTGAAATCTCCGTACAAAGGAAGAAAGGGCTAAACAAGCGGAATTTGCTAGAAGTGAGTTATGAATAGACTACATATGAATCCGTAAAAGTTGGATGTCGGTCTAACTAAATAGTAGGATTTTATCATATGGATTGTTGGTTGGTTGTTTTTTTAATCATATGGATTGTTGTATTTAAGTGGTTGGTTGATTTTCTGATCATATGGATTGTTGGATTTAGGTGGTAGATTATTTTTTAGGTGGTCAAATTTGTTTTCGAGGTTGGTTGTTTTTGCAAAGTTATTGACGGTTGGTTCGTTTTTTGATTGATGTATAGTCGTTCTAGCAGTAATGTAAATTGTTATTTGTTTATGATTTTGTTTTAATTGAAAAGGTAGATAGAAATAAAAATTAGATAAAATTAAAAAGCAACTACAAGATTGAAATGCAAATGCAAATAGTAATTTGAAACATAACCGGTAACTAAAAGTTTCCAGGAATACATATAATGAAAATGAAAACACAATTATAAAAATGCAAACGCAACTGATAACATTTGAAACATAAACAGTAACTAAAATTTAAGGGACTATGTGTAATAAAAATGCAAATGCAACCGGAAGTATGAAAATGCAAATGCAACTAACAATATTTAAAACAGATCAAATATGTAGAATTTGAAGCAAACCCATCATTTAAGAGTTCAAATAATAATTAGATATAATGAAAAAGATAATGTCAAAGTATGTTTAACTACATTTGGTAAGATATAATGAAATAGCAGTGTCAAAATGACGCAAAAAACTCAACAAGTGTTGAACTTGAATTCATCAACTGGTTAAACATATAATTCTCCGACTCGGATCTTGATGAAGTATGCATCAAACCAGAAAACTCCAAGACACTAAAATATGTTGGAATCTAAAAGTGTCTTAACCCAAACATGTCAGAGAGCCAATTATTATCTTCAAGATAACTCAACAATGGTGGCACGCCAAAGCAAATCAAAAACCTCAAGTTCCAACTTGTCAGTCCATACAATTCTACATAATATTGGTTTAAAACCAGAATTACATACAACAAAACCTATATAAAAAAGAAAAGATTAAAAGCAAAAAACTTTGAAAATCTTAAAATGCACGAAAATAAATAATAAATGATACTTTTTCAGTAACTTTCTCCATTATATTCCACATACATAGTCGATGTCTCGACATGGTAAAGCAAGGGGTCAATAGCGATTTTCATCGCTGGATCCTGGTCAGTTAATACCAACTTATGCCGAGAATGATAAGCTTTAATAACAACATTGCATAACCACTTGTAGGAGACAACATTCTCTTTGCTCAACATAGCGGCACCAAATACAACATATTTTTTTATGGTTGTCTGTTCCAGTAAATGGTATAAAAACCATGTCATATCTATAAAAAAAAGAAGGTAAATGATAAAAGAAAAATACACAGGAATATGAAAATGCAAATGCACATGAATATGAAAATGGAAAAGTATATGAAAATGCATAATTTACTTATTAGTCCTATATGTAGCATCAAAAGACACAACATCCCCAAATGCACAATAATTTCTCTTTGATTGATCGGCTGCCTAAGAAAACCCAGTAAACCTATTATGAACATCAATAAAGTAATCGAATGAAAAATCACTAACAAATTGTTTCCTTTTGTTAAGAAATCGAAAAGTAACAAATCTTTAAGAGTAACAAATCCACCATTCCTTAATGAGAGAACATATTGGGTAGATTTAATTGGCGCAAAGCCACCTATAATAGCATACTCTCTATAGAAATTCCAAGCATCACCTAAAGAATCAAATTTCATACCGTTAACGACTCTTTTAGAATTAGGAATATTAGGAACCCAATACTTATCACCAAGAGCGAATATTTTTTTCAAAACCAATGCAAAGAGATGCTGGAACATGATCAAAATCTATAAAAAAAACAAAATAAATAAACATTAAAGAACTGGAAACTTCTAAAAATAACTACATAAATGAAAATGCAACAGGAAGTACGAAAATGCAAATGATAGTACCTCAAAAAGTTATTTAAAGTTTAAGGGAACAACTAGGTGTAATGGTTGCAGATGCAAGTTTGAAAATGCAAATGCAAGAACCAGTATTCAAAACACTTGGTTAAAAGTTAAGAATATAACTATATATAATGAAAATGTAAATGCAACTGCAAGTATCAAAATGCAAATGTTAGTATTTGAACATGTGTTTAAAATTTCAGAAATAACTATGTATAATGAAGATGATAACGAAAATGCAAATGTAGTTATGAAAATAAAGAATTTTGTATCCTAATGTTGTTAAATTCTAAAGATCTATTGAAAATGCAACTGTAACTATTAACATCTTCCCCTATTTCAAAATAAGTAAAAGAGAGACACATAAACGAAAATGCAAATGAACAGTGATTCATCATCTTCACCAATTTCAAAATCACACATTCATCATATTGACCAATTAAACATGAAGCAATAAATTAAACATTCAATTAAACGATGTATCATACACAAACACAACATACTAAACAGCCAATATAACATTATTGAAGTATAGAAAACATTATTGAGTTCAACAAGTTACCATCCGTATGAAGATCTGGATCAAACTGGATATTAGATTCAGTAGCCAATAAAGCAAATTTTTGAGATACTGAGCTAATACATGAATGTCATGAAGAAATTGAAATATGAAACTACAATTACTCCTTGCTTAAGGCACCTAGTTAAAATCTACATATGCGTAAATGGTTCAAATTGGATGGAAACAAATGAAGAAATTAAGAAGCTGACTGAGGGTTCATACCTGGTTCAAATTGGCGACTTAGATCATATCTGAATGTGCAAAAATGGTTGAAATCAGAAGGAATCGAATTAAGAAATTGAGGAACTGAATCAGGATTCGTTAATGATTCAAATCAGTGACCTATTTCAGATTTGAATCTGCAACCAGGTTAGTAATGTTGGAAATCGGAAATATAGTAATGTTTGAAATCGGATATATATAATTAGGGTTCGTACCTTGAGCTGAATCATAGATTAAACCTTGTTCGTATCTGGTTCTAATGGAGGAGTTGTGGAGGAAGCCATTGATGGAGCTATGGAAGAGATCTGGAGAAGATGATGCAGAGACGAATGAAAAACACGCATATAATGAGGGAAAAATGAAATAAGAAGGTATATATTGTTAAAGGAGGAGGGAAAATGACAATCATGCCCTTTAGTGTCCTTAGATGTTCTAATGAAATTAATGCTCCTAATTGCTTCTTTAAGTTCTTTAAATAACATAGCTTCTTTCTTGATCCATATTATATATATATATATATATATATATATATATATATATATATATATATATATATATATATATATATATATATATATATATTTAGTATGTGCAATTATTTATATATTATTGTCGGGTCTAAAATCCATGTATCTCACGAGACTATTTTGTCTCATGTACTACGTTTGTTTTGTGGCTATGTACTCAGGTACACGTTTGAAGTGTTAGAAGATTGCACTAGAAGTGTCCTAGAGATGTTTAGCTCGGGAGCTCGTAGGTAGATCCCGTTTGCCTATGGTTTTGATATACTTGGTGACACCGTATTTTTGTAAACTCTGATAAAGGTTTTAAGTTTTTGTTAAACTGTATTTTGGACAATATGTCAAATATCGGGAAAAGTGTATTTTAAATAATTTAAACGATGTTTTAAAAATACGGGTGTTACAACTTGGTATCAGAGGTATAGTTTAAGTGAATTAGGTTAGATGCCGATCCTAGTCTTAGACTGTAGAAATAGGAATGTAAGATTCCTTGAGATCGTAGGTTGACCTTGAGATTTTATGTTAAGTTTAGGGTTGAACCTAGGGGACCTATAGAAGTTGTTATGAATTATGCAATGTGAGTCTTTTGAGACCGTAGGGCATTAGTATATAGGGTCGACCCCTATGAGAAATGTCATGTTTTGATCTAATGGTGTTGTTTTCGACTGTTGAGTTGACCGTTTGAATCTTGTTTGTTGGATACGTTGGTATGGCGAAAAAATTAATGTGAAAAGTGGACGAGCTCCACTAAATTGGGAAGAGTTAAGAATGAGGATATGAACCAGATTTTGGATAATCGAATGAATGAGGGTAGGTGGAATGATCCCAATACCCAACCGAAGGATTATTTTGTGTTTCTTCACGAACACTTCCTTCATGATCAATTGCATTTTCTGTTGGTTTTCTTTTACGAGGATTTTTATCCTTTGTACCAATTGGTCTTCCACGCTTCAAGTGTATCTTAGATTCTTGAGTGAGTTTATCATCAGATTGCCTATTTGGAATTTCAATTCGAGCTGGAGTATTAACAGTTGGTATATATGATTTAGTCACTCTTTTTGTATCAGTAAATGCATCCGGCAATTGATTAGCTATTTCTTGGAAATGCATTATCTTTTGAACTTCTGTTTCACATTGTTTTGTGCGAGGATCAAGATATGACAAAGAAGGTTCATTCCATGATACATCATTTTCTTGGTTTTTCTTTTCTGCACCTAATGGTGGAAAAACTAATTCATTGAATTGACAATGAGCAAGACGTGATGTAAAAAGGTTCAAGATATATTATAATAGACTTTGTCTCATATCCAACATATATACCCAACCTTCTTTGGGGACCCATCTTTGTTCGTTGTGGTGGTGCAATAGGAACATATACTGCACATCCAAATATTCTAAGATGAGAAATATTTGGTTCTTGACCAAAAGCAAGTTGTAAGGGAGAGTATGCATTATATGAACTTGGCCTTAAGCGAATTAATGATGCAGCATGTAATATTGCATGACCCCATATGGAAACAGGAAGTTTGGTTTGCATTATCAATGGTCTAGCTATTAGGTGTAGATGTTTAATTAATGATTCAGCTCAACCATTTTGTGTGTGTACATGAGCTACTGGATGTTCAACAACAATCCCTACAAACATGCAATAGTCATTGAATGTTTGGGAAGTAAATTCACAGCATTGTCCGGTCTTACTCTTTTGACTGTATACTCAGGGAAATGTGCTCTAAGTTTAATGATTTGAGCAAGGAATTATGCAAATGCCATATTACGAGATGATTATAGGAAAACATGAGACCATTTGCTAGATGCATCTATCAAGACCATAAAGCATCTAAATGGTCCAGATGATGGATGAATTGGTCCACATATATCACCTTGAATTCTTTCAATAAATCTAGGTAATCTCTGTTTCCAGAGTGGGGTCCTTGAAAAAATTTAGGAGGAACCAATCCATGAAGAAGCAATGTCTTTATTGATAAAGCTGTTTACTCTCCGTATAAATAATTTCCTTGTTAAATAAGTAAAAATCCCTCCCCAAGCCGTGCTTGCATTTTTCATAAGTAACAAAAGCTCTCGTTTGGTAACTTTATTAAAAAATGGACTTTTCTTTTAATTTCTTCAACTATTGATAAGAATTCAGAAGTAAAGTTTCATTAAAATTTAAAGTAATTAATTATTTTGACTGACTGTTTTTACGTATCCTTGTCAACTTTCATCGGAGAAGGTCTTATGATTAATTTTCCAAGGAACAAGACGTACATGGTTTCATATTACTTGTTTGAGGGAACTTCTGGTCCTTCAATGGATGACCATGTGTATTCTCAATTATTCTTCGCATCATTGTTAATCCTGGACGACCTAACCTGTCATGTCATAAACCGAATATCCCAGGATCACAATGTTTTTCTTTAACCACCATATTTGATTCTACTTTATTTATATATGTATGGTGTAAATTGGAATCAAATTTTGGTAATTTATCCAACACTCGGTTGTCATTTATAATAAGCATAAATTTCATATTATCTATTGTTTTGGTTTTGTGTCATATCCGTTAAGATATATCACCAAAACTCAATAGATTTCTGCTTGACTTTGGAGAAAATAGGCATTATCTATTTGGAATTTTGTACCATTAGGTAATATGAAATTAGCTTTCCAGTTCCCTCAATCAAGTCTACAGGACCCGATATAGTACGTATTGAACCCTTTGATGGGTTTATTTTGGAGAAGTATTTCTTCGATTTCAAGATAGTATGTGTAGTACCACTATCTGCTATTAAAAGATCTCCAATATTTCTTTGATGTTGTGCTCCATTTGAACTCGTATTGAACTTCACATATGAAAAACAAATAATGAGGTTATTATAAGAAACTTCATTTATTGAAGGGAAATATATTACATAAGACAGACTTCATTTGTTGAAGGAAAATATATTACAAACGGCAGACTTCATTTACTGAAGGGAAATATATCACATAAGACAGAAAGCAAGTAAAAACAGACTACAACAAACCACCGATTTCCTTAATCTATGTCTTCCATGTCATTGCAGAAATCGAGAGTACTGAGGTTGGTAAATTCATCAATGTTGAATTCCATGTTGTTAGTTTCAACATTATCAACGAGATTTACTTCTTTTCCCTTTCCTTTGAGGGAAGCTTGGTAAAGTTCACAAAGATGTGCAGGTGTGCGACATGTCCTAGACCAATGGTCTGCGCAACCACATCTATAACAACAACTCTCAGCATTCTTTGATTTACCAGCATCATACCTTGCCACTTTGGTCTTATCTTGTGGTTGGACATTGTTCTTTTTAGTGGCATTATAATCATTGTTTTTATAAACACGACCACGACCACGATTATTATAATTGCCTTTGACCATTGTTATGGTTTGGGTTTCGATTAAAATGCCCACGGCCTCGTCCATAACCACGACCACGTCCTCGTCCACGTGTATTGTTTCTAGGACCATCGGTATTAGTAGCATTTACTTCAGGAATTTCTACCGATCTCGTTGGACGAGATTCATGGTTTTTCATTAAGAGCTCATTATTTTGCTCTGCAACAAGGAGACAAGTATTCAGTTCAGAATACCTCTTGAACTTTTGCAATCGATATTGTTGCATTAAGTTAATGTTTGATGCATGGAATGTGGAGTATGTTTTCTCCAACATATCTTCGTCGGTAATCGTTTGCCCACAAAATTTAAGTTGGCAACAGATTCTGAATAAAGCAGAGTTATACTCAATTACTTTTTTAAAGTCCTGGAACCTCAGATTTCGCCATTCATCTTTGGCACTTGGAAGTATAACTTCCTTTTGATGATCAAATCTTTCCTTTAAGACATCCAAAGAACACATGGATCAGTGACATCAAGATATTCAAATTTTAACATGTCGTCAATGTGTTTACGAAGAAACACTTGTGCCTTTGCCTTGTCTTGGGATGAGCATTCATTGTTTTCATTTATAGTTTCATGAATGCCCATCGATTCAAGAATTAGTAAAACATCAATGGTCTCATTGCATATAGTTTTTCCCAGTAACTTCAAGTGCAGCTAGCTCACGCTATACAATACTAGATATTTTGGAACTATATATTTTGAACAAAAGCAAATTTAAAAATTAGAATCCATATATATCAATATGAAGTGCACAAAACAGCAGTGGGAGAATAATCATCCCATACATGAACAAATAAAGATACAATACATCAGGAGGGAGATTACTAATTAGGATGCCAAGTGCTAAAACTAATACAATTACGATAATCAAAAGCGGGTGAATCATTCTTGATCTTGATTTTGAAGATGAGAGAAATTATTTTGTGGTATAAAGAAGTGTGGATGATGTGTTTATTTATAGTGTAAAAATATATATCCGTTGTAAATTTTTAATATTAATTTTTTTTATCGTTTATAAGCGTTATATATATATATATATATATATATATATATAAATTTTTTTAATAATGAGATTATTAAAGAAATAAATTACAAAAAACATATTTGTAAAAATATTAGTGAATGTTAAATAAAAGAAAAATATAATATGCATAAATAAATGTTAGCATACACAAATGAAAGTTAGTATACATAAATAAATGTTAGTAACATAAATAAAAGTTAGATGCAATTAAAGTAAATGTTAGTTTGCATAAATTAAAAGGGTTATTAAACATAAGAATAAAATTAGTACAATAATAAATGTAAGTATGTTAGTAGTCCCAAGATTAGTAGTCCAAATGTCATCATAATGTCCTTGATAGAATATGTTTGGTTTCATTTAGTTTATTATGATAATTATATTATAATTTTATGTTAAGAAAATATTTACCTTGTGTAATTAACTTGATTAATTGAATGTACCTTGTGATTGAGTTGATCTTCCTCGATTAAGAACTTTCGTGCTGATAACGTGTTATAAATTAGATACGATTATGACCCTATTAGCACTTCATCAAAGAACTTGCTAAGTATATAACAAGAACATAAGATGAAGAACAATAACAAGAAATAAGAGAGGAAGAGAAGTATGTAAACACTTATTAAAGTGTTGATGTGCATTTTATTCATCCATCTCATGGGGTATTTATACTAAAAGTTTTACCCTTGAATTACATGTACATACAAATGAAAAGGTAATCTAGTAGACAATGAATTGATGGACATGACATGAAGGTTGAAAATGTGGCAATCCATTTATTGGTTTTATCATTGCATATTCATAATATATATTTCATTATTACGGTAATTATTTTTACTCCCAACTTTTAGCTAGTACAAAGTTTACATCTAATTGTACAACTAATAATAAAATATAGTATAATTTTCTTAGACTGAAATCCATGGATTTGGTTTCTTACATCAAGATATATGTGGGTCCACTTCATAGCGAACAAGATAACCAGACAAGCAACAACCGTAAAAGTTAAACGATTGAACATTACCAAGCATTCTCCATAATTATGGAGGTTTATGGTTATAAATTCTCTGAATCCCTAAAATCTGATTGCAGAGATTCAAAAGAACTACTAATTTGTACATCTAAATAAATTCATGAAAAAGTAAATATCCTAAAAAAAGGTGTGAAATATTATTAATTATAATTTATCTACAAAATAGTGCCAAGAAGCCATAGGTGTAACACGAGCCCATATGCTATAACCCCTAAACGTGCTCTTGGTTGACGCATTAAAGCTTGACCACCAGATACCCTGTACAAACACAACCCATTAGAAACTATTAGACCTGGTAATTTCGACCCATTTTTTACTGAACGGGTCGATTTGGGTTTTTTTTTAATATAAAACGGGCCAAATAAAAATATTAACAGAGGAACGGGTGACATAGTTGAAAGTCACCAAAACTCTAATTTTATTCAAATTTTCAGATTATTAGCCTGTTAATACTATTTTGAGTAAATTATACAAATGGTCCTTTAGGTTTGTACGATATCACATATTTGGTCATATAGTTTCATAAATTACACTGGTAGTCCTTGTTTCTGAAACTATTGCCACGTTTGGTCCTTTACCTAAACAAACGTTAACTTTTCCCATTAAACAAACGGGTTTTTTATGGGTTTCAAATTGGTGAAGGGAAAGGGAAAAGGACAGATTTACCCCTCGTGCATCACACGTGACCATACTTGACGGGAAAAATAAACATATGTTTAGGACCTTAGGTAAAGGACCAAACGTGTCAAAAGTTTCAGAATTAAGAACAACCAGTGTAATTTATGAAACTAAAGGACCAAATATGTAATATGGTACAAACCTAAAGGACCATTTGTGTAATTTACTCTATTATTTATGTAATAATGTTAATGCATATAAAAAAGGTCTCTGAAATTAGTTTAGAACTAAATGGGTACCCGCGACAAGCAACGGTTAATTATTATCTTTCATTTTATTATATAATAAAAGGTTTCATTTAAAGCATTTACCATATTCCATCGAGTCGATCTGCAATCATCTTCCCTTGAGCTGGTACAAGACCCGAAGTGTGGAGTGATTTAAAAATATGACCTAAAACAAAAAAATGTTTTACAGATTTAGCGACTGAAAATAGAACAAACAGTAGAAATTTTTTTATTTATATTATTATTAAAAAACAAACCTTTATCTACAACAGTGTCAGGTTTATCAAGCAAACGGTCAGATTCTGAGTCAATGGTAATTGCCAGCTGCTCATTAGATCCTTTTCTTAAAGATCTCATTTGGGCTGCTGATGGTACCAAAGGTAACCCCGCTTTCCCAACTGAAACCTGTAAAATATTAAAAGAAAAAAAAAATCAAAACAAAACAAGTAAAAACTCTGGAATGCAGGATTAAAGTAATTGACTGGGTTATGCTTTTTTGGCTCCACCTCAAGTGGAAAAATGGATGGGTCAAAACGGGTCGACCCATTTCAAATTTTATTATGTTGTTGTATTAGCTATTTTTTAAAATAAACTATTTAGGAAGTTTTATGCCTGAAAAGTACATTTTGCGCGACTTTCGACCTGCTAGACCCATTTCTTTTTTATCGATTTTTTATATTTTATTATTTTATTATATAAAAAATAATACCATAATTATTTACCTGGTCATCAATTTCTGATATCTCTGACCCAGCAGGCAAAGAAGGTTCTTCAAACACACGTCCTTCCTGTATCAAATCAGGACCACTTGTCCTATTTTTATTACAATCTTCAAGTAATTTAACCTTATTTGATAATTCTTCTGCTATTTTCTCAGTCTCCATCAATTTAAATCTTGATTTTTCATGATCCAAAACGATGCCTGAAACAAGCTTCTCGAGTACCGACAGCTGGCCCGCCACATCAGCAGGTTTCTTGACTCCAACGAATTCATCACCTTCAAATTTTAGGATTAAATTTTCTAACCCATCTTCAAATTCCGCCTTTAAATGGTCAACTTCAAGGGTTTGCTTTGAAACGGTTGACCGCAGGTCTTCTTTTTCACGTGTCAATAAAGTCAACTGGTCTAATAATACATTTACATTATCGATTACATAAAAGAGTTTATTAACCAAATTTGAATTTTCGAGTTTTGTATCTCCCACCACAAGGTTTGGGAACGGGATTGTAATCCTGTCTATTTTATCAAACAGAGATTTTATCTGTGAAGCTGATAAAAGGGCATTTTCGGTATCTTCCTCTGAAAAAAAAAATGAAAATATATTAATTTTTTTTTATTAAAAACGGATCAAATCAAAAATTTACCATGATTTTTAACAGACGAAATACTTTGAGCAGATAACTGTCGTTTTATTTCATTAAATTCATCCTCTTTTGCCTGATAATCTTCTAATTTGGAACTCATTTCAAAACATTTGTTTCCGGAAGCTTCTAATTCAGCTTCCAACTCAAAAACTCTTCTTTGAAATGCATCATTTTCTTCTTCAAGTTTTTCATAAATTAACTTATTTTTGTCTAATTCACACTGTAATCCTTCAATTACTTCTTTTGATTTATCATAATTTAAACTCATTTTCTCTAATTCAGATTGTAACCGTTCAATTGTGGCTGACATATTCTCTTTTACACTGACATGTTGTTGGATTAAACTTCGAATGTTTCTAGAAGCAAAGTACAGCTCATTAGCAGCAACCTTAACATCCTCAACTGCCACATCATCAACTACTCCAGGGTTTGATTTCTCCAGCTCAATTTGCAATATATTATTTTCAAAATGAAATTTTAAATCTTTGGTGACATCAGCACACACAGATACCAGAACTTTAATGTCATTTTCCACCATTTGTTTGTCTATCTGCATGTTTTTTGCATTTTGTTGCAATGTATTTCTTGTTGCCTCTATTTTTTCCATTAATGATGCAATTATGACATCAGCGAGTGTTGAGAAACTGCTAAATTGGTTAGTGAGAATTTGGTTTTTAGTATTTAAATTATCCAAAGTTTTTCCAACATATGAACTGAAATTCTCAGTATCTTCTGGATTAAACTCGACATATTCAGCATGGCAATTTTCCTGTAAATCATAAAACTAATTTAAAATTATGCGAACATTCTAACAAAGAAAAAAGAAAAAAAAAAACTAATTATGTTACCTCAATAGCAGGATAATCTTGCAACGGTTCTGAATCAAAATTATCCTTCATATTTTTTAAAATGCGGTCCATTTCTTTTAAATTCTCAATTTTTTGTTCAAAACTTTGCTTGAACAAAGACAACAAAGATTCATCTTTTATATACAATTTTATATTTCCCAAAAAACCCAAGATTTCATGGCCCAACTTATCATGATTGGCTAACAATTCTTGCCTACATTTACTCAATTCGGTTTTTAGAGTTGAAATTTCCAGCTCAGATTCTTCTTTAAGCTTCTTTATCTCAGTTTCTAATAAAGCTTTACTATCGATTGCCTTTTCGTTTTCTTGTGAAAAATCAGAAACATTTGCCTTTAGTAAAGACATTCCATCTTCTAGGGACATTATAGTCTTTTTAGCTTCATCTAGATTATTAACATGAACAGAAATATTGTTTTCTGCAACTGTTAATGCTTCTTCAACGTGACACCTGGCGGTCTCCAATTCGTTCTTATCTTTAGTTAGTAAACTGATAGTTTTCTCTGAAGTTGCAAGTTTATCTTCCAGTGATTTTAATGTTTTTAGGGCTTCGATTAATTTGTTATTCAATGTACCGATTTCCTCTCTTGAAATTTCCAATTCTTGTTCTGTTTGACTTTTTGAAATTTCTAATTCTTCAAGGGATTTCATGGTGGTCAGAGATTCGGTCAACTTGCTGCTGAGTTGACCAGCTTCATATTTTACATCTTCTAGCTCCTGTTCTAATTGAGTCTTTGACTTTTCACATTCACTTAAATACATTGCAACATACTTCACTTTTTCAATTGCTAATTTTATATCTACAGGAAAAACAACATTAATTCCATCAACTGTCTCAACTATATCCTGTAATAAAGTATTGCTCTTCGCTAAAAACTGTCCAATTTGGTCCCTTTCAGATTCCAATTTTGCAATTTGGTCCCTGAAATCACTAGATGTTGACTCTAGTTTCTGAAAGTCAATCATTAACGCCTCAATTTGAGCATTCTTTTCAGCCAATTGTTGTTTCATATTTTCACGTTCTTGAACAAGACCTTTTCCTTTTTTAACTGCCAGAGATAATTTCTCCCTCAATAAAGAAGCTTTTTCTTCAGATTTTTTAAGATTTATCTGCAATAAACTGCTCTCATCATTTAATATTTGAATTTCTTCAGAAACTTTTACAATCTCATTCGATCGATTATTCATCTCAGAATCAAGAATTTGCTCATAAAGCTTAGATTCAACATCCTTCACATAAATCAGATAATGAATTTCTTCAAATTCCCGTTTAAGATGATATTTAATTGCATTATTTTCATCTTGTAATTTAAAAAAATGATCTTTTGCAAGATTATACGATTCCAATAACCAACTAACTCCAGATTCCAAATTGGGAAACTGGGTGGCTTCTGGTAACCCTAGGGAAAGAATTTCTGCACATTTGGTAAGAATCATGTCTCTTTGCAAAAGAGCTGCTTGTAACGAGTTGGCCATGATTTGAGACTGAGTCAACTCGATGTTTCTTGACTCTAAAGCAGTTGACTTTTCTTGTAATTCGGTTAGACATTTTTCTAATTCACTAGTATTTTCAGAAACTGTTTGTTTCAATGAATCACGTTGTTGAACTAATGCTTTCCCTTTTGTAACTGCCATACTAAGTTTTTCCTTAGAATTACCATACCTAGTTTTCTCCTGTTCAACTTCTGTTTTAAGTTTCTCAATTTGTTCCATTAGCTGTACATGTTGAGATTCTAAAAGGGTATTTTTGTCATTTAACTCAAATTCTCTCCTTTTTAGCCCAACTAACTCTTCCCGTACACAAGGAAAAACCGTTTCTATGCCATTTTGCATCTGGAAACCTGGATTAACCTCTGCCAAACAACGACCCAACATTTCAACTTCAGAGAGAAAGTAACTGTATTTCTCGAGTAAAAAATACGTGCTGTTTTCAACAAAACACAATTTTCCACTAACAGATGTATCATACAATTCTGGCACACCAAATGTAATTGCAAGATTAGATAAAATCCCATCTGTAACAGCCTCAAAAGATGACATTGATGTTGACTGATCGTTGACTTTCACCATAAGATCTTCAATCTCTTTATCCTTCATTTGTAGTGTAGCATAAAGTTCTCCAATCGTGCCTTCAGCCTGCGATTGCTCGTCTAGAGAAGTCTCAACAAACTTGGAACACTCATATACCATCTCGCGCAAGGGTAAAATGGACTTTTCACCACCCTCTTCTGTTTCTGCATCAGTTATTGAGTGTTGCTTGCTTAAAACCTTTAGTTGATGATGAAGATTACTAACTTCTTTCATCAACACCTTTCTTTCTTCCTACAAAAAAAAAGATTAGTTAACACAACTGGCGACATAATTACGGTACAAATTACAAAACATATGATAACCAACCTCATGATCATGTGGAAATATTTCTTTTTCTTTTCCATTTCCATTTCCATTTTCATTTTCAGATTCTTTAATTTGTTTGATTACTCTATCAAACATAAATGGTTGTTGGTGTGGCCTAATTGCAGAACCAGGTGATCCAGAAACCAAAGCATCTGGACAATCAACAAACTCATCATGGCCCACATCTTCAGTTGTTTTTACATCATGTGGTCCATCTTGTATTGTATCTATTCCTGTTACAACTACCCCATCATCCTGCTCAAGATTCTCACCCTGAAGATAGCTTGAAATGTAACTAATCAGCACGAATTTGAAAATGATACGTAATTAAGGGTTAATTTTATAATTTTTGAACATTTTTTTGTCCATAATTGAATATTTACTAACATTCACCTATAAACGAATCTTAAAACATGTTGATTAACACATAATTCTATAGTTTATAGCACGATTCTCGCAAAATTAGAGTTTTCACATGTACCTGACCCAATGACACAAAACAATTTTATCTTATCTATAAATGTAACATCTTACATTTGTGCCGCTATTACTAGATTTACATGACAAGCTTTCGAAATGTAACAGTTTTAAGTTAAGAACTATACATCAAACGGATCAGAGTATACCTGTTTTTTACCCTAATTTTATAATGGATGGAGCTAGCTAGCTATCATACGTTCATACTAGAATACTATTCACCTTACATAATGAATGTGTAACTAATTATTTATTGAAACCAATATATAACTAGATAAACACTAGACTCACGTGATTAATTGAACCACCATCCATTTGAGCAGAATCAACTGACTCTGTATGAACAAATTCATTCTCTCCAGCTGTTGGACTCCCCGTAACCTGATCCAAATCATTATCCTCTTCCATTTCTGTCGATCATAATATAAACCGATTAGGTCAGAACAAAATCGAAATCTAACGTATTAATTTCAAATCGAATTTATATTCAATGTTCGTGATTCGATCAAGGAAACAATTAGGTAATGAAGTTACCTTGGATTTGAGAAATAATGCGATTATAGTTGAATTCGATTTGAATTTGATTTTGATTTTGAGTTTGGGGGATATTTGGGGGTTTGTTGTTGATCTGGCGTAGAAGACGGTCGTAATTTGGTTTTAACGTTTTTTGCAGTGCCGTTACACATGACAATTACCCGCTAAATGAGAGCTCGTCTTTACGACGTCGTATTAGACTGGTGCAATTGGTGATTTGCTCAAGGAAAACTTTATTTCATCCAAGGAAATTTATTTAAAAAGACATAAAAGCCCTCAATTAACTTTTCTTGTTAAACCCATGATGGCATATCAAACCCTTTTCTTGGTAGCACCATCGGCGGCAGTGGAATCCGGTAAGTGTCTAACGGCGGCGGAGGGTGCCGCCAATATGGTGGTGGTCCCGCCAAATGGAGGTTCTGTAACAAAAGCCCTTCCTTTTTCCCCGCAGTGCCTTCACCAGAAAACCCAATTCTAGATCCGGCGACCTTGGTGACGGCGTAAATCGAACTAGGGTTTCTGTCACCTCCGATGAAACAATGCTTTCTTCACAATCAGAGGAAGAGAACCCACAATTGTTGATCGAATCATCTTCTATAATTGATTGAGGCAACTTTGTCACTTCCTTATGGAAATAAAGAAGTTTTACTAACATCTCAATCTCAATTTTGCAACAAAGCTTAAACATTCATCTGTTTACTATGTTTCCAAGTCAATCTTCAATCAGTTGATACAAAAGTTTATGTTTCAGTTAGCATTTAGGCTATCTCATTAATTCTGCCCTAATCATACGCAACATTAATTTTCTCCAAGTTTTGGTTCCACGTTAGTTGGGGATTTGTGAGATTGATTATTAATTCGGCGTTTTGTTTGAAATCAATCATCTGTTTATGTTTCCGAATAGTAAAAACGAAGGTGATTCTTAAGCAGTAAAACAGAAACATAACAAAGAGTTAATTGTCTAAGAGGGTATAATTGTCTTTAAGCATAAATTTCCTTGGGTGAAGTAAAATGTTCCTTGAGCAAATCAGCTCCCCATGTCAATAGGGGTGAGCATAGACGGGTACCCGCCGGTTCTGATTGTAACTGGAACCGGACCCCCCGGTTCCCAGAATATCATAATCGGAACCAGAATCTGGAAAGTAGGTTCCTAAAATTTCAGAACCAGAACCGGAACTGTCGCTTCTAGTGCCGGTTCTGATTACCCTATCTTTAAATTTGCAAATATTTAACAATTACTAAGTAAATAAACAAGACATTAAATCTCACAAACTAACTATTATAACTAATTTTCAACTATTACGAATAATATTCAAAATAGAGATAAATAAATATATGTCAATCTATCAAACAAACAAGAAAATACATATCAAACAAATTACATTATATAAGGTTTACAACGATGACTTTAAAATCATTGATTGAATAATTTTAAAAACAAATAAATATTAAAAGCTATTTTTAAGTAAACTTCTGTCTTTCATCATTTTAAAGTCATTGTTAAAGGTCGGACCATTGATTGAATTAGAGTTATTGTTAGTGGTTAAACTAATTAATATAATAATAGAGGCAAAAGGTGCGAATCAGCATACAAATATCAATATACAAAATTATACCAGGTGAGCTCATTTAATTTAATGTATAATATACATATACAATTTTTTAATAAAAATATACTAGGTAGCTGCCGATTCCTCACCGGTTCCCGGTTCTTTAATTTTGAGAACCGGAACCTCTTGGGGCGGTTCCATAATTTTCAGAACCGGAACCTCCTAACATGTTCCGGGCTCGGAACCTCCGTTTCCGAAGCGATTCCCGTTCCAATTCCAGTTACCCTCTTTTTTTGCTCACCCCTACATATCAATTCACAAGCCGACGGCCGTTAACCTCTTCGAGTTTTTGACTAGGAGAAGAGATGACTGAGATGTGGCTCAATATTATTTTAAAAAGATATTTAATACTTTGTGTGTTTAATTTTATGATAGTGAGTCCTAATAAACTGAAGAAATAATTATTGTTGGTATTAGTATGTTAGTTGAGTATCAGTTAGAATGTTAGCTGACGTAACGCTAATTTGATAAAACTGAAGATGACGGTTGCGTCATGGTTGACATCAGTCTTATGTAGGACGATATTTAAGTTATTAAAAAAAGAAAAAATAATAACTTATCTTAGGTGAAATAGGAGCAGAAGCTTCGTGAAGATTTAACCATGTAGCTTTTTTAACATGTTCTGGACGAAAGTTTAAGAACTTTAAGTTCAAGAATTATAAACATTATAAAAAATTTAACTACATGTGTTTCTTACTATTAAAATATATTTTCTTTTTTAAAAAACAATTGTAACATGATTTTTAGATAAATAGAAAGATGAGAGTATACATTTTATCCCTTACAAATCACATGTTTGATTTTTTTTTTTATAAATATTTACCAGCTAGTAAAGATAAGATTTGAAAATTATCACGCCAATGATTAAATTGCATATTTCACAATAAAAACAAATTATGTGAGTATATTTATCATAAATAATACGCTTATATAAAATAGAGTAAATGAACTTAATTCCTTAATGCAAAATAGTATCTGCTTCAATTATCAGGCAATATGTATTTTTCATTTCTCTACTACTTATAATGCATTTAGGACCTTGGCCTGTAAAAAATTCAGCCAAATTCTTTCCATTTTCGGAATTTTTAACTTTCAGTAAAAAAAATGAACACCTAAGATTCGAACCCACCACCTGCTAATCAAATGCAAACAGACCTACCAACTGCGGTGGAATACGGCTGTATTATTTTCCCAAAACACAATTCCCTTATCCTAAACATAACTGAGGTTCGGCCCTCTGATTACAATTGAGCATTAATTTAAATTCGGCTCAAGGCCTACAGCCTAGGGGTGGCAATTTCTGACCCGACACGAAACCCGACCTGAAACCGACACGAAAATAAACAGGTTTGGGTTGAGGTAAAAAATAATTGGGTCAGTCTCGGGTTGAGTCAGCTGACCCGTTTATTAACCAGGTTAGGTTCGGGTCAATGATAATTTAAATGGGTCGACCCGCCAACCCGTTTAATTATTAAAATATATTTTAAAAACGAGATATTTATACTTAATTTATAGTTTACTAGTTAAAACGTAATTAATAGTTAGATAAAAATAAAAAGATATTACTTAGTAATTTAGTGTTTAGTACTCCCTCCGTCCCACAAAAAACTTCACATTTCATCCTAAATTTTTGTCCCACAAAAAACTTCCCATTTGATACATTTGATGGGCTCCACATAATAAAATACTATTATTATTAAGGACCCCACCACTTACTATCCACTAACTATCTTTCTCTCTCCAAACCAATCTTATATTTTAATCAAAATTATTACCAATACCCCACCACTAACTATCACCTTAAAACTTGTGCCAAACTCAAATGGGAAGTTTTTTGTGGGACGGAGGGAGTATTTTGTTATGAATTTGTGTGATAAGCACAACATTTTGACATGTTTGACCCGTTTAACTTGTTTGACCTGATAACCTGTTTAACCCGTTTTATTAAATGGGTTATATGGGTTAGGTTTGGGTTGAAGTTAAATAGGTTAGGGTTGAGATGTGTGACCCGTTTATATAAACAGGTCGGTTTCGGGTTGAACGTTTCTGACCCGTCAACCCGCGAACCCGAACCCGTCAACCCGAACCCGACCTGAATTGCCACCCCTACTACAGCCCTTTTCACCCTTTTAAAAATTTGAAATTAAAAACGTAAATGACTTTTAGAGTATTGAAGGTGATCGCCTGTTGAAATACCCTTCTCGAACCTACCACTGCACAATGGTAGAATGGAGGAGCCTCATCGATTGAAGTTAAGCCACTCATTTAAATCGCCTCCTCGATTCTGCAACTACCCTCCTTTATTGCTTCAAGCACGAGTATCCATCTTCACTCTATAATACACAACATCGACAATTTGAGGAAACTTATAGGTTTCAGGTATCCATGTTAAATTTTCACTTTCGTTTTCGTATTCGTTTGAAATGTGTTTAGTTATTGTCATTTTCGTTTTCGTATTCGTTTGAAATGTGTTTAGATTCTAACAAGTGTTATTTCGAGAAGTTTAAGGGGTTAACTAACTGTGGATTATTAACGGGTTTGTTCGGTTTAGTGGTAATTACATGTCAATGGGTTTTAGCAATGGAAAGTAGCAGCAATTTATGGTGGATTATGTGTTTGCAATCTTATTTGCAGAAATCACAAGGGTTCGGTATTGTTAATGCTTAATAAAAACTTTTTATTAGGTTTTGACTCTAGAGATAAACAGTTTTGAGTAACTGGCCAGAATCAAAATCATTATGATACTCTGATTATTTGAAGGTGACATATGCAGTTTGGGGAGTTGATTACTGATTTTGATTATCTTATATTCCTATCTAATTATTTTGTTCTGCTAATGCTTATTTCAAAAGTCATAAGCAGTTTCAGGCTTCTAATGATCAACTCATCCTCAAATGTGTTTAAAATAGAACTGGTTTCCCTTTTAAATTTTGATTGTTTATTGATTGATTTTGTTTGTTGATTTGTTTTGTAGTGGTTCCTAGAATAATGGGCAGATTATAAAAGATGATGGTGATTTATTAGTTATTGCTCCAATATATTTCTACAATTTCACTACATTTAATAATTTATTATATTTTTCATTGATTTAATTTTAGTTTATGATTATTTTTGAAGTTTATAGCATGGCAGTGGCTTGGTTAAGGGAAACCACCGGAGCTGTAGAGGAAGCGAGTTGACGGTGATTTTTAAACCTCCTTATGTAGGATTATACAAATTAAATTTTATAATTGATTTCTTATTAACTTTCTGTTCTTAAATATTCTACTTGATTTTTATTTCTTAACTTAATTTGATAAATTTCGACAACTATCTTAGGCATTATTAAGCAAAAATTTGTATAAATTTGACAAAGAACAGAAAATTTAGGATTTATTGCATGATCAATCATGCGGTTGGTCAGAATCAGAGATGACTCTGTGTTGCAGTTCGTTTTCTTCCATTTCTTGAGTGATCCACCAGGTAAATTTTCATACTGTACCTGTATTGACAATGTGACAGTTATAGCCAAGACAACAGAAGTAGGCGTTAAAGATTTCAGTTATGCTTCATATGCAACCATATTTTTGAGAGGAGGTAATAAAAAATAGTGTAAAATAAATATTTATATTTAGAGATGAAAGAAGAATGATAAATAGTTTTAAATTTAAATTGTAATTTTGGTTGCAGATAACATGAAGAGTTACATAAGTTCGGTTATTTTCAGATAGTATTTTTGAGGCTTCACTTGGTAAACAGACACTATCAATGAATAAACTCAACTGTGCGAGGTAAATGCTCTGATGATGAATGATTATTTTAGTTACAGTTGTAATAAACATTGTTTCCTTTTTAGTTGTTTTCCTTTGGGCCGTTGTTTTGAAGATTTTTGTATTTAATTTCTACTTGTTTGCTGGCTCTTCTCATAGTAAATTATAAAATGTGATAAAACTTTGTTGGAATGGAATCCTTTGCATTACAAACCATCAAACGACTCCGGTCTCTGATGTCAAATCTGAATCGTAGGTGAACGAGTAATTCTATTTTCAGGTTTATTTATATAAATAAGAACAAGTGTAAATGCTTGAATATATATGTCAATGTGAATCATCTTGCCACGCGTAGATTTAGCAATCCTAGAGTTAATACAATTTTATGCTATATATTTTTAAACCATTCAAAACTTAATGTCTAAAGATGAAGTAGGAAACGTTTCGGTGGCCATCCCAGAATTACATTTAATAATGTATTAATAAATTTAGCGAATGACATTATGGGGTGTTTGGGAAAGCTTATTAGAAAGGTTTTTGGCTTATGACTTGTAAGCTTATATAAACCTTAATAATCTCTTTTTAAAGGGATTGTTGAAGCTTATATATGCTTATAAGTCATAAGCCCCTTTAAATAAGTTTTCCCAAACATCCCCTAACAAATCAAACGTGATATATCTAGAAGTTTTACATGATAATTAAAACAAGTTAATAATTATTATCAATGTGATGCTAAATACGAGAGACTTTTTTCCTGAAGATTCTAATGAGGGTTGAGCGCCTTGTAAAGGAGCTCAAACATGAGGTGTTTGCTGGAATATTGCGAGTAGGCTTCCGTTGTATTTTTCGCCGTTTCCAAAAAAAAAAATGTATTTGCTTATTATGGAACAAATTGCGTTACACGGTGTTCCCGGCTTCCCGCAACCAAATATAGTTAAACAGGGTACCCGACAATGCATCGTGCGAGTACTCTTCTATCTTTATCAATTTCTAAAACCTTAAATAGTTGAAATTAAAATCACACTCTCATCCACGATCACCACCACACCATCATTACGACTACCCACCAATTAGACGTCGCAAAAGATAGTCACAAGGACACCCGGCGCTGTATCACGTGGGTACTCTGCTATCTTTATCAATTTCCTAAACCTTAAACAGTTAAAAATACAACCACCACCCTCATCCACGATCACCACCACACCATCACTACCCGCCAATTAGACGTCACAAAAGATAGTCATAGGGTACCCGCCGCTGCTTTGCGCGGGTACCGGGCTAGTTAGAAGTAACACACGCTTTAAAATCCCTCCATTTATAATGATTCTGTAATTCATTGCTATGGTGTATGACAATTTGATGGTAAAACTATTTGTATATTTCTTAGTAAAATGGACAAATTTTGATCTTAAAATGAACAAAAACTAAATTATACTATTATTCTGCTTAAAAATACATTTGGGCAAACTAAATACTACGTATTAAGTTGATATTATTTCTGTTAACATTATAGACCAAACGTGATGAAAAACAACCGGCGACTGGCGGTCTTGACCACATACCCCTATTACGTGACCAAAAAGGATGTGTCCCCCTTGCACTTTTCATGTGGGTTTGGTCATTCTAACGACCAGATTTTTTTGATAGATGTGTTATTGTATTATGCATCAGGTGTTGTGCCTTATGTTTTAAAGATAAATTGGCGTGGAAGTGTGAGTTTTGTCACTGGTAGGGATGTTTAGCCATGATATAAATGCAGAATGTCTATCCTTGTATCTAGGGGATAAAGAATCACCCATTTTTAGAAATAAGAATCATCTCTTGGTCCTCAAGGGTAGGAATATATAGGATTTGAGATTTTCATATATTACTTACCACTCGTTTATTAGAAGTTCAGCCGTTCATGATCAACCAATTTTTAACCTTGAATACTATAAAACGGATCAAGATTCCATGATCTAAAAAACCTATTTTATAGATTCAAATTTGATCAACACAAATTTTAAAATGGCGACATTAAGATGTATATATCTCCCCCTTTTGGCGTTTCTTGCATCTTTTATTCTTTATCCTGCATTTGCACATGAAAAAGGCCACAAACTACCACCCGAGTGCACACCTCCGCCACCACCTTCAAAATTACCGCCGGAATGTACACCTCCTCCTCCTTCAAAATTACCGCCCGAATGTACACCTCCACCACCATCAAAAGTCCCGAAACCATGTCCACCACCACCATCAAAAACCCCAAAACCATGTCCACCACCACCAGAAGTCTCAAAACCATGTCCCCCACCACCACAAGAACCGAAACCAAAAACACCACCAGAGGAACCAAAGCCACCACCACAAGACCCAAAACAACAAACACCACCTACACCAGACGAACCACCGAAACCATCCCAATTCCACAACCAATTCGAAGGCCATTTCTCGGCCATGTACGCTTTCGGAGACTCATACACCGACACCGGAAACGCCCAATTCTTGGGCAGCCTCACTTTATCATTCTCGGGCTCATTAAGCTCACCCTACGGGTCCACCACATTCGGCAAATCCTCTAACCGCTTAAGCGACGGCCGCCTAGTCATCGATTTCATAACCGACTCCCTAGGCTTACCCGTCCTACCACCCTACCAATCAACCTCGTCTAACTTCACTGGCGGTGCAAACTTTGCGATTGCCGGAGCTACAACCGTAGCCAAAGGCCTTTTCGCTAGACTAGCTCGAGCCTTTCTATGTAAAGGCACACCTTTAGGTATAATGACTCAATTAGATTGGTACAAAAAGTTTCAAATAGATCACATATGTAAAGGATTGGATGAAAGAGGATGTGCAGAAAAAATAAAAACCGCGTTATTTTGGGTCGGGGAGATCGGAATCAATGATTTTTCTCGTGCGGTTGGATCTAAGATTCCTCTAAAAGCAATAGCTGAGTCATCGGTTACATATACCATCGAACTTGTCAAGGTACGTGTTGTGAATAATATCCTACACAGGGGCGTTATAAATTTTCCGATTAGTATAAATTTTTTTGGTTTATTTATTTTTCGATTTTATTCATCCAAGTATATACTCCCTCCGTCCCTAAATAAAGTTCCCATTTCACCTTCAAGTTTTGTCCCTAAATAAAGTTCCCATTTCTAAAACTTAAGGGACCCACTTAATATAATAATATTATTACCAATACTTTCACCACTAACTATCTCTTAAAACAATTTCTCTCTCCAATCAAACCTTATATTTTATTCAAAGGTAATACCAAATACCCCACCACTAACTATCTCCTAAAATGTTGTGCCCAATACAAATGGGAACTTTATTTAGGGACGGAGGGATTATAATATATGAGCGATAACTAATACTCCCTCCGTCCCTAAATAAAGTTCTCATTTGTCTTGGGCACAATATTTAAGGAAAAAGTTAGTGGTGGGGTTGTTGGTATTAAATTTGGTTAAAATATAAAGTTGGTTTGGAGAGAGAAAGATAGTAAGTGGATAGTTAGTAGTGAGGTCCATGATAATTATATTATTTTATTAAGTGGACCCATCAACTTGTGAAATGGGAACTTTATTTAGGGACAAAATTTCAAGGTAAAATGGGAACTTTATTTAGGGACGGAGGGAGTACAAGTCATAACTTAACTTATTGACTAACTCACAATATCTCAAAACATACAGCCTTTGATTCAAGTCCATTCTATATGTAGATTTAATTAAAAAGTCTATTTTTTTTCCTTTTTCTTGTATAAACGTTTCTTTTGTTGTATTTTCTAGGGGTGTGCAAATATATCCGATATCCGATATCCGAAAATCCGAAAAAAATATCCGAAATCCGATCCGGAATTATCCGAAATTTCGGATATCCGAAATTCGGATATCCGAATTTTCGGATTCGGATTCGAATACCAATATTACGAATTTTCGGATATCCGATATCCGATTTTTTGTCGATTTTTTATTTGTAAAAATTTAATATTATCTAATATCAAGAATACACAGATATGTTTTGTCTATATTAATATGTTTATGATAGCTTCAGGTTCCATATAGTTAAAAATCTTATTTTTAGTTTATAATAATTGACTTAATTTACTGGTAATATCATTCAACGAATTGTGAAATTTCGGATTTTCGGATATTTCAAATTATCCGATATTTGTATCCGAAATTTCGGATATCCGAAATTTCGGATTAGGATTCAAATAGCGAAAATCCACTATCCGAAATTTCGGATATCCGAAATAACTGATTTTCGGATATCCAAACTTTCGAATAATCCGAAATGCACACCCCTAGCATTTTCCATTAAAATGTTATTCCTTTTAACTTATTTTTCCACCCAATTTTCTCGATTTAAAAAATGTTATACTTACTATTCTAGTGATATATTAGTCAAACATAATCTATATATGAATACTTTAAAGAAAATTATTTGAACTTTATAAAAAAATGATACGAATATGATTTAAGAATACAAACTTTATACATGACATCTGAAATTATAGAAAAATTGTATTATATTTTTCATATTACTAAATTTTAGAATTTCTATTACTATTAGACTTTTTACAAATCAAAATAGGTTTGATTTGGTTTACGGTTTACCCTTGTAGAAAATTCCATTCGAGAACTGACTTAACCCCAAATTATTGCCACTTTTGAATAAAGGCTCGTGATTTTTAATTTTTTTTTCGTACACAGACATTAATTCGAAATGGGGCAAAGAACATTGTAGTCCAAGGTTTACCACCGGTTGGTTGCCTTCCACTAGACATATCCTTAACTCCGCTCAGCATCCGCGACAGATCCGGCTGCTCACCGATCGTAAACGCCGCCGTTGCAATCCACAATCAAATCCTAATGGCCAGACTAGAATTTCTGCGAAAATTATTCCCAGATGTCACGATAATATACGCAGATTCATGGAAAGCCTATTTTGCAATTGTGAATAATCCCCAAAAATACAAAATTCGAGAAACTACAAAAACTTGTTGTGGGGCTGCTGGTCAAGATGGTCTGAATTTTAATCTTCAGTCGTTATGCGGGTCATCGGGTACTTCGGTTTGTGATGATCCGAATCAATATGTTAGTTGGGATGGAATTCATCCGACTGAATCCATGAATATGCATATGACGGATCAGTTTATTAATCAAGGGTGTTGTAGTCCACCGTTTGATCAGCTCATGAAAAAGTCCGCACCTAAATAGCATGACCCGACCCAAGATTCGACCCGGTGCCCCGGATCTCTAAATTCAGAGGGCTAAGGTTGTACAGTTAGAAAGTTATGTAGATAATTATATACTTCCTCCGATTCAAAATAAGTGATACACTTTTCTTTTTGGGGTGATTCAAAATAAGTGATACACTTTGAAAAGTTTCCTTATTTGGCAAATAAAATGGGACCCACACCCACTAACTATCTACTTTAACAAAGTGAAATGACCCATTTACCCTTACTTTTTACTTTTAAACATCATTAACCTTACTTTATTCAAAAGGTGTGGGACCCACTTCCCACTAACCATCCAATTAATCTAATTTAACCATCATTATAATCTTTTACCTCAAAAACCATGAAACCCCAAGTGTATCACTTATTTTGAATCGGAGGAAGTATAATATTTACGAACTGTGTAAATAGTGCCAGCATGCTGCTTAATTTTTTTTCTTCTTATTTTTAGCTGTTAACTTTAATTTTTTATTTTTATTTTAATTTTAGTCTTTTAACATTTTTGACATTTAATTTTGAATACTTACATTTTAAACCTTCTTTGTTTTATATGTTGATTTTTTGTCGAAAAAATATAATGTGCAAATATTTACCAACTTGATTTTATAGCTGAAATTATTTATAATATTTGAATTATTGGGAATAAAATTTATTGTTGTACGAATATTAGTAAACATGAGTTTGGGTATTATATAAAAATCATTTGCATCATCACGCGAGATAAAAACATACTAATTAATTAACAAGATCGTGTTTATTTATTTTCATTATGTAACAATTATGAAGCAAATATTACTTGGAAGCAACCAACCTCTATTTACATTTCACGGGTTACTAATTAATTAACAAGATCGTATTTATTTATTTTCATTATGTAACAATTATGAAGCAAATATTACTTGGAAGCAACCAACCTCTATTTACATTTCACGGGTCAGTTTTTTCGGTTTTTGAATTATTTCCCGCCTGCTATACAATTAACTCTCTAGTATTTCCGGGTCGGGCCATATTAGATAGTCATAAACATGAAGAGAAAATGTTTAATAAAAAAGTGTCATTTTGATTAACAAAAGGGAGTTTTAGATAATTTTCTTCCTCCTAGATGTCTAACTTTTATAGATAACTAATTGCAATTATCTTTATCATCGTTTGTTTTTCATTAATCTACTAGAATTACAAGTTGTCCTTTCATTTTCTTAACACCACGGACAAATGGGAATATCTTTAACACCTTATACCATTAGGCTACAAGCCTTTTAGCGGCGATCCTTTCATTTATGCTAAGATTCCTAAATGTTGCTTATAAAAATAATATGCATTCATAAATAATATTACAAGACTAAAATTAAAAGACAAGTTAGATAGAATTGTTGATTTTATTCAGATTACTTAAATATCTAAAAATGTTATTTAAAAAATTGTATATGTAACATGATATTTAGAGTTCTATCAAAAGTCTGTTTGACAAGAATTACACACTCTTACATATTGATGAACACATTCAACATATATAGGAATATAAACTATTCTATGTAGATCATAATATAAATAAATCAAATCCGTATAATATCAAATTTTATATTTACGCCCAAAAGGTTGAATTTTAAAACCCGCAGCAACGCGCGGGGAACCACATTGCTCGTTATGTAACAATTATGAAGCAAATATTACTTGGAAGCAACCAACCTCTATTTACATTTCACGGGTCAGTTTTTTCGGTTTTTGAATTATTTCCCGCCTGCTATACAATTAACTCTCTAGTTTTTCCGGGTCGGGCCATATTAGATACTCATAAAACATGAAGAGAAGTGCATCCGATGAATCTTTAGGGAGATCATCAATATATAAACAGGGGTGGACCTAATATGGTGCATGGGGTTGCCCGGGCAACCCTCAAACTTTTCAAATTAGTATTAATTTTTTTCTTTTAATGTAAGTGACACCCCTAAGAAAAAAATGCAAAACGAATATTCTTATATAGTAGAAATAATAATAATAATAATAATAATAATAATATATGTTATATTTAAATATTTCCTAAAAAGATAGCTAAAGAAAAATATAATTAAAGTCCAATAAAAATTAAGTAAAACCCATTACTCCTTATTTATTAAGTTTCTATTTTTTATTGATTCTGAAACAAGAGAACATGGTTTTTCCTTTTGTTATATAAGCTATTAAAGTTGGTTTTGGTTTTGCTGGTTTCAACTGCAACAATTGAAAGATGTTATCCGCAATGAAGCTTCTAAAGACCGATTTGCGCACTAAAATGATTGATGATTTTTTGAACCAAACGTTGTTTTGTGTAGTAAAAAAACGCTTTAAGATGTTACAATTAAAAGTGTAGCCAATTGTTTTTAGAAAAGTGAAAGAACCATGAGCAACTTTAAAATGTAATTTATAGACTGTTTTTTACATATGTAATGAAATCGTATTTTCCAATTTCTTTTTATGTTTTTATATAGTATGAATAAAAAAATTGTGCAACCCCATAATTTTTTTTCTGGGTACGCCACTGTATATAAATAAAACCGAACCAAATCTTTAGAAACAAGATCAGCATCTATAACTTCATCATTGCACGTGAGAACCCATAAATCACGTGACTTTACTCTCTGTATATTACCCCGACAAAACGGGCACGATGCTGATCTCGAGTTCCTGCAAATTTGAAAAGAAACTAGACAACGTTTGTAACACCCAAAAATTTACAAAAATTTAAAAATTTTTGAGTACAAGATTTTAAAGTAAAAGGTCCCAAAATAGTAAAGTCGTTATTTAACAAAATATTCAATGCGGAAATAGTTTAATAGAGTAAAAAAATATTTAAAAATAATAAATGCTGTCCACATCAGCATTGGTGAAATACAGCGGTCAACCGTCCACCTTCTCCTTTCCTTTGCTGGTACCTGAAACAGTGGGGGGAAAATATGGGTCAGCTGGGAAGCTGAGTGAATAATCTCAAAATGCAAACAATTAAAACATGCAACATATGAGGGCACATCGGTGTACTCCTAATCAGAATCTACTCAGTTAATTACTCAGATTTAGTTCTCAGATTTTATTACTCAGATTTTTTTAATTTATATAGCGCGCTTGTGTGATTCGGGTCGATCGCCCCTCTTCACACCTCAGATAGGCATATAGCCAAAACTCAGATGGGAGTGATCCCAAAAACTCAGACGAGAATGATCCCAAAAACTCAGACGGGAATGATCCCAAAAACTCAGACGGGAGGTGATCCCAAGATAGGCATATAGCCAAAAACTCAGATGTATGTTATTATGTTTTATTATCTCTTTAACATAATTATCTCAGATGCCCTAGCAAGTAGTAGCACAGAATGACCCTGTGCCGAGCTCGGTTACCCAGACACAATGTCTCAGATCAAAATAAATCAACAGATGCTTAGATGCTCAGATAACATATCAACTCAGATAACACATAAGGTTCAACTAATATAACACATAAGTCATGCATATACTATGTTAAAACTGAATACACGGTGAGAATACTCACCTCGAATAACCATAAGCTCCTAATATCCTCGGTACAGTAGAGCGTCTCTAACAGGTCCTAGAAGGTCCTACAAAGTACAAGGAAGCCCGGGTTAGGATTAGACTCAAAGGTTGATTCAGCAGAAACTAAACAGCACTCAGCACTTTGACGGGAACATCTATAACTCTCAAACCGCTCACTAGATTGTATTCAAATTTTTAGAGTAGCTAAACGACTCAGAGGACTACAATTTGAAAAAAGACCTCGGAAGCTAAAACCAAACAGAAATGGTTCAAAACAGGCTCACAAGACAGAATAGCTGGACCGAAAACTATTCTGCGATGGTTTACTAAAACAACGATAACTGTTAAACCGTAAATCAGATTGACGAGCCGTCATCGGCATTGGAAAGAGGACTCAGAAAACTAGAGACCTCCACGGGCCAAAAATCCAAAAACATAGTTTAAGTGTGTCAAAAACAGTCCCGAACTAAAAGGGCAGATTCTGTCAAGAATTTAGCTTATTAATTAGAACCCGTTTTGAATCCCGACAACAACCCGTTCATTCCCAAGACCCCCGACAGTCCCGGAACTCATTTTAATCTCTGAAACATATTCACAATTAATTTAGTCTCTTATTAGAAAATCTATTTCGGTTTAGGGAACCAAGAACCATACGGGTTCGGTTCCCGATTTTTCGGTTAATAAAACGTATAGCTTGTGAAACTGTGATCTTTACCCAAACCAAAGATCCGACACTGTGAAATCAGTAATCGAGAGACAATCGACAAGACAATCATGAAGGGTACTCAAAACAGTTTAAGTTGGTTCGATTAGGAATTTATAAAACGGGAACTCGACTAAAACGATTAGGCCAATAAATCACAACCAAACAGCTACAACCACTACTATGAATTACATTGGACCGAATTCGACTCGGTATTCTAGCAGTCACAAGCCCACTACGTCACAGAGGTTAGATACGGTAAAACACCGGAACAAATAAAAGGAAAAAGGAAGGATAATACTACCGAAAACAGTGTAGTTATCAGCTAGGAACAAGGGTTTGCTACGGATGAATGGTTCTGCTCCGACCTTCGTTCATGCTCAGGATTTCGTCTCTGCTCAATCACGAAACCACCAGTCAATGGCAACAAGCTGTGGTTAGTTTTTACGTTTAATGAAAAGAAAAAGGAACCGATGGAGAAACTTACCGATGAAAAACTTCCAAGAACTCACCACTGGTTTGATCGTAGAAACGGAACAAGGAAAAGATGGGAATGCTTTTGGGTTGCTGGAACATGAATGACTTGGAGATGCTCTTCAATCGCAGTCTTGGTTTGAATGGAATCAAAGGAATCGGCTGGAATGCTTTGTGAAGACAAGAGGGGGTGCTCAAGCATATGACGGCAGAATTAGGTTTAGAGTTGAGAGATTACGGTAAGAATTTAATGAGAGGATTGTGTCTTAATTTGTTTGATCCTCATCTTAACGTACAAGAAACAATTAGGCACCATTCTTCTAGAAGCCAGCCATGCATAGCCCGAAATAAAAGACTTGGGCTCCTTCTCCTTGTGGGCTCAAGTTAGATCACGAACATAAAAGACCCAATAGCAACATCTTGGGCTTAGAGGGAAAATAGGAAGACCGACATAAGGAAAAGAATATAAGTTGGCCCCATCGCAACTCATCAGACGGCTACAAACTCACTTGTTCAATTCGATCTTAATTAACAAAGCCCAACTCTAATCATTCTAGATCATGATTTGTTCGGTCACTTAATAAAATAAACTCTCGGGTCTCGGCCTTGGCCTATGTCCGACCTTGACCCGTTACTCTCCTCATTCCGACTCCGAATTTGATATAAATGTCATGGGATTTAAAACGTCAAGTAATCGAATTGTCAACTACGATTTGCAATTTAACAAGCATCCATAAATAATAATATTACTCATAATTAATAATACCTCCAGACGAAGCGTCAACATTTATTACAATATATAAAAATATGATTAATACACAATTTAAATTTATTATAACTAATATTTAATTATTAGAAATTTCGGGGCGTTACAACTCAACTCCACTTGAAATAGACTTCGTCCCCGAAGTCATCGCTCGGAAGAAACTCAGGGTAGCGATTTCACATTTCAGACTCGGGTTCGCCAACAATACATATCCTCGAATAGAGATACAAAAAAAAACGGTTATGAATAAGAAGAAGCTTCACAAGGTGACCTACTCGGTCTGAATGAACTCCGGTTCTCACAACTGGTCATACAACTCTTCCATTTCTAGCGGCGCAAAACAATAAGGGCTAAAAAAATCAGAATGCAATCTGAGGATCTTGGTTTATCGTCGAAAAGTGGTATCTGTAAGATACGCAAAATAACCCACGACACCATGCTGAAAATGTCTTCTTGCCCTCACCGCCGGACACGGTTCCAGTATTCTGCGGTTAATGTTGTGTTGAATCTCTGATTCAACTCCACTTGGCGGTTTGCTACGGATTTGTTTGTGGCGACAAATGATCCGTCGTGGTACTCGGTCATCCCATCCATACTCACTACCACACACAACTCTCATGACTTTAGGGATAAAGTTTATAGGGAATTTCTTCCCGCGCGGTTCAACCAAATGATCATTAGACATTTTAGTAACAGGTAAAATCTCATTATTGGCAATTCTCTATCATAATGGCTCGGAAGGGTCATCTATTCTATAGGACAATAGTTTCCTTAAGGTAAAAAAACAATTGAGTGGTTTACACCGCTATCAACTAATACATAAACAGGTAAATTATTCACAAGGAATATACATATCACACAGAATTCTCATATACTCAGGTATATAACTCAGAAATATGATCTAGAAATATAACTCAGAAGTCTAATCAGGATTGAGCTCAAAACATATCTCAAAAGTATAACTCAGAAATCTGACTCAGAAATAAACTTGGAAATCTATCTCAGAAATAAACTCATAAAATAATAATATTTACTAGCTTATAATACTTGGGCTGATAATTCCTCTCTCAACCGCGTTATTAGTTGTCAGAATAACTATTCTTTAACCCAGTATCGTTACCTCACTCTATTAGGTTTGCATATTAATTACTCATTTTAATAACCCTCTAATTAGCTCAAATCCCCAATCTTGCCATTTAATTCTCTTTAACACGTTCTCATTCTACTACATTTAGTGGTTTCTCGATAATATTTTAATAGATGTTTTCTCATTCAACTAGTTTAACGATCCTTAATAGACCGTTTCACTGATTTTACACAATATAAATTGTCTCTTGATGATTTTGACCATATATCTACTCATTAAATTCATGTTACCCACTAAAAATTTCAATTAAATTTCATACTTTATTTTAATGATCTCTCATTACTCAATTTACGAATCAAATCATTAATCTACTACATTCTCATCATTCAGAAATCTTGTTAATTCAATAAAATTTTATTGTTAGTTTACTTATTGTATTCCTCGTTTACTTGATTCCACAATTATTCTTAGTTCAATAATTCAATAATAATAAAATATATTATTTGCTAATTCTAAATATAATATAATACTCAATTCAATAATTTCGTTTGCTCATTCTCCTTAACTCAATCTAATACTTACTCGCAAATAAAATATTCAATAACAAAAAAATTTATAATACCAAAAATACTAAATAGAATTTCCCGATAGTTTACCACTTTTATCTTTTTAACTCATCTTAGTAACTCGTTCACTTAACTCGATCAATAAATTTCTTATAAACTCAAAGTTACTTAAAAGTCAATCCAAACGAAATTTTACCATTGAACATGTTTTATTAATTCATTATTAACTCAATTAACGACCTCATTTTAACTCGTTATCTCATTATTTATATGATTGTGGTACTTACCATTTCTCTGTTGCACAATTGCACTCAACCCGATAAATCTTGGTTTATTAATTCCTCCATTAATCCCTATTATCAATTTTATAAACTCGATAGTTACACCATATAATTAATTTAATTATTCTCAATTTGATCTATTCGGTGGTTACTCTTATAAATGTTCTAATCAATATATGTATCTAGATTTCATACTTTTAAAATTCCTAATCCGGAAAAATCTTTCTGTATAAGCGTCATGCTCATAATGATTATATATAATACATAATTTAAATTATTTTATTTTTAGAAATTTCCCTCTTTATCCCTACTCAACTCCACTTGGAGAAAACTCGTCCTCGAGTTTGGTACTAGAATTCTCTATCATGATAACACAAACAACATGCACTCACTCAAACAAATAATACGCGTAAAATAAATTCACAATAGCAAACATTAGTCCATCGTTCCCCTCAAAATCTCCCCATAACCAACCAAAAGTCCTGTGCGTACGGTAATAGGGGCCCTCTATTACTTTCGGCACCTACTTTTGTTTGGTCACAAGTCAATCCCAAAGTTCACAACTTCCCACATAAAAGCGACAAATAAATCACACTCAGAAGAAAGAGAAAACATTATCTTCCCTATCTGATAAATACAGATATGCACTCAGCTGTGGGTACTCAAAATCTCATAATAACTTGGATTCGGTTATAGCTCTTTTAGCTCATTTTTAAATAGATAATCACCAATTGCATGATGATAGTTTTCCATTAATCCATTTTAGTAATTGCTCTTTAAGATAAACTGAAGAAAAATCTCGGATTAATTTGACTTAGCAAATTCTCGATTAATTAGCATAATAACTTATATAGTTTATTTAATATTTTTGCGTTAACTCAATGATCTCTCCCTGAACTCGTTATCCACATGAAGTTTTGTACTCAGCTAATTAATTCGCATACTTTAAATGGTTACTCATTTTATCTCAATTTAATGATTGTTAAATAATTTGTCAATCTGTTGACTTTTCGTCATAAAATCTTCTCAATTGTTACAACTCATGGCTCCCCGTATTCACAATTTGTTAATCTTTCATTCAGTATGTCTAATTTAATAACTCATCTTTCAACCATGTTCAATAGCTCTCCTTTAGCTTGTGATAATAAATCCTCGTGTGACTCATCATGTTTGCTTCTCATTAACCCACATTATCAATTGTTCTTAAACTTGTTTCACTAAATACTTTTTTTTAATAAATTACAACTTCTAAAAATAAATAAATAAATAAATTTTTTTTTGATGCATTTAAGATTTCCCATCTCTTTACAAAAACATTTCTCTTTTAGTTTGTCTAAGTAAATGTATACTTTATTTATATTTTTAAATTTCTTATCCCATGTTGTTCATCACATACTATTAATTTAATATGCTCTATTATGTCATTTAATAAAAAACGATGTTTAACATTTTCCCAAAAATAAAATGCAAACTTTTTTTTTACAACTCTTTTTAAATTTCTCTTTTTACTAGTGCGTGATTATTTCTTACACTCTTGTTTCGATATTGTCCCGGTCAATTCAAATTACTAATTTCCCGAATGCTTCATTTTGGTAACTCTTCATAACTCGATTAATAATTACTCAATGTTTCATCAAGATTACCACATATAAAATTTTCTCTTTAATACATTCTATATATTCTTACACAAATTTGGAATCCCATATTAATGTATCTTTCGGTTGTTTAATCTTGATTCAATAACTTATCATTATGCATACTCATTTTATTATTTCATAACGCACTTATCAAAATTTGGTTCGATATTTTCTCGTTTAGCTAAAATGTAATAATTTCACATTTTATTGAATTAATAAGTCTTTCTTTACTCAAATTGGTAAATCCTCATAAATATATTCTTAATCAATTTGATCTACTAATCTCCGATTTACTCGTTTAAATGACTCAGTCTATTAAGTGTTTTCTCCCTATGATAGATTTTAATATTTTCCCAATACGAAAATTTAATACTCCCCTTTAATATTAATAATTTCCTCATTTCTCATTTACTCAAAGCATTTTTCTCATTACATAGCTTATGGATTTTATATCATAAATTAATATCCCGTTATTACACTTTTGGTTAAAATTTCTCAGAATTTATAAAATTTCACTTCAACTCCATTAGGTGTTCCTCTAAATTGGAAACTTTTATTATTATTTTTTTCATTAAAATTTATAATTTCACATTCTCCCAGTATATGTTTTTCATATATAAAAAATATATAAAACTCTAAGAATTAAAATTAAAATTATGCCCAAATTAAGCTCTAAATTATACTCATAATTATAGAATCTCGTAATAATATATCTATATACATATATGTTTAGCCGGTAATTCTTTTAGGAAATAAACCAAAAATTCTCAGAATACGTTACTCGTCTATACTCAGAATATAGCAAATCTCAAATAAATAATCCTCTTAAATATTACCGGCAGTAGGTGCGAGAGGTCGACGTGACATGCTGTATGCTTGATGTGGAAACTTTTCTCAGAATTTTTTTTTTACTCTTTTCTCGTTATAAAAACTCGATACTCAAACTTGAGTTTGAATTTGCCACTTGCGAACCCAAATCCCTCAAGTCAGGGCTCTGATACCAACTTGTAACACCCAAAAATTTACAAAAATTTAAAAAATTTTGAGTACAAGATTTTAAAGTAAAAGGTCCCAAAATAGTAAAGTCATTATTTAACAAAATATTCAATGCGGAAATAGTTTAATAGAGTAAAAAAATGTTTAAAAATAATAAATGCTGTCCACATCAGCATTGGTGAAATACATCGGTCAACCGTCCACCTTCTCCTTTCCTTTGCTGGTACCTGAAACAGTGGGGGAAAATATGGGTCAGCTGGGAAGCTGAGTGAATAATCTCAAAATGCAAACAATTAAAACATGCAACACATGAGGGCACATCGGTGTACTCCTAATCAGAATCTACTTAGTTAATTACTCAGATTTAGTTCTCAGATTTTATTTCTCAGATTTTTTAATTTATATAGCGCGCTTGTGTGATTCGGGTCGATCGCCCCTCTTCACACCTCAGATAGGCATATTGTAACGCCCCAAATTTTATAATTAAATTTAATTATGTTTATTGTCTAAAATATTATTATATTACTTATTTGATGTCGGCTAGTGGAATAATAGGCGACGTTTTAATTATCTATTTATATGAACTTTATTGTGTGACATCTCGTTTGTATACGTAATTAAATGGGTGACGTTTCGATTATTTTTATTGCGACGTTTAGATTCCCGAGTGTTGTCAGCTAGTTCCGCGTCAAATAAGGTCGGCCGTAGGCCAAGACCGAGCCCGATTTAATTAAGCTTCTACATGCCCTCGTCTAATCTAATGTGATGATTGGGTACAAACCGAACTATACTCCATCTATTGGGTTCGGCCACTTTAAGGAAGAAGGAGGGCCCGATAGTAATCACTTGACTTCTCAACAAGCCCACCCATATCCAGCCTTCATTTATAAGTCGATTTGTACGTCCTTTTCCCTTGTGTTCGAAACCCTATTGCCGACAATTCTTCTCTTGTCCGGACTTCAATCGACAATTAGTATTTTGCGAGCAGGAAATTGCGATCGGAAGTGTTGATCGATAGCAATTAGCGAGCGGGAGGTTGCAATCTGAAGTACTGATTGATCGACGGTAATAAGCTTATTCTTTTGATTCCCGTTTTTATTCCTGAGTTGTCTTCCGGTTCTATTCGTTTCTGTTGATCGTTAACACAATTGTGATGAGTTTCACTGTTATGGTCACCACCGGACAGGAACAAGAGGTCGATCATCGACGTACGTTCAACCCGGGACGTAAATCAAACGTGGGGATTACATTCGTGAGGCATTCGAACGGAGGTGTTGAGCAATTCTGCAGTTCAAGTCATTAATCGTTCCGGTAGTCGTTTAATCTTATTTTCGGTGTTTTGATTTTTCTGTAATTCGAGTTCACTAATCTGTGTAGTGTAGAAGAAGTAAAAAATAAAAGAAAAAGGCTGAGATGTTGTCAATATAGCACCAAACTTAAGCTAGGTTCGGATTAGTTAGAATCCGGTTGTTGTTTTTCTAATCGGCGAGTAATGTGTGACTTAATTGGATCTAGAAACGATCACTGCTTTGAGAACCGGGTTTGGAAGTGTGACCGGGCAGTCGAGACCAAACCTCGGGATGTCGTGATGGGTTGGGAGTTATACTGTTTTTGTAAACCGAAATCCTAGAACCGAGAGGGGGGAAACCGAACCCATAGGGTTCTCGGGTTCCCAATCGGGAAGTTTTTATCATCAAAGTTTTTGAAACTGTACTTAGTCCAAGTAAATAATATTTTCAGCTATCGGATTTAAATTCTAAGTTTTCGGGATTTTCGGTGGCGGGACGGGTTGCTAAAACAGGTTTTAAAAGTCCACACTTTTTAGACAGAATCTGCCCTACTGTTCTAAATTGTTTTTAACCTACTTAAAATAACAGTTGGAGTTTTTGACCCGTGATGGGATCTTGATTTTTGAGTTAGGTTTTTAGTGCCGCAACCCTCTCGTCAATCCAAATTACGGTTTAAAAGTTATAGCTAATTTAGTATGCTGCTGTTAGGAAACGCGACCTGTACGACATGTCTATCTTGCAATACTGTTTTGAGACCCTTAGAATCCGTTTTGGCCAGTGACCGTCTCACAACGAATTGTATTTCTGATTGTATATTTTATACACTAAAAATATGGAAGCAATCTAGCGAGCCGTGTAGGAGTAATAGCAGTTCCCGTGAGACCGACGGGTGCTGCCAGTTTTTCTAAATTGAGTCCTTGGAATGGATTGTAATTCGGGTTTCATTTTTATGCTTTTAGGATCGTCTAGGAATAACCGAGCAGCGCCTTAGAGTATTGAGGATCCTTTGGAGCTTACGTTTTCTCGAGGTGAGTATTCTCACCGTGTATTCAGTTATAACGATACGTGCATGACTTATGTGGTTAACTGTTTTGATCTGTTTTTACTTTCTGTGTGTTGATCTGTTATCTGAGTGACTGTTTTTACATACCACTGATCTGAGACAGACGTGCCGAGTATCTGAGCCGGTACCGAGTCATTTTGTGTTACTATGTGACAGGGCTATCTGTGTGGTTTATGTTATGAGTTGAAAACATAATAATAATTAATAAATCTGAGTGGAAATTTTGTGTGGTAATTCTGTGTGGAAATTCTGTGTGGTAGTCTGAGTGGCATTTTAGTGTAAGGAGAGGCGAGGTTGATCTCTCGACTCGATTTACACAAGCGCGCTATATAAATTTAAAAGATACGAAAACTGAGAAATTAACTGAGTAGTAAATGAATAGGAGTTCACTTGTGTGCCCTCATGTATTGTATGTTGTAGTTGTTTACATTTTGAGTTTATTCACTCAGCTTCCCCGCTGACCCAAAAATCTCCCTCCCATTTTCAGGTACTAGCAAAGGAAAAGAGAAGGTGGACGATTGACTGCTGTACTACTTCTGAGTGCTGATGTGAAACGTTTTTATTATTTTAAAAACTCTGAATTTTATTTAAAACATTTCCGCATTAAATATATTTTTATATTAAACAATTATTTTGGGAATTATTTATGCGACTTTTTGATTATAATCTTGCACACAAAAAATTTTAAAAATCTTATAAATTTTAGGGTGTTACAAGTTGGTATCAGAGCACTGACTTGAGGGATTTGGATTCGCGAGGGGCGAATTCAAACACAAGTTGAATTTTTTTTTTAGAAAAGGGTAAAACAGTTTCTGAGAGAAGTTTCACATCAAACGTACAGCATGTCACCTCGACCCTCGTTTTTCCTGCTGCCGGTAATATTTACGTTTTGTTTAATATTAAATATTAAGTCTCGTCGAGAGGCAAATTTCAGGTGTTTTGTGACTTCGTCGCTACGGATACAATATATATATATATATATATATATATATATATATATATATATATATATATATATATATATATATATATATATATATATATATATATATACTGTATCTTTTGTGTGAAACTATTTGCGTTATATGGTTGATATGGAAACGAAGGGTTGTAATAATCCCAATTTTTGTTGGAAACCTGTCAAAGGTAGGTGCCGAAAATTAATAGAAGGGCCCCTATTATTGTACGCACCGAACCTTAGACTACGTTTCCGGGAGAAATTGAGAGAATTATTAGCTTGACGTCTAAGTATCATTAAAAATAACATTTTTTAATATATTTTCTGCAATGTAATAAATGAAGTTCAACAAGTAAGATTCTAATTGATATACCACATCCACATTTCGTGTAATTTACTCAAGGAAAAATGTAAGCAAAATCCAATAATTATTATCGGTGACAGATTTTCTCCCATGTGTCTCAAATAATCAAAACTTCACAAACAAATATTTTAGTATACAAAAACTCTAGTACATTTATTATACAAATCATAAAACCAGAACCCAAAACCTACATTTCAATTCATTCTACATCAATGTCAAAAATATTTGAAGAAACAGGAGCTTTAGGAATAGTTACATACAGAACTCCATCTCTAACCTCAGCTTTTATCTTCTCAAATTGTATGTTTTCAGGTAATGCAATTCTATAACTATATTTTCCATAACTTTTACAACTCCATTCTTCTTCATCAATGGCTTCCCCATTATTCTCACTTTCACCATTTTTATCTTTATTAACAATCTTTTCTGCTTTTAAAACCAACATTTTTTCTTCCACCCATACTTTCACATCTTCTTTAGTCATTCCAGGCATATCAAACCTTATTTTGTAATCTTTTTCACCTTCTTTAATCTCCCATGGTGTTCTTCCTCTGCTGTAACTACTTGTACTCTCTCCCTGTGGACCCCACGCGCCACCAGTAGCACCACCGTATGCTGGTGGTTCCTCCATTAGTCTTTCCATTGTGTCCATCATTTGTTGTACTGTTCTTGCTGTTGGGAATCTGTCCCATAACCCTGCATACAAAAAGATTTAATCTTGCTTACGTTTTTGATATTGTATTGAAGAACTATAAATACCCATATCAGAAATTCATGAAAAAGGTTAAAAAGGTTGGAACTTGATTGTTTATTTGAGCTTATATTGAAAAACTATGCATACCCATATCGGCATCTCAAGAAAAAAGTTGAAAAGTTTGAATATTGAGTTGGAATTAACCAATTGGTGGCATACCCATGGACAGTTGGACACAGAGAGTGAATCTTAATTGCTTTTTTGAGCTTATATTTTAGAATCATGCATGCCCATTTAAGAATTCAATGAAAAAGCTGATAATTTGAACCTTTTATTGAAAACTAGCAGGTACCCGCGCAATGCGGCGACGGGTACCTTGTAACTATATTTTAACAACATTCAGAAGCAGGTAAAATGTGTCAAAAGTCACTGAAAGTTGTATTTTAATTAACAAAACATAATAAATCATTTTATACAATAATTTAAACCCAGGAGATATGCTATAAAGTCAAATAAATTACCAAAGGACATTTAGTCTAGTGGTATGGTGTTTGCCCCTCATCCTTAAGGCCGGGGGTTCAAGTCCCGTCGTGAACCTATATACTAATTAGGAGTAGATTAAGATTTGCGGATCAAAAAATAAAAAATAAAGTCAATTAAACTGAAAACGACTCAAAAGTGTGTGAAGTCTAAGTGTTTTTTTTAATCATCTAAAATGGCAATGGGTCAAACGGGTCAAATGGGTCTAAACCGCCACCAGATCCTCTTACCCTATCCAAAGCATCAATTTATCTAAGCATCAATATGATCCATTACAGAGCTCAAGGAACATTTTGGTTTTGATCGTAGAGGCTTTTTGGTGGGAATAAACCGCCACCAGATCCTCTTACCCTATCCAAAGCATACTTACATAATCAAGTAAAAATATGGGTGGGCACAAACGACCCAATTGAAATCGCATTACTAAAATAACCTCTACAAGCTAGCCCGTTATAATTCAACGATCATGATTTCTGGGATTCAACAAATGTGAAAATTATCATTTGCAATCACCAAAACTACATCAATAAAATCATCAATATTTATCTAAACTTAATCGATGTCTATTGCAAGCTGCACAAAATGCGACCAATCCATTTAAAATGCTCAGAACAGTACGGAAAACCTAAGATAAGCGTCACGACACTAAAAGATTAAATAAATGAAAGAAAAAAAGTTGAAGGTTCCAATTACTTGGGAAAAATAGGTCGTTCCAAAGAGATCACCAGATGAAACCTCACAAGTTTTCACTGTAAGCTCAGAGTTGAAGCTAATTTAAAGATGCCACTTATAATAAGCCATACACCTCCAAGCTCGAATATAAGACTGCAAAGCGCTGTAAATATCAAACGATTAAGCCAATAAGATAACAATCTTTTCAACATGTTCACAAATTTCGTAATTTGAGGAAAACATGATAAATATTAACTACAATAAGCTTAAAAAATTACTGAAGATATAACTCTGTTATCTGCAACAAAACCTAAAAAATAAGTGAGTTATGAAGCTTTAAAGTTAATCTCTGACGATATTTTAATTTTAAGAAATACAATAACACCAAATGAAATTTAAAAGTATTATATATCAAGTGCGTTTGATCAGAAAAAGGAAGGTTCATACCCGCTATGGAAACTGGTTAAAGGAAACAAGTGTCTAGAACTCTTGAACTTCTTCATGTAAACCACGCTCTAACTCCTTAAAGACAACTGAACAAATCACAGTAGAATTTTATAAATTTGTAAACATAAATTCAATGCATGCGCATAATAATTGTGATAGAAATTGAATAAATAGAAATGTGAATATACTTGTTTAAGCCAAAATTGAATCGTACCAAAAACCTCTCAAATCGGTTAAATCGAAGTGCAAACGTCGAATTGAAGCCATAAAATTCATGAATCGCAGCCAATTTGAGAGAATCGAAGGTCGATTTCAGGCTATTTGAGTGTGCATGCCGATATAAAGGCCGACGATTTTGAAAGAACGGTGATTCCTTCTTCAGTTCTTCGTAATAATATTTTTGAACAGCCGATCAGAATTTTGGCCAAAACCAAATGATGCCGTTTTGCACAGTGCTTGGATAACAACTACACACGAACGTATGAACCTAAAAATATATATTTATCATTAAAATCACATATGAGGTGCTTGAGGAAGACCGTCACGGAGTGAGAAGGGGGCGTTGACGTAGGGGACGGCAGCGGAGGGTGGCCGGCGGGTATGTGATTCTGTGAACTCAGGTAGGTAGTGGATAATAAGCTGCTTTGCTTTTTAGGGAGAAGATCGGTTGTTTGAACTCAGTGTGAAATGGATGAAATGCTTTATTTTAGGGTTGTGTAAATGAAAAAAGAGAGGGAGATGTGATTTCAAAAATAACCTCCACTTCCCAATATTATGTAAACGTTTAAATGATCAAGAAGGAAGTATTGGGTTGATTGGCAGAGAATGCGTATCTATTGGCTATTGAGGAGGTGGGTTCAGGAAAGAAGTTATGTTGGATTATTAATATAGATTGTTTTTCAAACATTCCGCATGAGCTTAGTTGCCCAGTTGGTTTTAGGCGTGCTTTGTAAACCTTACATCTCAAGTTCGAATCCTGTTAACGCCTAATTTTTTAAACGATAATCATTTCCATAATTAGCAAGTGTGTTGGCTGAATTTTCAGCCTTGCTAATAATGGAAGGGGTAAACTCTTTATAATATAGTAGAGATTATGCATACCGATTGGTGGTATAACCATGCAAACAAAAAGATTGAATCTTGATTGTTTTTTTAGCTTGTATTGAGTAATTTTTGCATACCCACATAATAATTTCAAGAAATATATTTCAAAAATGAATCTTGAATAGAAAATTACCAATTGGTGGTGCTTGGGCAAGTCTTTTCTTGATGGGTTGTTGAGTCTTGATGTTTGGTCTTTGCAAATGATCCGCATTTCCTGATTCTGCTCTGATGATGGTGACATTAGGGTTCTTTCTGTGAGCATTTGGGATTAAAATGAAAGATGAAGGGATTGATTTGGGGGTGGTGATTCTTTGAGAGCACAATGGGAGTGTAGTCTGACTTTGAGCCATGCTTGTTCCTTATTTGCTTCTGGTACAGTTAAAAACTGTGATAAAAAGATTCGAGGGGTCATTTGTATATATAGCTAAGTAGAGGGTAACAACCGAAAATTCCAGAAGGAAAGAGAAGCTGCTGGGTTGCGGACCCCACGTGATCTTTATGGACTTTATGTTTCATTCTTGAGATTTTCCCGATGTCTCTGGAAGTTATAAGGTGGTTCTTGACTAGTTCTTCAACATTAACCCAATATGAAGATTACTTTGAGCCCCAAAATCTGTAGCTTTGAGTATTTGACTTTGACAGGAAGTAAAATTCTCCAATTTTGTTTAATTGTACATTTTTTTTCATGTTTTAATGATACAGAAAAGTCATACGTTTCTTTTCTTTTTGTTTAAATGGTATTTCTATTTGTGGTGTTTTTGTTAATAACAGCGTAAGTGGTATTTTTAACATGCATATTTTTTTTTTACATTCATTGATAACGTAGTAATTCTAAAATTCAGGGGTTATCTTACATTAATTTTGTTTTTTTATTGACAGTCCTTAACACTGACATTATCATTTTTCTTCTATTTATAACAAACTTTCTTAAGGTTATGAGTTTGCCCGTGATGTACGCGACTTAACCGTTTTCGTGTTTGTTCATGAACCTTCCTCAGCCATCTGATAAATATTTACCTAGGGAATGATCAAACTCATAACTTTTTGAAGATTATTTCACACACATTAACTGCTAGACTATTACACAAGTGTTTGTGTTTATTTTTGTGGGACTTTTGATCAGTTTGACTCGTGAACCCGTTTACACTTTCTATCGCTGTGGTTAAAATAACCTCAATACAATCGATATCTAGATAAACATGTTGACACGTGACATGGTAATGAAAATATAAGTATGCAGAAGATAAAATCTTTAGCTAGCATACTTTTTTACAAAACTTAGCATAAGAATCATATCTATTCAATTAAAGTTAACACAAAAGACTGACTAAACATCAAAATCAAATGTGCAAATGCAAATAAATGTTAAAACAAGTAATTTTGTTTAAAATCTTAAATTGAATGGATAAAAGTTGTACTTGTTTTGTACGTAGAAGTCATAAATTCTCGGGAATCAATGAAAACCCAATCCCGGATCATTGAAGAGATCCCATTGGAATCCTGGGCTATCAATCCAATTTTGTGGGAATTCTAATTCAAAAGAAGTGTTACAAGATTCAACTTCATGTGACACCATCATGCATCCAATATCTTCCATAGATGAAGCTTGATCATTTATGATGCTCGTTTTCTCTTCTTTGATTTTGTGATTTGTAAAATCGTTATGTAAAGAAGTGGATTCACCATTCTCTCTCTTAATAACCGGGTTGAGATTATGAGGTTTCTCAATTGGATGATGCGTACGAGGGTCTAATCCTAAGAATTTCATCTTCTTTTTAATTAGGGTATTCCAATAATTCTTAATCTCGTTATCAGTACGACCTGGAAAATGAGCTGCTATTTTTGACCATCTAATACAAAAAAAAAAAAAGTATAATCATTATAATGCTTTGCTACACGTATACAAAACAACCGTTGCATTAGAAGAATACAACACATAAATTCAAAGTCTAAAATTCTCGTAGAATCGAAAATGAAGTTTTCATATGTACACGTAGATCATGAATTAGTAACTGCATTCAATTTTTAAAAAAATCTCAAAAGTTACTAATGACACATGATATTTACGTGGTTTACCCACAATCACTAATGAAAATGTCATTTAGTGAAAAATGTACTAATGACACAAAGACAGTGTCATTATATATGAGCTTCTAATGACATTCTTTTAAAAGTATAGGTAAAAAGTTATAGTTTCAAGTTTTTTGACATTTTTAAACAAAAATTTCGCTTCACATGGTTGAAAATTTATCATCACGTTCTTTTCGTGTCACAACTTATAGAACTCTACATGCACCATCTTTACTTGTACTTTTCTTTAGGTGAAGATAAATCGCGTACACACTTTTATGACTGATTTTTTTTTTTTACTTTTAATTACACTTTTTCTTTGCGTCATTAAGCGACAATTTTCTTGTAGCGAATATATCTATGTCCACGAATCATTAGCATTATTTTTATTATATGTTACGAACTTTGTAATAACTTTGTATATTACTCCCTCCGTCCCTAAATAAAGTTCTCATTTCACCTTCAAGTTTTGTCCCTAAATAAAGTTCTCATTTCTAAAATTTAAGGGACCCACTTAATATAATAATATTATTACTAATACTTTCACCACTAACTATCTCTTAAAACACTTTCTCTCTCCAATCAAACCTTATATTTTATTCAAAAGTAATACCAAATACCCCACCACTAACTATCTTTTAAAGTGTTGTGCCCAACACAAATGAGAACTTTATTTAGGGACGAATGTAGTATATAATAAGATAAGATGATAAGAATTACCTATTTCCAAGACAAGAATGAAGTTGAATGATCATATCTTCTTCGGCTTCGGTGAATGCACCTCGTTTAAGATCGGGTCTCAGATAATTAATCCATCTAAGTCTACAACTCTTTCCACATCTCATCAACCCTACAACACAAATTAATCAAAATTAGTGATGATTAATCTTTTAGCATAAAACAAACGAAAAACAAACCTGCAAGCTTAGGGACAAGCCGCCAACATTGAATGCCATTATTAAGGATGAATGTCATGAGCTTATGATCTTCATCAATTGTCCATGGTCCTCTCCTTAATCCATTTTTCTCACAACATGGTTGTCTTCCCATCTTGATATATGGATTCACACACTAAAGGTGTGATATATATGTATATCTGTTTATATATATACTCCCTCCGTTCCTAAATAAAGTTCCCATTTGTGTTGGGCACAATATTTTAGGAGATAGTTAGTGGTGGGGTATTTGGTATTACTTTTGATTAAAATATAAGGTTTGATTGGAGAGAGAAAGTGTTTTAAGAGATTGTTAGTGGTGAAAGTATTGGTAATAATATTATTATATTAAGTGGACCCCTTATGTTTGAGAAATGGGAACTTTATTTAGGGACAAAACTTGAAGGGGAAATGGGAACTTTATTTAGGGACGGAGGGAGTAACATAAGAACCGTCATATGAAAACAAGAAAGATGAGAATAGAAACTTATGTTTGTTTGCATATTGATTTGAAAGCAAAGATTCTGCCAACTATTGCAACTCATGATTGGGTAAGAAAGCACCAAACTTTATCACTAAAGATTCATTATCTTTTGATAATGATCAATCATTGATGTCCCAAAAAGTAATCAAGAAATGGAAAAGACGTGAGTTCCTTGGTTTTAATTATGATTATTAAATAGACCCACAAGAAGTCTTGTTGTTGGGGTGAATTTAATAAAAAGTTTAGAGGATAAACTTAGCATTGGTGATCATCGTATTTGATATATCATATTATGTTTAACAAGAAGTTCACTTTTATGCAAGTATCATGAGAATGCAAGATTTCCAATCTCGAGCTTAATTCTGCACACATGATGGGTTCTATAGCGGGCTACTCTGGGTAGTCGAATTTTGTTTATGATGCACTTAATCTAACTGTTGTTATTGTCATTTTGAACATTTCTCCGGCGATTTAACAAATATTTACCTAGGTAAGATATCGAATCTGTAACATTTAGAAAATCACTTTAGACACCCTTACAGTTAGATAATCGTCATTTATTTTAAATAAAATAATTTTTTTAGAAAGGATTGTTTTTAAATAAAATATTGGATATATTCCATATTGTTCAAGCTAGGTCCCTTATGGCTGTCAAGTTTCATGAATGGGGAGCAACCTTTTGTATTAGTTTTCTTTGGGTTTGGTGAGCTTTAGCCTTTAAGCAATATTTTATGTCAATATTCGTTTATATGAAGTCTTGATCGCTAAAAAAATATTTTTATTTTAATTAAAAACTAATCATTAAAAAAAATACATTAGACTGCGCATGGTACAAATCCACTCTAGTTCATTGAATTTTATATCTACTTTTAATAGCGGATTACTTTACATATACATTAAAACCTCCGTAAATTAATAAGGCTAGGACTAAGATATTTTATTAACTTAGCAAAATATTAATTTATTAATGAATTAATAAATTATTAATTTAAAGATAATATTATTATAAAATAAACTTATCTAATACGTATTCACATATTCACAGGACCTTTAAAATTCTGCATCACATTCATATTCACAAGACCTTCAAAATTCTCACATTAATGAACTTATCAAGTTCAATGTACATAGATCTAGATTGATCACTATAAAATGTCTAATAATAAATTTTAAAATCACATCAACTATGGCTTCTAAATTAAAAGGTGTTAAAAAATCAACGATGACCAATCAACAACTCAATATAGATTTGAAGTTCACAAAAAAACAAGTGATTATAGATTCATTTTTTACTTGATAACTTAGAATTTTGGAATTTTATTTTAGTAATTATTAATTTATAGTTTGGTTGGGACTAATATATTTACATTAGGATTTCAAAAAAATTATTATCTTATTTTTCTATCGATTGGGGTCCGATTTTGTACTAGTCCCAAGTTGGGACCGAATAATGTAACACCTCAATTTTTAATACAAAACATTTGGCCAAAATATATCATTTAAATAAGAGGAGAACTATCCCAAAATACGTATTTACAAAAAACTTTGGTATGAAATCAGAGTATAAGTTTGGTGTTACAAAATATATCAAAACCAAAGCTAAGTCTAAATCCGTTCTAGTGTTCTTCTACTCTAGGCCCCGCATCTCTATCCATGCGTACCTAAACCTTCGATCCCAAACCTGAGTACATAGCAAAAACAACAAGGAGTACGTGAGACAGAACGTCTCGTGAGCTACATGGGTTTAGACCCAATGTTAATAAAATGTCACGTTTATATATATATATATATATATATATATATATATATATATATATATATATATATATGATCTGTATCCGGTGAGGACTCTTTTCCTCGCGAGAACTGTGAGGACTCCAAAACAAACTCTAAAAATGATCCAAAACAAACTTTTTTCAAACAATTCCTTTTTTAAACATTAAAATCGCTATGTATAAGATCCAAATTTTTTTTTTCCAAAAATGATCCCAAAAAAAAAAATGGATCATAATAATGATCCACAAAAAAAAAATCTGGATCATTGTTATGATTCGCTAAAAAAAGTGGATCATAATTTTTTTTTTTTTTGAATTTTTTGTTTGTCAAATGTAGTAATAATCATGGTGGGTTATATATATATTTTTCTGAATTTTTTGAAATTTTTATGAGGTGTCCTCGCGAGTCCTCACCGAAAAAAGAGTCCTCACAGTATATATATATATATATATATATATATATATATATATATATATATATATATATATATATATATATATATATATATATATATATATATATATATATATATATATATAAGTCGTCTATCCAATCTAGTCACCCTATTGTGACCCTATCAACCTTGCTCTCTTAGCAAACATATCTAACTATCGGGTTGCCCCCGAACTAGCTAGAAGCACATACATATATAGTTATCGGGTTGCCCCCGAACTAACTAGAAACAAGATACCGGTAAGAGGAAATCGCCCAATCTACCGATACCTACTTTACTCGCCGGAATACGTCCAGTTAGCAAGACTACTAACGTGGATGAGTCGATGGGAATTCACCCAACTGCCCCTCAATCCACACCTCATGACCGGGAGTCGCCCGTGTCATCTCATCATCTCAATCTCACCATAACTCAACAGTTATGCCAATCTAGCTCTCGGCTATCACATTCCTCATCAAACAAGTTAGTCCAATATTATCAATAATATAACACTAACTCAATATACTATCAATCTACACACATAAGCAAATAGACCGTAACACAAGTAAGAAAATGTATTTCAAAGGCTATGTACTCAATAAATTCCACACGTACTCAGCTTGGCAAATAATGCTCCAAACCGTGATCTTCACACACAATCTCTTTGCTTTCACAATCGATCGCCTTCCCAAGACTTCACCAAAAGCCTAATATAACGATCACAAGATGTTCAACATCACATACTACTAATAATGTATCCATTTATCTCTGGATACCATTAACTAATACTTTCCCCCAATTATGGTGATTACCAAACCCTAAGTTTAACCAACCCTTAAGATTCTTACAAATCTTAACCATACACTTGATTCCCTTGATAAAATACCATATACTAAGTGTATACATCATTTATTTCACCATAACCCATAACACCAAGAACTAGGGTTTTAAACCTATATATCAAAATCCATAGATCTAAAGCTACAAGATCAAAGAGTGAAGATTTACCTTTAATCTTCAACTAGGAGTGAAATCTACCAAGCTTTTGTGAAGAAATCACCCAAAACCAGCCTTTATGCTCGAAAATCACCAAGAGAGAAAACTAGTTATTATGTTTTGCATTAAATGAGAAAAATCCCGTATTTAATGTCTGGTCAGAAGAGTTCGCGTCGCGTGTAACATGCCGAGACCCGTCCTAGAATTTTATAACTTCCGGTAAATTATATTTTAGTGTTTATTATTTTATATTATTGTATTTGAATTAATTGTATTTGTACCATGGGGTTAAAAATTAGCAAATACTGAGATATTTAAATGTTAAAATTATTTTTACATATTCGGGTTCACTTCTGAACCGGGGTTTTAAAAATATCGGCGTTGTTAAAATTGGAGTTAGTTAGGTCTAAATTAATTATCTGTGAACCTAATATCCTATACTGTGTTTAATGAAATTAGACTGTGATGGGGGAGGGGGTTCGTGGCCTTGTGTTAGGCAGGTGTCATTTTTGGTCTTTCCCTTCCTTCTCTTTGCCAGACACGACACAACACACACACACATACACTTTTCTTGAGTTTTCTCCCAAAATTGAAGATCAAACCTTGAAGTTCTTGCCTCCTCCTTGTGACTTTCAGAACCTAGAAGCTAGATTAAGTAAGTTCTCTCCTTCCTTAGCTAGGGTTTCATGTTCTTGAGCTTGGATGAACTAGGATTCTTGTGCTAGTGGGTTTTTATGAAATTCTTGTCAAATCTTGCTTATAATCTGGAATTGTTGGATGAATTAGTGATTAATTGAGTTCTTGCAAGTGTTACATGAATTGTTGCTAGTTATGGACCATTTGGTGAAGCTTCCATAAAAGCTCCATCAATGGTGATTTTGGTGTTCTTGATGTTGTGTTAGATAAATTATGCATGTTAAAATGATGATTTTTAGTTATGAGAATTTCTAGTTACTTGTTATGAAAATGCATAAATGTTAGTAGTGTTTGGCTAGGATGAATTTGGTTATAAACTAGCTAAATTCATGAATTGTTGACTTTGGTCAAACCTGGGAGTTGACTTTAGTCTTGTGTGACTTGCAAACTTTAATTATCAATTTCATGTTAACAATGTGTTAGTTGAATGAATTGTAAGCTTGATTGTGTTGGTTCAGGGTCTTGACCCGTTTGGTTGTTAAATTGTGCAAATTGACCTAAATAAGGTCAAAGTTGGTTAAGCTTGCATTGGTATGCAAGTAGTATGTAATTTACTCAAATTGGTATTGATTAGGTTGCTTGACAATATGGAATTGGTAAATAGAAAGTTTGACTTGATTATGCGTTTTGACCCGTTTGGGCTTAATGTTCAACTTGGATTAAAGTACATAATGAATTAATTAGATAATGTTCTAGACTTTGGAAATTGATATGTGTTGGAGTACTAGTAATTGAGTGTAAGTTGTTGTATAAAGATGTGATCTTGAACATATATTACTTATTGCAAATTGGTGATTTCGGGAAACTAATTCGGTGCTCATTTTGTACAGGAAAGGGGAAGGAGCCTCAGTGATATAAGATCATTGAGCTCGGCACGAAAAGGAAGCTAAGGTGAGTGGATTTAACCTTCCTTCTTGTGTAATTTGCAAAAATTATGGAATGGTAGAGTTAGATGAAAAATTGCAGGATTTTGGCTGATCTGGGAAGATAGCGGCGCTATCTTGGCTGGTTTAGGGGAAAATCGAACAGGAACTCGAAATAGCGGACGCTATCTCAAAATAGCGGCGCTATCTTTAAGATAGCGGCGCTATTTTGGCTGATTTTTGGGAAAAATGCATTTTTTGACATTTTTTGATTTTCAGTTGTGCCATTAATTGTGGGATTGTTAATGGTAGTATGTGCACATGTTTTTTTAGAGGTTAGCTATAGTGGTTTTGGCTACGCTTCGTTACTATTGGATGGGGGCGATCGGATTCCTTCGAATTCGTTACGTAAGGAGGGATTACCGTGCCAATAGTAAAGGAGCCATCGGTAGACTGTTGTTGGGCCGACAACAGTCGAAGGTCCTCGCCCGACCGCCGGTCCTCTCATAACGTCCAATTGCTTGTGGAAGTTTGGACGGGTTTCCCGATTGATTTCTCTTGGTTTCTAATTTGTTGTGGTTATGCAAATTGACATTTATTTCTATTCACTTAGCTTTGTGCTAATCCCTCATTTGTTGACTCCTTTCAGGTTGTGGATTTGGCTTGACTAGAGTCGGGTTTTGGAAGTCTGACCGTACTCTGATTTTGTAAATTGGGTCGAGCCTGTTTTTAGTAACACCTTTAAATGTTTTATATATTTTGGTTAATATGTAAATGGCTTTTATCTATATCTACATATACATAAAAACTGAGTTCGAATTTAAAGTTGCATTTAATTATAATATTAAATACAATATTAAATACCAATTTAGATCACATAGCTTAAATGTATATGTAGCCATAATTTAATATTGTTTAAAACGTATGAATACATTTATTTAGGGATATTGAAGTAAATATAAAATGGTTATTCAATACTACAAACCTATGAATGCTTGCATTAAATTTAAAACGTATGAATCCCATTTCTAACGTAAGAATGCAAGAAAACGTTTTAATTGAATACATTTCAGTTCAAAAGCTTAATTAAATACGTTTGTACATTTGTATCGTTAAAACGTAACGTTTTCAAATAAAATAACTCCTTACCACATAAAGAAGCTCAAAAAACCTTTCGACATTAAATTTTTAGCCATTTCAATAATGCCTCTTCCACCTAAACGCATATAAAAAGGGTTAACTAAAGCTTTCTACACGCCCCATAATTTGTTAGTACAAAACTACTGCAAAAGTATGTCGAAATCAGCAAATAATCAATCCGCCAATTACACCCTCGACCAACTAAAGGAAGGCGATCACATGCCCATTGTGGTAATGATTTTGTTCACTTCTTGCTAATTATATTTATACATGTTTTTTCAGGGAGTCGAAATCAGCAAATAATCAAACCATCAACTACACCCTCGACCAACTCAAAGGAAGACGATCACATGCCCATTGAGGTAATGGTTTTGTTCACTTATTGCTAATTATGTTTATACATGCTTTTCCAGGGAGTCGAAATCAGCAAATAATCAAACCACTAACTACACCCTCGACCAACTCAAGGAAGGCGATCACAGGCCCATTGTGGTGATGATTACCTGTTTTTTAAGGGAAACACAATTAATGTACAATGAAAAGCAACATATCATATTACTTTACTGATAAGGTTGTAGATGGTTCTATTGTGTCACTAAGATTTTTTTTTTGGTGTGCAGAAGAAGAAAGAATACATATTTAATTGAGGTGAATGGTTCTACAAATGTCCGCAAAGCCACAGCCAACCGAACGAAAATACTTTATTGATAAGCTTTTTCCCTATTTCATTAGTAACTTAATTGGGTCAATCAAATGATTTTTTGTTGATTTTAAATATTGTAATTAGATATTTTACAAAATTTTGTAATCAGATATTCATTTTTATATATATGTTTTTTCAAGTACTAAAAATTTGTCCTAAACAACGTTTATAAATCTTAACTTAAGTTGTAAAGAAATTTTATTGTATATTCTTAAGAAATGTAACATAGTATCACACAAAGAATTTTGATATAAGTAATAATAGTTTTGTAATATAAATAAACTACTCAATTGTTAGATGAAAAATTTAATCATAAACAATATTTATAAACATATTTCATACAAAACGTTTGATATAAATAATACAAGTTAAGAACTTTACATACTATCACCACGAGAATTTTGATATAATTAATAATAATTTTGTAATAAAACCATTTATTATAAGAAATAATAAACTAATCAATTGTAAGATCAAAAATTCAACCATAAACAATATTTATAAATACAACAAAATAATGTTCGTACTAATTGTTAGTCACAAGACTAAGTAAATAAGATTTGATGATCGATAATAAATATCAGCTGAAGTATGTATCTTAGCTGAAGCAAGTATATACAATAAACCTTCAGCTGAGTACGTACTTAGCTTTAGGACAACAAGTCAAATCAGCAGCTATTAACGAGAGTTCATTCGAAGTCTATGACCAAAGGACAAAGACAAGAAGAAGATTATTCAGCCGATTGTGGAATCAGCTGATAGTACCTGCTGCAGATGAAGACTTAAAGGAAATGTTCATTGACACCTTGAACATTTCCCTTTCCGCTCAAATAAGAAGAAAACGATGAAGGCCTTCTACTTTGGAATAGAGGATAATGTCAGTACATTAGCATCGTTTGTCCTTCCAAGCATGTAAAGAGAAAGTCAACTATTTCTGTACTTATGTAGTACACCTTTCACTGTGCGTCAGAAAGGGTACCGGAAGTAGTTGACACAAAGTACACTTGGGACAATAACTTGTGCAAGAGCATTTAATGATCCATAGACAAGTCCACATCGACGAATAATATGTTTACACGTCGTCAAACTTGTGGACAAAGGAACATGGATCTTGGGCTATAAATACAGATGTAAATGCTTGCATTTACACACACCTTTTATAAATCATAGCACAAGAACATTCTCTGAGAGTTAGTTATTTGTCTAAGTATTAACTCCTCCATAGTTATTACTAAGGCATTAATATCAGCTGTTAGTATCAGCTGATATAACTCTCAGTGCATACTCTTCTAGTTTTGAGCGATCTAAAGTGTCATTTCAAGTATAGAGTTTTAGTTAGTTTTATACTATCTATTTTCGTAAACTTTGTACTGTATTAAGTTGTTTTAATAAACTCTTAATCATTGAAATCTTGTTGTTCACTTATCTTATCTTCGTTACTCGGTCATAACGCAACACGTTTGTGTTGTTGGGATCCAATAACTGGTATCAGAGTAAGTGTCAAAATTGTTTTCCATCAATTTTGAGCATCTGTTATGGCTGAACCTACATCGTCAGATCTTCCATCATCTGGAAAACCTCCCAAACTCACTCAAACCAACTACCCCATGTGGAAAACCCGTATGTTGTCCCACATGGTTACCTATCACCCAAAACTTCAAGACAACATCACGATAGGAAAATACGTTCCCAAAACCCTCATCCCTGGTACTCCTGAAGTCCCAGAACACTATGTGGTGAAATCTGAGGCTCAATGGACATGCTTTTTCAAGCAGTTGGTGATGAACTGTATCACAATATTCAGTTTTGTGACTCAGTTAAAGAAATGTGGGAGAGGCTGGCTGAAGTTTATGAAGGCACATCGGTTGTGCGTGAACATAACAAAAACATGCTCATACATGATTATGATCTGTTTAAAGCCAAGCTAAGTGAGACTATAGCTCAAACTTTCAATCGTTATAACATTCTGTTAGAAGAGCTGAAGTCTCATGGGGTTGATAAGGACGATATGTCCAAAATGTGTAAGTATATGGCATCCTTACCTTCAAAATGGGCTACCATCATAACTTGCATGAGTACATCTCCTACTCTGAAAGATTATACTCTTTCGTCTCTCTATGGTATGTTTCTAAGCCATGAGAGAACTGTACTCAACAAATTTCAACCTCCAAAGGACTCTAAAGTGAGTCCCTCTGGATCTTCGATTGCTCTTGTTTCTCTAACCAAGCCTAGCAGAATCGAATATCCTCCATCAGATGATGAAGCTGACAACACTTCAGCGGCTGGTTTGTTCAGCATGCATGAAGTCAGCATTGAAGAAGTTGATGAAGACGAAGACAACGATGCCCTTATATCTGAGCTTGCCTTACTTGTTAAAAATAGAAAATTCTTCAAAAACAAGTCTGGCTCCTCCACTAGAGGCTCGAGTAGCAGATCTATCTCATCAGCTGTTTCTTCCAGACCCTCTGGAAGTACACTTGACATCTCTGAGATGACTTGCTACAACTGCAACAAGAAGGGACACTATGCTAACGACTGCAAGCAGAAGAAAGCTAGTTCATCATCTTCAACTGGTGAGTCCATTGAAGAAAAATACAAAAAGCTACAAGCCTTCACTAAAAAGATTCTAGAAGAAAAGAAGGCACTTGAAGGCAAAGCCGCTGACAAGGGTCTCGTAGCTGAAACTCATGATTGGGCTGACTCTGGTGACAGCTCATCTGATGACGATGAACAAATGGCCACAATGTGTTTGATGGCTCGTGCTGATGATGATGAAAGTATTACAGCTGATGATGCTAGTTCTTATAAATGGGTCAACAGTGTTCATAAAAAGGTAACCTCACTAATCTCTGCCGAGGCTACTAAAGCCAAAGATATTGTTGATTCTATTATTTGTGACTTGCACTTCATTGATCAGCTGAAAGGTGAATGTTTGGATAAACATAGTGCTATTCTACGTGAAAATGCATTTTTAAAAGAACGTTTAATTGACCACAAAACTTTAAAAGAAGAACTTTCTGAAACAAAATTTTTTAACTCAGTTCTTCAACATGATCTAAGTGAAAAAGTTAAAGAACTTGAAGCAATTAAAAAGATTTGTGAATCATGGTCTCGTTCATCCAAACGTGTGAGTGAATGTGTTAACTCACAAATCCCTAGTCAAGTACAAGCTGTACTAGGAGGATATTTCCTTGCTGCAGCCGCTGTACCTGACAGTAGTACAAATGATCTGTACTACTCGTCAGCTGATGCTTCTGTGCCAGCTGAAGAGTAGGTTTTTGGTTCCTTCGTTAGGTCTACCAAAACCTATGCTACTGAGATGTCCTCAGAAGATCCTTCTGTTGCTACTGGTGAAGAGTCATCAGCTGACTCCTCTGCCATGATAGTCAGGACACCTACTGTAGTCATTGTTGAACCTAGAAAATCTATCTTGGGTTCAGCACCTGCTGCCTCTTCTGCTAGATCTCAGCAAAAGACTAGAAGAACAGCGGGTAAGAAAACTGTTCTTACACCCTCTAAGGGTGAGCCAGTTGGAGTTCGTACTCGAGCTGCAAAGAACAAAGGTAAGAGTGTTCCTAAGAACACTCCAAGTCCTTCTTCAGATGTGTCTGTCAGACGGCTGAAAGGAAAGGTCAGCAAGCTGACATCACTCGTTCAAACTCTGACTATCTCTGATAATCAAAAAATGAAAGGTATTTTGGGTCCAGTTCCCAATCATATTGCCTCGCCCTCTACTCCACTGCAAAGAAACAGAAAATGCTATAAGTGTGGAGATCGTGGGCACATGGAAAGTGAGTGTGACAGCACATGCCTGAGACCTTCCCCAACTTCAGTATGTGAGCCTACTGAAAAGCCAACTTCTGTGAGTCCCAGCGGGAAGTCACAAGGACCCACCGAAGTGTGGGTTCCCAAAAAGAACTAACTCTTTTAATTTATGTGCAGGGTGTGTAGGGATTTACTACGCACCATGCGACTGATCAACCACTTGGGTCGACCACCTAGTACACGAGTTCGAACCATGACTGACCAAGAACATGAACTTGTTCTTGACCGGTTAAAACTAACTAGCTGATTTAATCCCTAAATGCGGAACTGGGATTAAACATAATCCTTAAATCCTAAAGGATTGGGATGTTGGAAAACTAGATTAGGTTAACAAGAAAGAAACCTTGTACGAAGAACTCAAACACACACACATACTTGTGTGTGTTCGTCGACCATCAACCGAAGAACCCTAGGGTTCTTTGGCCGAAATTCGTCCAAGAGGAAGAAGGGAGTAAATGGTTTCCCAAAACATACCTTGTTGTTTGCTTAAGATTGATCCACTGATGATGAACAAATCGAGCGATCTTCTAGTTGATCTAAGCAATGAACTTGTTCTTCAAAACTTGAAGAACACGAAGAACACGAAGAACGAAGAACACCAAACTTGGTGTTCTTGGGAGTGTTCGACCGAAACCAAAGGGAGGAGGGGCTAGGGTTTCGATTTAGGTGTAAAGGAAATTATTGATTAGGTTTAAATGAAACCTTAAGCCTTCTATTTATAATAGAATAAGTTTCATTTAAGTCCTTCTAGTTTAATTAAGATTAATCTCTTAATTAAACTTATCTCTTACACTTTAAACCCTTATAGTTTAACTAGTTTATTATTGTTGCACTTAACTACTAAATGTCTAGTATTAATACACTAATAATTCGGTACCCATATACACGAATTATATATATACTTGTATTTATACTTCTAATAGTCAATTATATAATAACCTTTATATAATTTATACAACAATATTATCCAATTACTATATGATTTAATAGCTTTAAATCATATCATGGATAATCTATAATTAACACATTGTATATTTACTCAACTAGTAAACGTACAACTACTTGTATTAATTAGTTAATTAAACTAATCTAGTAATAAGTTAAACTTAACTTAATACTTAACTGATTCATAATGACTATTATGAATCATTCCTCTTTGTAGTATCATTGCTTATCTTGCTCGTATTACATGCACTCACCGGTGTGACCCTTAAGTGTTTCGTAGGCATGGATGTATCATCATAGGTTGACTGACTCTGCACATAATTCCTTCAGACTCCCACTTGTGCAAGTCTGTAACCTTTGTCTTAATGATACGAGCTACAGTGGCCTTCTAGATGGGCATGTAGGTAACCAACCGCATAAAAACAGCTTACGTAACCCAGGTATGGTTTATGAAAAACTCTTTAATAGCGTCTCCTAGTAAAGAACACTCTGTCTCTACTTCTTGGGCAAACTATGTTAGGCTCATCCCTTGCAGCACGATATTTGTGACAACAAATACGAGCATGGTAGAAATTATCAACTCCTGTATTCGAAATCATTTGATGACTTCTTGATTCAAACTGTTGTGATAAACGACAAAGAACAAATCAGTTCGTTTGGGCATGGCCATGCACTTTCCAGTTATCTCATCACGTCAAAGGATCTATAAATATCTCTCCAAAAAAGGAGGTGCAATTACCATCTTGTATATTTCGATTTAAAATACAACTTCCTTTGTACCCAGTATCTTCCTCGTATGACAAACGTATTTCAGAATTGTCCGAGTTGAACCAAAGCACATTAGTCATTGTATCCTAAACCAAATACCTCAGGTTTAAGGATAATCCTAGTGAACAATACTTTTGAAGTTTTCAACCACGAAGTATTGTCACGGTGGTCAATCCAATATTCGTTGAGCCTCCAACAGAATATCACCGATATTTGGTTTACACAAAACTTGTGTAGCTATCTTCGAAGAACTTCGAATCTACCACCAAATACCGCGATGACGTTAACGTCCCATCGAGGTTCCCACCAAGACGAGTAGTCACGGATTTTGTGTCTTCTTGAATAAATATACTTTTATTCGTGGATCTTGTAAAACATACAAAGTCTGAATAAAAATGATACTAACTCATGTACTATTCCTCACTGGACATAGATACTGAATTATTACTGGATCATTACTTATTCCTTTCGTTTGTGTTGACCACTTAATGATTCTTACAACCTTGATTGTAACTTTATCACTAAACCAATCATTTCTATTAAACTAAAGACATAAGACGAGTATTTAGGAATACTATTACTTTTGTCTTTGCTAGATATTGTTCTTGCAACAATCTAGAACATATTCTAGTCTTGCCTTTTATGTAATTCGGTGAACATAAGAGGATTGGAAATTAACTCCTTAGTTTCTTGAATTCATAAAACTATTCTCGTAACTAAAGCTTCTTTTAGTTACTTGATTTGTAGATATTCTTACTAGTTAAAGAAATTTCCTTAAATGATTGTGTTATCCACTGAAGTGTTTAACAACCTATTAGATATGCAATAATTAATCTCAAGACTTGTGATCCCGCTATTAGGTTTGCAATAATCTAATCAACGATCATTTATTATTTCTCTTAACTCTTTGGCTAACGACTTGGTAAAACCTTGTTGTTAATGTCTTACTAACTCACTGAATTCACTAATACCTTTAATGAATTACGTTAGTCTTAGCTCCCACTTACTTTTATGGAACTTAAGCATCTCTTAAACCACTATATTGACCTAGTCAATAACTTGTAGTTTAATCTTTTAAGAATTCTATCAATAATTAAGATCATCCTTTGGATTTGCGAATATCCAACAATCATGTTTAGGGAATTATGATCTTTATTGATTACTGTATCTAACAAGTATAAAACACTTGAAATGATACTATCAATTCTTAAATACATTAGTATTCTTTTAAGAATTTTATTTAATGCCGAAGTCATTTCTTGGATTTCTCAAATATCCATTATTCCTATTAGGGAATTATGACTTGATTAAATATTGTGTTTATTACAAGTATAAAAGACTTGCAATAATACATTTTAATTCTTAAATATTTCAATATAGTTATGTCCCCTTTTAAGAGTCATTTAATGTCTAAGTCATTTTACTTGGATTATGCGAATATCCAATTATTCCTATTAGGGAATTATGACTTCATTAAATCCTTTACTACAAGTATGAAAGACTTGTAATAATACTCTTAAATTATATCTTGATTATATCCAATATAATCATACTATATTAATACTAATACTATAAAACTTTCTACCATAAGTAATGTCTATTACTTAAGATGTTTTACTAAGTTCAATGACTCTTGAACCTTATGCTTTCATAAAACTCTTAAATACTTTCATTAGAAAAACTTTCTAATTACTAGCATCTAAGTACCTTGAGCTATCAAGACATTGTTTATACAACAATCAAACAAATATATAAGTATAAACATGAAACATAAGTAAATCAAAACTTGACTTACAATCTAGTCATAAATCTTGACTAGTGTAATTATCACACATGCACACAATATAATTCAACCATGGATTCGAAATTTATTTAAAACCAAAATAAAACTTGTTTTAACATAAAATAAAATTATCCAAACAATGAAATAAAATTGTTTTTTACTGAATCCATAAAATACTGAATTATAAAATCTTGGTGCTCGTGGGATCATCACCATCTCATGCCGGTCATCTCACTTATGATCTTATGCAATAAACGATTGATAAAGTTGATTTACTTGTAATAAACTTTTATAAGTAGGAAGCGAGTATCTAGAAGTTGGTCAAGTCAACTAAGGAGTAAGCATTGCCTCCTACCCTTTAACCTTTGCCACAACCAATACACCGTTTCTCGGTTCTTGTTTGGCTTTACCTTCTTGACCCTTTTGTTTGACTCCATTACCCTTTAGGCACGCCGTGGCTGGGATCGGTTTTATCCTTTCCCTTTCCACTGCGCCTCTTTCTCTGATCACTACCATCATCTGTTACTACAAGATCATTCTTAAACTTGGTCCCCAAATCAACTCAGTAGTCTTGAGCACGGAATGTAGCTCAACAATGGATTGCTCCATGTTATGCATGTTGTAGTTGACTACATAAGACTTATAGTCATCTAACAACGAGTTGAGTATCATTACTGTTGCTAACTGCAACAATACTGGGTGACCTAATATGATCCATGTGCTCTTTCATTTTCATGACGTGAGCACTTACCGATGATCCCTTAACCATCTTGCAAGATTTGAACACCCTATAAGCGTAATATGCTTATCCTGGTTCATTTCTAGCATTCGCGGTAGGAGCATTTAGTATTGCTTTTTTCTAGGACATTTCCTTTTCTCTCATGTGTAAGCATAATCCGAAGATCACGCTTCCAATAGAGAAACATTGACCCAGTCAATTCGTCCTTTTCTAGAAACAAGCGTAGTGAGAGATTGTTAGTACGTGTCGCTATGGTTGTTGCTGCCATCTACAAATCAAACCCAGTTTAATTAGTAATCATCAATAAACATTCTCTAAAATATATTATAAACCCATAATTTATATTTTAGGCCTAGGATCCATATATCACATTCTCGCCGCAAGGTTTGGGCACTTCCCGACGAGACATGCTATTTCTTGTAGGTAACTTCCTTACCGATCGTATCAAGACTTAACACGATTCCTAGGGGTCGTAGAATCTTTAGACTTATAACTTATTACAACTTTGTACAATCTAATTGTACATTTCTAAGTTAGTAATAAAGTCTAGTATGTTTATTCTACTCAAGTACTTTTTGGGCCGGGACTCCCGATTATCACCAAAGTAGATCAGACCATCTAAGACAGTGCGATGCTCTGCGCCGGGACTCCCGATTATCACAGAACCTTACGCACCCTAACACTCGCAATGATTTGAATCCATATCTAAGGTTCTTTATCCTTACAATATGAATATCATTTAACAAGTGAGGTGTTCCATTAGGTGGATAGTACTTCGATCTAAGATTTTCTTGGGTTTGTTTAAGTCTTAAAACTAAACTTAAACTTTTATTCCAATCTTAATCCTTGTTTAAAAATGTGTGACTTGTGAATTGAAACGTTCTACAAGGCACCTTTTTAAAACATAAGAACTATTCTTTAAAACTTATAGTTTCAAGAATTTACACGATTTTACATGTATACCTAATACGAGGTGTACAAAACGTTTTTACTAGATTTTTGTGAAAAACCTTATTTATAATAAAACTAACTTGTTTTATACTACTTTGAAAAACTTATAAACTTATGTTAAACTTATAAAACTTTTATGATTCATGAACTTGAAACATAAACCTAGTTTAACACACCTAGCTTTTCAAAATGTCTAATAACGAAATTAAACACTTGTTTCTTATTAGATTCGACCATAACTTATGCCTTAACGACACACTTACAAACTTTGTGATTTTCTTGTGTAGCTCCCACTAGCTTCAACAACCATGATGAAACTTAAGCTAACACAATCACCGGTTTATACTTGGTGAAAACTAATAAACTTATTATATAAAAACTATATATAATAATTCTTAGTTTGTTTAAACCTTTCTTATATTTAACTTGAACTAGTTAAATATAGGTTCTTGTTATTTATACTTGATCATTAATCTAGTATATTACATGATTTGTAAAATACTTATATCATACTTGTATAATTATCTAGTTATAATAACTTATAACTTTATACACCTTGATATATGATAACATATAACTTTATATATTTCTAGTTAATAATATAATTTCAACTTGTACAATTTCTAGTTATAATGAAATCATAACTTTGTACAATCTAGTTTTAATTATATTATAACTTATATAATAACTAATTATAATATTATTATTAAAGATCAAAATAACATTATCCTTTTAATTGTTTCATTCTATCTTGTATTTAATATATATATAAATTCGTATATATGTATATCTATAATAATAAACTTGTAACATTCTAATAAGAATATTACATCTAATTTATACGTATACATTTTAACTTGAACTAATTAAAATGTGTATAAACTTATTACTTCTTTTAAAATCAATTTTATTTAATAAAAAAAACGAAAATTTAAATACATATATATAATTTACACCTTGTTAATTTTAGAACATAAAAATTAACACCTGCTTTATCAATTCCCTAAATTCATTAGATGAACCCTAATCTTGTTTTTGACCAATCAAAACTAGGGTTTTGATTTTCTTGATCAAAGACGTTATTTTAATTAAAAGATTAATTTAAATCAATCCTTTTAAACAATAAACTTTGTTTAAATTCTAAGATAGATTATATCCTTAATAAATTTATTTAAACTTTTTAATTTAAACCTTATAGACAATAAAACTTTGTCTAAACTACTAGGTTTAAAGAACTAGCTTTAATAAACTTATCAAAATAATAATTAAACCTATTAGACATAGGTTTTACATTATTATCCTAATTAATACTTTTAAAATATTAAACTTAAACTAGTTTTAATCTTCTAGGGTTCTTTAGGGTTTTCGAAAAACTTAAGACTATGATACTTTTCCACCAATTAAACTAGGCTAGTTTAAAAAACTTGGTGTCCAAGTAATCCTCTAGATTTCGAAATCTCTAAGGAAATTAGGAAAGAATCCTTTTGATCAATTAAACATATCTTGTTTAATATACTTGATCCTAGGGTTCTTTCTAGGTCACGAAAATTCTAGGGTTTATGGAAAGAATCCTTTTGATCAATTAAACATATCTTGTTTAATATACTTGATCCTAGGGTTCTTCCATGGTTTCGAAAATTTGCTAGGGTTTTCTAGAAACCTTCTTGACCAATTAAACTTAGACTAGTTTAATGTTCTTGGTCTTAGGGTTTATTCCCTTATTTTCGAAAAATATGAAGAAGAAGAAAGAAAGAAAAATACTTGAAACAAAAGAATAACTAAAGTAAACAAACAACCTTTGTTAATCTAGTCTAGATTTCTAAACCAATGCTATGATACCACTGTAGGGATTTACTACGCACCATGCGACTGATCAACCACTTGGGTCGACCACCTAGTACACGAGTTCGAACCATGACTGACCAAGAACATGAACTTGTTCTTGACCGGTTAAAACTAACTAGTTGATTTAATCCCTAAATGCGGAACTGGGATTAAACCTAATACTTAAATCCTAAAGGATTGGGATGTTGGAAAACTAGATTAGGTTAACAAGAAAGAAACCTTGTACGAAGAACTCGAACACACACACATACTTGTGTGTGTTCGTCGACCATCAACCGAAGAACCCTAGGGTTCTTTGGCCGAAATTCGTCCAAGAGGAAGAAGGGAGTAAAGGGTTTCCCAAAACATACCTTGTTGTTTGCTTAAGATTGATCCACTGATGATGAACAAATCGAGCGATCTTCTAGTTGATCTAAGCAATGAACTTGTTCTTCAAAACTTGAAGAACACGAAGAACACGAAGAACGAAGAACACCAAACTTGGTGTTCTTGGGAGTGTTCGACCGAAACCAAAGGGAGGAGGGGCTAGGGTTTCGATTTAGGTGTAAAGGGAATTATTGATTAGGTTTAAATGAAACCTGAAGCCTTCTATTTATAATAGAATATGTTTCATTTAAGTCTATCTAGTTTAATTAAGATTAATCTCTTAATTAAACTTATCTCTTACACTTTAAACCCTTATAGTTTAACTAGTTTATTATTGTTGCACTTAACTACTAAATGTCTAGTATTAATACACTAATAATTCGGTACCCATATACACGAATTATATATATACTTGTATTTATACTTCTAATAGTCAATTATATAATAACCTTTATATAATTTATACAACAATATTATCCAATTACTATATGATTTGATAGCTTTAAATCATATCATGGATAATCTATAATTAACACATTGTATACTTACTCAACTAGTAAACGTACAACTACTTGTATTAATTAGTTAATTAAACTAATCTAGTAATAAGTTAAACTTAACTTAATACTTAACTGATTCATAATGACTATTATGAATCATTCCTCTTTGTAGTATCATTGCTTATCTTGCTCGTATTACATGCACTCACCGGTGTGACCCTTAAGTGTTTCGTAGGCATGGATGTATCATCATAGGTTGACTGACTCTGCACATAATTCCTTCAGGGTGATGAAAGCAAACGTGTCTGGTACTTAGACAGTGGTTGCTCGAGACACATGACTGGTTAAAAATCCCTGCTGGAAGAGTTTGAAGTTTGTGATGGTCCCTCAGTAGTTTTTGGTGATAATGGTAGAGGCTCGACTGAAGGTTATGGAACCATTTCTAATGGATCCGTAAAAATCACAAGAGTTGGTTATGTGAATGGGCTGAAACATAATCTTATCAGCATTAGCCAACTTTGTGATGCAAAGTTCTCAGTGAACTTTAACGAATACAGAGGAACAGTGACGGATAAGAATGGAAAGGTAGTATAGTTTCTCCAAGAACCAAGAATGTCTATTCACTTGACATGAATCCTCAAAATCAAGAAGTTTGTCTATTCTCTCATTCTACTGAAGATCTGTATTGGGTGTGGCATAAGAGGCTATCTCACCTGAACTTCAAAAATATATCGAATCTGGCTCGAGGTCAGCTGGTGAATGGTCTGCCACAAATCAAATATGAAAAGGATAAGCTTTGTTCAGCTTGTGAACAAGGCAAGCAACATAAAAGCTCCTTCAAATCAAAGCAATGTTTTTCCATCGACAGCTGCCTACACATGCTCCATATGGACCTTTTTGGCCCTATGAGTACAGAAAGTCTAGGTGGAAAGAAATACACACTTGTTATCATTGATGAATATTCACGATATATGTGGGTAATATTTCTTCGTCACAAAAGTGATGCAGCTGAAGAGATTATCAAGTTCATCAAAAGGATGGAACTTCTAAATGGGTCTAGAGTCAAGATGTTGAGATCAGACAATGGTACTGAATTCAGGAACAAGACTTTAGAAGATTTCTGTTCAGATGTTGGGATCTCCCAAAACTTCTCAGCTGCAAGAACACCTCAACAAAATGGTGTTGCTGAAAGAAGGAACAGAACCCTAATAGAAGCTGCAAGAACAATGCTTGCTGAGTCAAACATGCCTAAGCAATTTTGGGCAGAAGCTGTTAACACAACTTGTTTTACTCAAAATAGGTCTCTCTATGTGAAGAGACACAAGAAGACTTCTTATGAGATTTTTCGTCAGAGGAAACCATTCATAGGTTTCTTTCATGTGTTTGGCTGTGTGTGTTTTGTGTTAAACACACGAGATCAGCTGAGTAAATTTGACTCTAAAGCTGATGAAGCCATTTTCTTGGGATACTCCACTCTATCCAAAGCATATAGAGTTTTCAACAAAAGAAGACAAACATTGGAAGAGTCCATAAATGTTACTTTTGAAGAACACTCAAAGGCTAGGAACCCCACCTTTGCTGACTCATCTGATGCATTTCAGAGATCAGCTGAACCATCTCCTGATGATACAGCTGAAGCATTTTCCGATGCTTTAAACCTCTTTGATCTTCCCATAAATGAATCAGAAGAGACGTTCCATGATGCTCCTACGTATCTTGTAGATATCGCAGCTGTTCAACAAGAGATTCCAACAGCTAGAGCATCATCCAAGGCTATCTCTAAGCCACCTCTTCATACTTCAAGAAGATCCGTTCAAAATGAAGTAATTCATCCTGCTGAGCAGTCAGCCGCTCAACAAGGATCTATTCTGCTGAATCTTCCTCTTCTACAGCTGCTCCTCAATCTAAGTGGACCTCAGAACATCCAATTGAGTTAATCATTGGAGATCCACAACAAGGAGTTGTTACAAGAAGTAAAGCATCATGCAATCTTTGCTTATGGTCTTGTTTTCTAGCAACTGAAGAACCAAAAAATATTAAAGCTACTTTAGAAGACTCAAGCTGGATTCAAGCGATGCAGGAAGAACTTAACCAATTCGAGGTCAACAAAGTATGGCAGCTGGTGCCCCCACCAGCTGGAAAGACTATAATTGGTACTAAATGGGTATTTAGGAATAAAATGGATGAAGAATGTGTGGTTATTCGCAACAAAGCTAGACTTGTTGCACAAGGATACAGACAGGAGGAAGGAATCGATTTTGATGAAACATTTGCTCCAGTGGCTAGGCTTGAGGCAATTAGAATATTTCTAGCCTATGCTGCTTACAAAAACTTCACAGTTTTTCAAATGGACGTGAAGAGTGTGTTCCTGAACGGGAAGCTGCAAGAGGAGGTATACGTTAAGCAACCACCAGGGTTCGAAAATCCTAAGTATTTAGACTATGTGTTTAAATTGGATAAGGCGCTGTATGGGTTGAAACAAGCTCCTTGTGCTTGGTATGATACACTCTCCACGTTCCTCATAGCAAATGATTTCACCAGGGGAAAGATTGATAAAACCTTGTTCATTCGCAAAATCAAAGGTGATATCATTCTTGTTCAAATTTATGTGGACGACATAATTTTTGGTGCTACTGATGAAAAACTTTGTAGACGCTTTTCTAAACTTATGTCTACAAAGTATGAGATGAGTATGATGGGTGAATTAACGTATTTTCTTGGCTTACAAGTTAAGCAATCTAAAAATGGAATTTTTATAAATCAAGAAAAATATATCAAAGATCTTTTAAAGAAATTTGATATGAATTCATCATCATCCATGAGAACTCCAATGGCTCCTCCAAACAATCTAGATGCTGACATAACTGGTAAGTCAGTTGATGTCACATTCTATAGAAGAACTATTGGATCATTACTCTATCTCACCGCCAGCAGACCAGATATTATGTTTGCTACTTGCATGTGTGCTAGGTATCAAGCTGATCCTAGAGAATCTCACCTAATAGATGCGAAAAGAATTTTGAGGTACCTTAAGGGTACTCCAAGCCTAGGAACTTGGTATGCCAAAGACTCAGGGTTTGATCTAATTGGCTATTCAGATTCAGACTTTGCAGGTTGCAAAATGGATAGAAAGAGCACCACTGGAGGATGTCAGCTGCTTGGTGGAAAGCTAATCAGCTGGACAAGCAAGAAACAAAGTACTGTCTCTACCTCCACAGCTGAAGCAGAATACGTTGCTGCTGGAAGCTGCTGTGCTCAAGTCCTTTGGATGAAGAATCAGCTTGTTGATTTCGATATGAACTTCTGCACAGTTCCTATCTATTGTGATAACACGTGTGCTATTGCAATCAGCAACAATCCAGTTCTTCACTCTAGAACCAAACATATCGACATAAGGTATCATTTCATTAGAGATCACATTGAACAAGGTGACGTGGAACTCCACTTCATTTCAACAGACCTTCAGCTGGCTGATCTATTCACTAAGCCTTTAGATAAAAAATGATTCAACTTTTTGATCAGCGAGCTAGGTATGTTGAATGCTTGAATCAACTGCTGAAGTACTATCAGCAGCTGATAAGATTCACCTTGTTACTTAGTACATTCAGCTGACTAAAACCTTTTGAATATATCAGTCAGCCGAATAAAATCTCTTAAATGATAACTTATCGTGTTTTATAAGTTAAAACGTTTGGTTCTCCCATAAAAAGGCATCTTTTAACCCTATCCATACGTTCTCTGTGACAAATATTTCCACTCGAGTGAAAATATTTGGCATTTATGAGGGACAAGACACCCTGACACAGAAACGGCTCCACTACCCTGACACAGAAACGGCTCCACTACCTCACACTGTCACATCCAACCACCTTTGCACGATAACCAACGTGTCTATAGTTGGTTTGTAACTATCCATTTATGACCCGGTTTAAATTCAAATCTTTACCCAAACCGTCCCATAAATCCCTATAAATACCCACCTCTCTTCCTCTTTTCCTCATCACTCCCACAATTCTCTCTCAAAAACCCTCTATTTCTAACCTTTATCTTTCTTCCCTCTCTCCCCAAATGACGAAGAAAGCTCAAAAGGTTTCTCTCACTAGGGCTGCCATTGAGTTCTCTCAGAACTCAAACCTTGTAGCCAACACTTCCCCACCTGATGATCTTGTCGATATTTATCGACCGGTTGGGATGTTTGTGCGTCACTGCCCTATCGGTGGTGCATTTAGCAGATTCACCAAGAGTATCATCGAACTCTTGCGTGATTTCTGGATGTCCGCCTCCACTTCTGGAGACGACATCACTGCGCAAGTGGGAAATCATCAAATCACCATTACTGTTGATGATTTCCGAAATGCTTGCGGATTCGATTATCTGCAACCTGGAGAGAAATATCGGCAGACTAAATCTGCCGATGAAGCTAAACCGAGTCTAATCCGTATCACTGGATACAGATTAGAAAATGAAGAAGATAAGGTGCTGATCTTCAAGAAGTCTCAGCTGACGAGACCCTGGGCCTATTTCTTTACCCACATCATTCAGGGTATAGGCAGCAACTCCGGGTCTCTCAACCAGTGCAACTCCAGCATGCAAGTCTTTGCTGAAGCCCTAGTCACCGGTCAACGGATCGACTACGGGAAACTGGTGTACGAGGAGGTCAAGGCCAAGCTGAAAGGCAAGGGAAATCATATTCCCTATCTTCGCTTTTTCACACTCTGCATCGCTCATGTGATGCTTGAAAAGCTGTAGATAGATTATGAAGACATCCTTGGGGAATCGGTGATGGTTCGTTCCATTTCCAACATCATCTTCCAAAAGAAGGATGATGAGAAGGCATTTCCCCTCACCTCGTACATGCTGAAGATCATAGATGATCGAGTCAGATCCAAAAGGGATCGAAAGAAGGGCACCAAATCGAAGAAATCTGCCCTACAAGAAGGTAAGTCGTTTCCTCATCTGAAGCGTTTTCCCTCAACTGGGCGACCATCCCCAGCTGCTGATGCGAAAACCACCACCTCAACAGGGATCTCAATCCCTGAGAATGAGGATTCTGCTGATGCAGATGATTCTCCTCTGGTGGTGAAGAAACGAGTTAAGCGACCCTCTAATCGCCCTCCTTCTTCTTCATTCTTTTTATCATCTTCCTCTGCCACCAGCACCCATGTTTCTCCTCTGCTGGAGGTAAGTAGGACTGCTACTATTGGTGCAGAGAAGATGATTGCAGATGCTGAACTGGAAACAGCTGCAACATCTGGACTCAGCCGGGATCCTAGAGAAGATCGCTTATGATCAGAGGCTTTGTCAGCTTCTGATCTTTGTTCTTCTCATTTTCAGATTGGCAGTGTTTATCAAGGAACTCCACCAATATTCGGAGCTCCTAGTCGAACACTCTCGGCTGGTCACATCATCCTTCCCTTTCATCCTCTCTCTGCTGATTTCTCAACAAGTCAGCAGACTTCAACACGACAATTTTGTTCTTCAGGAGTTAGTGTCGGCTCCAAACCTCTGCGTAGCTCCTCGACTGATTCATTATCTGTCGTTGTAACAAGGGAACAAACTCCACAAGCAACCTCACTCTCTCAACAGACTGTTGGTGAAGTTTTCGGCTCAACCCAAGCCACCCGAGAGTCAGCTGCACACACACCACCCCCAACTTCTTCATCACTTTCTGAGTCTTCGACTGATGATAGATTGACTGGAAACCAGGTCAATCTTGAAGCTGACCCTTCTGTTTCCCACGACGTCACCGGCTTAAACCAGCAGGTGATCAAGGAAACCACCACCGCCAATGAAGAGATAACTTTAGACCAAGTTGTTACTGAGGCATCCACCCCAGCTGCCAGTGATCGCGAAAGTAATCGCCAATCGAGCTGTGAGGCAGTTAACACACCACCCAGAGGAACTCTTCCTGCAGTCTCCATACCAGTTTCGCCGACTGGTGAGACTGAAGCACTAGATTCTCAAACAGCATTTCATATGATGTTTGACTCTGCTGATGTCCCCTTTCAACAGTACCTCTTGTCAGATGATGAAGAGGTAAATGAATCTGGGCTTCAAATTGCTTTGACAACTGAAGTCGGCACTTCTGTTTTAACCCCAGAAGTTTCAGTTAGACCCAACTCACCCCCCAAAGTTTCTGAGGAACCCATAGGACCCTTCTTCCTACCTCGGGAACACCCACTTCCACAGCTGAGGTTACCCCTCAAGCTGGAGACATACAAGACCCCTTCCCCCAAAGCGTCCAAGTGTCCCATGCTGAATCCAGCAAAGCTGGAGGAAGTATTCCCATTAGAGCCGCTGCTGCTCTGATGTCTAGAGTTGTTACATCCCAGATTCGACCTGGGATGGCCACACTGAGTAAGCAGATGGACTCCCTTCGTAGGGCTGTTCCAAAGAAGTTTGCCAAAACTGCTGAGACCCTCTCTTCCAGCATAACTTCTCTGCACACTGAGGTCCACACTCAGACTCCTCGGCTGGCTCTTCTTTCTGATCAGATTCGCCTCAACACCAGCGGGTTCATCTCTCTCAATGACCTCGTGCGTCAAGAGTTGAACTCCCTTCGCGATTCTGACAGAGTCGAACACGACAAACTTCTCTCCGAAGTTCGGGACAGCCTGGCTCTTGCCCAATCAAAGCAAGAGTCTCTGCTGACACTTACTCATAGCCATCTTTCTAAGGCTATTGAGGAGTCAGCTTCTGATGTGTCCACCAGGCTGGACAAAATGGAGACTGAAGTCAGCTCGCTGACTTCCCAAGTCGCTGGTCTCCAAGGCTCCCTTAACCTCATTCTTGCCAAGCTAAATGAGAGTGCTGCTGTTGTCCATCCTGCTTCAGCACCAGAGAGTACCCCTCTTCTTCGGGCACTCTCTGAGGGGGAGAAAGAGGCCACTTCAGCAGGTGAACAACAAGGTGAACAAAATAGTTCACAACCTATAGTCACCTCTGATGTTGGAGCCAATACTAAAGACGTTCCAGCAGGTGATACCCCAAGAACTCCACCTATCACCTCTGCTGGAACACAAGAAAAAGAAGAAGCTGAACCCTTAACTGGTTTTGTTAAAATCGTTGATTCCTTTGAATCAGTTGAGGGCCCACAAGTCCAAGCCCCGCAAATCCAAAACCCTCAGCCTATTATACAGGAGATTCCTCATCCTGCTGAGGGGGAGCCTACATCTGCTGTGGTTAAAAACTTCTTCCTAAATGAAGTTGGAACCACTGCTGATCTTGATGCAGCCATTGCCCTTCAAAGAAAAACTCATGAAGAGCTGTATCAAAAAGCTGAGGCCCAAAGAGCTGAGAACATTAGGTTGTTCAACAAAGTTCTTTATCAGCGTAGGCAAGAAGCAAAGATCACCAGCGTAAGGGCCCCCTGATTCGATCCCAGCTCTCCTGATGAAATTGTAATAACAAGAGCTGGAGGAACTGTGGTCAATAAAAAGTTTCCTCTGAACAAGATCAACCTCGTTCTCAACTACGCTGAATGGAAATAGGCTGAAGCAGCTGCCAGATCTGCAAAACCATCGCGGATTATAACAGATCTGGAAAATGAGATAAAATTCGCAATCTACTCCTTCAAGACTCTATGCGACTAAATTAGGAAACATGCTCATGAGTTAGTATATCGCATACCTCTTGAATTGTGTGAATCTCAAGCTGCTGCTATCAGAGAAACTGCTGGTGAAAGCTCCTCAGCAAGAGGAGAGAAACGTAAGTCCTTTCTCCTCGAGCCTCTTGCTGACTCCAGACCACTGGATATTGGGTCATCAATCATATTTGCAAAACGACCAAGACCCAATATCACAAAAGCCATCCCCACGGGAGTTAACTTTGTCCCTGAGCTGATCGTAAAAGAACCAATTTATGGATTTTGCTATCTGGAGAAAAAGAAGGTGCACTGCTTCCAGCGAGCAGATGAGTTGGATCTATGTGATGTGGATCAGCTTATGATCTATCACAAGCTGCTGAGTTCCTCTACTGAAGAGGGAAGAGAAATGAAGAAACTAATAACCTCAGCCTTCAACTCACTGTATCGCAATGTCGTTGGATCAGCTATATCCAAGGCATTATAGTTTTTTTTTTTTTTTTAATTTTCCTTGTAATTTTAATTGCCTTATCAATAGAAAATCAAAATTTTGTAATATACTTGTAAAAAATTGTAAAAAGATAAATATATACAAAAGAACCCTAAGGGTCAAAGCACATAAGTATTCAGCTGACTTCATCAGCTGAATCATTACAGGGTTACACTTATACAGCTATTCGATTGCATCAAATGGGGGAGATTGTTAGTCCCAAGACTAATTAAATAAGATTTGATGATCGATAGCTAAGAAGAATAAATATCAGCTGAAGTATGTATCTCAGCTGAAGCAAGTATATACAATAAACGTTCAGCTGAGTACGTACTTAGCTTTAGGACAACAAGTCAAATCAGCAGCTATTAACGAGAGTTCATTCGAAGTGTATGACCAAAGGACAAAGACAAGAAGAAGATTATTCAGCTGATTGTGGAATCAGCTGATAGTACCTGCTGCAGATGAAGACTTAAAGGAAATGTTCATTGACACCTTGAACATTTCCCTTTCCCGCTCAAATAAGAAGAAAACGATGAAGATCTTCTACTTTGGAATAGAAGATAATGTCAGTACATTATCATCGTTTGTCCCTCCAAGCATGTAAAGAGAAAGTCAACTATTTATGTACTTATGTAGTACACCTTTCACTGTGCGTCAGAAAGGGTACCGGAAGTAGTTGACACAAAGTACATTTGGGACAATAACTTGTGCAAGAGCATTTAATGATCCATAGACAAGTCCACATCGACGAATAATATGTTTACACGTCGTCAAACTTGTGGACAAAGGAACATGAATCTTGGGCTATAAATACAGATGTAAATGCTTGCATTTACAACACACCTTTTAGAAATCATAGCACAAGAACATTCTCTGAGAGTTAGTTATTTGTCTAAGTATTAACTCCTCCATAGTTATTAGTAAGGCATTAATATCAGCTGTTAGTATCAGCTGATATAACTCTCAGTGCATACTCTTCTAGTTTTGAGCGATCTAAAGTGTCATTTCAAGTATAGAGTTTTAGTTAGTTTTGTACTATCTATTTCCGCAAACTTTGTATTGTATTAAGTTGTTTTAATAAACTCTTAATCATTGAAATCTTGTTGTTCACTTATCTTATCTCCGTTACTCGTTCATAACGCAACACGTTTGTGTTGTTGGGATCCAACACTAATGGTTGACATAGTAATTAATTGTTTATCTTTATAATGCATATGTTGTAGTACTATTTATTATGCATAAAGTATATATTTGGCTATCATGTGTTGGAAAAGGGTAAGATAATGTCGTAGTACTCATGTTAAAAGCAAATTACCATTCCAATATGAGGAGACGTGCTTGGACATATCAATTATTCAGATAAGTAATTTTACATGTCCAATATCTTAGAAAAAACTTGAATATTGTTCACAGATTAGGTTAATCCCAAATATCTCTAGCCTGCTTAATTTGCACCAATCTGTTAATAAGGAGGTACTGTAACTTGCCATATTCCACAAAAACAAAAAGAAAAACAATTAAATAATTAAAGCTGATTGCAAACCATAAGAAAAACATTAAGTATAAGGAATGAAACATAAACAATTTAAGACCATTCAAAACCTATAGTGAATGTTTTGAATCACCAATTTATCACTAATAGTAATTATGACATTTCAAAACCTATAATGAATTGAATCACTAATTTATCACTAATAATGATTTTGATGTATAAAAAATAATGGATATTAAATTAAACGAGATGTATAAAAACCCGAATTAAGTGATGAATATATTAAAAGCTAAAAAACCAAAAAATCATTAATTCAAATGAATGGTGAACAAAACCCGTGCATCGCACGGGTCATGTTGCCTCGTATATAAAAAAAATGAGTTTCATGTTTGATGTAGCATTTATTTCTATGTATTAAATTTGCATCATAATTGAGTTTCATTTGCATAGTCTAAGCAATCCATAAAATCTCTAAACCTTCAATTCACACGCATTGAAGTTTACCATGTTTGCATTTATTCTTCATTACCATGTTTGCATTTATTTATCAATATATGAAACTGATTGATATATCAGCAAACGAAAGGATTGCATTAATATATGAAACTGATTGATATATTTAAGTGAAAGGATTGATATATCAGCAAATGAAAGGATTGCATTTATTTCGCCACTCATTGAGTCATTTTTTTTTTTTGAACGGCAAAAAGGGGAATCAAGGATAGGAGCTTCGGCATTGCCATCACCCCACCCAAGACACCCAAACTGAATTAAAACACTAGCAAGCAACTAGCAGAAAGTGTATTTACAGAACAAGGAAACTAAACACCAAGCAACAAAACCATGGAAAATAAAAATAAAAACACGATTATAAAATTGGTCCAAAGCAACCACTTGGATCTGTCACCCAACCGCCCCAATGATTAACTCCAATGCCTCCTTTTGATCTATTTTTCAGCCAGAAAAAAACCTGAGCTTGCATCTGCGAGACATCTAACTTGAAGATACTCCGGTCTTGCGGCTTGAAGACAATATCGTTCCGGTGTTTCCAAACAGACCAAAGATAAGACAGAACGACGCCGGTAAAAGCATTTAATCGCAGACCACTGAAGCTAGCATCTCTCCCCCACGTCCAGAGCTGCGACAAATTCGTGATGTGTTGGCACGATAGTCCCCACCATGCTGCAATTCACTGTAAAAAAGACGAGAAACACTACAAGAAACAAAAAGGTGTTCCTCTGATTCACTATCCTGACCGCAAAGAGGGCATGTGCATGTTAAAATTGGGATTCCACGTCTCTCAAGATTGAGTTTAGTTGGGAGACGGCCAAGAGCAATGTGCCACGCGTTCACGCAGATTTTCTTTGGAACCACCTTAGACCAAATCGATTGATCAATATCGACCTTTTTAAGGGTGAGATCATCGTAAGCAACCCTAACGGATGAAATAGAGAACCCGATTGATGGGTTCAGTCCCCAAATCAGCCTGCTTGGATCTGAATTTGACCTTTGAAACCACGAGTCAAATGAGATATTAAGCTTGTGGAAGTCTTTGTATATTTTAAGAACATTCCTCCACAATCCCGGGATTTTCCCGGTTGGTTTTGGCCCTGACAAACCACCATTTGGACCATGAATCGCCGATATTACCGAGCTCCAAAGAGATGGACTGCCCCGCTCAAATCTCCAAACCCATTTAGCTAAAAGACCAATGTTTAGAGCTTTCAAGCTTCCCACACCAAGCCCGCCATTAATTTTGTTGTTTAGGGCTAAATTCCATGAAACCCAGCTGATCTTTTTCGCCTCAGGAGATCCGCCCCAAAAGAAATTTGACCTAAGGCTTTCAAGTTTCTTGATAACCTTCTCCGGTGCCTTGAAAAGCGAGAAAAAATAGGAACCAAGGCTACCTAGAACGGATTTTAGCAAGGTGACTTTACCACCGGTAGATAGAGTTCTCGCTTTCCACATACTCAATTTTGATTGGAATTTATCGATAATTGGTGCCCATGATTCACATTTATTCATCGAGGCACCCATAGGCACACCTAGATACACGAACGGGAATGTTGCTGCCGAGCAATGATGTCTAAACGCCAAATCTGCCACTTCTTCTTCATTAATACCAATTCCGAAAATATTACTTTTCCCAAGGTTCATTTTTAATCCGGAAGAGAGAAAGAAACACCTAAGAATCCGAATTAGGTTAGAGATGTTGCTTTCCGACCATTCTCCAATTACTATGGTATCATCCGCATATTGCAAATGTGAAATATCATTGCAGCTTCATATGAAACTAAACCCATTACCATTCAAATCAATTAATAACGAAACTGAACCCATTAACATTAAAATTAATTAATAACAAAACTGAACCCATTAACATTCCCAAAGTCCACAATTACAACGTAATTTTTAAATAATTATTATATTGAAACGGTTAGTTACAACCCAGCCTTTTATTTTGTTAAAAGTGCATAAGAAATCTATTATAAGGCTAACATAGTTGTTGGTTTTTATTGTGTGATTAGTAATGTGCAGGTTTGTTTGTTTAGAAGTTCAAATGAAGAAGTTGTAGCTGTCTAAGAGTACAGCATTATTTAGAAAGGTCTCGAAGTGATGTTGTACAAAGCTACTATAATACAAGGACTGAAATGTACAAGTGTTAGTTCGTGTGGACTGAAGTGAAATTAACTAAGAACTGTGCAAGCGGTCTTCTCTATTTAAAGAGTATTCGGTCAAATTAGGGTCAATAAGTTGAACATTTCACTACCCAAAATCTCTCAATCTCTTTCTCGCGGCTCTCTCTAGATTCTCTTATAATTCTTCTTTTTATGTAGAATTCTTAAGAGAGTTGTGTATTTGTTCATAGTTTGTAGATATTAGTTTATTATTTTGTGTAAATATTTACCTATTAATTTTTCTAAGTTTGTAATCTGTTTTCTAAAAGTTCTTCTTTAAATCTAAACTCGGCAAACAAACAAACCGGCAACTACACCCTCGGTCAATTGAAGAAGGGCGACATGGTAAGATTAAACATACCCATTTTCATTCTGTTTTCGTCTTGCTCATTTTTTTTTTTTTTGTGGTAATATATGAAAAGTCTTACTTTAATTTAAAAGTTTATTTGATTCTTTTGTGATCGAATAATATGAAAACACCAGAAGATGAGAGAGTATGGGTTTGTTCGAATTCTTTCCTTCAAATTTGATTTGAACGGTGACAAAATGGCTCATTCTCGACCTTAGATCTGTAATTGTTCACCAGTCTAACCAATATCTTTGGACACAGCCGATGTAGACGACGTTGTTACCGGGTTTGGTTGATTTTGGGCTTTTTAAATTTGTTTATAAATGAGATAGAGGATATTGGGTTTGGGTTTTTTAAATTTTTTTTCTAAATGATATTAGGCTTTCTAAACTTTGATATTAATTAGTGGTCCGGTTTAATACCCCGAAGCCCATAAACAATTGTCCAAAACAGGTTATCATCCTTTATTTGCCTCTAAAATATCAAGTAATTGCAATACTCTTCATACAATAATCTATTATACTTCATTTTGATCATTATAATCAATTATCTTTCCTTTGTTCATATGTAGTTATTGTTTTTTTAGATTTTTAACGGTATAAAAATTGTATACGCATTTAAAATGTTTAACTGATCACTATTAACCTTTTAAATAGGTACAATTAATATTTAATCATAAACTATGAAGAATTGTGTCGAGCTCTTTTGACCAAAACAAAGAGACATATGTAGTTCATTTAAACACCATATTCAATCTATTCGTGTTCCTAAGATGAATTCGTGTTAACACGTAATGTGTGTTGTTCAATAAAAGATGACTTCTTATTATGAACTTAGGGATGACCAACAACCAACCTTTGAGAAAACCCCCGGAAAAAGGGCATTTCACAACTCCACATGTACGCTTAGCAATTAACCTTTGTAAGAATATCTTAAGTCTACCCGAGCCTAACCTAAAACATTTGTGTTTCAAGGCGTACAGGTCACTAACCATTACCTTGGACCTCGATCAATGAATAAAGCCCGTGCATAGCACGGGCCATGCTGCCTCGTGATATGTAATAATTAGGATTTATAGTTTTCTTAAATCGCTTCCGTATGCATATTAAAAAAAATAGCTCTTAGATCGTGGTGTTACATCGCGATCCTGAAGTTCGCGTCGCGAACTTCCCGCGTCTGGCATACTCCGCGATCGCGAGCCCTTAGCGAACCCCATCGTGAACTCTTGTCTCAGAAACACAAAATCTCTGTCGACCCATCGCGTTCGCGAACCCATGTTCGCGTCGCAAACTCTGCTCCCCAAGCAGGGTTGCAACTTTTGTTCTTTATCTCGACCCGGTTTCGACCATAACTTTCTCGTGCGGTGTCCAAATGATACGAAACCAATTTCTACGTTCTTTAAACGATTTATCCTTATTTATCATATTTTTATTTAATTTATCTATTTACAAATTTTCGGGTCGTTAAAAATAAATTACTAATTTTATCGAGGTTATTAATTTATCGAATATTAATTTATTGAGGTTTTACTTTACTTTTAACCTTTATAGAACCATCAATGTATGACTAGTTAAATAGCTTTACATATACAATTCGGGAAATTTATTATGCATTAAGTTGTGTCTAACAGGACAATGTACAAGGTATGATTGATTGTATGCTAAAATTATGTTAAATTTTTGCCTCATTAATTTGGATGTAATAAATAATAATGACAAGATATATATATATACATTTTACTAGGTAAATAGCTATTTCTTTTCAACATAGTCGTATCTTTTTTTGAAAGATGGTTAAGTCTCTTAGTTTTTTCTTCGGTTCTCAAATATCTAAACTTATGAAGTAGTCTCGTTTATGTACTAGACCAATCCGTTAATATACCACCGAGCCATTTTATATTTGAGCAAAAGATGTGAATTGCAAAATACGATTTTAAGACATATCAAAAATATATTTTATATACTTAAACAAGAAAAGTAACTTTTACTGAAATAAATATTCAAAGAGGGGAAAGTTTAGGGACGTAAAGTCGTATCCTCGTTAACATTCTTACTTTTCACGTCAAACCTTAAACGGGAAAAAGAATTTGAGTTGGAATGTTCACCATTTTTAAATTTTAATTTATATTTTTATATAAAATTCAATTACTTTAATTACGGTGGTAGAATTTTCATATAAAATTATAGGAAGAAGTCACTTAAGAGTATAAAGTTTGATTCAAAATTTGTATAAATTTATAAGGAGATAATAATAACAAAAATAATGAGAAAAATAATAACAAAGTTGGAGGGGAAATTATATTAGATATTATATTATCATTAGGCTATAGAGGGGAAATGATAAAAAAAATATGATATTTGATTACTAGTTTCATTGTATTAAAAGGAGATAAGGAAAAAAAAGAAAAAATTAATAAATAAATAAATAAAAATGCCAAAATTCATATTAGTACCCTGAATTTGGCTAAGTAGGTCCTCTACTACCCTGAACTATTAAAGGTGGAACATTGTACCCTGAACTTGACAAAATGGTCGATTTAGTATACTGACTCATTAATTTGATCACATTTTCTTGCTTGACTTACTTTCGTTGGGGCTTTTGACGGATTAAAAAATATACGTTCATCTCAATATATTGATATTAGAAGCAAATCTCGTGAGAAAACAAGGTCAAATTAGTGAGTTAGGGTACTAATCGACCATTTTGTCAAGTTCAGGGTACCATACTGCACCTTTAATAATTCAGGGTAGTAGTGGACCTAGTTAGCCAAATTCAGGGTACTAAAATGAATTTTGGCCTAAATAAAACTATTGCCTAGCAGATTCGAACTTATTGTAAGTTAGTTTCATCAATGGGAAATGCACAAACCACTTGGAAACATCTAAATCCATACCTCCTAATTACATGAAGGATAAACACTCAAATATATTATTATTTTTTGAACGGCAAAGGGGAATCTTGACCGGGAGCTTCGGCAATGCCATCATCCCCGACGAGGAACCCATAAAACTTTATAAAAAAACCAAATGCTAGCAAGACACTAGCCAAAGAACAATACAAGCACAAAGGAAAAAAAACACCTAAACACCTAAGAAACAAACCAACCAAAGATCACAGAAGACTAGATGGACCCAAAACAGCCATTAGGATTAGAAACCCAACCACCCCACTGTGATGCTCCCAAAACTCCATTCGATCTATGCTTATACCAAAAGAAAGTTTGAGCTTGCAATTGAGATATATCGAATTTGAAACTATTCCGTTGGAATATAAAGTATCTACTACTGATCCTGAATTACTACTGAAAAATACATTAAAGTTACTACTGATCTCGAGTTACTACTGCTAAAGGAAATTACTACTGACGATCTAATTTACTACTGATGAGCGTATCTGAACAAGATCAAGTCCGAGATTCGAGTAGAGTTAGTTATAGAATGTATATCTTTATGTAATTCAATTGTAATCATTTCCTAGAATAACTAGGTTAATAATTTAGGCTTCAAGGACTATTATATATAGTTCCTTATGAATTGTAAACATACGTGTATTTGATCGAACGAATTAATACATTGAAGCTTTTTGTGATAAACTGTGTTCATCGTTTTTATTCTTATTCGATTCCAGTTTACATTGTTCTTAATCTAATAACATAAGTGTTAATCCGCTGTAACTTCTTGTGTTAGTAGATCTGGGTTTATAATAACTTGTTTGGTTATTCGATCTTGACAATTGGTATCAGAGCGATGTGGCTCCAGATCTGGAATGAAACAAGGATAAAAAGGTAAGAAGATATTACGTTTTTTTCTTGGTGAAACAATTCGTAGACATCAAAATTTTATGATGTGTCCTACCCAAAATCCACGTTTATTTTGATGAAAAGAAAAGCCATATTTAAAGATGGATTTAATTAATCAAGCAAGCATATTTGGTAAACGTGGGAAGTGTGGCAAGTCATATTGAAATTTAAAAGACAGCCACCAATGGAAATAGAGACAACCGCACGAAGAACCAGTAACCATTCACGAATTATATCAAGCTTTGGAACATCAATTCTTGCATCATTAAAGCTTTCGATCAATACTATATTTGTTACTGATGTCATCTCAATACATCAATTACTACTGATCCTTATTCAACGTTTACTACTGATCCCAAATTCAAAAGTTACTACTGATCCGTATCAACCTTACTACTGATCTCAAAATACTCCAACATCAGTAGTAAAACTTCCAAAGTAACATTTTAATCAGTAGTAAATGAAGAAAGCAGTGTTCGAACTTGTTACTGATCAGTACTAAACCAAAGAAGAAAATTTTGGTACTGATCAGTACTAAAAAAGAATTGATTACTGATCAGTACTGAAGTAGAATTTTTTTTCTACTGATTTCTTCCCTATAACCGATACATCATATTTTGGAAAACGTGACACACACCATGTTCATCCCATATTACGGTTTATTGATTGTATTTTTTAATCACTTGTTAATTTTTATTCTTGATAAAAAGAGAATAAAAATAACTTGTGATATCAATGTCAAAACGAATCACATTATTCACACACACAGGTTGAAGGCTTGATGAAGATAAAAGAAGATGATTTTATTTGTTACATATTTGATCTTCATCAGTTGATTATAGAAGAAGAGTGATTATATTTTATTTGAAGAAGAAGTTGAAAGTCTTACTACATAAGATGTTATGTAAAGATGTAACTGCAATTCAACAGAATCTTAACGAAAAGATCTGTTGAAGACCAAGATGTCCTTCATACAAGATTATGACGTTGCTGATTACTATAGTTAGACGGAATGTGATGCATAGTTTGAGTTTCTACTTCAACTTCAAATAGAAGATAGTTGGTTTTCAATGTAATTGATATAGCCTTGAAGAACACAGGAATGATATCACACTTTTAGGGGAAGAAAAAGTGTTGATCATTCAAGGGAAGTTCAAGTTTTTCAGATTTGTATTTGATTATGTCAAAAAGGGGAAGAGACTTGAAGATTCCAAGCTAATTCTATAAGTTTTGTCAAATCAAATAGGGGAAGATTGTTAGGAATATTTTTATAATATTCATTAAAGATTTGATGTGTCAAAACTTATAAAGTACAAGGACCTAAATTGAAGATATGGAAGTCAATATTTGAATAAAGATTTAGGAGATAATCATAAATGTAAAAGATATAGTATATCTTTATTGATTTAAAAAGGTATAGTTTTATCCTTTCCTTGTAAATCTCTAGGTTTTCTAGTATATAAAGAAACCTAAAGGTATAGAATTAGTCGTTCTTGAAACCCACGTTTTAACGTGTATGTGTGTGTACTCTAAGCCTCAAGGTCGTTTGATCCTGTTAACCAAAACCGTTCTACATATTTATATGTAGAATTGGGGCTTTTAGTAATCATTGTATATAAAGATGATGATGAAACCTTGTTTAGCAATACAAATATGTTTATCTAATTCCGCAATATTATGATTTGTATATGCTTATTCCAGATTAAGAACTAACTATTCTTGAGCCTAAAGATCGATTATATAGAGTTGAATCAAACTCAGCATATTCCGGTCTTGAGACTTGAGGCATCATTTCTCTGCTTCCAAACGAACCAAAGATAGGCAAGGATGACCCCCGTGAAAGCCACAAGCTTAATTGGAGCCTGATAGGTTTGATGTCCAAAGAAGCGGGATGGACATAACTTCACTACAAGAAAAACCCCACCAATCTGCAATATCCTGCAAAAAAGACCGAGTAACAATGCAATTAGAGAAAATATGCTCCTCTGTTTCGTCCTCAAATATAACTACTTATCACTTTTTCTTGGAAAACTTTTTTGGTTGCACATATCTATTATAAAAAACTATTGATATACTGTTAACCTATACTCGTTTTTTAAATGCCAATATATAAATAAAATGCAATTAGTTATTAGTGCCAACAACCAACCCTCTAAATATATCTCAACCTTTACTTTAATATAAACATACGTCAACACCCATTTTCAGTAAAGTAAAAAATGGACAATTTTACCCCTACACTTCTTTGCACGTCTCTCCTATCTATCACCACCGTTGCGTACTTCATCCGCCGCCGGAGAACCACAACTCCGACCACCCACCTCCCACCATCACCACCCAAACTCCCCATCATCGGCCACCTCCACCTCATCACCGACATGCCCCACCACTCCTTTGCCCGTTTATCCAACCAATTCGGCCCGATCATCTGCCTCCAATTGGGCCGAGTCCCAACAATCGTCGTATCATCGGCCCGTTTCGCGGAACTCATTCTCAAAACCCACGATCACGTGTTTGCCAACCGCCCGCAACTCATTTCCGCTCAATATTTATCGTTTGATTGCTCCGATGTCACGTTTTCGAAATACGGGCCGTATTGGCGACAAGCCCGCAAAATTTGTGTCACCGAGTTGTTGAGCCCTAAACGAGTCAACTCGTTCCAACTCATCAGAGACGAGGAAGTAACCCGGTTGATCCACACCGTGTCAACTCGGGTCGGGCTAGTCTCTGACGTGAGTGAGCTGTTCTTTCGGTTAGCAAACGATATGTTATGTCGGGTTGCTTTCGGGAAACGGTTTCTTCGGGAGGATTCGGGCCCGAAAGAGGGGAAGGTTTTGGCGGGTATTTTGAGTGAAACTCAAGAGTTATTTGCTGGGTTTTGTATAGGGGATTTTTATCCCGAGTGGGAGTGGGTTAACTCAGTGCGTGGGATGAAGAAAAGGTTAATGAAAAATTTGAAAGAATTAAGGGGGGTTTGTGATGATATTATCAATGAGCATATAAAAAGGGGAGATGATGGAAGAGAAGATTTTGTTGATGTTCTGCTTCGTGTTCAACGACAACATGATCTTGAAGTCCCAATTACCGACGATAATCTTAAAGCTCTTGTTTTGGTAATCTTTTTAACCGATTTATATCATACTTTAGTAAGGTTAAATTTAGATTTTTATAAAAGCTATAGGAATGACTTAGTTATATTCGTGATGTACGTAACTTAATTGTAATCATGTTCGTTGTTGAATCTACATTTGGTCATTTAGTAAATGTTTAATTAGGGAGAGACTCGCCTCTAGAAAGTCATTCAAGAGCTCTTACCATCTATTTTTAACTGGTTTATAATGTTTTATTTACTTATCACACCATCCAATTTTAATTTTAATTTTATTTTTTATTCTTATCTCTTCTTTTTCCTTTCTAATCACACTCTTTTGGTGGAGATATTTCGAGAAATAATTTATATCCCGGTAGAGGTATGACTATCCACGTCTCACCTTCACATACGCCGTATTTAAAAGGATTAAACATCATTGTTGTTATTATTGATAACGTATTTTAGTACGGGGACAATTAAATTACTTTTGAAATGATGCAACTTTTATTAACCTGACCTGACCCGAGTTGTTTCAAACCATACTATAAGTTACCCGATTTGACCCGCCTTAGTATACAATGAACCATCATACATCCATTTCAACGTTCCATTTGGTAGTTTTCGGGCCCGTTTTTCACCAGTACCTCACGGAAGTGTATTTGTATTATCTTGTACAGGACATGTTTGTAGCGGGAACGGACACAACATCATCAACTCTCGAATGGACAATGACCGAGTTAGCAAGACACCCGCAAGTAATGAAAAAAGCACAAAACGAAATCAGAGAAATCAAACAAGATATCAACGAAAACCACCTTCACCATTTTCATTATCTAAAATCCGTGATCAAAGAAACCATGCGGTTACACCCTCCGGTCCCACTTCTAGTCCCACGAGAATCCATCCAAAAGTGCACCCTTGAAAATTACAACATATCCAAAAAAACCCGAGTCTTAATCAATACGTACGCCATCGGGCGGGACCCGGACTCGTGGGAGAATCCGTTACTGTTTGACCCCGAGAGGTTTGTGGAAAACGAGGTTGACTTTCGAGGTCAAGATTTTAGGTTTTTACCCTTTGGTGGAGGGAGACGAGGTTGTCCCGGTTATGCATTTGGGCTGGCTACTATTGAGTTAGCTTTGGCCCGATTATTGTATCACTTTGATTGGGAATTACCGAGTGGAACGGGCCCCGGTGATGTTGATTTGGAAGAGATTTTCGGGCTGGCTACTAGGAAAAAGACGGCTCTAAAACTTGTGCCCATAAAAAATACAAACACGGATCACATGCTCGAGAAAGATGGTGCTAGGGTTTCACTTATATAAAGGTTGTGTACGATTGGTTTATCGTTCTAAGTTGTAACACTAGTTTTGTACAAACAAAATAAGTTTCTTATGCCTAACTTTACATTTGTCTCTGATTAACCATTGTCCTAATACCTGTCCAACTATGTCATTAGAAAATGACTTTGTCTCATTAGAGATAATGTGGCGATAACTTGCAGAGGTGGCAAATGACGTGGCATCTTTGTATCTAGATTGATCACTTTACCAAGTTACTAAATGAACCAAATGGGACACAAACCCCTCTTTTAATGACCTAATTGGATATAAAAAATTGTACGAGTAAATTACACGAAAGGTCCCTATGGTTTGCTACTTATTGCATCCACAGTCCATGAACTTTGTTTATTACACCAGACGTCCCTGATGTATACAATTTGTTACACTCATGGTCCCTGCCCTTAACTTTTTCTAAATGACGAAAATACCCTTTTGGTCTTTTGTAATAAAGCGAAGATAAGGGACTGTGAATGTAATAAGTGATAAACCACAGGGACCATTTGTGAAATTTACTCTATTAACTGATTTTTTTTTTCTTTTCTCTCTTTAATTCATGTTCTTCCGTCACATTCAGACTCACCATCCACCTCTATCTTTTTGAATTCAAACATCAATCAATAATCATTATCGCCGCGCCACCAAATCACCTGAAAAGTCGATCCATCACTAACTTCTGCCTCCGGTTGCCTTCTTCAGTTATTCTGCCGTCTATGACGTTCTATCAACCTGAATTGATTTAGACAATTGATACATCGCTAGAGGAGGCAACCAGATCACGGGTTGGTGATGGATCGACTTTTTAGGGGTTTGATGACGCGACGATAATGGTTATTGATTGAGGTTTGAATTCAAAGAGATAGATGTGTGCGGTTAGTTTGAATGTGGCGGAAGAATATGAATTAAAGAGAAAAAAAATCAATTAATAGAGTAAAATTTCACGGATGGTCCCTGTGGTTTATTACATTCACGTTCCCTTATCTTCACTTCATTACAAAAGACCAAAAGGGTATTTTCGTCATTTAGAAAAAGTTGAGGGTAGTAGGGACCATGGGTGTAACAAATTGTATACACCAAGGACGTCTGGTGTAATAAACGAAGTTCAAGGACTGTGACTGCAATAAGTGGTAAACCACATGGACCTTCTAGGTAATTTACTCAAAATTGTACAATAACTAAACATGACAAACGTTAAAATACGTTGTTATAGGAAAACCCAAGAACAACTCATGTAAAGAGAACAAATATTATGTACTAATCACAATAAATTACAACAATCAGTCTATTTTGAAGACGAATTTGAAGCAAAAATGTGGTAAAATATTCGTATGCAAAACCTCACTTCGGTTTCTCACTAGAGGTTTCCTCAGACTCAGATGTTGACTTTATCTCAGTCAACTTCCCGAATGATTCTTTAGCATCACCGAAGAAATCTACAACTTTATCAAGCACTGTTTTAAGCTCGGCTTTTGTTGGAAGCTGAAAAGAAAAGAAAAAAACGACTTTGAACATTTACTTTATGCATGTGGAAATTTGGTTTCATAAATATATGTATATTAGATAATATTATTTAAAATATATGAACATAAATACCTCGACTACACCACTGCTTGCAAGTGCTGCTCTTATGTTGGTACCTTCCTGCAATAATCATACGAAAATTAAAAACCAAAAAGGTAGCAAGATTGATAGGTTGGGTCAGGCTGACCCATAAACACGTTCCCCCCATTTTATAACATTCCTTTAAATAACTAATGTGTTAATCATGATTAAAAAATATTAGTTTAGACAAAGAGATTTAAGAGGATGTATGCAATAAAACTATTTTAGTTTTTTTTTTTTTTTTTTTTTTAATTTGACCCGTTTAAAATAAAACACTACCCAAATTGGCCTATTCATATGTAAAAAAATGGGTTTTACTAACACCTCTAATAAACCATAAATTATAAACTTTCAATTCTATTAATGATAACAGCAAGAACATACCACAATTTTGTATCCATATCGGAAATCTGTAGAAGAACGCAACACACGATGTTGTCGAATTGCCGTCTTTTGAACTTCCTTTTCATCCTGTTCGGTTTACAAAAACAAAATAAAATAATGATATTTATGCCATCATTAAACATATTGATACCATTTAATGACATGACACATTTGATACATGATATAACTTACTTTATAAATGACCCCTGCAAGATTTTTTGCTAGAGTATCTTTGTAAATATATTTTCCAACAAAATTATCTTTAGCTGAAACCAAAATCTTAGCTGTTGTGCCACCTGCTACGATGCTCACAGGGTACCACAGATAAACCTGCAATATTATTAAATAATTTCAAAATTTTCAACATTATGTCTAAAATCGTCAACAAATTCGACATGAGATTCAAATGCGAAGTTAATGTTAGCTGAATCATAGCTATACTTGGAACTCTAATTTCATATCGAAATATATAAAATATATGACAATTACAAAACTATGACCTAAATGAGCTCGAATTCAAATTACGAATTAACTTGAATTAGCTGAATTGAGTTAGAGAGGATACTAACATTGGCCATACGGATGAAGATGACGAATCTAGGGTTTCCGTCATCTTCAATTTTGGGCATAGCAGGCATTGGGCGTTGAAATTGACGAGCTTGCATTCCTTTTTTTCCTTTAGCTTCAATCACCATTAATCTCTTTCCTTGATTCTTCTGCTGCTGCTGATGTTGATTCCTTTGAATTTGAGATGAAGAAAACGAGTGTCTGATTGAGTGAGAATCATCGACTGTTGTTCTTAGTAGTGAGTGTGATTTCAGATACATACAAACCTCCATGGTTGTCTTTGAATTTGTTGGTTAGAACTGTTATCTTGAGTATGAAATTTTATCAAGGATTCTTCTTATCCACAATCATGTAAATTTGATAAAGAAACAAAAAGGGAATATGTGATATATAGGTGGTTTGTGTACCATACACGTGGAAGGATCAAGAACACAACATGCATTTTTCTTTCTCTTTTTTACAGGAAATTATGGGATGTTTAAACTTTTAAGATGAAACTAATTACACAATTCAGTATCTTAATGGTTGGTGAAAAATAATTTATCATTATTATTTTAATGGAAAATATTTGCTAACATTATGCAAACTTGCTTAATGTAATAATGTTAAAGAGTAATTATAATTGGTTTTTTTATAACTTTTATTTTATGGACATTACATTTAGTGAATACGTTATTCTCTTTTAAACAAAAAATCACATTTAATGTATATTCTAACATGGTGGAATTTAGAGAATTTTTTTTATTAATGATGCTGCTTATTTATAGAAAATTTTCACAAATAATATAGTTTCTTTTTTACGTTTTTAAAAAATAATACAGCAGGTATCCCCGAAACCGGGTTTTACGTAAAAGCATGTATCTTGGAGACCAGGTTTGACCATACCTGACAACCGGTATCATGGAGACCGGGTTTGACCAAAACATGTAGCGGCGAGACCGGGTTTCACCCTAATTGTTTTCGTTTTTCTTGCATATAGAATTGGGCAGATAATATGGTATACTTTTATCCTTTTATATTTACTACATCGTCTTAGATTTTTAATTAATTTCTATATATTAAATACTAATTCGAATGTATTATTACTTACATACTTCAATGAAAAAGGAATGTACATGTCCTTTGTGTAAAGCTACTTTTAATAGCATAAAAATGATGGAAGAAGATGTATCTTGTGATCAAAAAATATAGAGAAATGATATTTAGTCTTATCATTTAAATCTATTTATAGGCCTACCCACTTGATAGGATGACATGTATATTCTATTACTTCTCTGTCCTAATATTATCCCTTGATTTTAACACGTATCTTAATCTAATGAGTAGACCTATGAATAGCCGAATAGGTCTAAATGGTAGGCCTAAATACCATTACTCAAAAATATACTCTCAAACCATTCCTAATAATTTTTCAGCTGGCACATGGAAGAAGATGTATTATTATCGTCGGTACATGATTCGGTCAAAACCCGCTCTCCATGATACCGGTTGTCAGGTACGGTCAAACCTGGTCTCCGGGAAACCTGCTTTTACGTAAAACCAAGTTTCAGGGATACATGTTGCATTATTTTTGAAAGACGTAAAAAAACTGCTTTATTTATGAAAGTTTTTTACAAACAAGCATCATTTGTGAAAAAAATTCAAATTTGGATTTAGTTAATATTATTTAATATAGATTTAGAAAATAATTATTTTTTTAAATGTACGTTATCATATGCGTGTAGAGCATAGGTTAAAAATCACATTAGTTACTTATATATACATTGATCATTCACAATCTACTGTTCATAAGGGTGATTATAATATTGCAAATTAGTGACGAGTGGATTCCATGGTCTTTTTCTTCTAATTAATCACAAGTTTCAGTAGGTTTTGATAAAATTAGGTGGACACAAGACAACGAATTGGGCTTCTTAAATTTTTTGGCAACAACTTGGTGGGCTTATTAGAGTTACGTCAAATGATATTGATCAGAGAAAAGAATCAAATGATATTTTTCGAAGCAACCACCAAATAATTCTTAAATCAACATGATCTTATTCAAATTTTCGGAGAAAATGTAAAGTATATATTATCACATTACAAACTTAGTTTAGAACTATAAACCCGTTATAGTAATACTATTGAATACATTTTTCGACATTCAGAACTAAACTTATAGTTAAAAACTAATACAAAAATACAAAATGGACATACTGATTGAAAACGAATTTGTTTAGAAATCTCTATGTTAACTATGTATAATTTGTCCAAGATATTACTTTAAGAGAACTTTAAAACCTTAAATGCTTATTTGTCTTTAAAAGCTCAAATATGACACTTTGTTGTTTGTTCAAATTCAAATGTAAATCCAAAACCATATACTATGACAAAAGAGTATATTGAATCAAATGTTTGATTGCTTGAATAGAGATGTACAGGAGCGTGGCTTAAATAGCCAAAATATGACAACAACCCTAAACACTAATAAGGAAAAGATATAGACATATACAACTGTAGTTGACTAACTATTAACACAAGAATAACTTTAAATATATAAAAGATGCGATTGATATATTATTCCTTAATACGCCCCCGCAAGATGGAGGACCCATCGGAGACTCCAATCTTGGATCGTAGTCTTTGAAATGGAGCACGGGTTAGCGGTTTGGTGAGTGCATCCGCGAGTTGATCATATGAGTTGATGTGGCGGACGTGGAGAGAGTCATCAGCAACCTTTTCACGGACAAAGTGGTAATCGAGAGCAACATGTTTCATTCGTGAATGATATATAGGGTTTGCACAAGAGTACGTTGCGCCTGTATTATCACAATACAAGGTTGGTGATGGCATAGATGTGATTCCCAGTTATTTTAAAAGGTTCTGAACCCATACTAATTCAGATGCTGCGTTGGCTAGAGCTTTGTATTCAGCTTCTGTTGAGGATCTAGAGACTGATTTCTGACGTGCGGACCGCCATGAGATGATATTAGACCCGATGTATAGAAGATATGCTGTTGTGGAACGACCTCCACATTCAATGCTGCCCCAATCAGAGTCTGAGAAAGCTGTGAGCGCCATAGAGGACCTGCGACTAAGAAATAGACCATGGTGAATTGTACCTTTTAAATATCGTAGTACTCGTTTTAGTGATTGCCAATGAGTTTCTGATGGAGAGTGCATGAACTGAGAGAGTTTGTTGACTGCAAAGGAGATGTCTGGTCGTGTAAATGCTAAGTATTGGAGAGACCCAACGAGCTTCCGATATGGTGTAGGATCTACGCTCGAGGACCCGTCTTGCAATTTGAGAGTAACTGAAGGGTTCAGCGGTGTTGCCACCTCCTTTGCTCCATCCATATGGAATTGGGTTAGCAGATCTTGAATATGACGATGTTGAGATAGAAACAAACCCGTGGGAGTAGATATGACTTCAACTCCAAGAAAGTGATGAAGAGGACCTAGGTCTTTAATAGAAAAACATTTTGCTAGATTTGTGACAAATTGATCTAAAAACTTGGTGTTGTTACCCGTGAGGACAAAATCATCTACATAAACAATAAGATAACTAAGGATGTGATCGTGATTGTAGATGAAGAGGGATGGATCAGCCCGAGATTTACAAAAACCAACGGACATCTGATATGTGGTAAGCTCAGTGTACCATGCTCGGGGTGCTTGTTTGAGCCCGTATAGCGATTTTTTGAGTTTGCAAATGTGACTTGGAAAATCAGGATGAACAAAGCCTGGCGGTTGAGACATGAAGACTTCTTCATGGAGTGTGCCATGAAGAAAGGCGTTGTTGACGTCAAGTTGACGTAGAGGCCAGTTCTTTGAGATGGCTATGGATAGGATGGTACGAATGGTGACTGGCTTGGTAACAGGGCTAAATGTGTCGAAGTAATCTTTGCCATACTGCTGAAGAAAACCTTTGGCAACTAGGCGAGCTTTGTATTTTTCAATAGTGCCATCAGGGTTTCTTTTAATGCGTAAAATCCATTTACAACCGATTGGTGTGTGAGTGGATTTTGGAACTAATTCCCATGTACCATTGGTGAGTAGAGCATTGAACTCATTATCCATAGCCTGACGCCAATGAGGATCTTTGAGGGCTTGTATGTGAGTGTGAGGCTCGATGGTAGGTGGGATTGGATGTAACGTGGAAGTGTTTATAAAATGTGGGTTATAGTATTTGGAATTAAGTTTGTGGGGTCGTCTTGCATGTGGCGGTTGCGGTGGTGGTGGAGGTGTGATGTGTGGTGATGGTGGGTCAGGGTTGTTGGCTGTAGTGTGATTGGGTGACGGTGGTGTAGGGATGTTGGGTGGAGAGTGATAAGGTGACGGTGGTGTAGGGTTGTTGGGTGGAGATTGAGTGAAGAATGGTGATATGGGTGATTCAGCGACTAGAGATGTTGGTTGGTTATCATGTGTGATTTGGTTATCATGGGGTGGTGGAGGAGCTGGTGGGGTTGGTGGGGTTGTGTGTGGAGAGCTGTTATCAGATTGGTTTTGTGAAAAATTGTCTTCATCTCGAGATGGGTTTTGAGTAATGAATGTCTCAGGTGTTGGTAGCGGTATGGTGGAGTTTAGTTTATGTGTTGGAAACTGATCAGAGACAAACTCTACGTGACGTGAGTGGTAAAGTTTATTTGTTTCAAGGTCCAAGCATTTGAAAGCTGATTTGGATGAGGAATAACCAAGGAACAAGCATGGTTTGGATCGTGGATGGAGTTTGGATGTAGTATATGGTCGAAGCCAGGGGTAGCATAGACATCCAAAGGGTTTAAGTTTTGAGTAATTTGGTTGTTGGTGGAAGAGACACTCGTATGGAGATTTGTTGTTGAGTATGTGTGTGGGAAGTCAGTTGATGAGGTACACTGCTGTTTGGAATGCATGAGACCAATATGTTAAGGGTAGGTGTGCATAGTGTAATAGAGCGAGGCCAGTTTCAACGATATGTCAGTGACGTCGTTCGGCAATACCATTCTATTCTGGGGCGTGTGGTGGGGTGGTATAGTGGGAAATGCCATGAGTTTGGAGAAACGGGAGCATACCTTGATATTCACCACCATTATCACCGAATAACGAAACAATTGGGTGTTGAAAATATTTTTCCACCAGTGCTTTGAATGTGGGAAATAATTTTGCGACATCACTTTTGTGGGACATGGGATACAACCAGACATATTTGGTGAAATAGTCCACAAATATAACATAATAAGTGTAGTTATCAATGGATTTTTGAACAGGGCCCCATACGTCCGAGTACATTAGTTGAAGCGATTTAGTGGCAACAAACGAGTTTGGACCAAATGGTAATTTGTGACTTTTATTGATAGAACAAGAAGGACAGTGGACATTTGACACAAATTTAGAACCTAGACCTAATTTGGAGACAATAGACTTAAAAACATTTAACGATGGGTGGCCTAAATTGTGGTGTAGACCAAGAGGAGTATGCTTGAGTGTGACATTGGCTTGGAGTGTCGGAAATGAGCTGGGAGATGATTGCATGTGGTAGACCCTTTCAGTTCTCTCCCCTCGCATTAGATGCGCCCCCGTGCGTAGATCCTTCACAAAAAAATGAGATGGAAAGAATTCCACCGAAACACGATTAGTACTACATAATTGAGAAACAGATACGAGATTTTTACGAAGGCGAGGAACATGTAAAACTTTAGACAAGATTAGTTGTTTATTAGGTGTGTTGATATATGTGTTACCAATATTAGATATGGGTAAACCTGTTCCATCGCCAAGTAAAATCTCATGATTTGATTTGAGGATGTGTTTATCAGATGTAACATGATTTGAGGCACCTGTGTCAACCAATCAGGAAGGTGAAGCAGGGGATGAAGTTGTGACATTTGCTACTGGTGTTGTGTTTCTTTCAGTGGTGACATTGTTTTCTCTTAAAAATCGAGCAAGCTTACGACAATCTCGTGTAAGATGACCTGGAATATTACAGTATTGGCAAAAATCATTAGTTTTAGAGTTACGGTTACCCTGTGACTGAGAGTAATGACCCCCTCGTTGAGAGTTTGATTGATAGGATCGATTGTTTCTAGGGGCATAATAGCGATGGTTTGACCCATGCTGGCGAGAGGTATAGTTCACAGTTACGGGAGTTGAGTCGACTGCAGAGGACATCTCTATGAGTGCTCTTTCATAATCTGTGAGTTTGTCAAACAGTTTAGAATAAGATAGCGGGTTATCTCAAACCTTAATTTCTGCTGCAATGGTATTGTAGTCCTCCCCTAGTTGTGATAGAATATAGACCATGAGGTCTTCTTCGGAAACGGGGCTTTGGGCCAAAGCAAGATCATCTGCAATTGCTCGCATTTCCTGGAGGAATTCAGTAATTGAGTGACTTCCTTTAGGGTTTTTGGCTAACTTGGATTTTAGAGAGATGATTCGAGATCTGGAAGATGAGGCAAAGCTTGAGTGAAGTCTTTCCCATGCTTCACGGGATGTGGATGCAGAGGAGATAAGTGGTTGAATGGAGTCTGAGCAACTCCCTAGTATGGCGCTGAGGATCATTTGATCTTTGCGGTACCAGGGGAGATAGCTAGGGTTTGTGACAAATTTCCCATCTTTGTCTTTGATTTCTTTCGGTGGCTGGTTAGAATTGCCAATAATGAAGTCTTCAAATTCAAGATTGATGAGGGTTGTTTCAACCTGTTTTCGCCACACTGGATAGTTGTGGGATGTGAGTTTGGTGGTTAGGTGAGTGGCTGCGGTGATTTGGGTGTATTTGGTAGCCATGGATGAACTGAAATTAAAGAGCAGGGGATCGATGATGATGAACTCGTGAGAGCAATTAGAGCTCTGATACCATATGACAAAAGAGTATATTGAATCAAATGTTTGATTGCTTGAATAGAGATGTACAGGAGCGTGGCTTAAATAGCCAAAATATGACAACAACCCTAAACACTAATAAGGAAAAGATACAGACATATACAACTGTAGTTGACTAACTATTAACACAAGAATAACTTTAAATATATAAAAGATGCGATTGATATATTATTCCTTAATACTCCCTCCGTCCCACAAAAAACTTCTCATTTCATCCTAAATTTTTGTCCCACAAAAAACTTCCCATTTGATACATTTAATGGGCTTCACATAATAAAATACTATTATTACTAAGGACCCCACTACTAACTATCCACTAACTATCTTTCTCTCTCCAAATCAACCTTATACTTTAATCAAAATTATTATCAATGACCCCACCACTAACTATCATCTTAAAACTTGTTTCCAAATGAAATGTGAAGTTTTTTGTGGGACGGAGGGAGTATATACTACTATAATATTTTAAATTTACATAATAATAGTTTAGTAGTAAGTTTAAACTCATGCTATGTATTGTTTAAAAAGTAATATTGGCATGTTGGATGAATTAAATGTTAAGACAATTATACAAGATTCATAGTAAGAAAATAATACATATCATTGAACATATCACTACTATATATGTATCTTTTACAACAAAATAAATAGAAAATACATGCCCACAGCAAAGCGTGATGACACTATTATGAAAAAATTTGTTGAGAAAACCTTCAAATGCAATTCAACAAAAATGATTTAATACAATTTTCCAAAAGTCACCTAACTTTTACCTTCAAATTATTTTTAATTACCTTACAGTTATAACTTCATTTTAATTTCACTTTTTTTTTAAAATTTAAAAATATTTATTTTCTAAAAAGTCCACCATTAGATTATTTATTGAATTATGATTGGAACTATCCTGATATTACAAGAATTCTAATTATTGCATCATTTTTAAATTTATTAGTATATATATAATATATCAAAAAATTTATATACTTAAGTGAGTCCTATAAAATAAGTACTTTATACCTATTATATTTATGTATTAAAAAAGATGTTAGCTTAATATGTCAGCTATTTGATAATTGGTTTCGTTAAAAATACCATTTAAACGTTGCTACAAAGTGTTAAATATTATAAGTTTTCATTAGTATCATAATTTGCTTAAGAAAATGAAAGCTATAGAATCCCATTACAACAGTTTTGTCATGTGTTTGGTCATGAGAGAAAAAACTGATTAGATAGGTCCGCAGCGGAGCCGACCCTAAAAATACTTGTTTAAATACATGTAACATGTTATATTACTCTTACCTGTTTATCCTTTTATTTTTAGCTAATCTATTTATAAATCATGAGCCATTATATATTTTAAACGAATGCAACCCGAATCTACTCATATTTTTATATAAATGTCTTGTATACATACATTTTGCAACCCGCGTGAACAATAGCTTACAGGTTAAATTTTTTTTCTTCTTTTTTTCTTCTTTTTGCTTAGGCCACTTTTATTGACTAAGATTCTTTTGGTTGTATTAGGTGTTGTTTGGTAGCATCTGAAAGATTGATATCTAAATGACAGAGGTCTGAATGATTCAGACTTCCCTTGATATCCGTCCGATTAAGAGGCATAACATGTTGAATTATTGATTCAGATGTTGATTAAGAGGCCTTACCAAATACTATGAATCTGTCCGGTTAATAGACTGACCTCTTAACTGTATCATTAAAAGGCTTACCAAACAACACCTAATAGTTTCTACTTTCTAGCACCGGCAAGAGCTCCTCCAATTTTCATGCATACTTTTTTATTTGTTCTTACTTAAAATTATTTAAAAAAAATACCAAATAGGTCCCTGTTGCTTTTGGTTTTCTATAAAATAAACATGTAACTATTAATTTTATATAAAAACTTTATGTTTAACCTTTTTTCTTACTTATATTATTAATATAATATGATCAAAGTTTTACATAGTATTCTGTTTATATTAGAGCAATTAAAATTTTGTATAAATTCAATATGTATTTATTTTTACACAAACAAATAATATTTTTGTGAACACTCGCTTTGCAAACTGACTAATTTCAGGGCAACCATACGTTTTGCAAGTAGCCTTATAGTCGTCGTAGATGAACCTACTTGACCTTAATGCGTTTATTTTCTCATCGGAAATATCTTTAAATTTATGTTTTGTTTATTTAATATAAAATCACATCAAATATCAAATTCAGATATTTATTTGATAGTTATGTCATCGAAAATATCTTAGAATTCATATTTTGTTTTTAATATAACTTAATCTTTTAGGTATTGTAAGAAATATTAGTAAACAATATTTTATGTATCATATGACAAACCATGCGGCATCGCGCGAGTGAAATTCTACTAGTTATAATTAATGAGAGTTAAAATGTTTGAAAATGTTAATTCATTTATGTTTTTAGCCTAATCTTACTTACATTATCTCCTTATTTTAATTAATTGATAACTTGCATATCATCGATGTTGACAGCATCTAAGTTATGTATTGTTAAGAGTAAAATTAAATTAAATTTACATGTTTAACTAATCTATTTTAAATATACATAAACAAGTAAAACAGGGTCGCGCTACGCAGCGACTTTATAAATCGTATTTTTTTTATTTATCTAGATTTGAAAATTACATAAAAATTAAGAATAGTGTTTAATTAGCGAAATTTGATTGAGAATACCTCCTAAAAGTAGTTTCTGTAAAAAAAAAATAAACAAATTAACTAATTGATAATATTTTTAGAAGTATTTTTATATAATCACGTTCTTATTTAACTAATATTCTTATATATACTAATAATGTGTTAGTTTATACTGTGATTTTACACTTTTCACGATTAAATAAAAGTTCATAACACTAAATGCTAACAACTCTAATTTACAGTTCATAACCCTAAACTCTAATTGATAATAAAAGTTCATAACATTTAGTCACTGCAGCAACTTTCTTATACACGTGTCATGCTTCAATTATCATTTAGCATTTTATTTCATCCTTTATTCATATTCCTCACAAAATTGTTACTGCTTCCTCCGTTTCAAAATAAACAATAGAAATTAGAGTTTATGGTTTTTGAGGCAAAATATGATAATAAAGGTTAATTAGATTAAATTTGATAGTTAGTGGAGGATGAGTCCTACATATATTGATTAAAGTGAATTTAATGATGTTTGAAAGTATAAGTAAGGGTACGTGTGTCTTTTCACTTTATTAAAGAAGATAGTTAGTGGGTGTGGTCCCCACTACTTTTTACCAAATATGGTAAGTTTTCAAAATGTATTACTTATTTTGAAACACCTTAAAATGGAAAGTGTATAACTATATTGAAACGAAGGAAGTATAAAAATTTACGGACGAGTAAAGTGTTTTAACTTAAACGGAATGGTGGATTACTAATGAACATTATTCCTTGTATGCTTAATGTATATATAGGTTAATTTTATTTCATCCCTTATTCTTATTTCTCACAAAATTGTTACTATAAAATTTTACGGAACGGTAAAGTGTTTTAACTTAAACGGAACGGTGGATTACTAATGAACAGTTGTCCTTGTATGCTTAATGTATATATAGGTTAATAATTAATGTATGAAGGGGTATTTTGGTCATTTGGCACTTAAAAAAATTTCGATTTTTTTTTTATTTTTTATTTTCTTTATTATTTTTATTATTTTTTATTTTTTTATTAACAAATAATATTTATTTAATAGTTACGTGTATAACTTAATCGCATGTGATTTTAGTGTAAAATCACATGTGATTTTAGTGTAAAATCATATCTTAGTTAAATCACATGTGATTCAGAATGCAATCACATGTGATTCACTATGCAATCACATTATGTGTTATTAATGAAAAATTAATAATTTTTAAAAAAATAATAATAAATAAATATTTTTTTTTAAAAAATAATTTTTTTTATAAAAAAACTAAAAATTTTAAAATAAAAAATAGAAAATAAAAGATAAAAAATAAAAAATAATTTTTTTTTTCAAAATGACCAAAATACCCCTCAATTAAAAATTTATAAAATATAAAATATAAAAATATTTTAAATAAAAAATAAAAAATATACATTTTTTTAGTGCCAAATGACCAAAATACCCTCCATGTATAAAGTATGTGATTAATCTTGACCATTAGATCATATTGATCAATGATTGGGATTTGTTCCTCGGGACTTTGTAAAAATTATGGACCTTTTTGAACGCAACTCTAATGTATACATAAGTTAATAATTAATAGCTTCTCCTTTATACATTGTTGCATGCAATCTAGTTTGCTGTACGGATCATTTCCCAAATTTAAAATCGTATTTCTCATAGGATAACTACTTATTTCAAAGAATACCTTTCTCAAAACATGTAATATTTTCATATTTATTTTTAACAGTCAACCATCAATCCAAATTCTCTACAACTATAAAAGGCATAACTTTGCTCATAACTCAAAAATGGTAAAACATAACTCGAAAATGATTAAAAGGCATAACTTTGCTTATAATGCATTGCTTTATAGCTAATTAATCTTTAGTAATACTAAATTTAACACGTTGTAATCCTACAACATAAAAACCAACCCAAATTTACAACAAATTTATAACTTTTCCAAATGGGTTTACAAAAAGCTCGAATCTTTAACCGATTTTGGGCAAACCCAATTCCTAATTCACAAGAACAGCTTCATTACTTGAAACTTTATCTGCAGCAATTTCTTCTAATCTTTTCCATGTCGATTCACGTCTAGATTTCATTTTCTCTTCTTTTTCTTCATCTTCTTGAAAATTGAGTAAACACTCGTTGAATAATTCAGGGTCAAGGTCAAAGAAGATTTTTCTAACATTTAAAGTCAAACTATGAACAGCTGGATTCCAATGATATCTACCGTTTCTTTCGAGTGCAGGGAAGATTATTGGTAGAATTACTTTCCGGTTTTGTCTGATTAAATTCTCGATATGATCGTTGTTCCAAAAGAACAGAACTCTTTCTGCCACCTGGAAAAGAAACAAAATTTTCAAAAATAAATCATTATGGTAGATTCAAGAAATCTTGATGGGTTATTTGGAAAAAGTATTTGCAGAAGCATTTGTACAAGATTACAAGGAAATACCAAATTTGCCCTTAAATATGACAACATCAATAAAAAAGGATCGAACTTTTTTCAAGAATTACCCTTAACGATTCATTTGTGGAAAACTGAAACTTGTTATAAAATGAATACATAAAATAAGAATTCTTAATTAGGTCATTTGGAACAAGCATTTGAAGAAGAATTCATATATAATTATAATGAAAATACCAAATACACCCTGAACGCGACAACATCAATAAAAAAGTTTCTATCTTTTTCAAGAATTACACTCAACGATTCATTTGCGCTACATGATAACGAGGAAATATCAAATCTACCCTTCAACATGACAACATCAGTAAAAGGCTTTTACCTTTTTTCGAAAAGGGAAACCTAATCAAATACTACCTTAATCGATTCGTTAAAACTTCCATAATCGTGCTCAATATCATGAATCATTTTGTAAATAAAGTAAGACACGTTAGGTTTGAACAATATCAATTTAATATTTATTTTGGTCATTTAAAACTTTCATTTGGTAGGGAATTATTGTAGGTCCCATTTACTTGACGTACAAAAAAACATAAAAACGGGTCGATATGAATACCTAATATGAGAGTGTTTGAATGTGCTAATAACGTGATTAGCACAACTCAAAGTCGTAATAAACAATTTTGAAGTGTTTGACAAAACGTATTTATGATTATGATCTTCTAATTATTTAGGGTAAAAAATAACTATATTTGGACAAACATGCATATACTACCTAACTATCCCTAACTTTAAGCAACAAATTATAAAACTCTTCGAGTACCAATAATCATATTATTTTAGTTGAAAGTGTTAAAATGTCATATTACCAAAAGATTAAGGTGTACACAATTGATCAACAATAACATATTTGAAAAATAAAATACACAAAAATTAAAATTAAAATAATAAAATACCTGAAAATGCAAACTGTTCAAGCAACGTGCGATTTGCTTAAATAACGGGACCATACACCGATGAAATTCGGGTTGTTGTGTTGCTTCAAGAACTTCCTCCAATTCACACAAAAACATAATTTCTTTTGAACTATTTGTAACGGGCCAATATTTCAACAAACCCCGAATCACCATATCAGCCAATTTACAATCTTTTTCAACAAATTGCGTTATACAATACGACAATTGTTGTTGATACATTGGCACATTGCTAAACATTTCGGTTTATGTAACGGGATCAAAGACCTAGAAAGAAACAATTTGTGTTCTTCTTTCAACGGTAAAGCAAACCCGTTAATTATACTTCCTAAAATCTCCAAAAGTTCGGCAATCCCGTTATGTTTTTCAGTTTCGAGAACAAATCTGTAAAAGATACGTATTATTTATCGATTTTCGGATAAACGGTCGATGAACCATAAATTTACCATAAACTCTATGAAGAATCGTTTTTAAATATTCTCGTTCTCTAGGATCTTCAGAATCAAACATATCTAGTAATTTGAGAACGAAATAATGATCGATGAATTTTTTCGCGATTTTTGCATCGGCTTCTGGTGATGCAATAAACCTAAGTAAAAGTTCATACACGATTTGTAAATGAGGCCATGATGGATCCATTGATGGTTCTTCTTCTTCAACATCATAAGATTCCAAGATTTTGCAATCTCGAGGTTGTGGAGTGAGTTCTCTAAATAAATTTAAAAAAACCATTTTCACGAATTCTTGCATAACGTTTTCCGTGAATTTAACATTGCCAGAAGCAACGAAATCGACAAATTCTAGTAAAGTTTGTCGCTTTATTTCCTTTTCTTTGAGGTTCTTTGTGGGGTCAGTGAAATCGAAGATTAAAGAACACATGGTAACTTTTTTTATGAATAAATTTTGTTTTTCACTAGTGGGTACATCTCTAAAGCTTGGTAAAGATTCATAAGAAACACTTACAGGACCATTATTTCGGTTATTCTTCTCGTTCGGATTGAATCGGGTGTTCAAAGGTGCTGAAATATCGGAATTTACAAGCTTTCTTGAATTCCCACTTGAAAAATCACTTCTTTTTGAGCTTGAAGATGTTAAATTAGGGTTTTGGGTACCTGAAGAATCTTGATTTTTTGAAGATTTGAATTGTTTCCTGGAAACCTTGCTGAGTATTTGCTTGATCATATCTTGAATTTCAATTTCCAAAGAATTAATCAAGAAATTGTAGAAACCCTAAAAAACCCAACTTGAATTCTAACCCGAACCCGGATCCGGATCATCAAAATTCACAAAACTATCATAGAAAACTGCTCTAAAACTCTAATTTCTCTAAACGAAGAAATAAAGCAACCCCCTTTTACAATCTTATGATAAAATTAACCAAATACACGAAAAGAAATCTGAACTATACATCAGAAATCCACTTATCTGAATCAAACTAAAACAAACTCCCCCGAACACAAGTAACGCTCCCTTTTTCAAGATTTCCCACATAAGTTCTTTTTTTTATTTATATAATTACACTTTTTTGGGTATGGATCAAAACCCTAAAAGCGGAAGATTGTAGCTTTTGATATTAAGAACAAAAACCCATATAGAGTGTAACAATCTTGGAACTTGAAAGTAAAGATAATGGACAAATCTCTCAAACAAACCTAGTTTTTAATTATAAAAAAATAAGCTTTTTTATCTCTTGTGAGCTGGACAGATGGATATAAAGTATGCTCACCACACCACAAGAATCATGCTTTACTTTTTTACACACTTTCTTTCAGCAAACCCTCGAAAGAGAATAACTAAAAAGAAAGGAATCGAATTAGTGTAGAAAAAGGTTGGAAACTTAGAAAATGAAGAACAAAAAATTCAAGAAAAAAATTGGGAATTGATAGAAAGGAAATTGGGGGGCAAAAGAGAGAGAAAAATGGGGAATTTTATTATCAGTAAAGAACTTGAAACTCACCTAACAGGAGAGACCAGGACCAGGCCGCCCTTCGAATGGTTATTTGTTTTTGCTATTTTTTTTTAATTAATTTTCATTTTCTTACATGACTGCTTCTCTTTTTCTTGACTTCCATTTTCTGTTTTTCTAGTTTATTGAGATTAAAATTGTAGGGAAAAAATAATTTGTTAAAGATAGTAAAAACAAATAATTAGTTAAACGAAAATAGAAATGGTTAAATTAAATTCTTATGGAATAAGTTTTATATAAGGCTGTTAACTATTCAAATATAATTGGATTGTCCAAAAGGACAATTTAGATTGAATCGTTTGAATTAGTTTTTTGCATCGGTTTAGACTTAAACCAAATTAATACTATTATTTGTTTTTTGGATTAGATTTATTTTCCATTGTAAAATCCAGATTGTTCTAAAAAACCAAATAGTAATAATATACATGCTTATGTGTGTTTGTATATTTATGATTTTTTTAATTATGTATAACCTCTTTATTTATATCTTTAATCTATTTAATTGTTTAACCCAGATATACAAGCTAATAACTCAACAATTCTAAATATCAATTAATTTAATTGACTCATGTCCTAATTTCACATATAACACTATCAAATCATCCTCTATTCTAGTTCCAGACGTGCACTTGTCGGCTTTCTCAACAATACCTTAACAGAAGGCTATCTTTCCCTAAAAAGAAATCGAATGCAACAAAGATCAATTGGTTGAGAATATTTTAGCAAGTATGTTGGCACAGATGGTTCCAAGCGAGCAAAATGTAAGTATTGTCCTAATAATGAAACCAAAAATCTTCTTAAACATGCTAAAAAATGTCTCAGTCATGCTAAAATATGTTACAATCACGCTACTAATAAGCAATCTACTAAAACTTGGTGGAAATATCATTTTAGGATTGTACATATTAAACTTAATATTATTATATTATATACTTTTGTAATTTGGTTCGGATAAAACCAATCCAACCAAATTGTAATTTGGTTCGGATCGGTTCAATTTTTGTATTAGTTTGGACGGTTCGGTTTAAACTTTTAAAACCAAAAAACAATTTGGTTTCACCTATTTTGTTCGGATAAAACCAAATAGTCCAAGCGAGCTCCCCCAGTTTTACATACACTTTTTCCAAGGTTCTAAAAATCACGCCATGGCGGCGCCAAGGCGTGAGGCGCGACATCGACGTTACGAAACATACCATAGCGGTTGGACAAGGTGTGGCGTGAGATAAGACGTGACAAGGCGCAATAAGGTGTGTCTTATGACGACATTTTTTAAAGCAGGTGTGAAAATTAAAATTTAAAAAAAAAATTGATAACATATATAATTATAAATTTAGATTTAACACTTTTTGTGAACTTTATATATGAATTTAAATAAGTTAATAGATCTATAATATCTTTTTTAATCTGATATATATATATATATATATATATATATATATATATATATATATATATATATATATATATATATATATATATATATATATATATATATATATATATATATATATATATATATATATATATATATATATATATATATATATATATATATATATATATATATAGGGTCGAGTTATATTGAGAACCCTGATTTCAAAAAGAACTCTAAGAACTCTTATTGACCAATCATAATTTAGTAAATTAATTTTGATTTATTTAATTCATTTTAATTAATCAGGGGTATTTAGGGCATTTTACATTTTATTTTTTTGTTTCCTTTTTTGAAAATTTCCAAGAATTTAGGCATAAATTTCGTATATGTTTTGTTGCATGTATGTTATTTTACGGGTCCGAGTTTATATTATTTTATGGTTATGAATATATGGTATTTTACATATTTACATATATGTTTTTTGGTATAAACTTCGGAAATTTACTGTTGTATATGTGTTATTTAAATTTCTGCATATATGTTAATTTGTGATTTTTCATATATGTGGAACATATATGTAACATAAAACATACATGTTGAACAAACGTAAACTATATCCAAATTTAAAAATTCTCGGCAAAAACGGATCAAACATATACAAATTATACTGAACATACATGTTTGAATATAATGTTGAATACAAAAGCAAAAGTAAATCCTAATAACACATACGTGTATTCAAGAAATAACATATATGTATACAAATGGCTGCTCGCGTGCAAGATAGAAGAATGATCTCCAATGTCATCCTCTACGTCTTTTCTCCATTGATGTCGCCTCAAAAAATATGTTTTAGGCATGTCGGTGCCACCAATACCTACAACAAAAGTCAAACTTTAGTCAACCCACCAAAAATGATTTAAAAAGTGAAACTTCAGTTTTAAAAAATACACCAATTAAAATAGAGATTAAACAAAACTCATAATCATAACATACTCGATAAGAAATTTGAATTAAAGTGATTCATTAAATTTTATTTTATTTAATACTCAATAATATTAAACAAATATTATTATAATAGAAAATCAACCATTACAACAAAAAGAGCAAAACAAGCCATAATAATTAATTAGAAATGAATGATATCATTTCTACGTAAATATTTTGCAATTTAATGTTAAATTTGGATATTATTTAGCAACCCAGATCTAGCCGAATAAGAAATTTAAACATATTTTTAATATATGTTTAGCAACCATTAAAAAAACAGTGATATGAAAACAAGAAATTAACAAAATCAAATCTTGATGAATAAGGCATAAAACACTTACAACGTCGGCAATGGAGGCAGATTGAATGAGAGACAGAGAATTCCGAGTACGGAGCCGATGATGGTGATGTTATTAACGGCAGAAGTTAAAAGAAAATAGAAGGGATATGGAAGAAGAAAGAGAACGAGTGGGGAAGAAGAAAGAGAAATGGGGAATGAGAATTGTAACGACCAAGATTTTGTAAATAAATAAATTGTACAAAAATGTGATAATTAGGGATAATTCATTTCAGAACTGTAGGAATTGGTTTCGTGTCATTTGGACACCGTATGAGGAAGTTATGGACGAAACCGAGTCGAGACAAAGACCAAAAAGTGCAGCCTAGCTGACTGGAGAAGTTCATGGCGCGAAGTAGAGATAGCGATCGTGAACTTCATTCAGGGATTTGGGGTTTTTCAGACATAGAGTTCCCGACCCATTACCGATCGCGAAATGATCACGACACGCGAAGTTAGCGACGCGAACTTGAGTTCGCGATCGCGCACTTGTTGATTCTGTATAAAACGGGTTTGAGGCTAGGGTTTAGACACCTACACCCCTAAAACCCTACCAGCCGTTTTTAGAGAGAGAGAGAGAGAGCTCGTTCTTGGTGTTCTTGGGCTTAAATTTTCATCAATCTTGGAGATTTTAACATCAAAGGTAAGGATTCTTGATTATCTTGCTTACTTATCTTAGTTTCAAGCTTTTCATGGGTATTAATGGTGGTTTTGGGAACCAACCATACCATCTTTGGGGAAGATGGTCTATCATGAGTGTAAAACACTCATGGTGAGCTTGTAATCAATGTGTACAAGCTAGATTTGGGTTTATGGATAAAAATCTTGAACTAGGGTTTGAGATTTCCACCAAGTAGTATGAACTTGGTGGTTGGAAGTGTTAAATTAGTTAGATTAGTGATTAGTTATGTATAATAACTAGTTATTGTGATGATGCTGGTATTAGGTAAAGAAGACCATGAGATTTGGAGTACTTCTTTGATTAAGAAGTAAGGATTTGTGTTGATTAACACAAGTGTTGGATATCATTGCTAATGTGAGTACATGTGATCTTTCTGAGTACATAGTAAACCATGTTTTATGAATTGGAATGATTTTAGAGTCTTTATTAGATAAATATCTTTAATAAAGAAAAGATTGAATTGATAGAGTATGAATTTAATTTGATTGAATTGAATTGAATTGTAAATTGATTTGCTTAGTTACCACTAGTATGATTGAGTTGTGATATGGGCTTTGACCCAAGTTGATGATTTGTTATGTGGTAGCTAATCGATTGGATCCTAGATAACCCACACTAGTTGGGGGAGTTAGTGACACCTACTTGGGGCGGTACCACCCTGCGCAAGGGTAGTGTGTCGAGAAATAGATAACCCGGAAAACGGGGGAGTTTGAGATAACCCGGAAATCGGGGGAGCAAATAGATAACCCGGAAACGGGGGAGTTTACCTAGTTAACCCATATCGGGGGAGTTGTTTCTGAGAGGCCCGTTACGTATGTGATTGGCTTATGGCAAGCCTTAGAGTTTGATTGACTATGTGAAAATTGATAATTATTTAATTATTATTTTATCACAAATTATTCCTAACCGGGTCTAAAACCCATGTTTCTCACGAGACAATCTTGTCTCACGTACTACGTTTATTTTGGCTATGTACTCAGGTTCGGGAGCTAAGGACTAGGCAGCCCGTAGTAGTTAGCATTTGGAAGTGATTTAGCTCGGTGTACTTATTTAATTCCCTAGACATTGTTTTGATATATTTGTAACACCGATTTTTGATACTAGCAATTACTCCAAGTGTTTTATCTAAACTTACATTTTTGGATATTCGGTTTGTAAAGACATATATTTTATATTTTTAAAAGTTTAAATTTGGTTGAAAAATTGGTGCGTTACAAGAAACCTAATGGGTGGTTTTATTTTTGTGAACTTATTTAATACGGTTTCAAGAGTACCGAAAGAAAAGGAAATACTAAACACAAATACGAGAGAGAAAACGATTTTTAAGGGTCAATAATTTAAATCTTTTTGGCACAAATACTAGCTTACCCTTTTTATATAAATTTTAATAAAAAAGAATTTGTTCTATTTATAAAAAATGTCATAAACGATCTTAACCGTTAATCTAAAATCCAATGGTCTAAATTGATTAATTAAAAGTTCTCAGAGTTCTTTTTAAAATCAGGGTTCTCAATATAATCCTTCACTATATATATATATATATATATATATATATATATATATATATATATATATATATATATATATATATATATATATATATATATATACATACTAGCAGGTACCCGCGCAATGCGGCGGCGGGTACCCTGAAACTATATTTAATTGTTTTGCGGTGATTATAGAGATGGTGGTGGTTCGCAATGATGGTAGGTAACGTCTGTAATGACTATGGTGATGGTGATGGGTGGTGGTTCGTAGTGATAGTAAGTAACATGCGTAATGACTATGGTGATGTGGGTAGTAGTAATTGTAGTTGTTAATAAAACGATATGGTTTTTGAGATAAACAAAGAGAATAATGTACATAAGCAACTCTACTCAAATAATCAACATTTGTCCTTGTAGCTTAGTTGGTTAGATGACTTTGATAATAACATGAAAATCGTATGTTCAATCATTGGTGCTGTTAATTTTATGCAAGGTTCTAAAAAGCGTAAGGCGTGATGTGACAGCACCGTCAGACCTTAAGCAATTGTTTAAGTGTTTAATCATAAAAAAAAGCAAGTTCAGTGCGAACACGCACTTCACATGGGAATCGAAACAACTAAAATTTACAATTAATTACCAACCAAACCAATTACGTGATAATAAGCATCTGCAACTCTCAATCTCTCACTTCTTATTCCAAGGTATTTACATAATCATACAACACGTTTATAAGAAAGCATGTGTTTTTAACATTTTGTCAAACACTTAACATAACTTATGTGTTATAATCGCTGACCTTTCCATGGTTCACCATCCATTTGCATTTATCTTTCTTTCCATGCTCCACCCCTGCATGTAAAACATGTTAAAACATCATAAAACATGTAAAACCGGTTAAAACTTCCAAACCTGCATTTTTGCTAATTGACTGTTTTTTATCTGAAGAGACAACGGGTGAGCTCCTTCGACTGGTGCTTGTGACTCCGCAAAGTGCGATAGGGGTTCCATCAGTGGTTCAACCTTATGATGGTTTGGGTTCACCACCGGTTAAGATCAGGTCACAGCTGCTAGAGACAATGTGTCGCCTTGAAGATCCACTTGATTGCAAGATATTAGAACTTGTTAACTGCAATAAAGATCAAGTGTCATTACATATAAAAAAATATAAAAAATAAAAAATAATGAGAAATTGTAAGATGCCTATGTACTCATGGCTGGATCACTGGTAGCTGTTTTTTTCAGTTTAGAAAGGGCCCCCAAAGTAAAGGGCATCCCCCAATATTTCTAGCGGGGAAAGGATTTGCAGAAGACCACCCAGAGGGCCTAACTTATTCAACACCTGCCACTCAAACAACCCACATTTAATGTATCTAAAGATATATTCACTCCAATTTTCTGCACCCTTAATATAGTAGTTGTATTGAAGAAATGAATATAGATGAGAACCTGTTCTTGAGTGTTTAGATCTTAAATTTGATATTGCAAGATCAATAAGCAATGCTGAACCTTTCTTGAGATCAAACACCATCCCATGCAAGCCAAAATAAACCTCTTTTTGAAGCAACTTTACCCAAAATAAAAAGCAATTACGAGTCTATAATACAAAATTCTCGCTTTAGTTTCATTAAAATTGCAACCATGAACAAAGTCTCATTATTTGCAACTTCATAAGAAGAAACTGGAAAAAGCTATTAGTGAAAACACAAATCGCTAATCAGAAATCCGGATGAAATTCAGGCCATAAATTGTGCAGATGTTACTCTTGCATTTAAGGTTCCATGTTAACTATGTTTCAGCTAAAAGTGGCTGACATAATCGAATATGATCTTAGCGTACATTTTTTGAGATGCTTAAACCAACTATAAGCTACCTAAAAAATTGGTAGAAAAACCTCAGTTGTCAGTCATGATGGCTCCGCATATATAGATTGTTTAACCAAACAACAACATAGCTTGTTCACTTTGCTCAAAAACAGCCTCTTCAATATCACAGAAAGCAATTAAAAAAAGAGAAGTAAATATAAAGTAATACATGTATTTTAATTCAACAAACACAATAGCAAACAATCAATAAAAAAACCAATCTATGTGCATTCATACCTTTACGAAGAGCTTGAGGTAGATATCATATGATCGAGAGCGATTCTCTTGGTCCTCTTGCTCTTTTTTGACCTGCTACAAGATCAATATCCTAGATTACCAAGCAGAAAATGAATTAGAGCGCAGTTATCATAAGAATTAATGAAAGTAAAGTTAGGGTTCCAGTGAATCACGATACCATGGCGACGATGATCGGATTGATTCAGAAGAGAGCAACAATCGATTAAGAATTCGAATTATAGCTGATTTCTGAAGTATATTCCACCTCCCAAGCAAACAAACCGTTCAGTTCCCAAGAAGAAACTCGATTGTGTACAATTGGCGGTGGCCACTCTTCGATAACCATAGGTCAAGGGTTTTATTGTAACTATTAGTTATATAGGGAATTGTTCAACAAAAATCACATGTTCTTTAGTAGCTCAACTGGTTTGAGGTTTTCTTGATCAGACGGGGTCACGGGTTCGATTCTCACGCACAACATTTTTTAGCAATACTAACAAATTCCAAAAATAGTAAGAATTTGGCTGAATTTTCAGCCTGCTATTTAGGGAAAGGTCCTAAATGCTTTATAAGTAGTAGATATATATATATATATATATATATATATATATATATATATATATATATATATATATATATATATATATATATATATATATATATATATATATATATATATATATATATATATATATTTATATATGTTAGTCTCGGACAGGTGAATTTCTACACCTATACGCTTTCACTGACCAATTTAAATTTCATGGAGACACTCAACACTTTTTAAACTTTTCTTTATTAATTAATAATGATACAATAAACATGCAAGCAGTTTGCGGAATAGCTAAAACAAATCCTAACTAAACTGCTTGCATAAGATAGACAACAACATATATTATCTAAGACAAGTTTATGATCAACAAATGATCAAGCACAAAACCAGACACTTTCGTTATACAGATTCAATTCTCGCATCAGATAATTAAAGTTAACTAGTGGTTTACACTCTGCTCGAGGGAATAAAGTTCTGGTGTAAATTCAGCAGCGTGTAACCTTGTTGGGTGCACACAGAAATCGATCGTCTAAGTCCTCAATTTATATCATTTGGAAACGTAGAGCTAAAGGAATGATCGATCGATTCCACGTGTGAGAATTCCGTTGGTGCAAAGGATATATCATGGGATGCGCACAACTAACGGAATTATGACAGTACTTTCTGGCGTCTTGTGATCGCTGATATCTTCTAGAAGATTTGCAAGATATTCCCATAATCAACGATGCACAAACTTGTGCTTTACTTGTGTCTTTCTGTGACACTAAAACTTCCAGCCAATGTACACTTCTGGTGGCCATGAGTCTTCGGATACTCATGCTTCTTCAGATGGCCCTCAGCTTCAGCGACCTTCACTAAGAGTTTTGCTTATAGAAGTATATGTTCAATGGTTCAGCGTTTTGTCCAATGCGCTGAACCTGTTACACTATCTGATCTGTTAACCAGTATCTGATTCCGCACAGGGAACTGATCGTTGTTTCAGATAGTGATCAGATATTGCAACTGGATAACTTAAATCTGAACTGATCAGATTCAATTACCCACAATCTGAGGAACTAATCCTCAGATTGTCTTCTAACTATTTTCCTTTTTGTCTTCATTAGATCTCTTCAGTGGGGGATGCTTTTCAGCGACCCAACAATCTCCCCCTATTTGATGTAGACAAATAGTTAGGCAACTCCCCCTGAATATGTGAAGGTTTTATATTTAACCTTGAGTATTTTTCACAATCCCAAAGGGTCTTCGACATACCTAGAAAACATTATAATATATTGTGATCTAATAGAATCTGATCACACTACAGTTCATAAATCATATTTTCTTTTTGAGTTTTTCTAAGTATCTAACAAGCAAGTAAACTCAGGTATGTCAAAATCATCATCATTAAGTGATGATATTCATGCATAACGGCCAAGCAATAATAAAAGAGTTAATTGTTTTGTAGCATGCAAAAGAAAATTAAATTGTTTTAAGGTACAGACAATTGTTTTTTTGAAACATAAGACATCTCCTCTTCTGACTTCCTACCTCAGACACCTGATCTTCTTTCTCCTTGGCTTTCTGAAGCTCTGCTTCAGACGCTTCCAGTGCTCTTGCTATCATCTTTGCTTTTTCTTCGATCGGGACACCTGGTCCTTTTCTTTTCTTCATTTTAGGTTTAGGAGGAGCAGCATGACCCTTTCCTTTATCACGAGAGGATGGGTGGGCAACTGATATGGGAGCAAGATGAACATTTTCTCCAAGGGAGATAGACATACGTGCAATTTTCTTTGGAATGATAGAGATGCCTGATTGGACGGTTGGAGTATTGGAGAACCCTTTCACAACTTTATCAATGAGAGGAGTTAAGTGAATGCTCTCATCCTCACTATCTGAATAGGAGACAAACTTCTTAGACATTGATTCTTCCGCCCTCTCCTTTTCATTCACTCACTACAAAAAAATTCTTGAATAGCTACGGACAAATTCCGTAGCAAAAAGATGATTTACTGTAGCTAAAACTGATTTTCCGTAGCTAATCGGGATTTTCCGTAGCTAATCAGCAAAATTCCGTAGCAAATTTCTTCCTCGCAAATGAGTTCCATCGCAATTTCCGTAGCTATACCGGTTTTTTCTTGTAGTGACTTGATGAGAGGCTCCGGTCGGTTTACAAACAGCCTTCTTTGGAGCTCCTTGGTGAGTTGCTGTTTTCTCCCCCTGAAATGTGCAGGAGAGCGGGCGCTGACCGAGGCATTTTCGTGCACAACAGGGGACTCAACAGTATGAATTTTGACCAAGTGTGTAAGGATATCAAACCTGGAATGAAGTGCAGTTACTAATTCAAGTAAGGCAACCTGATTTTCACCAATGTTTTTGACATCAGACTCAAGTGTGTCGATCTTATCAGAGTGGTCAGGAACGGCATTATAGGTAGTTTGTAGGTTCTTTGTCAAAACGGCATACACCTGAGTTGAAATGGGGCCCAACGTTTGCATAAAATGTCTCCTCCCCTACAGATTGTAAGAAGACCATACAGAGAAAATGAGGGAATGGTACCAGACTCTACCTTTTCGGAGCACAAACTTTTTGATATAGTTGCAAAAAGACACGAGATGGATAGTCAATCCGCGTATCTGAAAATAGGGTAGATCCTAAGATAAAAGCATGTTCGGAGAATGCATCAAATCCCCCTGTTTTGCTGGTTAGGCATTGTGATACCGTCATGAAAAATGCAGACCATAATGGACCCATTTTAGTTCTCGATACGCCTGCTGAGAACGACCCTCAGTAATTTATGAATGGAAGAACACTGGCCCTGGCTTCATCAATTTCAGGAAGATCGTCAAAGTGTTGATTTGGCTCAAGATAATCCATTTTTGTAGCTATTCTAGAAAAAACAAGATCGACATCCTTGCATAATTGTACCGGAGATTAGGGCTTTACCATTTTCATATGAACCCGTGCACGTGTACCAGAACTCAAGGAGCATGCGTTTAGATAACGGAACGTCATAATAAAGAGCCTCCTTGAGAGGGTGGTTGCGGAAGAAACTGACCAGTGCTTGAAACGCTGATTTTAATTGACCTTTGGGATTTAAGTTGCAGCGGAAGTTGTTTTTGGTGTAGTGTATAGATCCGTGTAGTGGCAGTGAACTGCGGGATCTGGTTTGAGCGTTGCTGGTAACGATACATTGAACGAAAATCTAGATGAAGATGCCATGAAGAAGATGATGAATAGAGAGATGGGATGAAGAAAAAAGATTTGAGAGAAAGTTTGGGAAGAATGAGACGGAAAAGGGAACAAAGTGTATCTCAAAATGGAGGAAGGGTGCGATCAATGGTTGAATGTGAATTGATGCATGATCCAACGGTTGGGGTGAGTGTGGAGTAGGTGTGATGATAGAGGTCAATCAATAGGTCAGAGATAAACTGGCAGGAAAAGACATCTAAGGGTCACCATTAATTGAGTACCAGAGATGATGACCAATGGCATTTGAGTATGCTGTTTAGATGAGTTCTTATGAGAGTATGCCACAATATCACTCGCTGAAGACTTTTCAGATGGCACATAATTATCAGATGGTGCTGAAGAGTCTTCAGATGGTATATGATTGACAGATCTGAAAAAGTTTTTTTTTTACGCATTCAGCATACCAAGCCTGCCAATTAGATAATTGAGCCTGGCTTCATCCAATGGTTTTGTGAAAAGGTCAGCAAGTTGATGTTCAGTGGGAATGAAATGGACTTCAACACCACCTTTCACAACATGATCTCGAATAAAATGGTATCTGACATCGATGTGTTTTGTTCGGGAATGAAATACCGGATTATTGGTGATTGCTATAGCACTGGTGTTGTCATAGTAGACTGGAACCTTATCGTAATGATGATCGAAGTCTGAGAGTTGATTCTTCATCCAGAGAATTTGAGCAACGCATGCTCCAGCAGCAATGTATTTAGCTTCACAAGTGGAGGTTGAAACATAGGATTGTTTCTTGCTTGACCAGCTTATCAATTTTCCTCCTAAAACTGGCACCCACCACTTGTGCTTTTTCTATCCAGGTTACAACCAGCATAGTCTGCATCAGAGTATCCGATAAGATCAAATCGATTGTCTTTTGGATACCAAAGACCCAAGTTAGATGTGCCTTTCAGATATTTGAGAATTCATTTCACGGCATGCATATGAAATTCTTTTGGATTTGCCTGATATCTTGCACATAAAAATGTAGAGAACATGATATCAGTTCTGCTTGCTGTCAGATAGAGTAGTGAGCCTATCATTCCTCTGTAAATTATTGGATTTTCAGGTTTTCATGAGAGATCTTCTATTAATTTTAGATTAGTTGCCATTGGGGTTTTCATAGAGGAACATTTTTCGAGATCAAATTTCTTCAGAAGTTCAGAAACATATTTTTCTTGATTTATGAAGATTCCATCTTTAGACTGTTTGATTTGTAGACCCAAAAATTATGTTAATTCACCCATCATGCTCATCTCATAATTGTCTATCATGAGTTTGGAGAACTTTTGGCACATGTTCTCGTTTGTTGACCCGAATATGATGTCATCAACGTATATTTGAACCAACAAGACATCTGACTTGTGTTTGCGAATGAACAAAGTGTTATCAATTGTTCCCCTAGTAAACCCAGTTTTGAGTAGAAATTGAGATAAAGTATCATACCATGCTCTTGGAGCTTGTTTTAACCCGTAAAGAGCCTTATCAAGTTGGTAGACGTATTCTGGATGTCTGTGATCTTCGAACCCAGGAGGTTGTTTTACAAAGACTAGTTCTTGAAGCTTGCCGTTGAGAAAAGCACTATTGACATCCATCTGATAAACTTTAAAGTTTATGTAAGCAGCATATGCGAGAAACATTTGAATAGCTTCTAGTCTTGCAACAGGGGCAAAGGATTCGTCGAAATCGATGCCTTCCTCCTGTCGATATCCTTGGGCCACGAATCTTGATTATTTCTAATCAAGGTTCCATCTTGATCGAGTTTGTTTCTAAACACCCATTTTGTTCCAATGACATTGGTGTTATACGGTGGAGGAACAAGTGTCCACACTTTGTTTTTCTCGAATTGTGGTAATTCTTCTTGCATTGATGATACCCAGTGAGGATCTTCAAGTGCAGTTTTGACATTTTTAGGTTCAATCATCGAGAAAAATCCAGCAAATAAGCATATGCTGGTGCTGACTTGTTGGCTCTGAGTGCGAACACCCTATTGAAGATCCCCAATGACTTGGTTTATTAGATGTTTCTTATTCCATAGAGTTGATACTTGATTTGATGGTCCAGGTTCATCATTTGTGATAAGAAGAGGTTGTGTTGGAGAGAGTGGGGGAAGTTGGATGTAGAGGGGTATGGTGTCTGGAGAGGATGTGGCTTCGTTTTCTTGAGATTCAAAAGTAATTTGGACAGGGGTTAATTGATCAGACACTATATCTCTGATAGGTGTAATAGGCTCATTTTCGGATGGTATAAAATTTTCAGATTGGGTATTATCAGATGTTGGAATATTAATTGGAATATCATTTTGACTTTCTGAAGGGTTATTGACCGAAGGGGTATCAGATCTTTCTGAAGATCGTTCTGTATCTTCAGCTTGATAAGTTGAGATTGGTTCGTTGAAATCTAGTTAATCATCATTTTCAGAAGGAGGGGAAAGATCATAAACATGTTTTTCATCAAAAGTGACATGAACAGTTTCTTCAAAGGTAGATCTTTTTAAATTGTAGACTCTGTATGCTTTGGACTGTTCAGCGTATCCGACAAACTTTCCGTCTTCAGCTTTTGGATCAAACTTTCCAAGATGCTCTTTGTTGTTTAGAATAAAACATGGACAACCAAAGACTCTGAAATATTCGATGTTTGGTTTTCTTCCCCTGACGACTTCATAGGCAGTTTTTTTGTGTCTCTTGACAGTTACTGCGCGATTTTGTGTGTGACATGCTGTGTGAACTGCGTACGTCCAGAATTGACTTGGAAGTTTGGCTTCGTTCAACATGGTTCTGGCTGCCTCATTTAGGGTTCTGTTTTTTCTTTCAGCAACCCCATTTTGTTTTAGGGTTCTTGGAGCTGAGAAGTTTTGAGAAATGCCTTTCTCGTTGCAGAAATCTTCTAATGTGACGTTTGTGAACTCGGTTCCTCGATCACTTCGAATGCTTTTAAGTTTAACTCCAAGACTTACTTCAGTTTTCTTGATGAAGTTTATGATTTCTTGTGCAGCATCACTTTTTGCTCTTAAAAAGAAGACCCAACAAAATCTGGAGAAGTCATCAACGATAACCAGAGTATTCTTTTTCTGCCCCCTAAACTTTCTACATTTACAGGACCAAATAGATCCGTATGGATTAAGTTTAAGCAAGCCGTAGAGGTGGAGACCACTTTGGATCTGAAAGATTCTCGATGTTGCTTTCCTTTCTCACAAGCAGAGCACATTTTATCTTTGGTGAAAGTAAGTTTTGGGAGTCCTTCGACTAAGCACCATTTGGTGATGTTGTTTATATTTTTTAAATTTAAGTGGGAGAGTCTTTTGTCCCAAAGCCAGTTAACATCAGTTGGAGCGGCAGCAAAGAAACATATTACCTTTTCAGGAGAAGCAGAGGTCATGTCGAGAATGTACATGTCATCTTTTCTTGGTGCATCCATTACCACTATTCCTTCTTGATTAATGATGTAGCCTTTTGTATCAGTAAAAAGCACCATGTACTTGGCGTCACATAGCTGGCTTATGCTTATCAGATTGTGCTTGAGGCCGTCCACAAAGAGTACTTTCTTGAAAGTACATGATCCGTTAGAGATTTCTCCTTGGCCTACTCCCTTTCCGGATGAATTATCGCCGAAGACAACTTTAGGACCAGCTTTGTCTGTGAAGTTTTTGAGAAGTGATTTGTAGCCCGTCATGTGTCTGGAGCAACCACTGTCCATATACCAAATGTCATTGTTTTTGTCTGATGAGTCAGATGATCTTGCCATCAGACACTTGCAGTTGTTGCTGTATGTGGAATTTTTAGATTCTTTCTGAGATGGTTCATAACTATCTGATTCTGTATTATACATTTTTGACTGACAAGCAGCTCTAAGGGCTAAGACTTTCACTTCTTCTTGTGCTACTGCGAGTTTGGCCTTTAGAAAACTGAAATTCTCGTTCAGTTTCTTCACACTTTCTTTTATATTCGACATATATATCAGAATAAGATGTAGATGGATTTGAACTTTGCTGATTGTTCTTCAGATTTACTCTGCAATTTGCTTTATAATGACCAGTTTGACCACACCGAAAACATTCATTTGACTTTTTGTGAATATGAGGATCAGATGCTTCAGAGTTGTTCCGTTTCATGACTTTGTTGTATCTTGTTACGAGAGCAGCCATCTGTTCTACCAGGTCGAGTGCATTATCGTTGGAATAATTACTCATAGAGTCTTCTTCCAGATCGCTGTCAACGACATCAGATGAAGTCTTTTCTTCCGCATTTTTGGAATACCCATCTCTTACATCTTCAGAGATCAATGGTTTTAAGGATGCATCAACAATAAAAGAAACAGAGTGTTCACCATTTAGTTCAGAATACATAGTATTCTTATTCTCAAAGTTCATTAAAGTGCTGTAGAGACTGCTCAGATTCATATTTTTCAATTTCCCTGTTGTTCTTAAAACCGTAGAGATGATGCTCCATTCCTTTGGAAGAATTTCCAGGAATTTGTGCATCAGTTCTTATGTATCTTTCTTAATATCAACTTCTTTAAGCTCATTTGTTAGAATCACAAACCTTCTGTATCATAGCTTAAGAGATTCACCCTGAATGCCTTAAATGCCTCATACTTTCGATTTAACATAGATTTTTTACTTGTTTTAACGGTGTCAGTTCCTTCATATGACGTCACCAGTATATCCCAAATTTCTTTGGCTGTTTTACATTCTTTGACTGTAATAAGAATGTGATTCGGTAGAGAGGTTAGAAGAAGAAACTTCAATTTTGCGTCTAATCATGCCTTTTCCTTCGTCCAATATTATTTGGGTTTTGCCTCCTTAGATTCATATACAAAATTTTCTTCATCTTGAGAAAGAAAATCTTCTTCTTGTGTTGAGTGGGAACTTTCCTTTTTTCTATCTTCAGAGGAACTTTCTTCTAATTTAAAGATGGCTGGTTTATGACTGAGGAAGTGTGGAACATAAGGACCAGCTTCGAGAATACTAGGAGCGAGTTCGTGCCGGTGTTTGGCAAATCCCCGAAATCGCACTTTCCACAATCCAAAGTCGTCATCTGTGAAGGCTTGAGCATTTTGTTTTGAACCGAGGTTTAGTTTGGAGACCGCATCGCTCATTTTGATCAGTAAGTGAGCAGATCAACAATTATGAAATAATTGTCCTGCTCTGATACCAATTGTTAGTCCCGGACAGGTGAGTTTCTACACCTATACACTTTCACTGACCAATTTAAATTTTATGGAGACACTCAACACTTTTTAAACTTTTCTTTATTAATCAATAATGATACAATAAAGATGCAAGCAGTTTGCGGAATAGCTAAGAACAAATCCTAACTGAACTGCTTGCATGTGATTGACAACAACAGATATTATCAAAGACAAGTTTATTTTCAACAAATGACCAAGCACAAGACCAGACACTTTCGTTATACAGATTCAATTCTCGAATCAGATAACAAAAGTTAACTGGTGGTTTACACTCTGCTCGAGGGAATAAAGTTCTGGTGTAAATTCAGCAGCGTATAACCTTGTTGGGTGCACGCAGAAAACGATCGTCTAAGTCATCAATTTATATCACTGGGAAACGTAGAACCAAAGGAATGATCGATGGATTCAACGTGTGAGAATTCCGTTGGTGCAGAGGATATATCATGGGACGCGCATAACTAACGGAATTCTAACAAGTACATTCTGTCGTCTTGTGATCGCTGATATCTTGTAGAAGATTTGCAAGATATTCCCATAATCAGCTGTAACACACCAATTTTTCCAAAACAATTTAAACTTTTTAAATAAACATGTTTAATTATTAAAATCCAAAACATGGTTTAAATAAAACATTTGGAATGATTACAAGTGCCAAAAATCGGTGTTACAATAATATCAAAACTAAGTCTTAGGGAATCAAATGGTACACCGAGCTTAATCATCCAATACTAACACTACGGGCCGCTTAATCCTTAGCTCCCGAACCTGAGTACATAGGCATAAAAGAAAACGTAGTATGTGAGACAAAATTGTCTCGTGAGTAACATGGGTTTTAGACCCGATTATAAACATTTGCAATTAAATAATATTTAAATGAATATTAAATTGCACATAAGTCAAACATAATCTCGAGCTTGTCCTAAGCTCACACATAGCAACGGGTCATCCCGAAGCAACTCCCCCGATGTGGGTTATCGTCAAAAGATCTCATGGTAATTGGAGTTCTCCCAAACTTACCGAGATCATCACTCCCCCGTCTCGCGGGTTATCGTAATCCCCCTTTTTATTGGGTTATCATAATCCCCCGATTGTCGGGTTATCGTTCACTTAGATATACTACCCTTTCGCAGGGAGGTACCGCCCCAAGTAGTAATCTCAACTCCCCCACAAATCGGTTATCGTTTCCGAATAATTTGACTAACACATAATTGGCCATCAAATATGAGCCCTTAGCTCCAATTAAATCATCATTTTAGCAAGTCAATGTCACAATCCATTTCATAACACATAAGCATTTCAATCAATTTCTTTATCAAAAACATTTATTCAATAAAGACTCTTTCAATATGATGAAGATTTGAGCTCCTTAGCTCCAACCGACCAAAATGCTCTCAAAACGGCTGCTAGGGTTCTAGGTTTCCTAGGTGTTATGAACCCTAGCCTTCACTCATCTTTTTATAGTTCAGACGGTCCTCGCGCCGCGAGATGACGCGGGTTTCCCATTTGGTCGCCGCTCAAAGACCCAACTCGCGCCCCGCTTATGCCTGGCTCGCACCGCGAGCTCGACGCGAGCTCAACTCGAGCTCGGCGCGAGCCTCTTGCGTTTCGCTTATGAAGTTGCTGTTTGAACTCGCGCCTGACTCGCGCCGCGAAGGTTGTTCAAGGCAGATTCTTGCTCTTTAAACTTGTTTCCATCCAAGTTTTGACCCATACTTGGTTAGACCAAGTCTCAAACATTCAAACACTCGATAAAACACAACTCGAAACATAAACTAATATAAATATCGAAATTCAAATAAATCCCGAATATAATACACGAAATAGAAACGTAAAAATTACGGTCGTTACAACTATCTACCCCTTAAGAGGATTCCGTCCTTGGAATTGTCTCATAGTCTACAAAATCCGGGTAGCGTTTCTTCATCTCATCTTTGACTTCCCAAGTCAAATTTGGCCCAAGGGAATGCTTCCACTTGACCAACACTAGTTCAATCTCCTTGTTCCTCAATTTCTTCGTTTGGGCCTCCAATATGGCCTCGGGCTCTTCAATCAACCGGTTGGGTGCATCGACCCGCAAATCTTGAAGTGGGATAATATTCTCCACTTCACCCAAGAACTTCTTCAAATTAGAAACATGAAACGTGTCATGGACACCTTGCAATTCGGGTGGAAGTTCAAGCTTGAAAGCTTGAAGTCCAATTCTCTTTAAAATTTTAAACGGTCTAACATACCGTGGACTCAACTTCCCTTTCTTACCGAATCTCATCACGCCTTTCCAAGGTGACACTTTCAACATCACTATATCACAACATCTAAATCATAGGGTCGCTTTTTCAAACCCGGATAACTCTTTTGGCGATCTTGTGCGACTTTCATATTCTTTTGAATTATCCCGATTTTCTCGTTTGTTATCTTTACAATCTCGGGACCCGTGAGTTTCGTCTCACCCGCCTCTAACCAACAAGAAGGCGTTCTACACATTCTCCCATACAATGCATCAAACGGTGGCATTTTAATTGTTGAGTGATAACTATTGTTATATGAAAATTCAACTAACGATAAATGTTCATCCCATTTACCACCAAAATTCATCACACACGATCTCAACATATCTTCGACCGTTTGGATCGTCCTTTAACTTTGACCATCGGTTTGTGGATGGTAAGCCGTGCTCAATCACAATTTTGTTCCCAACTCTTCGGAGTGATATCCAAAATCTCGAGGTAAACCTTGCATCCCGATCGGACACAATCGACAATGGTACCCCATGCAATCAGACAACTTCATCAACATACAATTTTGCCAACTTCTCGAGTGACATGGTTTCCCGAATAGCTAGGAATAATGCACTTTTCGTTAACCTATCAACAATCACCCAAATGACATCATGATTTCTACTTGTCTTTGGAAGACCAATAATAAAATCCATTGTGATGTCTTCCTATTTCCCGGCCGGTACTTGCAACGATTGTGCAACACCATAAGGCACTTGGTGCTCGGCCTTCACTTGTGCACACATGGCACATTTCGAAATGTACTTTGCTACTCTCGACTTCATCCCCGGCCACCAATACATTCTCTTCAAGTCTTGATAGGTCTTTGTACTTCCAGGATGAATCGAGTACTTGGACTTGTGAACATCATTCAACAATAGTTTTCGGTTCCCACCGAATTTCGGAACCCAAATCCGACCATTCACGGTTTTTAACCCTTGAATATTTTCTTCGAATACTTGATTCTTTCCCAATCTCTCTTGCCTATACTCGTCTTTTCCCATCACTTCGGTTTGTGCGATTTTTATACTTTCAATGAAGCTAGATACCACTTCAATTCGCATCAACTTAGCCTTAACCGGCTTTTCATAAACTTTTCTACTCAAGGCGTCGGCTACCACATTAGCATATCCTTCATGATAAACGATCTCACAATCGTAATCACTAATCAACTCAATCCATCTTCTTTGTCTCATGTTCAAGTCTTTTTGTGTAAAAACATATTTGAGACTTTTGTGATCCGTGTACAATATACACCTTGTATAGCATACAAGTAATGTCTCCAAATCTTCAAGGCAAAAATAATCGCCGCCAACTCTAAGTCATGAGTAGTATATCTCTCTTCCGCATTTTTCAATTGTCTTGAAGCATAAGCTATCACTTTACCTCTTTGCATCAAAACGCAACCGAGACCTTTGTTCGAGACGTCACTATACACCACGAAATCTTCCATACCATCGTGTAAAGTGAGGATTGGTGCATTGCACAACTTCTCCTTTAACAAGGCAAAAGCGTCTTCTTGCTTTTTCCCCCAATCAAACTTCACATCCTTTCTCGTTAACCTAGTGATGGGACCGCCACTCGGGAAAAGTCTTCAATAAATCTTCGGTAATAACCGGCTAGCCCAAGAAAACTTCTAACTTCGGTTGGAGTCTTTGGTGCTTCCCAATTCTTTACCACTTCAATTTTAGACGGGTCAACTTTTATCCCGCTTTGGGATACCACATGACCTAGGAATTGAACTTCCCGCAACCATAATTCACAGTTTGAGAATTTAGCATACAATTTTTCTCGTTTCAAAACTTCTAGAGTTTGCTTCAAATGTTCTTCATGTTCTTCTTCGGTTTTGGAAAAGATAAGGATATCATCAATAAATACTATGAGAAATTTATCGAGAAAAGGTTTACAAACCCTATTCATGAGATCCACCGGGGCATTCTTCAAACCGAATGGCATCACTAAAAATTCATAATGCCCATAACGGGTTCTAAAGGCCGTCTTCTCGGTATCACCTTCTTTGACACGAACTTGATGCTAACCCGATCTCAAATCAATCTTGGAGAAATAATCGGCTCCTTGAAGTTGATCAAACCAATCATCTATCCTTGACAAAGGATATCGGTTCTTAATCGTCATCTTGTTAAGCTCGCGGTAATCGATACACATCCTCATCGAACCGTCTTTCTTTTTCACAAATAAAACGGTGCACCCGACGGTGACGAACTAGGACGGATAAAACTCTTATAAAGTAAATCTTGCAATTGAGACATTAATTCCCGCATTTCGGTTAGAGCTAAACGATACGGGGCTCGGGAAATCGGCGTCGCCCCGGAACTAAATCAATTCGAAACTCGACTTGTCTCCCCGGTGGTAGACCGGGTAAGTCATCGGGAAAAACTTCGGGAAAATCCCGAATTATCTTCACATTTTCAACCGTCTTTTTCTCTTTTCCCCCATCTAGGACATAGGCTATGAATGACGAGCATCCTTTTGACAAACTTTTTCTTACTTTAATGGCGGTAATAAGATTTGGCATATGATGCCTCTTTTCTCCATAAATATACACCTTCTCATTCTCGGGAGACTTGGTCGACACTAACTTCTTTCCACATAAAATCTTGGCTTGGTGGATTCCCAACCAATCCGTTCCAATAATCACATCAAAAGCCTAAATTTCCATATGCATTAAATCAACCTTGAACTTCTTACTATCGATTTCCAATTCACAATCTCCATAGATGTGTTGAACCATAGAGGTTTTCCCATCGGCTACTTCTATTTCATACAAATCATCAAGTAACTCTAGTAGAACCTTAAACTTAGCACCAAATTCATGAGACACGAAAGAATAAGTAGAACCCGAATCAATCAGTACATAAGTGGGTATGAATTTTATGAATAAGGTACCTGAGACGACATCATGAGTCTCCTTGGCTTCTTCACGCGTGAGTTGGAAGGCACGCCCTTTGACTTTCAACGGCTCTGGTTTCTTGTGAGCGGTTGACACCAACGTTTCGGTTCCTTTCTTTGGGCAAACATTGCTATAATGCCCCTTCTCATGACATGAGAAACATTCAACTTCATCTAGGCTCTTGGCCTTACAATCTCTAGCCTTGTGGCCAAATCTCCCACATTTGAAACAACTTCCCGATTCAAGCTTGCATTCTCCTTGGTGAGTCTTGCCACACTTCACACACTTTGCAAAACTGCCACCACTTCCTTGCTTTGACCCACTTGGGGTAAACCTTCCTTTCTTCGATGGTCCCGAAGAACTTTCAAATTTTCTCTTTTCATTACCAACCGACCTCTCTTGAACTCTTCTCATACTAACTTTCTCAACACTTCGGGCGACATTAATCGCCTCATCATGAGTAGTCGCCCTTTTCACTTCAAGTTCATACTCCCATGGTAACCCATTAGCAAACCGAACCACACGACTACGTTCGGTTGGGTAGGTACTTGACACAAACGGGAGGTATCCCGTGAACTTCTTGGTATACTCATCAAAGGTTAGGTTACCTTTCTTGAAATGCAAGAATTCTTCCACTAACTCTTCTAACTCCCTTTCGGGACAAAACTTCTCTTTGAGTCTCCTAGTGAACTCATCCCACGATATTTTGTAAACGGCTTTCTTTCCCAAAGTCTCGTACACGGTGTCCCACCATGTAAGAGCATCATCTTTCAACAAACTTGAGGCATAAGTCACCATGTCTTCTTCTTTGAACTTGCTAATTTTAAGTACACGTTCCGTCTCTCGAATCCAACGGACGGTCACCTTTGGTTCCGTACTCCCGAGATAGAAGTCGGGTCGGCAAGCAAGGAATGTTTTGTAAGAACATCCTTCACGTTCGATCTTTATTTCTTCACCACTTTCCTCATTGGAGGACTTCTCGGTCGGGACACTAGTGTCCGTTGACTTAGTCTTTGTGGGAGGTGGGGAATCTTCACTTTCCTCCCTCTCCTTGTCATCACGACGTTCTACTTCCTCCCTTTCATCATCACCAAGGTTCAACCGATCATTTATGATCTGATTAACATCTTGTTGCATCACATTTCTCATGTTAGTGAGCATGGATTGAATTGCCTCCATTGTTACCGGAGTATGGTTATTCCCGATACCCGAATTGGCCAATCCATTCCCATCTTGATTCACATTTGAAGCTTGTTCTCCATCTAACAAGGCTCGACCACTTCTTGTTCTAGCCATCTTACTATAATAAGATGTCAAACCGATTAGAATTAAATAAGTTGACTAAATAGTCAAATGATACATAAGAAGAGCTCGATTTAAAACATTTCCCTTAATGGTCAACCCTACTCTTTAAAGGTCAACCTAACTTTCTATGGCACATAACGTCCCACTTAGCTAAGTCTAAGTCTAGGGTGGGTAAACCAACCTAATTCTCTTAGACTAAAGTTCTGATACCAAGTTGTAACACACCACTTTTTCCAGAACAATTTAAACTTTTTAAATAAACAAGTTTAACTATTAAAATCCAAAACATCCAAAACATGGTTTAAATAAAACATTTGGAATGATTACTGTAACACCTCAAATTTTAATACCAAATATTGGCCAAAATAAAACATTTTTATAAATAGAAGAACATCCTCAATTCGGATTTACAAAAACCTTGGTATGAAATCAGAGTATAAAAGTAGGTGTTACAAAATAGATCATAACCAAGCTAAGACTAAATCTAATCTAGTGTTCTTCTAATCTAGATCCCGCATCTCTATCCATGCGTACCTAAGCCTTCGATCCCGAACCTGAGTACATAGCAAAACAAAACAAGGAGTACGTGAGACAAAACGTCTCGTGAGCTACATGGGTTTAGACCCAACAATAATGGTACGTAGAATATAACATGTAAACATAGAACAAGTAACTCATCCATCTAACTAGTCACCCTATTGTGACTCTAACACTTTGCTTTCCTAGCAATCATACCTAGTTATCGGGTTGCCCCCGAACTAACTAGAACCACCTTGACTTATTAACCGAAATCCATCGCCATTAATAAGCCTCAAGATACTGGCAAGAGGGATTCGCCCAATCTACCAATACCTGCCTTACTCACCGGACTACCTCCAGTTAGCAAGACTACTATCGTGGTGGAGTCGATGGGAATCCACCCAACTGCCCCTCACACCACACCTCATGACCGGGGGTCCCCCGCATCATCACATCATCTCAACATATCATAACTCGATGGTTATGTCAATCTAGCTCTCGGCTATCACGTCTATCATTAAACAAGTTAGTTCAATACAACTATCGGCATAACTAACTACTAACTACTAGTCTACACAATTAAGCAAATAGACCATAACACAAGTAATAAAATGTATTTCATAGGCTATGTACTCAGTAAATTTCCACACGTACTCACCTTAGCAATATAATGCTCCAACCGTGTTCTTGACACCAACACTCTTGCTTCACAATTTCACCGACTTTCCAAGATGTCACCGAAAGCCTAATACAATGATCATACAATGTTCAACATCACAATCTACTAATAATGTGTTCATCTACCTCTAGATAACACCCATCAATCCATTTCCCCCAAATATGGTGATTTACCAAACCCTAGGTTAACCAACCCTTAAGATTCTTACAAATCATAATCATACACTTGTTTCCTTTGTTAATATACCATCTATTAAGTGTATACACCATTTATATCACCATATTCCATAACCCCAAGAACTAGGGTTTCAAACCCAAGCCTCTAAACCCATAGATCTAAAGCTACAACTACAAAGGGTTGAAGATATACCTTAAATCTTCAACTAGGAGTGAAGAATCACAAGATTTGATGAAGAAATCAGCTCCAAATGATGCTTTACACCCAAAATCGTTCACAAGCTTGAAGAGAGAAAACTAGGGTTCATAAATGCCATAAATGAGCCAAATCCCGACTTTAATGCTGCCAGACATAAGATCACGACGCGACCATAGTTCGCGTCGCGAACTCCCAATAGTTCACGATCGCTAACTCATCGCTAACTACTTCGCGCTCGTTGGCCAAACTCCCTGGAGCTCGTTCCCGATCGCGAACCTAAGTTCGCGTCGCGAACTCCTGATGCAGCCAGGGCTGCACTTTTTCAACGTTGTTCCGGCCCGGTTTCGCCCATAACTTTCTCATACGGTGTCCAAACGACACGAAACCAATTCCTACGTTCTTTAAACGATTTATCCATATTTATCATATTTTTGTACAATTTTATTTATTTACAATTTCGGGTCGTTACAACTATCTACCCCTTAAGAAGATTCCGTCCTCAGAATCTCATCATAGTTCACGAAATCCGGGTACCTCTTCCGAATCTCGTCTTTGACTTCCCAAGTCAAATTCGGCCCAAGTGAATGCTTCCACTTGACCAACACCAACTCGATCTCCTTATTCCGAAGCTTCTTTGTTTTCGTTTCTAATATAGCCTCGGGCTCCTCAATCAATCGGTTCGGGCCGTCAACCCGCAACTCTTGCAATGGAATAATATTTTCAACTTCCCCGATAAACTTCTTCAAATAACTCACGTGAAAGGTGTCATGCACACCTTGAAGCTCGGGTGGAAGTTCCAACTTAAAAGCTTGAAGCCCGACCCGTTTCAATATTTTAAACGGTCCAACATACCTTGGACTTAACTTCCCCTTCTTACCAAACCGCATTACACCTTTCCAAGGTGACACTTTCAACATGACCATGTCACCGACATCCAAGTCGTATGGCCTTTTCTTCAAACCCGAATAACTTCGTTGTCTATCTTGGGCGACTTTCATGTTGGTTTGAATAATACCGATCTTTTCATTCGTCACTCTCACGATCTCGGGACCCGTGAGTTTCGTCTCTCCCGCTTCCAACCAACAAGATGGAGTTCTACATTTTCTACCATACAACGCCTCATAAGGCGGCATCTTGATAGTCGAGTGATAACTATTATTATACGAGAACTCGACTAATGGTAAATGTTCATCCCATTTACCACCGAAATCTAGCACGCACGATCTCAACATATCTTCAACCGTTTGAATTGTTCTTTCACTTTGACCGTCGGTTTGCGGATGATAAGCCGTGCTCAACCGCAACTTTGTACCCAATTATTCTTGTAAAGATCGCCAAAATCTCGAGGTAAACCTCGCGTCTCTATCGGACACAATCGATAATGGAACCCCGTGGAGTCGAACCACTTCATCAACATACAACTTAGCCAACTTCTCAAGTGGCAATGTTTCCCGAATTGCTAAAAATAATGCACTCTTGGTCAACCGGTCAACTATGACCCAAATGGCATCGTGACCTCTACTCGTCTTCGGTAACCCTACTATGAAATCCATAGTTATATCTTCCTACTTCCCGGCCGGTACAACTAATGATTGAGCTACCCCATACGGTACTTGATGCTCGGCTTTCACTTGTGCACACGTGGCACACTTAGAGATATACTTGGCCACTCTCGCCTTCATTCCGGGCCACCAATAAACCCGTTTCATATCTTGATACGTCTTTGTACTTCCCGGGTGGATCGAATACTTTGACTTGTGCACATCATACAACAACTCTTTTCGAATACCACCGAACTTAGGAACCCAAATACGACCGCCTACGGTCTTCAACCCTTGTGCATTTTCGAGAAAATGTTGGTTCTTTCCTAACCGTTCTTGTCTTAACTCGTCTTTTCCCATAACCTCTCGTTGGGCATTCTTGATTCTTTCGATGATGCTCGAGACGACTTCTATACGTGATAAAATTCCTCGGTTCGGTTTTTCATAGACCTTTCGGCTCAAGGCGTCGGCCACTACATTGGCCTTTCCCGCATGATACACAATCTCACAATCATAATCGGCAATCAACTCGATCCACCTTCTTTGTCGCATATTAAGGTCTTTTTGAGTAAACACATATTGTAAACTTTTATGATACGTGTACAACGTACACCGAGTACCATACAAATAATGCCTCCACAACTTCAAGGCAAAGATATGTTGGAATATGCTTCACGCGTATAACATATAGTTATATGGCTAGTAGTTTGTGAGCCTAAAGGGTCACACACTTAAACACTTAGCACCATAAGATATATAGTGTAATTAGGGTAATTACATTATATATTAATATAGGCTACATGCTTATATATATAAGTTTAATATTAAATGTTAATATTGAAACCTTAATGTGAGCAAACTAGAAGGAACAAAAGATAAGGACTTGTGTGTAAATACTGGTCAATGGTTTATGGAAATCATTAATGGGAATTAAGGCACCATTATGGAGTGTAAATGACTCCATAAAGTCCCTCCCTTGCCTTGTGAATTCACGGAACACACACACACAATACATCCAATCTTTTGCTTCCATTTGCTCTCAAGAATCAAGGACTAGCATCCTCCTTTGGTGTTCTTGAAGTGTTGTGTGGACTTTCTTTTAGAGGTATTCTAATTGAGTACTTGGTTTCAATCCATCACCAACTCCACCCGAATACACAATAATCAAAGGCAACTAGGGTATGAATTCTTATACCATTCTCTTTGATTTTCTTATAGTTTAATTGTATGATTGATATCAAGATCCGTTCATGGTGATTAAATCTTTCCGCTGCGTTTTGTTTCTTGTAATAACCGAAAATCACCATTAGTGGTATCACGAGTCATTATATTAATCATATAATTAGCTAGATTTTGTGAAAAGTGGCAAAAACCAATCTTTTTTGTGTTTTTAAAATTCCGATCGGACAAACACAAAAACCCTACGGGTTTTTTAATTTAATTTTCGGATTTTTATAAAAATATGGGTTAAAATATGGTATTTTTGGAACCCTATTGTCACTTGTTACAAAATCATATCAAAAAATTAATCTTGTTATTGTTTTTTTGATTATTTGGCTTGGAATTTAATTTTTAATTCCATTTTGTTGATATGACAAAACATGTATTTTTGCCATATCCCAAGCCAAAGCCTTGTCAATTGTTGCTTGTTTGTGCAAACCGATGAAAGCCTAGACCGTTTGTGAATGAATGTGGTTGATGTTTGGTTGTTTGGTTGTTTTGGGAAAAGCCTTGTTTTTTGGCTTAATTGTTGTAATTTGTTTCATTTTTTTTTTCTTTTATTTTTGGTGCCATTTTTGGGGCAATTTGTAATGTAAAAGTAATAGAATAGATTGTACTTATTTTATCTTTTTATTGTAAATTGTTGACAAAAAATATTGAAGACTAATGAAGAAAACAACAAATTTCCGTCACAAAAGCGAGGGCTGTACGAAAACAGGTTTTCCAGAGGCATACGGACTCCGTTTTGGGCGATTCAAAAGCCTAAAATGCTTGCAAAGTCGTGGGCTACAACTTTCCAGAAGGCCGGGAAGACCAACGACGACTCCTTCAGTGACTTTTCGGGGTTCAAAGTCTGCTGGAATTTTCTGGCAGATTACACTTTTTCACAATTTTGGGTTCTACTTGCTCAAGAATGTCTTAGAGCAAGTGGGAGCCCATTGGGTTTATGTAGGCCCGTTTGGGTTCATGTTGGCCCGTCCCCTAGTTTGACCCTTCGGTCCGTCGTGATGACTCACGTGACCGAACCTAGGATTTCATCGGTCGAGGTTTGCACAAAATTTGTTGCATGTTTTATTTATGTTTGTGGTTGTTTTCTTTTCCTATTAGATACAAGTAAATAAAACAATTAAAAACGGTTTTTTGACACAAACATTAAAACATCCAAACATTTAATCATCGATAATTACTAGTTAATCATTGATGATTAAACCTTTAATCTAAAATTGTTTTGAGATTAAACTAAGTTTAAATATGATTTGAAACTTAAAATAATAGTTAATCATTGATGATTAAACCTTTAATCTAAAATTGTTTTGAGATTAAACTAAGTTTAAATACGATTTGAAACTTAAACCTTAATAATCGTTAAATGTTTTTACCGTTTATTAAACGACTTATGAAGTGATATGAATGAAGTACATGATTCATTCATATCTTAATAAAATTTTATTAATTAAAATTTAACATACCTAAAATTTAAGTCACGCCGTCCAATCGGTTGTAAATCACTTGCTTCTATTTTTGAATTCACGTGAGACGTGGTTTGAATCTAGATCCGAGGTCATTATTCTCTACGCGTGAGACCTAGAGCTATTTTGACATGATTTCACATTGGATGACTTAATCGAGTTAACGGTGAGACCTTGACTCGAGGCGACGATGCGACAAACACGCCACTTGACCCTAGATGCTTGTTCACTAGGTGCCATGAAGTCCCATACCTCTAAGAGTTGTACTTGTAATGCAATTGTTGATCGTCACCTACCTATTGGATCTATCACCTCTAGCAGATCAACTGATGCGGTGATAGAAGCTCAATGGGATCTTAGCTTTTAATTAAAATTAATTGGGTAGTTAATTGATTAAAAGAAATTATTATTGAAAATAATATTTTTTGAACTTTGGTTGTTATACAGATAACAACAACATCAAAACCTAAGTATCTCCACTCAAAAATCAGTTCTTGAAAACTGAAACTGACTAATATCAACTTTATCTTCTGATATCGAATTCTAAGGATTGTCCTTAGAGATGAGAAAGTTGATATACCTATAAGAGGCCTTACCTGAGGCACCTCCTGTCAGTGATTCTGCTGCTGTTCGTCAAGCCTTTACCGAAACGTTTAACGAACACCAAGAAGTTGCTACTCATATGGTTGTGAGCATGAACCCCGAGATTCGAAAGTACTTCGAGGAACTCACAGCATATGACATGATAAGCGAGTTGAAAATAATATTTCAACAAAAGGCAGAACTTGAACTGTTCAAAACAGTTAAAGCATTCCATGCTTGCAATCAGGAGGACGGCCAATCAGTTAGCACTTACATCTTGAATATGCAATGCTATCTTGATCCAATGGAACGTCTTGGTTACCCCTTACCACAAGTTCTTGGAATGAGCTTGATTCTTACCTCACTATCCAAGGACTATGACCAGTTTGAAAAGTGTTTTAAAAGTACATAGCATGGGGAAGACAATCGTTGAACATGCTATGGTAAAACTGGTTGAGCAAGGGTTACCCAATACTTTTCTTGCAATTAGGGAAGGTAAACCGCAAGCACAAGGCAAGAGTCTAGGTAAGGGTAAGCTAGTTTACTTTTCCAAACCTACGATTCCCCCACCTGCTAAAAAGGAGCACCCTGCAAAGGATATTTCTTGCCATCATTGCGATGAAACTGGCCATTGAAGGAGGAATTGTCCTGCCTACGTGGCCGAGTTGATGAAGGACAAATGTGTTCTAGTTAGCACATTAGGTATCTTCATTATAGAACTCCATACTTTTCGTGATAAATCTTGAGTGTATGACACTAGTTGTGGAACTCACATTTACACAAATGTGCAAGATTGAATGTGAAGTAGAAAGCTAAATGAATGGAAGCTGTGATCTTATCCTTCCTAATGCGTTAATTATTGTTTTGAATAATTGTCAATTATGCATTGTTTAGCTTTATCGTTTGTTGAATAAGGGATTATGATATCTTGTTTTATGAAAAATAACATTTTTTATTACTATTCCTTATAATAGTATGTTTGAAATTAATATGCATGATCCTAATTCAAACGATAGTTCTATATACAAATGTAGCACTCAAGAATCCAAATTGATTTGGATTCTACTTACCTAGAGCATCGTCATCTTTTCCACATAAACAACTCGACGGGCTTCTTTACAAATGATTATGAATCATTTAAATGCCTCTCTTGTATATTATGGAAAGATAACAAGAAAGCTTTTCTCCCATGTTGGCAAAAGAGCTAAAAATCTACTTGGACTCATACATACTGATGTATGTGGCCCTTTTAGAACTAAGACTAGGGAAGGTGCCACCTACTTTCACTGATGATATCATTCGATGTGGTTATGTTTACTTGATTAAACATCAACATGGAAGCTTTAATGATATCAGTCGCTATGGTTATGTTTACTTGATTAGACATAAACATGAAATCTTTGAAACGTTCAAAGCTTTCTAAAGTAAAAGTAGAAAATCAACTTAGCAAGACAACAAAGGCTTTCAGTCCTGATTACGGATGAAAGTACATGAGTCAAGAGTTTCTGGATCATCCCTCACATCGTGAGATTGTCTCACAATTCACTCTTTCATACACTCCACAAGATAATGGTGCGTCTGGATAGAGATATCGGACCCTGTATGACATGGTGCGATCTATGATGAGTCCTACTACTCTTACACTATCCTTTTGAGGGGCATGCACTGAAGTCTGCTGCTCGAATACTTGATATGGTTCCGACCAAAAGGTTAAAAAGACACCATATGAGATATGGCGTGGGAAAGTCCCAATTTGTCTTACTTGAGGATCTGGGGTTGTGAGGATCTCGTGGAACGAGACATGCCGAACAAACTTGAGCCCATATCCATCAAGTATATCTTCGATTACTATTTTACTTCCTAACTGAGAACAAATTGTTGTTACTCGGTATGCTGAGTTTCTTGAGAACAGTCTCATTTCACAAAGCAAGTGGGAGCACTATAGACTTTGACAAGATTCAAAGTGAAGATACACAACCTTGTGGTAACACTAGCAAATATCATTCTGAGGCTGGACACATAGATGTTGGACCACAGGATGATGTTGTTCCCATTCGTAGGTCCGCAAGGACACCTCATGCACCTGAACGATATAGATTTATGTCGATGCCGAGGAGTAAAGTTTTGAGGATCATAATGAACCCCCTAACTATCAAGTTGCATTATCGAATTTTGAATTCGAAAAATGACTTGAAACTATGAATGCGAAAATGAAATCCATGAGAGACAATCAAGTTTTGAACTTAGTTGATCCTTCTCAAAACAGTAAGACTGTTGACATGGATGAAAATATACACACCTATAAAGCTCTTCTAGTAACAAAAGGTTACATTCAATCCTACTGGATTGACAATGATGAAACCTTCTCGCCTGTTACTAAAGACATTAGGATTCTTATAGTCAAAGTAGTGTACTATGACTATGAGATTTGGTTAATAATGAAATCAAAACGTTTGTTTCACCTAAAACCCAAACTGAGCATGTGTATATATGAAAGCTAGTGGGAGCATTGTCGTTTCTCAAAGTCATACATGTTGATGACATGTCACTCATGTGAAACAATATACCAATGCTACAAGATGAAAATCTTGGCTTGGAAAATATTTTGACATGAAGGATTGTAGGGATACGACATACATACTTCGAGTAAAGATCTATAATGATAGATCAAAGCGGTTAATTGGTTTAAGTCAAAGTGCTTACATTGATTAAATTCTAAACGGTTTAGAATGGTACTCCCAAACGAGGAAGTCCTCGTATGCCACACAATGTAAACTTGAGTGAGACTCAAGGACCTTCCACACCTGATGTGGTGAAGCGAATGAATGTAATCCCCTATGAATCGGCTATTTCATTCATCATGTACGCTGTAAGGAGCACTATGCCAAATGTAATGTCCTTAGGGGACCTTACTAGAAAATACCGACAGAATCCATGAGAGAGTCACTGGATTGCTGTTAAGAACACATTGAAGTATTTTGAAATACTAGATATAGTTTCCTTGGCTATGGTGGAGATACCGAACTGAAACTAAGTATACTTGCTATACTTATGTTGGTTTGAAATAGGTCGTGATGACGCTAGATCCTATTTACGAAGGTTCACTACATTCGAATATTATCGAGATATGTGAAATTCGTACTCTTAAAGTTCAAACAGATAACTAGCTAGCTGACGTTTCATCGAACTCAATGTCTTGTACCAAACATATTGAATATGAATGAAACGTTGGATTTCGACAAGCTAGTAGTTTCATGTAAATCTGTTTTAGTATTTGGATAATGGAACTGTGAGCAGTTTATATTGGAATAAATTGATATATTTGATATGATCGTTTTTATATGAATATCTACTGTGTTCTATATTTGCATGTTTATATCCTTGAATATTTACTGTGTTTTATATTCTAAATTGTCCATTGTCATATTAATAATATGGGAATATTATTAAGGCAAATCTGAGGGCATTGATGACATTATCTTAGTATGACTAAGGATGATGAAATCAAACTCACATGTCGTTCATAACGATGCACGATTGGACTGACCCAACCTATGAGAAATCACTTCCTGGATTTATGTCACAAGTGAATCTCACAAAGGCTTTGTCACTTATCCTCTGACTTGAGATGCAAGTTGGTTTGTGTATGTAGAGGGGCAAACTTTGATGTGGTTAAACGCTGACCTGAATAAGGCTACTATAACAACCATTATCGGGTTTGTCATTAAGCATATGACAGACACGTGCAGTCAACAAAGAATTTGTTCCTCCACGCATGTGGATTAGATACTACTGGGCCCCTCGATGATTTGAATAGATGTATGTGTGGCCACACCCAAAAGGTAATCAAGATGAATCTTGATTGGTTTTGGTAATCTACTTCAATGTATAGATCGAGAAACAGAATCGTTGAAATTTTAGATTGACATTTATCCTTGTCTAAAATTCAACATAGTATCAGTAACAAAAGGATAACTGCTCGAAAACTTTGAACAAAGATTTTATGAAACTCCTCATGTACTTCTAGGGGCATTGGCGGGTTGCTAGACTCTAACCTTTGCTAGTATAACTACTTGATGTTATCACGTGCGCAAGTGGGAGCTGTTGGAATATGCTTCACGCGTATAACATATAGTTATATGGCTAGTAGTTTGTGAGCCTAAAGGGTCACACACTTAAACACTTAGCACCATAAGATATATAGTGTAATTAGGGTAATTACATTATATATTAATATAGGCTACATGCTTATATATATAAGTTTAATATTAAATGTTAATATTGAAACCTTAATGTGAGCAAACTAGAAGGAACAAAAGATAAGGACTTGTGTGTAAATACTGGTCAATGGTTTATGGAAATCATTAATGGGAATTAAGGCACCATTATGGAGTGTAAATGACTCCATAAAGTCCCTCCCTTGCCTTGTGAATTCACGGAACACACACACACAATACATCCAATCTTTTGCTTCCATTTGCTCTCAAGAATCAAGGACTAGCATCCTCCTTTGGTGTTCTTGAAGTGTTGTGTGGACTTTCTTTTAGAGGTATTCTAATTGAGTACTTGGTTTCAATCCATCACCAACTCCACCCGAATACACAATAATCAAAGGCAACTAGGGTATGAATTCTTATACCATTCTCTTTGATTTTCTTATAGTTTAATTGTATGATTGATATCAAGATCCGTTCATGGTGATTAAATCTTTCCGCTGCGTTTTGTTACTTGTAATAACCGAAAATCACCATTAAGATAATCGCCGCCAATTCCAAGTCGTGTGTCGTGTACCTTAATTCCGCATTCTTCAATTGTCGCGAGGCATACGCGATCACTTTACCTCTTTGCATCAACACACAACCGAGCCCTTGATTCGAAGCATCACTATAAACCACAAAATCTTCCATACATCCGGTAATGTAAGAATCGGCGCGTTACATAACTTTTCTTTTAACAACTTAAACGCCTCTTCTTGCTTCTTCTCCCACACAAACTTCTCACTTTTTCTCGTTAACTTCGTGAGTGGGATCGCGATTCTCGAGAAATCTTGTATAAACCTTCGGTAATAACCGGCTAATCCAAGAAAACTTCTAACCTCGGTAGGAGTCCTCGGAGGCTCCCAATTTGACACCGCTTCAATCTTGGACGGATCAACCTTAATACCATCACACGTCACCACGTGACCTAAGAATTGTACTCCCCGCAACCAAAATTCACACTTTGAAAATTTTGCATACAACTTCTCCCGTTTCAACACGTCTAGAACAAGCCTCAAATGACCTTCGTGTTCTTCTTCGGTATTCGAATAAATCAAAACGTCGTCAATAAACACGATCAAAAACTTATCAAGGAACGGTTTACAAACCCGATTCATCAAATCCATAAAAATAGCCGGCGCGTTTGTAAGACCAAACGGCATTACTAGAAATTCATAATGACCATAACGTGTACGGAAAGCCGTCTTCTCGGTGTCGCCTTCTTTCACCCGAACTTGGTGGTAGCCCGACCTCAAATCAACCTTCGAGAAATAACTAGCACCTTGCAATTGGTCGAATAAGTCATCAATTCTCGGCAACGGGTAACGGTTCTTAATAGTTACCTTATTCAATTCCCGGTAGTCGATACACATTCTCATCGACCCGTCTTTCTTCTTAACAAATAACACCGGTGCACCCCATGGTGACGAACTCGGACGAATAAAACCTTTATCTAGCAAATCTTGTAATTGAGTCATCAATTCCCGCATTTCGGTGGGAGCTAAACGATATGGAGCACGAGCAATCGGCGTCGCCCCCGGCACTAAATCAATCTTAAATTCGACTTGTCTCTCCGGTGGCAAACCGGGCAAGTCATCGGGAAATACCACGGGAAAATCCCGAATAATTTTGACATCATCCATTGACTTCTTTTCTTTTTGGCCATCTAATACATATGCAATAAACGATGCACAACCTTTCGATATACTTTTCCTCGCCTTGATGGCGGTAATCACATTAGGCATGTGATGTCGTTTCTCCCCATACACATACACTTTCTCATTCTCGGGTGTCCTAATCGACACTATTTTCTTTCCACACAAAATCTTGGCTTGGTGCATACCCAACCAATCCATACCGATAACCACATCAAACGCCCTAATTCCCATGGGCAACAAATCCACCTTAAATTTTCTACCGTCTATTTCTATTTCACAATTTCTATAAACACATTCAACCATAGACGTTTTCCCATCGGCTACTTCTATCTCGTAAACCTCATCTAACATTTCGGAAGGCACATTCAATTTACAACCGAACTCATAGGACACAAACGAATAATTAGAACCCGAATCAAACAAAATATGAGTTGGCAAGGAGTTAATGAATAAAGTACCTGACACCACATCGTGTGCCTCCTTCGCCTCCTCTCGAGTGAGTTGGAAGGATCGCCCCTTCACCTTAGCCGGTTCCACTTTCTTTTGAGCTGTGGACACCATTGACTCGATTCCTTTCTTCGGGCATACATTGCTATAATGCCCTTTTTCATGGCATGAATAGCACTCCACATCGGCCGACAACTTGGCCTTACAATCCCGGGCTATGTGCCCCATCTTCCCACAACTATAACTAGCTTTTGACTCTCCTCGGCATATGCCGGTATGATTTTTCCCGCATTTTTTGCACGGGCCAACACTTCCTTGTTTGGAGAAGCTCGAGGTGAGCTTCCCCTTTTTGAACGAACTAGATCCACTCTCAGTCTTCCTTTTCTCGCCCACATGGGCCCTCTCGGCAACCCGTGCCTCATTTACTTCCTCGACACTCCGGGCGGCACTAATAGCCTCATTGAGTGAAACCGCCCTCTTCACCTCCAATTGGTAGTCCCACGGTAACCCACTAGCATACCGGACCACCCTCAACCTCTCATCCGAGTAGGTTTTAGCAACAAACGGGAGCAATCCCGTGAACTCCCTCGAGTATTCTTCGATTGACATATCACCCTTCTTAAGGGTCACAAACTTTTCGTGCATCTTTTCCAAATCCCTCTCGGGACAAAACTTCTTTTTCAACCTCGTGGTGAACTCATCCCACGACATCTTCTCTATCACCTCTCTCCCGAGGGTTTCATACACGATATCCCACCAAACCATGGCATCCTCTTTTAACAATTGGGACGCATACGTCACCATATCAACATCCTTACACTTGCTACTACCGATAACCCTCTCGGTTTCCCGGATCCACCTCATCGTTACTTTCGGGTCCGAACTACCCGAATACACATTTGGCTTACAAGCCATGAAGGATTTAAACGAACAACCTTCCTTCACAATGGGCTTAGCCCTAGCATCACTTTGGCCACCCGTGGAGGATTTCCCTTCCCCGGTGCCACTACCCCCGGTTCTCTCCTCCGATCTAGCCTCGGATTCACGGTCTCCACCCGATTTCTCACGGTCTCCAATAATACGGTGCACTTCTTCGGCCACCGTTCCCTTGATTTGGTCGATAATAGTTTGGAGATCCGCCATGGTTACCGGAGTTCTATTAGCTCCGACCTCCGACTCATCAACCCGATGCATCGACGGTTGACTTTCTTGCTCAACCACCCTCTCGACAGGAGGTACTTCCTCCTCCCGGCCTTCCGGGGCTTTACCACTTCTACGTGTGGTCACCATTTCTTTCAATCAAGACTATACGAAAGACATTAAACATTTAGTACCTTGTGTACAACCCATTAGTCGCATAAGACTCAATATCCATAATCATATCAATTCATCGGTCCCCTAGGTTCAACCCTAAACTTAAAATAAAGTCTCAAGGTCAACCTATGATCTCAAGGACTCTTACATTCCTAATGCTACAGTCTAAGACTAGGATGGTCATCCAACCTAATTCACTTAAACTATAGCTCTGATACCAAGTTGTAACACCTCAAATTTTAATACCAAATATTGGCCAAAATAAAACATTTTTATAAATAGAAGAACATCCTCAATTCGGATTTACAAAAACATTGGTATGAAATCAGAGTATAAAAGTAGGTGTTACAAAAAAGCTAAGACTAAATCCAATCTAGTGTTCTTCTAATCTAGGTCCCGCATCTCTATCCATGCGTACCTAAGCCTTCGATCCCGAACCTGAGTACATAGCAAAACAAAACAAGGAGTACGTGAGACAAAACGTCTCGTGAGCTACATGGGTTTAGACCCAACAATAATGGTACGTAGAATATAACATGTAAACATAGAACAAGTAACTCATCCATCTAACTAGTCACCCTATTGTGACTCTAACACTTTGCTTTCCTAGCAATCATACCTCGTTATCGGGTTGCCCCCGAACTAACTAGAACCACCTTGACTTATTAACCGAATCCATCGCCATTAATAAGCCTCAAGATACTGGCAAGAGGGATTCGCCCAATCTACCAATACCTGCCTTACTCACCGGACTACCTCCAGTTAGCAAGACTACTATCGTGGTGGAGTCGATGGGAATCCACCCAACTGCCCCTCACACCACACCTCATGACCGGGGGTCCCCCGCATCATCACATCATCTCAACATATCATAACTCGATGGTTATGTCAATCTAGCTCTCGGCTATCACGTCTATCATCAAACAAGTTAGTTCAATACAACTATCGGCATAACTAACTACTAACTACTAGTCTACACAATTAAGCAAATAGACCATAACACAAGTAATAAAATGTATTTCATAGGCTATGTACTCAGTAAATTCCCACACGTACTCACCTTAGCAATATAATGCTCCAACCGTGTTCTTGACACCAACACTCTTGCTTCACAATTTCACCGACATTCCAAGATGTCACCGAAAGCCTAATACAATGATCATACAATGTTCAACATCACAATCTACTAATAATGTGTTCATCTACCTCTAGATAACACCCATCAATCCATTTCCCCCAAATATGGTGATTTACCAAACCCTAGGTTAACCAACCCTTAAGATTCTTACAAATCATAATCATACACTTGTTTCCTTTGTTAATATACCATCTATTAAGTGTATACACCATTTATATCACCATATTCCATAACCCCAAGAACTAGGGTTTCAAACCCAAGCCTCTAAACCCATAGATCTAAAGCTACAACTACAAAGGGTTGAAGATATACCTTAAATCTTCAACTAGGAGTGAAGAATCACAAGATTTGATGAAGAAATCAGCTCCAAATGATGCTTTACACCCAAAATCGTTCACAAGCTTGAAGAGAGAAAACTAGGGTTCATAAATGCCATAAATGAGCCAAATCCCGACTTTAATGTTGCCAGACATAAGATCACGACGCGACCATAGTTCGCGTCGCGAACTCTGCGAACCCCCAATAGTTCACGATCGCTAACTCATCGCTAACTACTTCGCGCTCGTTGGCCAAACTCCCTGGAGCTCGTTCCCGATCGCGAACCTAAGTTCGCGTCGCGAACTCCTGATGCAGCCAGGGCTGCACTTTTTCAACTTTGTTCCGGCCCGGTTTCGCCCATAACTTTCTCATACGGTGTCCAAACGACACGAAACCAATTCCTACGTTCTTTAAACGATTTATCCTTATTTATCATATTTTTGTACAATTTTATTTATTTACAATTTCGGTTCGTTACAACTTTAAATCTTCAACTAGGAGTGAGGAATCACAAGATTTGATGAAGAAATCAGCTCCAAATGATGCTTTACACCCAAAATCGTTCACAAGCTTGAAGAGAGAAAACTAGGGTTCATAAATGCCATAAATGAGCCAAATCCCGACTTTAATGCTGCCAGACATAAGATCACGACGCGACCATAGTTCGCGTCGCGAACTCTGCGAACCCCCAATAGTTCACGATCGCTAACTCATCGCTAACTACTTCACGCTCGTTGGCCAAACTCCCTGGAGCTCGTTCCCGATCGCGAACCTAAGTTCGCGTCGCGAACTCCTGATGCAGCCAGGGCTGCACTTTTTCAACTTTGTTCCGGCCCGGTTTCGCCTATAACTTTCTCATACGGTGTCCAAACGACACGAAACCAATTCCTACGTTCTTTAAACGATTTATCCTTATTTATCATATTTTTGTACAATTTTATTTATTTACAATTTCGGGTCGTTACAATTACAAGTGCCAAAAATCGGTGGTACAATAATATCAAAACTAAGTCTTAAGGAATCAAATGGTACACTGAGCTTAATCATCCAATGCTAACACTACGTGCCGCCTAATCCTTAGCTCCCGAACCTGAGTACATAGGCATAAAAGAAAACATAGTACGTGAGACAAAATTGTCTCGTGAGTAACATGGGTTTTAGACCCGATTATAAACATTTGCAATTAAATAATATTTAAATGAATATTAAATTGCACATAAGTCAAACATAATCTCGAGCTTGCCCTACGCTCACACATACGCAACGGGTCATCCCGAAGCAACTCCCCCGATGTGGGTTATCGTCAAAAGATCTCATGGTAATTGGGGTTCTCCCAAACTTACCGAGATCATCACTCCCCCATCTCGCGGGTTATCGTAATCCCCCTTTTTATCGGGTTATCATAGTCCCCCGAATGACGGGTTATCGTTCACTTAGATATATTACCCTTGCGCATGGAGGTACCGCCCCAAGTAGTAATCTCAACTCCCCCACGAATGGGTTATCGTTTCCGGATAATTTGACTTACACATAATTGGCCATCAAATATGAGCCTTAGCTCCAGTTAGATCATCATTTTAGCAAGTCAATGTCACAATTCATTTCATAACGCATAAGCATTTCAATCAATTTCTTTATCAAAAACATTTATTCAATAAAGACTCTTTCAATCAATTTATTCATTAAAAATCATTTTACTATGTACTCAGAAAAGATTACATGTACTCACCTTAGCAATGCTATCCAACACTTGTGTTATTAAACACAAATCTTTACTTCTTAATCCAAGAAGTACTTCCAATCACAAGGTCTTCTTGACCTAACATCAATGATAACACAATAACTAGTTATAATCCATAACTAATTGCAAATCAATTCATTTTAACCTTCCTAATCATCAAACTTGGTGAAATCTTAAACCCTTGTTCAAGATTTTCCATCATCAATCCCAAATCTAACTTGTACACATTGATTACAAGTCTACAAGGAGTGTTTTACACCCATGGTAGTTCATCTTCCCCACAGATGATATGGTTGGTTCCCAAAATCATCATTTTTACCCATACTAAGCTCAAAATTAAGGTAGATAAACAAGATGATCAAGAATTCTTACCCTTGATGTTCCAATCCTTCAATATGATGAAGATTTGAGCTCCTTAGCTCCAAAAACCGACCAAAATACTCTCAAAACGGCTGTTGGGGTTATAGGTTTCGTAGGTGTTATGAACCCAAGCCTTCACTCATCTTTTTATAGTTCAGACGGTCCTCGCGCCCCGCTAGCGCCGCGAGATGACGCGGGTTTCCCATCTGGTCGCCGCTCGAAGACCCAATTCACGCCGCACTCACGCCTGGCTTGCGCCGCGAGCTCAACTCGAGCTCGGCGCGAGCCTCTCGCGTTTCACTTCTGAAGTTGTTGTTTGAACTCGCGCCTGACTCGCGCCGCGAGGGCTGTTCCAGGAAGATTCTTGGTCTTTAAACTTGTTTCCATCCAAGTTTTGACCCATACTTGGTTAGAACAAGTCCCAAACATTCAAAAACTCGATAAAACACAACTCGAAACATAAACTAATATAAATAACGAAATTCAAATAAATCCCGAATATAATACACGAAATACAAACGTAAAAATTACGGTCGTTACATCAGCGATGCACAAACTTGTGCTTTACTTGTGTCTTTCTGTGACACTGAAACTTCCAGCCTATGTACACTTCTGGTGGCCATGAGACTTCGGATACTCATGCTTCTTCAGATGGCCTTCAGCTTCAGTGACCTTCACTAAGAGTTTTACTTAGACTAGTATATGTTCACTGGTTCAGTGTTTTGTCCAATGCGTTGATCCTGTTAAACTATCTGATCTGTTAACCAGTATCTGATTCCGCACGGGGAACTGATCGTTGTTTCAGATAGTGGTCAGATAGTGCAACTGGATAACTTAAATCCAAACTGATCAGATTCAATTACCCACAATCTGAGGAACTAATCCTCAGATTGTCTTCTAACTATTTGCCTTTTTCTCTTCATTAGATCTCTTCAATGAGGGATGCTTTCAGCGACCCAACAATATATATATATATATATATATATATATATATATATATATATATATATATACATATATATATATATATATATAATGGTGATTTTCGGTTAAAACAATTAACAAAACGCAGCGGAAAATATTTATCACCATGAAAGGATCTTGATATTAATCATACAATTAAACTAAAATAAAATCAAAGAGAATGGTATAAGAATCATACCCTAGTTGCCTTTGATCAATGATGAATACGGATGGATATTGTGAGCAACCGAAACCAAGGATTCCAATGGGGAATACCTCTAAAGCAAGTCCACACAACACTTGCAAGAACACCAATGTAATGGATGCTAGTCCTAGAGTCTTGAGAGCAAAAGAAAGAAAACAAAACACCTACAAAGTGTGAGAGAGAGGGACGGCCAAGATGGATGGTCAAAAGGGAGTTTATGGACCATTATATCTCTTAATGGTGCCATTACAATCCTTTAATGATTTCCATAAATCATTAGTCTTATTTGCCCACAAGTCCCTATCTTTTGATTCTTCTAGTTTGCCCACAAGAAAGTTTCAATATTAACTTTTAATATTAAACTTATGATAGACAAGCTTATAGCTTATATATATTAATAATTAATGTAATTACACTAATTACACTAATTATATAATGGTGTTTAGTGTTTAAGTGTGTGACCCTTTAGGCTCACAAACAACTAGCCATATAACTATATGTTATACACGTGAAGCATATTCCAACAGCTCCCACTTGCGCACGTGATAACATCAAGTAGTTATACAAGCAAAGGTTAGAGTCTAGCAACCCGCCAATGCCCCTAGAAGTACATGAGGAGTTTCATAAAATCTTTGTTCAAAGTTTTCGAGCAGTTATCCTTTTGTTACTGATACTATGTTGAATTTTAGACAAGGATAAATGTCAATCTAAAATTTCAACGATTCTGTTTCTCGATCTATACATTGAAGTTGATTACCAAAACCAATCAAGATTCATCTTGATTACCTTTTGGGTGTGGCCACACATACATCTATTCAAATCATCGAGGGGCCCAGTAGTATCTAATCCACATGTGTGGAGGAACAAATTCTTTATTGACTGCACGTGTCCGTCATATGCTTAATGACAAACCCGATAATGGTTGTTATAGCAGCCTTATTCAGGTCAGCGTTTAACCATATCAAAGTTTGCCCCTCTACATACACAAACCAACTTGCATCTCAAGTCAGAGGATAAGTGACAAAGCCTTTGTGAGATTCACTTGTGACATAAATCCATGAAGTGATTTCTCATAGGTTGGGTCAGTCCAATTGTGCATCATTATGAACAACATGTGAGTTTGATTTCATCATCCTTAGTCATACTAAGATAATGTCATCAATGCCCTCAGATTTGTCTTAATAATATTCCCATATTATTAATTATGACAATGGACAATTTAGAATATAAAACGCAGTAAATATTCATGGATATAAACATGCAAATATAGAACACAGTAGATATTCATATAAAAACGATCATATCAAATATATCAATTTATTCCAATAAAAACTGCTCAATGTTCCATTATCCAAATACTAAAACAGATTACATGAAACTACTAGCTGGTCGAAGCCCAATGTTTCTAGCATGCTCAATATGTTTGGTACATGGCATTGGCTTCGTAAAGGGGTCAGCTAAGTTGTCATCTGTATGAACTTTGAGCAAGCGTACATCTCCCATTAGGATCGCATCTCTAATGTAGTGAAGCTTCCTCCGATAATGTCTGGCGCCTTTCTGAACACCGGGTTCGTTGGCAATGATGATAGCACCTGTGTTATCACAGTACATATCCATAGGTCTTTCATTACTGGGGACAACTCCAAGCCCAGAAATGAATTTCCTCATCCAAACAGCTTCCATTGCAGCTTCAGTGGTTGCAATGTATTCAGCTTCTGTAGAAGACATGGCGATAGTACTCTGCTTCGCACTTTTCCAATCAACAGCGCCTCCGTTCAAAACGAAAACATACCCCGTTTGAGATTTGGAATCATCTCTATCAGTCTCAAAACTAGCGTCAGAATAACAAGTAACGCTTAGTTCATTTTGAGATTCACCACCATAGACAAGAAACATATCTTTAGTATTCCTAAGATACTTCAGTATGTTCTTAACAGCAGTCCAGTGACTCTCACCTGGATTCTGTTGATATCGGCTTGTAAGGTTCTGAGAGAACGCTACATCAGGTCTTGTGCACCGCACAGCATACATGATAGATCCTACTGCCGAGGCATAGGGGACATCACGCATACGTTTCATCTCATCAGGTGAGGACGGTCCTTGAGTCTTACTCAAGTGTACATTGTGTTGCATAGGGAGACTTCCACGTTTGGAAGCATCCATTCTAAACCGTTTTAGAATCTTATCAATGTACGCACTTTGACTTAGTCCGATTAACCGCTTTGATCGATCTCGATAGATCTTTATACCAAGTATATATGCCGCTTCCCCAAGATCCTTCATAGCGAAGCACTTCCCAAGCCAGGATTTTACATCTTGTAGCATTGGAATGTTATTTCCTATGAGTAGTATGTCATCGACATATAGGATTAGAAAGACGACAATGCTCCCACTAGCTCTTACATATACACATGGCTCGTCGGGATTCTGAGTAAAGCCAAATGATTTGACTTCCTCATCGAATCTTTTGTTCCAACTCCTGGATGCTTGCTTTAGTCCATAAATGGACCTTTGAAGCTTACATACTTTCTTTGGGTGTTTTGGATTAACAAAACCCTCAGGTTGAACCATATAAACATCTTCATCAAGATGTCCATTTAAGAAAGCAGTTTTAACATCCATTTGCCAAATCTCATAGTCATAGTACGCTGCTATGGCTATGACAATCCTAATAGCTCTAACGTCGGCAACAGGCGAGAAGGTTTCATCATAGTCAATCCCGTAGGTTTGAGTGTAACCTTTTGCTACCAATCGAGCTTTATAGGTGTGTACATTGCCATCCATGTCGGTCTTCTTCTTGAAGAGCCACTTGCTACCAACAGTCTTACTGTTAGGAGGAAGATCAACCAACGTCCATACTTGGTTATCTTTCATGGATTGCATTTCCGCGTTCATAGCATCAAGCCATTTGTCAGATTCAGAATCTGATAATGCAGCTCGATAGTTAGGGGGTTCATTATGATCCCCTAAACTTAGCTCCTCAGCATCGACATGGAAGCCATATCGTTCAGGTGCATGAGGTGTCCTTGCGGACCTTCGAACAGGGATTACATCATTTTGAGGTGCAACAGGAACAGTTTCGTGTTCAGCCTCATCTTGATGTTCGCTAGTCTCTACAATAGGTTGTGCATCTTCATCGCTTGGAATCTCGTCAAAGTCGATGGTACTCCCACTTGCTTCTTGTGAAATGAGATTGCTCTCAAGAAACTCAGCATAACGAGCAATAATTACTTTTTGCTCAGGTGGGTAGTAGAAATAGTAACCCATCGTTTCCTCAGGGTATCCTATAAAGATGCACTTGACAGCTCTGGGTTCAAGTTTGTTTGGCGTGTCTCGTTTCACGAGAGCCTCACAACCCCAGACCTTCAAGTAAGACAAGTTAGGGACTTTCCCATGCCATATCTCATATGGTGTCTTTTCAACCTTCTTGGTGGGAACCATATTCAGTATGCGAGCAGCCGATTTGAGTGCATAACCCCAAAAGGATAGAGGCAGAGTGGTAGGACTCATCATCGATCGGACCATGTCAAGCAAGGTGCGATTTCTCCTCTCTGATACACCATTATGCTGTGGTGTATAAGGGGGAGTGAATTGTGAGACAATCCCACAATTCTTTAGATGGTCTTGAAACTCATGGCTCATGTACTCTCCTCCTCGATCGGAACGGAGAGCCTTAATCTTCTTGCCAAGTTGATTTTCTACTTCATTCTGGAAAGCTTTGAACGTTTCAAAGGTTTCATGTTTATGTTTAATCAAGTAAACATAACCATAACGACTAAAGTCGTCAGTGAAGGTAATGAAATAGGTAGCACCTTCCCTAGTTCGAGTTCTAAAAGGGCCACATACATCAGTATGTATGAGTCCAAGTAGATCATTGGCCCTTTCGCCTACATGGGAGAAAGGCTTGCGCGCCATTTTACCAGATATGCAAGAAACACATTTATCAAATGATTCAGAATCATCTGATTTTATAAGTCCATCCTTTTGTAATTTCAAAACGCGTTTCTTGTTAACATGGCAAAGGCGACAATGCCATAGGTAAGTAGAATCCAAATTCTTCTTGGATTTCTTATTGCTACATGTATAAATAGAACTACTGTTTGTGATACGATTATGCATGTCAATCTCAAAGATACCATCACGAGGAATAGCATTAAAGTAAAAAACATTATCCTTTGAAACTGAAATACCATAATCCGTAAACGTATGAATAAAACCATTATTCCACAAACAAGAAAGCGATACTATACCCCTAGTAATACTAGGCGCATAGTGACAATTGTCTAATACAATAATTAAACCACTAGGAAGGATTAAATCATAGCTTCCTATAGCTTCGACCGGTGCACGATTGCCATTGCCCACGTACAAGTCCAAAGCTCCATGGTTTAGCTTTCTACTTCCCCTTAGACCCTGCATGGTATTACAAATGTGAGTTCCACAACCAGTGTCATATACCCATGATTTCTTAGGGAAAGCATATAGTTCTATTGTGAAGATACCTGATGTGCCAACCTTGTTGGCTTTGTTCTTCATCAACTCTGCCAGGTAGGCAGGACAATTCCTCCTCCAATGGCCTGTTTCACCGCAGTGATGGCAAGCAAGATCCTTAGCGGGATGCTCCTTACGAGTAGGTGGGGGAACCTTTGGCTTGGGCTTGTAAACTTGCTTTCCCTTGCCTTGGCCCTTCGCAACTACTTGCGGTTTTGGTTTTTGGATCTTTCCTTGCCTTATAGCAAGGACAGTAGGGGCCGGAGTTTTCTTGGGTAGGCTTGCCTCCGTTTGTTTCAGCATAGCATGTAATTCGGCGAATGTCTTCCCCATACTATGCATATGATAAGTCATGACAAACGGTGCAAAATCCTTGTTTAGGGACGTTAGAATCAAGCTAATCCCAAGGATGTGCGGCATAGCGTAACCAAGCCTCTCCATTTGGTCTAAGTAGCTCTTCATCTTCAAGAGATAAGAGCTAACAGACTGTCCCTCCTCCTGCTTGCAAGCGTGGAAGGCTTTGACAGTGTCAAAGAGTTCCTGCTCGGCTTGCTTTTGATACATGGCCGTTAGTTCACGCATCATATCAAATGCAGTGAGGTCCTCGAGATTCTTTTGAATCTCGGGAATCATGCTCACTAGCATAAGCGCGGCGACTTCCTGTTGTTCGTTAAACCTTTTGGTATAGGCTGTACGAACAGCAGCAGTGGCGGTAGCAGCAGGGGCAGGGGGCAGCGCCTCCTCCAAATGGTGGTACTTGTGCTCGGCCCTAAGGACAATCCTTAGGTTTCGAGACCAGTCCACAAAGTTCGTTCCATCAAGTTTCTCTTTTTCGAGAACGGAACGAATGGTGGTATGTGTTAGGGTTTGATTGTTTGAAGTCATCTACAAAATTACAAAGTTCATTAATTAGTATTTTTAATAATAATTTCTTTTAATAAATTAACTACCCAATTAATTTTAATTAAAAGCTAAGATCCCATTGAGCTTCTATCATCGCATCAGTTGATCTGCTAGAGATGATAGATCCAATAGGTAGGTGACGTTCAACAATTGCATTACAAGTGCAACTCTTAGAGGTATGGGACTTCATGGCACCTAGTGAACAAGCATCTAGGGTCAAGTGGCATGTTTGTCGCATCTTCGCCTCGAGTCAAGGTCTCACCGTTAACTTGATTAAGTCATCCAATGTGAAATCATGTCAAAATAGATCTAGGTCTCACCGTAGAGAATAATGACCTCGGATCTAAATTCAAACCACGTCTCACGTGAATTCAAAAATAGAAGCAAGTGATTTACAACCGATTGGACGGCGTGACTTAAATTTTAGGTATGTTAAATTTTAATTTAATAAAATTTTATTTAAGATATGAATGAATCATGTACTTCATTCATACCACTTCATAAGTCTTGTAATAAACGGTAAAAACTTTTAGCGATTATTAAGTGATAAGTTTCAAATCATATTTAAACTTAGTTTAATCTCAAAACTATTGTTAGATTAAAGGTTTAATCATCAATGATTAACTAGTAATCATCGATGATTAAGGTTTTGAATGTTTTAATGTTTGTGTCTAAAAACCATTTTTAATTTGTTTTACTATTTGTATCTAATAGAAAAGAAAAACAACCACAAACATAAGAATAAAACATGCAACAAAATTTTGTGCAAACCTCGACCAATGAAATCCTAGGTTCGGTCACGTGAGTCATCACGACGGACCGAAGGGTCAAACTAGGGGACGGGCCAACATGAACCCAAACGGGCCTACATAAACCCAATGGGCTCCCACTTGCTCCAAGACATTCTTGAGCAAGTAGAACCCAAAATTGTGAAAAAATGTAATCTGCCAGAAAATTCCAGCAGACTTTGAAGCCCGAAAAGTCACTGAAGGAGTCTTCGTTGGTCTTCCCGGCCTTCTGGAAAGTTGTAGCCCACGACTTTGCAAGCATTTTAGGCTTTTGAATCGCCCAAAAAGGAGTCTGTATGCCTCTGGAAAACCTGTTTTCGTACAGCCCTCGCTTTTGTGACGGAAATTTGTTGTTTTCTTCATTAGTCTTCAATATTTTTTTGTCAACAATTTACAATAAAAAGATAAAATAAATACAATCTATTCTATTACTTTTACATTACAAATTGCCCCAAAAATGGCACCAAAAATAAAATAAAAATAAATGAAACAAATTACAACAATTAAGCCAAAAAAAAACAAGGCTTTTCCCAAACAACCAAACATCAAACACATTCATTCACAAATGGTCTAGGCTTTCATTGGTTTGCACAAACAAGCAACAATTGACAAGGCTTTGGCTTGGGATATGGCAAAAATACATGTTTTGCCATATCAACAAAATGGAATTAAAAATTAAATTCCAAGCCAAATAATCAAAAAAATACAATAACAAGATTAATTTTTTTTGATATGATTTTGTAACAAGTGACAATGGGGTTCCAAAAATACCATATTTTAACCCACATTTTTATAAAAAACCGAAAATTAAAATAAAAAACCCGTAGGGTTTTGTTTTTGTCCGATCGGAATTTTAACAACACAAAACCGGTTGATTTTTGCCACTTTTCACAAAATCTAGCTAATTATATGATTAATATAATGACTCGTGATACCACTAATGGTGATTTTCGGTTAAAACAATTAACAAAACGCAGCGGAAAATATTTATCACCATGAAAGGATCTTGATATTAATCATACAATTAAACTAAAATAAAATCAAAGAGAATGGTATAAGAATCATACCCTAGTTGCCTTTGATCAATGATGAATACGGATGGATATTGTGAGCAACCGAAACCAAGGATTCCAATGGGGAATACCTCTAAAGCAAGTCCACACAACACTTGCAAGAACACCAATGTAATGGATGCTAGTCCTAGAGTCTTGAGAGCAAAAGAAAGAAAACAAAACACCTACAAAGTGTGAGAGAGAGGGACGGCCAAGATGGATGGTCAAAAGGGAGTTTATGGACCATTATATCTCTTAATGGTGCCATTACAATCCTTTAATGATTTCCATAAATCATTAGTCTTATTTGCCCACAAGTCCCTATCTTTTGATTCTTCTAGTTTGCCCACAAGAAAGTTTCAATATTAACTTTTAATATTAAACTTATGATAGACAAGCTTATAGCTTATATATATTAATAATTAATGTAATTACACTAATTACACTAATTATATAATGGTGTTTAGTGTTTAAGTGTGTGACCCTTTAGGCTCACAAACAACTAGCCATATAACTATATGTTATACACGTGAAGCATATTCCAACAATATATATATATATATATATATATATATATATATATATGGTCCGGATCCGGTGAGGACTCTTTTCCTCGCGAGGACTGTGAGGACTCCAAAAAAACTCTAAAAATGATTTGGCATATGATGCCTCTTTTCTCCATAAATATACACCTTCTCATTCTCGGGAGACTTGGTCGACACTAACTTCTTTCCACATAAAATCTTGGCTTGGTGGATTCCCAACCAATCCGTTCCAATAATCACATCAAAAGCCTAAATTTCCATAGGAATTAAATCAACCTTGAACTTCTTACTATCGATTTCCAATTCACAATCTCCATAGATGTGTTGAACCATAGAGGTTTTCCCATCGGCTACTTCTATTTCATACAAATCATCAAGTAACTCTAGTAGAACCTTAAACTTAGCACCAAATTCATGAGACACGAAAGAATAAGTAGAACCCGAATCAATCAGTACATAAGTGGGTATGGATTTTATGAATAAGGTACCTGAGACGACATCATGAGTCTCCTTGGCTTCTTCACGCGTGAGTTGGAAGGCACGCCCTTTGACTTTCAACGGCTCTGGTTTCTTGTGAGCGGTTGACACCAACGTTTCGGTTCCTTTCTTTGGGCAAACATTGCTATAATGCCCCTTCTCATGACATGAGAAACATTCAACTTCATCTAGGCTCTTGGCCTTACAATCTCTAGCCTTGTGGCCAAATCTCCCACATTTGAAACAACTTCCCGATTCAAGCTTGCATTCTCCTTGGTGAGTCTTGCCACACTTCACACACTTTGCAAAACTGCCACCACTTCCTTGCTTTGACCCACTTGGGGTAAACCTTCCTTTCTTCGATGGTCCCGAAGAACTTTCAAATTTTCTCTTTTCATTACCAACCGACCTCTCTTGAACTCTTCTCATACTAACTTTCTCAACACTTCGGGCGACATTAATCGCCTCATCAAGAGTAGTCGCCCTTTTCACTTCAAGTTCATACTCCCATGGTAACCCATTAGCAAACCGAACCACACGACTACGTTCGGTTGGGTAGGTACTTGACACAAACGGGAGGTATCCCGTGAACTTCTTGGTATACTCATCAAAGGTTAGGTTACCTTTCTTGAAATGCAAGAATTCTTCCACTAACTCTTCTAACTCCCTTTCGGGACAAAACTTCTCTTTGAGTCTCCTAGTGAACTCATCCCACGATATTTTGTAAACGGCTTTCTTTCCCAAAGTCTCGTACACGGTGTCCCACCATGTAAGAGCATCATCTTTCAACAAACTTGAGGCATAAGTCACCATATCTTCTTCTTTGAACTTGCTAATTTTAAGTACACGTTCCGTCTCTCGAATCCAACGGACGGTCACCTTTGGTTCCGTACTCCCGAGATAGAAGTCGGGTCGGCAAGCAAGGAATGTTTTGTAAGAACATCCTTCACGTTCGATCTTTATTTCTTCACCACTTTCCTCATTGGAGGACTTCTCGGTCGGGACACTAGTGTCCGTTGACTTAGTCTTTGTGGGAGGTGGGGAATCTTCACTTTCCTCCCTCTCCTTGTCATCACGACGTTCTACTTCCTCCCTTTCATCATCACCAAGGTTCAACCGATCATTTATGATCTGATTAACATCTTGTTGCATCACATTTCTCATGTTAGTGAGCATGGATTGAATTGCCTCCATTGTTACCGGAGTATGGTTATTCCCGATACCCGAATTGGCCAATCCATTCCCATCTTGATTCACATTTGAAGCTTGTTCTCCATCTAACAAGGCTCGACCACTTCTTGTTCTAGCCATCTTACTATAATAAGATGTCAAACCGATTAGAATTTAATAAGTTGACTAAATAGTCAAATGATACATAAGAAGAGCTCGATTTAAAACAATTCCCTTAATGGTCAACCCTACTCTTTAAAGGTCAACCTAACTTTCTATGGCACATAACGTCCCATTTAGCTAAGTCTAAGTCTAGGGTGGGTAAACCAACCTAATTCTCTTAGACTAAAGCTCTGATACCAAGTTGTAACACACCACTTTTTCCAGAACAATTTAAACTTTTTAAATAAACAAGTTTAAATATTAAAATCCAAAACATCCAAAACATGGTTTAAATAAAACATTTGGAATGATTACAAGTGCCAAAAATCGGTGGTACAATAATATCAAAACTAAGTCTTAAGGAATCAAATGGTACACTGAGCTTAATCATCCAATGCTAACACTACGTGCCGCCTAATCCTTAGCTCCCGAACCTAAGTACATAGGCATAAAAGAAAACATAGTACGTGAGACAAAATTGTCTCGTGAGTAACATGGGTTTTAGACCCGATTATAAACATTTGCAATTAAATAATATTTAAATGAATATTAAATTGCACATAAGTCAAACATAATCTCGAGCTTGCCCTACGCTCACACATACGCAACGGGTCATCCCGAAGCAACTCCCCCGATGTGGGTTATCGTCAAAAGATCTCATGGTAATTGGGGTTCTCCCAAACTTACCGAGATCATCACTCCCCCATCTCGCGGGTTATCGTAATCCCCCTTTTTATCGGGTTATCATAGTCCCCCGAATGACGGGTTATCGTTCACTTAGATATATCACCCTTGCGCATGGAGGTACCGCCCCAAGTAGTAATCTCAACTCCCCCACGAATGGGTTATCGTTTCCGGATAATTTGACTTACACATAATTGGCCATCAAATATGAGCCTTAGCTCCAGTTAGATCATCATTTTAGCAAGTCAATGTCACAATTCATTTCATAACGCATAAGCATTTCAATCAATTTCTTTATCAAAAACATTTATTCAATAAAGACTCTTTCAATCATTTTATTCATTAAAAATCATTTTACTATGTACTCAGAAAAGATTACATGTACTCACCTTAGCAATGCTATCCAACACTTGTGTTATTAAACACAAATCTTTACTTCTTAATCCAAGAAGTACTTCCAATCACAAGGTCTTCTTGACCTAACATCAATGATAACACAATAACTAGTTATAATCCATAACTAATTGCAAATCAATTCATTTTAACCTTCCTAATCATCAAACTTGGTGAAATCTTAAACCCTTGTTCAAGATTTTCCATCATCAATCCCAAATCTAACTTGTACACATTGATTACAAGTCTACAAGGAGTGTTTTACACCCATGGTAGTTCATCTTCCCCACAGATGATATGGTTGGTTCCCAAAATCATCATTTTAACCCATACTAAGCTCAAAATTAAGGTAGATAAACAAGATTATCAAGAATTCTTACCCTTGATGTTCCAATCCTTCAATATGATGAAGATTTGAGCTACTTAGCTCCAAAAACCGACCAAAATACTCTCAAAACGGCTGTTGGGGTTATAGGTTTCGTAGGTGTTATGAACCCTAGCCTTCACTCATCTTTTTATAGTTCAGACGGTCCTCGCGCCCCGCTAGCGCCGCGAGATGACGCGGGTTTCCCATCTGGTCGCCGCTCGAAGACCCAACTCACGCCGCACTCGCGCCTGGCTTGCGCCGCGAGCTCAACTCGAGCTCGGCGCGAGCCTCTCGCGTTTCACTTCTGAAGTTGTTGTTTGAACTCGCGCCTGACTCGCGCCGCGAGGGCTGTTCCAGGAAGATTCTTGGTCTTTAAACTTGTTTCCATCCAAGTTTTGACCCATACTTGGTTAGAACAAGTCCCCAACATTCAAACACTCGATAAAACACAACTTGAAACATAAACTAATATAAATAACGAAATTCAAATAAATCCCGAATATAATACACGAAATACAAACGTAAAAATTACGGTCGTTACATCAGCGATGCACAAACTTGTGCTTTACTTGTGTCTTTCTGTGACACTGAAACTTCCAGCCTATGTACACTTCTGGTGGCCATGAGTCTTCGGATACTCATGCTTCTTCAGATGGCCTTCAGCTTCAGTGACCTTCACTAAGAGTTTTACTTAGACTAGTATATGTTCACTGGTTCAGTGTTTTGTCCAATGCGTTGATCCTGTTAAACTATCTGATCTGTTAACCAGTATCTGATTCCGCACGGGGAACTGATCGTTGTTTCAGATAGTGGTCAGATAGTGCAACTGGATAACTTAAATCCAAACTGATCAGATTCAATTACCCACAATCTGAGGAACTAATCCTCAGATTGTCTTCTAACTATTTGCCTTTTTCTCTTCATTAGATCTCTTCAATGAGGGATGCTTTTCAGCGACCCAACAATATATATATATATATATATATATATATATATATATATATATATATATATATATATATATATATATATATATATATAGGGTCCGGATCCGGTGAGGACTCTTTTCCTCGCGAGGACTGTGAGGACTCCAAAAAAACTCTAAAAATGATTTGGCATATGATGCCTCTTTTCTCCATAAATATACACCTTCTCATTCTCGGGAGACTTGGTCGACACTAACTTCTTTCCACATAAAATCTTGGCTTGGTGGATTCCCAACCAATCCGTTCCAATAATCACATCAAAAGCCTAAATTTCCATAGGCATTAAATCAACCTTGAACTTCTTACTATCGATTTCCAATTCACAATCTCCATAGATGTGTTGAACCATAGAGGTTTTCCCATCGGCTACTTCTATTTCATACAAATCATCAAGTAACTCTAGTAGAACCTTAAACTTAGCACCAAATTCATGAGACACGAAAGAATAAGTAGAACCCGAATCAATCAGTACATAAGTGGGTATGGATTTTATGAATAAGGTACCTGAGACGACATCATGAGTCTCCTTGGCTTCTTCACGCGTGAGTTGGAAGGCACGCCCTTTGACTTTCAACGGCTCTGGTTTCTTGTGAGCGGTTGACACCAACGTTTCGGTTCCTTTCTTTGGGCAAACATTGCTATAATGCCCCTTCTCATGACATGAGAAACATTCAACTTCATCTAGGCTCTTGGCCTTACAATCTCTAGCCTTGTGGCCAAATCTCCCACATTTGAAACAACTTCCCGATTCAAGCTTGCATTCTCCTTGGTGAGTCTTGCCACACTTCACACACTTTGCAAAACTGCCACCACTTCCTTGCTTTGACCCACTTGGGGTAAACCTTCCTTTCTTCGATGGTCCCGAAGAACTTTCAAATTTTCTCTTTTCATTACCAACCGACCTCTCTTGAACTCTTCTCATACTAACTTTCTCAACACTTCGGGCGACATTAATCGCCTCATCAAGAGTAGTCGCCCTTTTCACTTCAAGTTCATACTCCCATGGTAACCCATTAGCAAACCGAACCACACGACTACGTTCGGTTGGGTAGGTACTTGACACAAACGGGAGGTATCCCGTGAACTTCTTGGTATACTCATCAAAGGTTAGGTTACCTTTCTTGAAATGCAAGAATTCTTCCACTAACTCTTCTAACTCCCTTTCGGGACAAAACTTCTCTTTGAGTCTCCTAGTGAACTCATCCCACGATATTTTGTAAACGGCTTTCTTTCCCAAAGTCTCGTACACGGTGTCCCACCATGTAAGAGCATCATCTTTCAACAAACTTGAGGCATAAGTCACCATGTCTTCTTCTTTGAACTTGCTAATTTTAAGTACACGTTCCGTCTCTCGAATCCAACGGACGGTCACCTTTGGTTCCGTACTCCCGAGATAGAAGTCGGGTCGGCAAGCAAGGAATGTATTGTAAGAACATCCTTCACGTTCGATCTTTATTTCTTCACCACTTTCCTCATTGGAGGACTTCTCGGTCGGGACACTAGTGTCCGTTGACTTAGTCTTTGTGGGAGGTGGGGAATCTTCACTTTCCTCCCTCTCCTTGTCATCACGACGTTCTACTTCCTCCCTTTCATCATCACCAAGGTTCAACCGATCATTTATGATCTGATTAACATCTTGTTGCATCACATTTCTCATGTTAGTGAGCATGGATTGAATTGCCTCCATTGTTACCGGAGTATGGTTATTCCCGATACCCGAATTGGCCAATCCATTCCCATCTTGATTCACATTTGAAGCTTGTTCTCCATCTAACAAGGCTCGACCACTTCTTGTTCTAGCCATCTTACTATAATAAGATGTCAAACCGATTAGAATTTAATAAGTTGACTAAATAGTCAAATGATACATAAGAAGAGCTCGATTTAAAACAATTCCCTTAATGGTCAACCCTACTCTTTAAAGGTCAACCTAACTTTCTATGGCACATAACGTCCCACTTAGCTAAGTCTAAGTCTAGGGTGGGTAAACCAACCTAATTCTCTTAGACTAAAGCTCTGATACCAAGTTGTAACACACCACTTTTTCCAGAACAATTTAAACTTTTTAAATAAACAAGTTTAACTATTAAAATCCAAAACATCCAAAACATGGTTTAAATAAAACATTTGGAATGATTACAAGTGCCAAAAATCGGTGGTACAATAATATCAAAACTAAGTCTTAAGGAATCAAATGGTACACTGAGCTTAATCATCCAATGCTAACACTACGTGCCGCCTAATCCTTAGCTCCCGAACCTGAATACATAGGCATAAAAGAAAACATAGTACGTGAGACAAAATTGTCTCGTGAGTAACATGGGTTTTAGACCCGATTATAAACATTTGCAATTAAATAATATTTAAATGAATATTAAATTGCACATAAGTCAAACATAATCTCGAGCTTGCCCTACGCTCACACATACGCAACGGGTCATCCCGAAGCAACTCCCCCGATGTGGGTTATCGTCAAAAGATCTCATGGTAATTGGGGTTCTCCCAAACTTACCGAGATCATCACTCCCCCATCTCGCGGGTTATCGTAATCCCCCTTTTTATCGGGTTATCATAGTCCCCCGAATGACGGGTTATCGTTCACTTAGATATATTACCCTTGCCCATGGAGGTACTGTTAGGTCACAACAACCCTAGTTTATAATGTTAATTGATAGATTATTATACTTAGAGAAATATTAGAGTGATAACACAAGAATATAGTCAATGTATAAATCCACTAAGTGTGGCTTGTTGCGGAATAACAAGACCACTGATTAATTACAAAAGATGTGAATGTGTAAAGTAAATTGGTGAGTACTCCTTTGCAAGATGATCTCTATTTATAATGTTATAGAGATCTTACATGATGAGCAAAGGAGTAACCGAAGGACTAAGTAAGGAAAATGACTAAGATCAAGGGATTTGATCTTAGTCCGTTACAGAGTATCACTCAGTCCTTCTACTCATTCCTTGTACTCAGTATCACTATCTGATACTGAGTGCTGATACTGAGTTCCAATACTGATCACTCAGTATCAGACCTAAACTTAGCTATATTATTCTACATATTAATCAAAGCTAGTCTAGGTTGTTTTGTTATCTTAAGATCTAAAGGGGCAAGGCTTTTTGCCTTAACAATCTCCCCCTATCTAATGATAACAAAACAATTTACAAAGAGATAAACAAAAATTACAACAGCATAGGTAACAATATCTTCTTCTTCATTTGCTGTTGATGGCTTCATTCTCATAGAAGACTTCTTGTTTGATGTGGACAAACTCTTCTCTGCTTTTGAGTTCATCCCTTCTGCTATTCAGTACTGCAACAATCTTCTTTCTGAACCAAGAGTCTTCTTTCTTGGTGGTCATCCATTTCAGTCCAACAAGGTGACTGATTTGAGCTCTTGGTAGATCTTCTTCAGAAATGAAGCACTCTCTATCCTCTGAGTCAGTATACATATATCCAGAAGTTGGATATATGACACTCTTTTGATCCTGAAATACAAGGTTAGGAGGAAGAGGGTACTTTCTAAGATACTTGTATGTATGAAGGCATTCTGGTATGTTGTTTGAGTAAGCCTCAGTCATCACACTGAGTGTTCTGTACTCTATTTCATGAAGTAAGTCCTTCTCATAACATACTGCAGCTACTGCACAGATCTCATCCAAGACTATTTGATCATAGGTTGATTTCTTTGGAAGCTCTTTGATCAGTCTTGTGATCTTCACCCAGTTTTGAAGACCAATTCTTTGAATATCATGAATAAATATCTTCATGGGGGGACTGGTTAAGCCAGTACAAGTGATAGTAATTCTTCCTTCTTTGAGCTTCACTTTTACTTTATTGACATCCAGATTTAACCAATGTATCCCCCTTACATTTTGAAATGTTTTGGTCCTTAAGAACTCCTTTCTTTGTTCCTTATACTGAGTCCTAGCAGCAACCATATTCCAATAATGTTGAATATGATCTGGACCCTTTCTTGAGATTCTATGTGAAGGACCAGGAGTATCAGTATCTGGGTCAGATTCTGGTTCAGTTTTGACTCCCAACTCTTGCTCATATAAAAATCTTTCTTGTTCTGCCCAGAGTTGCTGAGGAGTCAGTCTTGGAGCCTGCTCGGTATCACTGTCCCTTGTAAGAACAGGTCTTCTTTGTCTTGTTACCAGAGGAGCAGATTCCTCACTTGATTCAGAAGAAGTGAGAACAGCATTGATAGGTCTTCTTGATAAGGAACTCCTTCTTCTAATTACCAGATTTTCTGGTTCTTCATCATCCGAGGATGATGATGAAGAACTTTCTTGTTCTACCAGATTTAGTGCATAGTTTACTAAATCTGGTTCTTCATCTTCATCATCAGCAATAGGCCAGATGAAAGGCCTATAGACCACAATTTGTAAATTATTCTCTTCAAAAGTTTGCTGTGGTTGGTCAGTATGAGTCTCCCCCTGAGCAGATGGCTCAAGTGGGTCTTGAACTTGTAATTCTGACCTTGTTCTTTGTCTTCTTCTCTCATACTGAATGCGAAATGGCTCAGTATGAGGGCTTTGCTGATGTTGTTGTTGTGGAGGTTGATCTTCATTCAATCTTCTTCTTTTCTCCCCCTGAGCAGAAGGCTCAGTTTGATCAACCTCAGTATCTCTTTGTCTCTTCTCCCCCCTTTTGTTATCATTTGATGAGGAAGGAAGAGGATCAGTATCACCACCCATGTCCCCTTCAGGTTGTTCAAGAGTAGGGGAGGGCATGGGCTCAGTTGCAGCATCAGTATCACCAGCACCTCCTTCTCCTTCTCCTTCTTCATTGTGATCACCATGTGAACCTGGTGGAGTTTGTGGAGGCTGCTGTGGTTGTTGAAGGAGTGGTACTGACTGTTTTATTAAGTCAATATCACCACTCATCTTGTCCATTCTGGCTAGTATTACATTTTGAGTTTGTTGGATGGCCAGAATGTGCTGCATGATTGCTTGCAGAGTCACTTGATCTGCTGCAGCCTGAGATGCCTGAATGCCCTGCACAGATGGTGCTAAAGAAACCAAAAAATATAAAATTGGTTAGAATGAAAGGTTTATCAAATAGAATTGTGGTGTTGTTTAATTCTACAATCATATAAACAGAGTTTGTGAAGTCTGTATTTCATCTGGTATAGGATGAAATATTGTGGACTTGTGCATAGCATGTGTAAGAAGATTTTAGTAAAGGTGAGTGTGAAAATTTAAGTAGCTCAGTATAGGATAAGTCACATTTACTAAAAGGTTTGGGTGTGGGAATTCGAAGCCTGGGATGTGCTTCTTGATATTTTCAATGTTTATCACTCGGTATTAGAGTGATAACAGAAATGTGGCTAAACCCCATGGGAAATATTTGGATTTTGTGGCTTAAAGGTTTGTGATCATTTCTTGAATGATGCTACCCAACTCAAAAATAAGTTGGACATGATTCAAGCAGCACCAGTGGGTGTCAGTATGACATCAACCACCATTGTCTCTGTAAATGTTGAGACAACTGTAGACTGACAATGATCAATTTTGTGTGCTCAGTATATGAATTTTGCATAGCAGCAGTGGGCTAGCTATGTTGGCCATAAAGGATATATAATTGAAAGATCGTTTGAGACTTTGGTCAGTATTGAGTTGGTACTGGCCAATACTTAGTCTCTATTTAGGAATGAAATATATATATAGAAGTTTAAGGGCTTTTTAGAAATTCATACCTGAGACTCTATCAGATTCCCTTCGAGCATCTGCAGAGGTCGGTGCAGGATTATGTGTTTGTTGATGTGCAGCACCAACATCTTCAATACCGACTTCTCTGTCATGCTGAGCACCTTCCATTGTAGTTTGTGCATATTGAATCTCCACATCAAGAGGAACATGAGGTTCCTCAATTGGTTGAGCAGTTGGAGCTAGTTCTGGACCTGGAAGGTCAGCGGTGGCTGCAACAAGGCTTTGGGCTTGAATAGATGCAGTTAATGATGGAACATTTGCAGGCTGCACCTCCTCAGATGATAAATTGCCCATAATGATAGGAGAAACATTCCTTCTTCTTCTTTGAAGGACCAGTGGTGTGTCTTCTGAGGACTCAGTATCAAAAGTTGTTGCAATATGAGGAGCATCAGGAACCTGTGCAGGTGGAGAGATATGTTGTTGAGTCGATTCTTGAACTTGTGGAACATCCTGCATCACAATATCTTGACCGGCCTGTGCTCCATTACCACTATTATCATCATTATCATCATCATCATTGTCTGACTCAGTATCAGACATGTCTTCTACATCATCAATGTGTTCTTGAACAATGGCCCACATAGGAGGACTTAGAAGAGGTTCTCCTTCTCTTGGCCTATAAAAGAAAATCTTCTCACTAAGCGGAGGAAGATCAGCTCTTGGACTATGAAAATCATCATAAATGTGTGTGGGCATTGAGTGTTGAAAGATGAGTGATAGAAATCTGCAGAAAGGGACATTGCATTCCCTTGTGTTTGCTCGGACCAGAGTAGCTAATTCATTGAAAATTAGGCGAGCAAAATCAATATTTCTTCCATAGTACAGAGCATGTACTATTTGCATCCCAAATTCGTTTATTTGGTCCAAAGCTCCCGTCTTGTGGGTCATACATCGAATTATTGTTGTGATGAGAATACCCCACATAGGACCAAATTCATTTCTTTTGATTGTGCCCGTTGTTCCTCTTCGACCCAGAAAAGGCAGTACAGAGCGTGCCTCTGATCTATCAACAAATGGGTCATACTGAGCTTGGGCGGGAAGTCTCAGTGCTTCACGAATGATTGCAGTAGAAACAAAAGCTCTCCTTTGATCCCTAATTACCCATCCAGCAATCATATCTGGAGAATCGAGTGTGGCAGAGTACCAAAACTCGCATAACATTTCTGGGTAAATTGCTCGAGGAGATAATGTCAGTGCACGAGCAATTGGGCAATGCTTCATAAAAGTCACGATGTTCGTGAATTCTTGGCATGCCCAGGCTTGAGGAATATTGAAATTTGCTGTGATGTTGTTCCTCGCAAACCTGGGTACTTCATTATTTCGGAATTGGATTTCCGATTGAACTTCTGGAGCAACAAAAGTGTAATTCGCCATCTGTGATTTTGATTTGAAATGTTTTGCTTGCTAAGAGAAAGTGAAATCGTTAATCGCAGAGAGAATTGAAAATGAAAGAAAGAAATAACAGTTAAAAAATTTGAAGTAAAAATAAACGGTTATTTATAGGAGATTTGAAAGATAATTAAGGTATTGGGAAGTAAAAATGGCTGATTTGACTGCCTTATCCTCTGCCAACGGTAACTTTCTTATTAAGAAAGGTTACCGTTTGAGCAGTATAAGGATTAAGCTCGGTTTGATCGCCGTAATACCCCAATACTGAGTAAAAAAAATTAATTTAAAAAAAATATTAAAAATATAAAAACAATTAATTTACTCTTGAAATAAATAAAAAAATAAAAATTTTAAATTTTGATGATAACAGATTAGTGATACTGAGTGGTCAGTATCAACAGGAGTGATACTGAGCGCTCAGTTTTAAAGAAATTAAGAAAGATTAAGGATTCAACATACCTAATTGCCCTAGGAAATACATAAACCTTTCCTCAGGGAGAGGTTTAGTAAACACATCGGCCAATTGTGCATCTGTTGGTACATAATCTACCTCAACCTTACCTTTTTCCACATTATCTCGAATAAAGTGGTAATGCTTGGTTTTGGAGTGATAGACTGGGTTCTCTGAGATAGCAATAGCACTCTTGTTATCACAATGAATAGGAGTGTTATGAAAGTTGAACCCATAGTCTAAGAGTTGATACTGCATCCATAATAATTGAGCACAACAACTTCCTGCAGCAACATATTCTGCTTCTGCTGTGGAAGTTGCTACCGAATTTTGTTTCTTGGATGACCAGCCAACTAGTCTTCCACCTAGGAATTGACATCATCCACTTGTGCTCTTTCTGTCCAATCTACAACCTGCAAAATCTGCATATGTGTACCCTTCAAGGTCAAAGTTTGAGTCTTTGGGATACCAAAGACCCAGGTTAGGAGTACCTGTAAGATATCTAAAGATGCGCTTAACTGCTTTCATGTGTGATTCTTTAGGATCAGCCTGATACCGAGCACACAAACATGTGGCAAACATGATATCAGGCCTACTAGCAGTTAGGTAAAGTAAGGAACCAATCATACCTCGGTATGTGGATTGACATACTGGTTTACCAGTTTCATCCTTCCTTATCTTATCCTGAGTACCCATAGGAGTGTGCATGGAAGATAAATTTTCAAATTTGTATTTCTTTAACATGTCATGCACATACTTACTTTGATTTATAAAAGTGCCATCAGGCTTTTGTTCAACTTGTAAACCAAGAAAATAAGTAAGTTCTCCCATCATACTCATCTGATACTGAGTTGACATTATCTTAGCAAACCAGTCACACATTGACTTGTCAGTGGAACCAAAGATAATATCATCTACATATATCTGAATGAGTAAGATGTCAGAACCTTTCCTTTTTGAAAATAATGTTTTATCAATTTTACCTCTTGTAAACTTATTTTCAATAAGATACTCAGACAAGGTGTCATACCAGGCTCTTGGAGCTTGTTTGAGCCCATATAGAGCTTTATCAAGCTTGAAAACATAATGAGGAAATTTGGGATCAACAAAACCTGGAGGTTGTTTAACATAAACTTCTTCTTGTAGTTTTCCATTTAGAAAAGCACTTTTGACATCCATCTGATAAACTTTGAAATTCTTAAAGGCTGCATATGCAAGATACAACCTAATAGCTTCAATTCTTGCAACTGGTGCAAAAGTTTCATCATAGTCAATGCCTTCTTCTTGCCTGTAACCTTGAGCAACTAACCTTGCTTTGTTTCTGATGACAACACCATCCTTGTCCATCTTGTTTCTGAACACCCACTTAGTACCAATAATAGTTTTGCCAGAAGGAGGTGGTACTAGGTTCCAAACTTTGTTTCTTTCAAACTCTGTGAGCTCTTCTTGCATAGCCTCTACCCAATCTTCATCTAATAAAGCTTCATCAGCTTTCTTTGGTTCAATGGTAGATAGAAAACTTGAGAAAAAACAGAAGTTTGCAGTTGCTTGGGTTGGAAATTCTAATTTTCTTCTTGTTCGGACACCTTCTTCAATAGGACCAATAATGTTTGAGTGTGGATGGTCTCTGTGTTCCCTTAAATTGTTTCCTAAGGGAGCATTTGAAATAGGATCAACAATATCTTGTTGATTTGGTGTGTTGTCTGTCTGATACTGAGTGGAATTCTGATCAGTATTAGACAGTGCAGGTTGCTGTTCATCTTCATTTTGCAGAGTTGATGTGGATTCTTGTGAAGTGTTGGATGTTTCACCTTCTTCATAAATAGAGTGGTTCAGATCATTAGTTGGAAACTCAGTATGGAGGTCCTCTGTTATGGGAACCTCAGTATTAGTCTCATTTGAGTGATACTGAGTTTGAACTTGATCAGTTTCATTAAACTTATTAGGAATAAAGTGTGGATGAAACTTAGGCTGTTCAGCAATGGAGTGTTCTGGATTGCATAGAATATGTATGCCACTTATGTCTTCACTTGCTGAGGTAGAATGCTCATTCTGATCTTCATCGAATGTGACATGAATGGATTCTACAATCATCTTGGTTGAGATGATATACACTCTGAAAGCTTTAGAGTGTGGAGAGTAGCCCATGAACACACCTTCATTTGCTTTGGGAGCAAATTTATTGAGATTTTGTTTTGTACTGAGTACAAAACATTTACTCCCAAAGATGTGGAAATATTCCACATTAGGAATCTTGCCATTGTATAACTCATATGGAGTCTTCAGATGTCTTTGGACTATAGTGGCTCTATTCTGAGTGAATTTTGCACAGTTTACAGCTTCAGCCCAGAAACTCAGTGCCAGTCCAGCATGGCATAATAAAGTTCTTGCAGCTTCAATCAGTGTTCTGTTCTTTCTTTCTACAACACCATTTTGTTGTGGTGTGTAGGCTGCAGAGAAGTTTTGAATGATTCCTTTTTCTTCACAGAAATCTGCTAATACTGAGTTCTTAAACTCAGTACCATGGTCACTTCTAAGTTGCTTGACCTTGTTGCCTTTTTGAAGTTCCTCTCTTTTTATAAAGGCAATGATTTCTGTTGTTGCATCTGACTTAGTCTTGAGGAAGATGACCCAAGTATATCTTGAAAATTCATCAACTAAGACTAGAGTATAGATCTTTTTGGCCAAAGATGGTGTGCTGATGGGGCCAAAAAGATCCATATGTATCATAGTAAGAGGTTCATTGATGGAATGATTGACTTTAGATTTGAATGAACTCTTCTTCTGCTTGCCCATTTCACATGCTGAGCATAACTTATCTTTTGAATAAGTAATTGTGGGCAATCCTCTCACCAGTTTCTTCATACTGAGCTCATTGATATTTCTAAAATTGATGTGAGAGAGTTTCTTGTGCCATAGCCAATGTAATTCTGGCTTGACTTTAGAAAGCAGGCATACTCGAATAGTTGGGTCTATTTCAGATAGGTTGACCACATATACGTCTTTTTCTCTTCTAGCAATGAGTACAGGCTGCCCTTTATCATTGTATATGATTCCTGCAACCTTTCTGAATCGAGCTTCATTGTCATCATCACACATCTGGCTGATACTGAGCAGATTGTGTTTTAGACCCTCTACATAGGCAACTCTTTTAAAAGTTATGTTGCCTGCCTTGATCACACCATAACCTCTTGTCTTTCCCACCGAGTCATCTCCAAACTTGACAGAAGGACCCTTCTCTGGAGTATAATTAAGAAGGTATTCCATACTGCCTGTCATGTGTCTTGAGCAGCCACTATCTAAGTACCACTTTCTGTCACCCTGCACAAGACACAAAATAAGAGTTAGTTCTTTTTAGGAACCCATTTTTGAATGGGACCTTTGGTGGGATAAACACAATTTGACTTGATCTCTTTATGTGGAGAGGTCGGTATCACTTCAGGGGTAACTTTAGAAGTTTTCTTTGGTGATACTGACTTAGTTTCTCTCCTTTTCTTTGGTACTGAGTACCTAGGGCTTGAGAGATCAGTCCAGCATTCATCTCCCTTATGACCAGTATGATGACATCTATAACATTTTCTTGGTCTATTTCTAAACATATTTTCATATGGTATTTTAGAAAAATGTTTCACTTTTGGTAGGTCAGTATGAACGAGTTTTGCAAATTGTTTACTTAAAGATTTGACCTGATCACCAAGTGTTTTTAAAATGTTAATTTTGTTATTTCTAATAGATGTATTAACATTGTTTTTAACTGGTTTAGGAGATGGAGGATCTGGTTGCTTATTTTTATTTGACAGAGAAGTCTTTCTAATATTATTAGTGGTAGACTTCTTGTCTTTACCAACCAAAGACCTAGTTGAAGTTGTCTTTTGTTTATCATGTTTTAAAGGAACAACTTTAACAGGTTCTTTAGATGTCTCAGTATATAATGTTTCTGTTCCTGCGACTTCTGTATTTGATGAAACATGTGAGATAGAAGTTGTCTTATTATCATTATATAATTCAAAAGTTGTGGTATAAAATAATAATTCAAAAGGTGGAACAGCAGAAGTGTCATATTGAACTATTGGTAGCTCGGTATCAGAAATTTCTGCTATTTGAAATTCAATACTGAGTTCTTGTAGCTCAGTATAGCACTTTGAGCAGATGGAAGGACCAATAGGTTTTTCTAAAATTTCATTTTCTTCATCATCTGACTCAGTTTGACATCCAACTTCACATAAAGTTTTAGCTTTTACAAAATTAATAGGGTTCATAGTAGAAAACTCTTCAAATAAATCAGCAAAATTGTTCCTGTTTTTAAATTGAGGATCAACACCAAGTGCAGCCCTCACATTTTCTGGGAATTGTTCATTTAAACATTTATTTAATTTTATTGAAGCATTTCCCCATAATTTACACTGTTTTTCAAATTTCTCTTTTTCAAGTTTGTGTAAGTGAGCTTTATCAGCTAATCTTTGGTTGATGTCTTTTAAATCTGAAAAGTTTAGTTCTAAATCTTTATATTTTGCTAATTTATCCAAGTTTTCATTATTTACCCTTTCAAGTTCTTTAATTGTTAATTTTAAAGCTTTTTCTTTTTGTACAGAAGTTTTAAGATCAACAAGCATATACTCAAAAATCTTGGTTTTTTCATTCACTGAATAAGTTTGAAAGGAACTTACCTTGTACAACTGAGTGGAATCCCAATCAGTATGAACACTCATCCTCTCAGCCTCTTTGATATCCTTTTCAAAGGAACTCTTCAAATCATCTTCAGTGAAAGCCATAAAGGCTTTATTCTCAATCTCTTCTTCATCATCACTTAACTCTTCATCCATCCATGCTTCTGAGTAAAGTGCTTGATGAGGTGCTCCATTTCCTTCTGCCCTCTTTCCCTTGCTCCAATTCTTCAGCTTGACATATTTGTCTCTATATCTTTTTGCTCGGTATGCAATCTTGTCATTTTGGTCAGTCTCAGAAGACTTGGTATGACAATTTGCAGCAATATATCCAGGCTTTCCACACCTATAGCACAGACCTGATCTTGGGTCAGTATTAGAAGAGCTAACACCAAGCCTCTTCTTCTTCAACTGATCCAACTTCATAGACATGAGAGCCATTTGAGTTTCAAGCTCTTCTGCCTCAGCATCAGCAAGATCAACTTCTGGTTCATCTGGCTCAGTCACAGTATAAGCCTGTTGCACAACTAGAGCCATACCAGTGGAAGACTTGTCAGTTTTCTTCCAGTTGATCAGTCTTGCAGCATTATTCTCCTCATGATTCAGCATTAGACCATACAAAGTTTGAAGAGTGTATGACTCAATGTTGTTAGCAGCATTGACAGAGTTTGTCATGTCAAGAAATTGTTGAGGAAGACTATCCAGGAACTTTTGAACAAGCTCTCCTTCCTCTTTCACAATGCCTACACTGATTAAATCATGGATAACAGTATTGAACCTGTTATAGAGAGTGGTGATGTCTTCATTTGGAGTTGAAAAGAAATTTTCATATTTCCTTCTCATGTTGCTTTTTCTTTGCAACTTCACCTTTGCTGTACCTTCATAGGTGACTGATAGGCTATCCCACATAGCCTTTGCTGTTGGCAATTTCATAATTGCATTAAGTATCTCTTTGGTAACAGCATTACCAATCACCCCTTTAGCTCTGGAGTCTAAGGCATACAACTGACGGTCAGTATCAGTCCAGTTGTGCTTTAGTTTAGGTACAGATTTTATGCCCTCTGGAGCATCATCAGTAGCAGCAACAGGTTCCACAGTTTGTGGAATGATGGGACCATCATTTAGCACAGTGAGCATCTCATGATGAATAGATTCAAGATACCACTGAGCTTTGAGCTTCCATTGATGGAAGTCTTTTCCATCAAAGATGGGTACTCCCTTTCCAGACATGACTGGTGCAATAATTGTAGACATTTTGGATTTTTGAGTGTTGGAGGGATAGATGTAGGAAATGGCTGCCAGGGTTATAGATCAACTAAATAAGAGATTTATTTAGCCCGCTCTGATACCAGTTGTTAGGTCACAACAACCCTAGTTTATAATGTTAATTGATAGATTATTATACTTAGAGAAATATTAGAGTGATAACACAAGAATATAGTCAATGTATAAATCCACTAAGTGTGGCTTGTTGCAGAATAACAAGACCACTGATCAATTACAAAAGATGTGAATGTGTAAAGTAAATTGGTGAGTACTCCTTTGCAAGATGATCTCTATTTATAATGTTATAGAGATCTTACATGATGAGCAAAGGAGTAACCGAAGGACTAAGTAAGGAAAATGACTAAGATCAAGGGATTTGATCTTAGTCCGTTACAGAGTATCACTCAGTCCTTCTACTCAGTCCTTGTACTCAGTATCACTATCTGATACTGAGTGCTGATACTGAGTTCCAATACTGATCACTCAGTATCAGACCTAAACTTAGCTATATTATTCTACATATTAATCAAAGCTAGTCTAGGTTGTTTTGTTATCTTAAGATCTAAAGGGGCAAGGCTTTTTGCCTTAACAGGTACCGCCCCAAGTAGTAATCTCAACTCCCCCACGAATGGGTTATCGTTTCCGGAAAATTTGACTTACACATAATTGGCCATCAAATATGAGCCTTAGCTCCAGTTAGATCATCATTTTAGCAAGTCAATGTCACAATTCATTTCATAACGCATAAGCATTTCAATCAATTTCTTTATCAAAAACATTTATTCAATAAAGACTCTTTCAATCATTTTATTCATTAAAAATCATTTTACTATGTACTCAGAAAAGATTGCATGTACTCACCTTAGCAATGCTATCCAACACTTGTGTTATTAAACACAAATCTTTACTTCTTAATCCAAGAAGTACTTCCAATCACAAGGTCTTCTTGACCTAACATCAATGATAACACAATAACTAGTTATAATCCATAACTAATTGCAAATCAATTCATTTTAACCTTCCTAATCATCAAACTTGGTGAAATCTTAAACCCTTGTTCAAGATTTTCCATCATCAATCCCAAATCTAACTTGTACACATTGATTACAAGTCTACAAGGAGTGTTTTACACCCATGGTAGTTCATCTTCCCCACAGATGATATGGTTGGTTCCCAAAATCATCATTTTTACCCATACTAAGCTCAAAATTAAGGTAGATAAACAAGATGATCAAGAATTCTTACCCTTGATGTTCCAATCCTTCAATATGATGAAGATTTGAGCTCGTTAGCTCCAAAAACCGACCAAAATACTCTCAAAACGGCTGTTGGGGTTATAGGTTTCGTAGGTGTTATGAACCCTAGCCTTCACTCATCTTTTTATAGTTCAGACGGTCCTCGCGCCCCGCTAGCGCCGCGAGATGACGCGGGTTTCCCATCTGGTCGCCGCTCGAAGACCCAACTCACGCCGCACTCGCGCCTGGCTTGCGCCGCGAGCTCAACTCGAGCTCGGCGCGAGCCTCTCGCGTTTCACTTCTGAAGTTGTTGTTTGAACTCGCGCCGCGAGGGCTGTTCCAGGAAGATTCTTGGTCTTTAAACTTGTTTCCATCCAAGTTTTGACCCATACTTGGTTAGAACAAGTCCCAAACATTCAAACACTCGATAAAACACAACTCGAAACATAAACTAATATAAATAACGAAATTCAAATAAATCCCGAATATAATACACGAAATACAAACGTAAAAATTACGGTCGTTACATCAGCGATGCACAAACTTGTGCTTTACTTGTGTCTTTCTGTGACACTGAAACTTCCAGCCTATGTACACTTATGGTGGCCATGAGTCTTCGGATACTCATGCTTCTTCAGATGGCCTTCAGCTTCAGTGACCTTCACTAAGAGTTTTACTTAGACTAGTATATGTTCACTGGTTCAGTGTTTTGTCCAATGCGTTGATCCTGTTAAACTATCTGATCTGTTAACCAGTATCTGATTCCGCACGGGGAACTGATCGTTGTTTCAGATAGTGGTCATATAGTGCAACTGGATAACTTAAATCCAAACTGATCAGATTCAATTACCCACAATCTGAGGAACTAATCCTCAGATTGTCTTCTAACTATTTGCCTTTTTCTCTTCATTAGATCTCTTCAATGAGGGATGCTTTTCAGCGACCCAACAATATATATATATATATATATATATATATATATATATATATATATATATATATATATATATATATATATATATATATATATATATATATATATATATAGGGTCCGGATCCGGTGAGGACTCTTTTCCTCGCGAGGACTGTGAGGACTCCAAAAAAAACTCTAAAAATGATTTGGCATATGATGCCTCTTTTCTCCATAAATATACACCTTCTCATTCTCGGGAGACTTGGTCGACACTAACTTCTTTCCACATAAAATCTTGGCTTGGTGGATTCCCAACCAATCCGTTCCAATAATCACATCAAAAGCCTAAATTTCCATAGGCATTAAATCAACCTTGAACTTCTTACTATCGATTTCCAATTCACAATCTCCATAGATGTGTTGAACCATAGAGGTTTTCCCATCGGCTACTTCTATTTCATACAAATCATCAAGTAACTCTAGTAGAACCTTAAACTTAGCACCAAATTCATGAGACACGAAAGAATAAGTAGAACCCGAATCAATCAGTACATAAGTGGGTATGGATTTTATGAATAAGGTACCTGAGACGACATCATGAGTCTCCTTGGCTTCTTCACGCGTGAGTTGGAAGGCACGCCCTTTGACTTTCAACGGCTCTGGTTTCTTGTGAGCGGTTGACACCAACGTTTCGGTTCCTTTCTTTGGGCAAACATTGCTATAATGCCCCTTCTCATGACATGAGAAACATTCAACTTCATCTAGGCTCTTGGCCTTACAATCTCTAGCCTTGTGGCCAAATCTCCCACATTTGAAACAACTTCCCGATTCAAGCTTGCATTCTCCTTGGTGAGTCTTGCCACACTTCACACACTTTGCAAAACTGCCACCACTTCCTTGCTTTGACCCACTTGGGGTAAACCTTCCTTTCTTCGATGGTCCCGAAGAACTTTCAAATTTTCTCTTTTCATTACCAACCGACCTCTCTTGAACTCTTCTCATACTAACTTTCTCAACACTTCGGGCGACATTAATCGCCTCATCAAGAGTAGTCGCCCTTTTCACTTCAAGTTCATACTCCCATGGTAACCCATTAGCAAACCGAACCACACGACTACGTTCGGTTGGGTAGGTACTTGACACAAACGGGAGGTATCCCGTGAACTTCTTGGTATACTCATCAAAGGTTAGGTTACCTTTCTTGAAATGCAAGAATTCTTCCACTAACTCTTCTAACTCCCTTTCGGGACAAAACTTCTCTTTGAGTCTCCTAGTGAACTCATCCCACGATATTTTGTAAACGGCTTTCTTTCCCAAAGTCTCGTACACGGTGTCCCACCATGTAAGAGCATCATCTTTCAACAAACTTGAGGCATAAGTCACCATGTCTTCTTCTTTGAACTTGCTAATTTTAAGTACACGTTCCGTCTCTCGAATCCAACGGACGGTCACCTTTGGTTCCGTACTCCCGAGATAGAAGTCGGGTCGGCAAGCAAGGAATGTTTTGTAAGAACATCCTTCACGTTCGATCTTTATTTCTTCACCACTTTCCTCATTGGAGGACTTCTCGGTCGGGACACTAGTGTCCGTTGACTTAGTCTTTGTGGGAGGTGGGGAATCTTCACTTTCCTCCCTCTCCTTGTCATCACGACGTTCTACTTCCTCCCTTTCATCATCACCAAGGTTCAACCGATCATTTATGATCTGATTAACATCTTGTTGCATCACATTTCTCATGTTAGTGAGCATGGATTGAATTGCCTCCATTGTTAACGGAGTATGGTTATTCCCGATACCCGAATTGGCGAATCCATTCCCATCTTGATTCACATTTGAAGCTTGTTCTCCATCTAACAAGGCTCGACCACTTCTTGTTCTAGCCATCTTACTATAATAAGATGTCAAACCGATTAGAATTTAATAAGTTGACTAAATAGTCAAATGATACATAAGAAGAGCTCGATTTAAAACAATTCCCTTAATGGTCAACCCTACTCTTTAAAGGTCAACCTAACTTTCTATGGCACATAACGTCCCACTTAGCTAAGTCTAAGTCTAGGGTGGGTAAACCAACCTAATTCTCTTAGACTAAAGCTCTGATACCAAGTTGTAACACACCACTTTTTCCAGAACAATTTAAACTTTTTAAATAAACAAGTTTAACTATTAAAATCCAAAACATCCAAAACATGGTTTAAATAAAACATTTGGAATGATTACAAGTGCCAAAAATCGGTGGTACAATAATATCAAAACTAAGTCTTAAGGAATCAAATGGTACACTGAGCTTAATCATCCAATGCTAACACTACGTGCCGCCTAATCCTTAGCTCCCGAACCTGAGTACATATGCATAAAAGAAAACATAGTACGTGAGACAAAATTGTCTCGTGAGTAACATGGGTTTTAGACCCGATTATAAACATTTGCAATTAAATAATATTTAAATGAATATTAAATTGCACATAAGTCAAACATAATCTCGAGCTTGCCCTACGCTCACACATACGCAACGGGTCATCCCGAAGCAACTCCCCCGATGTGGGTTATCGTCAAAAGATCTCATGGTAATTGGGGTTCTCCCAAACTTACCGAGATCATCACTCCCCCATCTCGCGGGTTATCGTAATCCCCCTTTTTATCGGGTTATCATAGTCCCCCGAATGACGGGTTATCGTTCACTTAGATATATTACCCGTGCGCATGGAGGTACCGCCCCAAGTAGTAATCTCAACTCCCCCACGAATGGGTTATCGTTTCCGGATAATTTGACTTACACATAATTGGCCATCAAATATGAGCCTTAGCTCCAGTTAGATCATCATTTTAGCAAGTCAATGTCACAATTCATTTCATAACGCATAAGCATTTCAATCAATTTCTTTATCAAAAACATTTATTCAATAAAGACTCTTTCAATCATTTTATTCATTAAAAATCATTTTACTATGTACTCAGAAAAAATTACATGTACTCACCTTAGCAATGCTATCCAACACTCGCGTTTCACTTCTGAAGTTGTTGTTTGAACTCGCGCCTGACTCGCGCCGCGAGGGCTGTTCCAGGAAGATTCTTGGTCTTTAAACTTGTTTCCATCCAAGTTTTGACCCATACTTGGTTAGAACAAGTCCCAAACATTCAAACACTCGATAAAACACAACTCGAAACATAAACTAATATAAATAACGAAATTCAAATAAATCCCGAATATAATACACGAAATACAAACGTAAAAATTACGGTCGTTACATCAGCGATGCACAAACTTGTGCTTTACTTGTGTCTTTCTGTGACACTGAAACTTCCAGCCTATGTACACTTCTGGTGGCCATGAGTCTTCGGATACTCATGCTTCTTCAGATGGCCTTCAGCTTCAGTGACCTTCACTAAGAGTTTTACTTAGACTAGTATATGTTCACTGGTTCAGTGTTCTGTCCAATGCGTTGATCCTGTTAAACTATCTGATCTGTTAACCAGTATCTGATTCCGCACGGGGAACTGATCGTTGTTTCAGATAGTGGTCAGATAGTGCAACTGGATAACTTAAATCCAAACTGATCAGATTCAATTACCCACAATCTGAGGAACTAATCCTCAGATTGTCTTCTAACTATTTGCCTTTTTCTCTTCATTAGATCTCTTCAATGAGGGATGCTTTTCAGTGACCCAACAATATATATATATATATATATATATATATATATATATATATATATATATATATATATATATATATATATATATATATATATATATATAGGGTCCGGATCCGGTGAGGACTCTTTTCCTCGCGAGGACTGTGAGGACTCCAAAAAAACTCTAAAAATGATCCAAAACAAACTTTTTTCAAAAAATTCCTTTTTTAAACATTAAAATCGCTATGTATAAGATCCAAAAAAAAAAATTCCAAAATGATCCAAAAAAAAAATATGGATCATAATAATGATCAACAAAAAAAATCTGGATCATTGTTATGATTCGCTAAAAAAAGTGAATCATAATTATATATATAGTGTAGAATTAGAATCAGAACCAATTAAGGCTACAGAACCAGCAGAACTCAATCTAAACCATTGATTTTTGAAATGAAATGATCATGGAAGACACATTAATGTATTTGATGAGGAACCCCCAAATATTGGTTTGTATGGATGTCATTCATGCATGTATACATACATGTATAGATAACACTTATGTATAGATACATGAAAACATGTACATATATGTATACATGCATGAATGACATCCATGCAAATCAATATTTGGAGGTCCCTCATCAAATACATTAATGTGTATTCCATGACCTTTTCATTTCAAAAATCAATGATTTAGATTGAGTTCTGCTGGTTCTGTAGCCTTAATTGGTTTCGAAACTAATTCAACCATATATATATATATATATATATATATATATATATATATATATATATATATATATATATATATATATATATATATATATATATATATATATATATATATATATATATATATATATATATATATATATATATATATATATATATATAAAAAATGTGCCGCCTTGAAAAACGCCATGCCCCGCCATTGCTCGTCATGACTTGAGACTTGATGGTGCCGTCATGTCACGTCTTACGTTTTTTAGAAAACTTTGCTTTTTTTTTTTAGACTTATTACGTCTTGTATAAAACAAGTTATATTGGGCCGCGCGTTGCAGCGCAATTTAAAGCATTTTCTTTTCTTAAGCAAAAATTATGATTTGATTTATATTGAATTTTATCTTTTTATATTATGTAGACACAAATATATTTTAATTTACAACATATATGCAAATATTTGTGATTTTAAATTTTTAAGAGATCAAAAGCACTTATCGAAGTTTAAAAATCACCATCTGTATGATATTTTAAAAAATATAAGTATAAAAAAAGGATTTTCCAACCATCACCATTAGGACAATGATTAAGGATTGTTGAAATGGTTAATGTACAATTAGAGAAGAACAACTACCCAAAAAATAGTTAATAAAAATTCAAAAAGAGTAATTTTTATTAGTTAATTTACAATTATTTTAAGCTTAAATATGTCTTTACCATTCCTATTAGTACAATAGTTAACAAATTTCATTAAGAAAAAAGCATGGGTCGTCTTTGATAATGTTATTTTGAGGTTGTAAGAAGGGTGGTGGATTTTATAAAAGAGATCAACGTATTGCCAAATTTGAACGTGACTATTACGGTGGCATCTCTTATCAAATTTCTAACATTTTCTTTTTCTTTTTCCTTTGTATTATTTTTTTTGCATTTTTAAGTATGACTATGACATTAGTTTTGTAAAATTTTCTTGACACAAGATCAATTTTTTTTAAAGTTAATCACTTTATCTTTAAGCATATAATAAATATTTATTTATAAAAGATTTAAGTTTCCATAATCTCAATTTTAAATTATGATAATATGTATTTATTTTATAAATTTTAAAATAAGTAATTTTGTTGTATATAAAACTAGAAACATGAAATATTTTAAAATGTTGAATTTACTTTAAATATTTTTTTTTTTTATCTTTTCTTAACTTTAATTGTATGATTAATCTTTACTGATGAAAATTTATTGTTCACTCAGATTTTATATTTTAACCACGTAAAGATTTCAAGATTTTGATAATTACATTATTTTTAAAAAGTTTACATTTTTACTTTGAAGTACTAAATAGTATTAAAGATAACTATTAAACAAATAAAAAAGAAAAGTATTTTGACAAACATGAATTATTAAAGCATTTCTTTGTGATATGGTGGTACAAAATTTTGAATTTCAATAAATTACGAATAATAATATTATTATATTATTTTAATATTTTATGATCTGATCATACAATTTCTTTTTTACATAAATACGTAACAAAAAAGTTAAGTTGGATTAAAGATAAAATTTAATTTATGTATTGTACTATAACGAGTAATATTTGACCCGCGTGTTGCAGCGAGATTTTAAAAAACTATAAGTATAAAAAAAAGGATTTTCTAACCATTACCATTAGGACTAGGGGTGAGCAGAAAAAGAGGGTAACCGGAATCGGAACCGAAACCGTCTCGGAACCGGATGTTCCGGACCTGGAACCTGCTAAGAGGTTCCGGTTCCGGTTCCCAAAATCATGGAACCGCCTTAAGAGGTTCCGGTTCCGGTTCTCAAAATTAAGGAACCTGGAACCGGTGGATACCCTGGAACCGACGGTTACACTGTATATTTTTATTAAAATATATAATATATAATATATTACACATGATTAATTAAATAGATTTTTGATTTATCTAAATGTAAAATACTAGTACAAATAAACATATAAATTGACCTTACTCGTTATAATTGAGTCAGAAATTGGGTGATAGTGAGACATTCACTCGTTGTGAGGTCGTATCTTTGTGACTGACTTTTACATGAATCACACATTTACTGTGTTTTTGTCATTCTTATTCACTTATTTCTATTTTGAACAATATTTGTAATCGTTGAAATATATATAAAGTCGTTAAACGATATTTGTAATTGTTAGTTTTTGTGATTTATTGTCTTGTTTATTCAGTTTGTATTGTTAAATTTTTTTGAATTAAGATACAGGGTAACCGGAACCTGCCCTGGAACCGGTGGTTCCGGTTCAGGTTCCGAAAATTTAGGAACCTGTCTTCCAGGTTCCGGTTCCGGTTCCTACATCTCAGGAACCTGCGGTTCCGGTTCTGGTTCCGGTTCCAGTCGGAACCGGCGGGTACCCTGTTATGCTCACCCCTAATTAGGACAATGATTAAGGATTGTTGAAATGGTTAATGTACAATTAGAGAAGAACAACTACCCAAAAAATGGTTAATAAAAATTCAAAAAGAGTAATTTTTATTAGTTAATTTACAATTATTTTAAGCTTAAATATGTCTTTACCATTCCTATTAGTACAATAGTTAACAAATTTCATTAAGAAAAAAGCATGGGTCGTCTTTGATAATGTTATTTTGAGGTTGTAAGAAGGGTGGTGGATTTTATAAAAGAGATCAATGTATTGCCAAATTTGAACGTGACTATTACGGTGGCATCTCTTATCAAATTTCTAACATTTTCTTTTTCTTTTTTAATTAATTGTTTTCTCAACCAATAGTAGTGAAGTGAATAGTAAAACGGTATGCCTGTATAATAGGTAGATTGTAGAATATGAGTTATTCGTTCTAGTTGTAAAACTGAAAACTTCAAAAATTAAAAGTAGAAACTACATAGCTAAAATTGAAAAAGAACAAAAACGAACTATTTATTTAGAATCCCTCATGTTTTTTTATTAGCATTTTTGCAGTCTATAAGTATTTAGAATATTGAGTAATTTTTTCTTCAAGATTGCATCCTTTGATGGTTTATTATGTATGTAGACTACCTTCGAAGTCAGAATAATGACATCGTTGTTCTTGGGTCTCCATGGTTTGATTCAAAGTGAAACCGTTCCATGTTTTCGGATTCATTGAATTGTGAAAATTAATGTTTGAATGTGATACTTGCATTGTCTAATCGATTTCCTTGTCTAAAGTTTATTCTTCTTGTCAAACTATATCTCCATTACAGAATTAAAAAACCTCATAATAAGTGTCATTATATAAGTTAAATATATAGAATTTAGGCTTTATTGAATAACGACACATGTTATAAATACAGTTTTGTGTGCATTCTTATATATTGTGAGATATATAGTACGAGTAGTTTATTGATTAAATAAGAAAGATGATATTATTTCTTATTTCTTATTTATATTTATCTTACTATTCATTTGATCAGTATATGTGTTTAAATTAAATAATGAGATTATAAAGTGAGAAAAACAGTATAATTTACATGTCGTGTATATGATTACTAATTAAGAAAATTTAGTAAGAACTCAAATTATGAACTGAGCGGATGAGAATCTAGGATATTTTATTAACTTATCTTTATATGATTACTAGTTAAGAAAATTTAGTAAGAACTCAAATTATGAACTGAGCGGATGTGAATCTAGGATATTTTATTAACTTATCTTTGTTAAATTTGAGGACTGATATTGGATTTACTTCCGCTTCATTTATTCTAGGCGTGTGGATTCACCCCAGTTTTCAAAGTCAAACTTTGATACAAAATCCGTTTATACACAATTTTCAATTTTATATGGAAAACACCGACCTTGTGTAAATGTCAAAGAGGTTAGAATTTGGTGACAACTTAAATTTTGGTGTGGATTGTGAGAATAATTCTCAATCATTCATTTTCTTGAAAAATGAATCATTGTCAGAAATTATAGATCTTTTGAAGAAAAACATTTTTTGATAATGATCCCAAAAATTCTGAAAATAATCCATATTTTATAAAATGATTGGTTGAGAGCTGTCCTTACACTCCTCACCAAAATTTGAATTCTCACCTGATCTCACTTCATGTCAAAGATACAACACATTTTTGTCTTAAAATAAATAGGATATTTATTAACTAAGCTGTTAATAAAATTAGGAAATTCTAATAACAATCTAACTAGATTTTTTAGTCGCATCTAATCTACTTTAATATGTTCAAAACGGGACTTGAATTCATAACCATTAGTTCATAGACAATACCTTATATTTTACACCAGTATCACCAAAGTACAAGCATTGAATAGATAGCAATAATAGTAGGGTATGTATCAACAGTTGTACCCTTTCCTGCATTTAAGAAAACTGCCCTTCTATTATTTAAAACAGAAGTCCATAATGTATTTATAATTTCTTAGATACAACTCTAATAGACGTAGTTAACAAAGTGTTAGTTTCATTCTCTATATACTAAATTCACATTAATGTTGTAAGAAAATATATAAATATATAGTATATTTATTTTAACTTGGCCATCACCTTTTATAATAATTGTAAAGGGCCATCAAGGACAAGGTACAAGTCTCTTTGGCTGCATGTATTCAAAGAATTAGGATCCAATAATGCAACACATGAATATAAGCAATGCTTTTGAAGCAAAAGATACAAACCTTTAATTACACAAAAGGAGATCCAAAGCTCACCGATATTTAATTATGCAAAGCACCTTACCATATTTAATATGTAATTATTATCAATTTCATCCTATGAATTTCAGCATCATTTAATGCATTTAAGGTTAGGCATTTGCAAACTGAATTAAGAATTGCTCGAAGTCGTGAAACCGAACTTGACCAAATCGATCTATAGAGATCTGGTTCTCGATTTGAATTTTCATGCAAAACCAGTTCTAGGGTGAGGCTCAGTCCAGTCCAAAACCGAAAAAGTCAGAAAAATATGAAAAATCCGGTTCTAGGTCCAATCTAAGATGTCATCGGTTCGTGGTCTTTGGTCCGGCCGAAACCATTTTCTTGGTTCGGTTATTACTTAGAATGAGCGGAATGTATATATAGTATTAGGATTTAGGACATGTCTATTTCTTATGCGAATGGGTCAAAGTTTATCCAAGATATGTTCAAATACATATAACTTGAAAACAAATTTAAATATATAAAAGTTCATGTAATAATAATATAGTTTCTTTAATCCTATTTAACACATTAATTGTTTATTAAGTTAAAAGTAAATTAATAAAAAAATTGTTTGTGTGTTATTTCGACCCCTACTTAAAAATTACTCGTTTGACACAAAATGTTTTGACCCATAACCTAACTCATTCATTTAACACTTCAATCCAACAACATTTATATACCTATTAACCAAGTGGGGTAAAAGACTTGACCCACAATACCAAATAATTGGGAAATCTTCAAGCAAAAAACATGGGAAATTGGTGGAAAACGCAATCATGATTCATGAATCATTAACCAACCATAGCAAACTAATAAACCAACTCTACTCCAACTTGTAGGTTTTTATTTCCAAAAAAAGAAAAATCTTAAATTATGATTATCATTAAACTCAAAATAAATAGGATATGATTATGCTCAATTAAAAAGTTAGGGGTTTGCTATAACAATTGCTTGGATTGAGCATTTAAGCGAGCCATTGAGGGTTCTCTTCCAAGGAAATCGGATAGGAGTTCAATAGGTTCCTTTTGGTCCTCCAGGTGCTAATACTTGTTCATTAATCCTTTTGGTCCTATTTTATTATTTATTAAATCGTGATAATATCAATATTACAGTCAAATAAACATGATTTTTTTATACATAATCAACAGATATATTGCATCCTTATTTGATAATTGTTGATATTATAATGATTAATGTTTAGCGTAATATTGAATTGATTGCACGTTTCTTATGCAAAAGCTCCATCTTATTCTTAAATACAATCTTCCAATTTCACTGTAATAGTTTGTTAGTCCCCAGACTAAGTATATAAGATTTGATGATCGATAGCTAAGAAGAATAATATGAGCTGTAGTATGTATCTCAGCTGAAGCAAGTATATGCAATAAACCTTCAGCTGAGTATGTACTTAGCTCTAGGAAAACAAGTCAAATCACCAGCTATAGAAGAGGGTTCATTCGAAGTCTATGGCCAAAGGACAAAGACAAGAAGAAGATCATCCAGTTTTAGTTAGTTGTTAGGAATCAGCTGACGGTACCTGCTGCAGATAAAGACTTAGTGGAAATATTCTTGACACTTTGAACATTTCCCTTTCCCGCTCAAAGAAGAAGAAAACGATGAGGATCTTCTATATTGGAATAGAAGATAATATGTCAGTACATCATCTTTTGTCCCTCCAAGCATGTAAACGGAAAGTTAAATACTTTTGTACTATCATAGTACACCTTTTCACTGTGCGTCAGAAAAGGTTGCAAAAAGAGTTGACACAAAGTACACTTGGGACTATAATCTATGCAAGAGCATTTAATGTTTCCGTGGACAAGTCTACATCGACGAATGATATGTTTACACGTCGATTAACTTGTGTACAAAGGAACACGGATCTTGGGCTATATATAGAGACGTAAATGCTTGCATTTACACACACCTTTTAGAATTCATAGCACAAGAACATTCTCTGAGAGTTTGTTATTGTTTGATATTAACTCCTTCGTAGTTATTACTCAGGCATTCAATATCAGCTGTTAGTATCAGCTGATATAAACTCTCCTTGCATTGTCTTCTAGTTTGAGCGAACAAAAGTGTCATTTCAAGTATAGAGTTTTAGTTAGTGTGTACTATCTATTTCCACAAACTTTGTACTGTATTAAGTTGTTTTAATAAACTCTTAATCATTGAAATCTTGTGTGTTCTTTATCTTAATCGTCTTTACTTGTCATAACGCAACACATCTGTGTTGTTGGGATCCAACAACTGGTATCAGAGCAAGTGTCAAAGTTGTTTTCCATCAACTTTGAGCATCTGTTATGGCTGAACCTACAACATCCGATCTTCCATCATCTGGAAAAACCTCCCAAACTCACTCACACCAACTACCCCATGTGGAAAACTCGTATGTTATCCCACATGGTTACCTATAACCCAAAACTTCAAGACAATATAACGATAGGAAAACACGTTCCCAAAACCCTTATCCCTGGTACCCCCGAAGTACCAGAACACTATGTTGTGAAATCTGAAGCTCAATGGACAGACGCTGAAAAACGTCTTGTTCATCTTGAGAACAAAGGAAGGGATATGCTTTTTCAAGCAGTTTGTGATGAACTGTATCACAATATTCAATTTTGTGACTCAGTCAAAGAGATGTGGGAAAGGTTGGCTGAAATGTATGAAGGCACATCTGTTGTGCGTGAACACAACAAAAACATGCTCAATCATGACTACGAGCTATTTAAAGCCAAACCTAGTGAGACAATAGCTCAAACATTCAACCGTTATAACATTCTGTTGAACGAGCTAAAGTCTCATGGGGTTGAAAAGGACGATATGTCCAAGATGTGTAAGTTTATGGCAGCTCTTCCCTCTAAATGGGCTACCATTATAACTTGCATGAGTACATCTCCCACGTTAAAAGATTACACTCTTTCCTCTCTCTATGAAATGTTTCTAAGCCATGAGAGAACTGTACTCAACAAATTTCAACCTCCAAAGGATTCTAAAATGAGCTCCTCAGGATCCTCAGCTGCTCTCGTTTCTCTAAACAAACCTAGCAGAATTGAATATCCTCCCTTAGATGATGAAGCTGACAAAACCTCAGCTGTTGATCTGTTCAACATACCTGAGGTCAGCATCGAAGAGATCGATGAAGACGAAGATAATGAAGCCCTTATAACTGAGCTTGCCCTACTTGTCAAAAATAGAAAAGTTTTCAAAGGCAAATCGGGCTCCTCTGCTAGAGGCTCAAGTAGCAGACCTATCTCATCAGTTGTACCTTCCAGATCCTCTGGAAATACCCCTGATATCTATGAGACAACATGCTACAACTGCAACAAGAAGGGACACTATGCTAACGACTGCAAGCAAAAGAAAGCTAGTTCATCCTCTTCAAGTGGTGAGTCCATTGAAGAAAAGTACAAAAAGCTACAAGCCTTCACCAAAAAGATCCTAGAAGAAAAGAAGGAACTTTAAGGAAGAATTGCTGACAAGGGTCTTGTAGCTGAAACTCACGACTGGACTGACTTTGGTGACAGCTCATCTGATGATGATGAACCTATGGCCACAATGTGTTTGATGGCTCGTGCTGATGAAAGTATTACAAGTATTACAGCTGATGATACTGGTTCATATCAATGGGTCAACATAGTTCACAAAAAGGTATCTTCTCTAACCTCTGATGAGGCTTCTGAAGCCAACGATATTGTTGATTCCATTATCTGTGACTTGAACTTCATTGATCAGCTGAAAGGTGAATGTTTGGATAAACACAATGTTATTCTTCGTGAAAACACATTTTTAAAAGAAAGCTTAATTGATCACAAAACTTTAAAAGAAGAACTTTCTGAAACAATTTTTATAAACTCAGTTCTTCAACACGATCTTAATGAAAAAATTAAAGAATTGGAAGCAATTAAAAAGATTTGTGAATCATGGTCTCGATCATCCAAACGTGTGACTGAGTGTGTCAACTCACAGATTCCTAGTCAAGTACAAGCTGCACTAGGAGCAGATTTCCTTGTTGCAGCTGTTGTACCTGATAGCAGTACGGATGATCCGTACTACTCAACAGCTGATGCTTCTGTGCCAGCTGAAGAGTTGGTTTTTGGTTGCTTTGATAAGTCTACCAAAACCTATGCTACTGAGATGTCCACAGAAGAACCTTCTGAAACTACTGGAGAAGAGTCGTCAGCTGACTCCTCTGCCATAGTTGTTAGGAATCCCACAGTAGTCATTGTTGAACCAAGTAAGTCTATCTTGGGTTCAGCGCCTCCTGCTTTCGCTAGACCTCAGAAGAAGACTAGCAAGACAGCAGGAAAGAAAGTTGTTCTTACACCCTTCAAAGGTGAGCCAGTTGGAGTTCGTACTCGAGCTGCAAAGAACAAAGGTAAGAGTGTTTCTAAAAACAATCCAAGTCCTTCTTCAGCTGTGTCTATCAAACAGCTGAAAGGAAAGGTCAGCAAGCTGACATCACTCGTTCAAACTCTGACTATCTCATATAGTCAGAAAGGGATTTTGGGTCCAGTACCTAGCCCCTCTGCCTCGTCATCCACTCCACTACAAAAGAACAAAAAATGTTATAAGTGTGGAGATCGTGGGCATATGGCAAGTGAGTGTGACAGCACTAGCTTAAGAGCTTCTCCAACTTCAGTTAGTGAGTCCATTAAGAACCCAACCCCTGTGAGTTCCAGCAAGAAATCTCAAGGACCCACATAGGTGTGGGTTCCTAAAAAGAACTAAATCTTTTAAACTTATGTGCAGGGTGATCAAAGCAAACATGTATGGTATTTAGACAGTGGTTGCTCAAGACATATGACTGGATACAAATCCCTGCTTGAAGAGTTCGAAGTTTGTGCTGGTCCTCCAGTAATTTTTGGTGATAATGGTAGAGGCTCAACTGAAGGCTATGGATCCATCTCTAATGGATCTATAAAAATCAGCATTAGCCAACTATGTGATGCAGAGTTCTCAGTGAACTTTAATAAGTACAGAGGAACGGTGATAGATAAAAGTGGAAAAGTCGTGCTTATAGCACCAAGAAACAACCATGTTTATACACTTGACATGAATTCTCAAAATCAAGAAGTTTGTTTATTCTCTCACTCCACTGAAGAGCTAAATTGGTTGTGGCATAAAAGGCTATCTCACTTGAACTTTAAAAACATATCTAAGTTGTCCCGAGGACAGCTAGTGAATGGCTTGCCACAGATCAAGTAGGAAAAAGATAAGCTTTGTTCAGCTTGTGAACAAGGTAAACAACATAAAAGCTCCTTCAAATCAAAGCAATGTTTTTCCATCGACAACTGCCTACACATGCTTCATATGGATCTCTTTGGTCCTATGAGCACCGAAAGTCTAGGTGGAAAGAAGTATACACTTGTTATCGTGGATGAATACTCACGATATACTTGGGTTATATTTCTTCGTAACAAAAGTGATGCAGCTGATGAAATCATCAAATTCATCAAGAAGATGGAACTTCTAAATGGGTCAAGAGTAAAGCAGCTGAGATCAGACAATGGTACTGAATTCAGAAATCGTACATTGGAAGACTTCTGCTCAGAAGTTGGGATCTCACAAAACATTTCAGCCTCTAGAACACCTCAACAGAATGGTATCGCTGAAAGAAGAAATAGAACCCTAATAGAAGCTGCAAGAACTATGCTTCCTGAGTCAAACATGCCTAAGCAATTTTGGGCAGAAGCTGTTAACACAGCTTGTTTTACTCAAAACAGGTCTCTCTATGTGAAGAGACACAAGAAAACTTCTTATGAGATTCTCCGTCAAAGGAAACCTTACATAAGTTTCTTTCATGTCTTTGGTTGTGTGTGCTTTGAGTTAAACACACGAGATCAGCTGAGTAAGTTCGACTCTAAAGCTGATGAAGCAATTTTCTTGGGGTACTCCACCGTATCTAAGGCATACAGAGTTTTCAACAAAAGAAGACAAACATTGGAAGAATCCATAAATGTTCCTTTTGAAGAGCACTCTAAAGCCTTAAATCCGACCTCTACGGAATCAACTGACGCATTCCAGAGATCAGCTGTACCACCTTCTAATGATACAGCCGAAGCGTTCTCTGATGCTTTGAATCTTTTTGAAGTTCCAATAAATGATTCAGATGATACATTCCATGATGCTCCCACATATCTTGTAGATATTGCAGCTGTCCAACAAGAAATTCCAACAGCTAGAGCATCATCCAAGGCTATCTCTAAGCCACCTCTTCATACTTCAAGAAGATTAGTTCAAAATGAAGTACTCAATCCTGCTGAGCATTCAGCCGCTCATCAAGAATCAAACTCTGCTGAATCTTCTTCCTCTTCAGCCGCTCCTCAATCCAAGTGGACCTCAGAGCATCCAATTAAATTAATCATTGGAGATCCACAACAAGGAGTGGTCACAAGAAGTATGGCATCATGTAATCTTTGCCTATGGTCTTGTTTCTTAGCAGCTGAAGAACCGCAAAATATTAAAGCTGCTTTAGAAAGCTCAAGCTGGATTCAAGCGATGCAGGAAGAACTTAACCAATTTGAGGTCAACAAAGTGTGGCAGCTGGTGCCCCCACCAGCTGGAAAGACTATAATTGGTACCAAGTGGGTATTCAGGAATAAAATGGATGAAGAAGGCGTGGTTATTCGCAACAAGGCTAGACTTGTTGCACAAGGATATAGACAGGAGGAAGGAATCGATTTTGATGAAACATTTGCTCTAGTAGCTAGGCTCAAGGCTATTAGAATATTCCTAGCCTATGCTGCCTACAAAAACTTCACAGTTTTTCAGATGGACGTGAAAAGTGCATTCTTAAATGGGAAGCTGCAAGAGGAAGTGTATGTTAAGCAACCACCAGGGTTTGAAAATCCTAAGTATTTAGACTATGTGTTTAAATTGGATAAGGCGATGTATGGGTTGAAACAAGCTCCTCGTGCATGGTATGACACACTTTCCACGTTCCTCATAGCAAATGACTTCACCAGGGAAAAGATTGATAAAACCTTATTCATTCGTAAAATCAAAGGTGATATCATTCTTCAAATTTATGTGGATGACATAATTTTGGTGCTACTGATGAAAAACTTTGTAGACGTTTTTCAAAACTCATGTCTACAAAGTATGAGATGAGTATGATGGGTGAATTAACATATTTTCTTGGCTTACAAGTTAAGCAAACTGAAAATGGAATTTTTATAAATCAAGAAAAATATATCAAAGATCTTTTAAAGAAATTTAATATGAATTCATATTCATAAATGAAAACTCCAATGGCTCCTCCAAACAATCTAGATGCTGATACAACTGGGAAATCAGTTGATGTCACATTTTATAGAGGAATCATTGATCATTGCTCTATCTCACTGCCAGCAGACCAGACATTATGTTTGCTACTTGCATGTGTGCTAGGTATCAAGCTGATCCTAGAGAATCTCATTTAATAGCAGCTAAGAGAATTTTGAGGTACCTTAAAGGTACTCCAAGCTTAGGTCTTTGGTATGCCAAAGACTCTGGGTTTGATCTAATTGGCTATTCAGATACAGACTTTGCAGGTTGCAAGATGGATAGAAAGAGCACCACTGGAGGATGTCAGCTGCTTGGTGGAAAGTTAGTCAGCTAGACAAGCAAGAAACAAAATACTGTTTCTACCTCCACAGCTAAAGCTGAATTTGTTGCTGCTGGAAGCTGTTGTGCTCAAGTCCTTTGGATGAAAAATCAGCTGGTTGATTTTGATATGAACTTTTGCAAAGTTCCTATCTACTGCGATAACACAAGTGCTATTGCAATCAGCAACAACCCAGTTCTTCATTCCAGAACCAAACATATTGATATAAGGTATCATTTCATTAGAGATCACATTGAACGAGGTGACGTTGAACTTCATTTCATTTCAACAGACCTTCAGCTGGCTGATTTATTCACTAAGCCTTTAGATGAAAAACGTTTCAATTTTTTAATCAGCGAGCTGGGTATGTTAAATGCTTAAATCAACTGCTGAAGTACTATCAGCAGCTGATAAGTTCACCTTGTCATTTAGTACATTCAGCTGACTGAAAACGTTTCAAATTAATCAGTCAGCCGAATAAAACATCTCAAAATGATAACTTATCAAGTTTTATAAGTTAAAACGTTTGGTTCTCCTTGAAAAGGCATCTTTTTATCCCTATCCACACGTTATATGTGGCAAATATTTCCACTCGAGTGAAAATATTTGGCATTTATGAGGGATTGACACCTCTGACACAGAAACGGCTCCACTACCCCCTCTCTGTCACATCCAACCATCTTTTTCGCACGAAAACCAACATTTCCATAGTTGGTTTGTAACTATCCATTTATGGTCCGGTTTAATTTCAAATGTTTACCCAAACCGTCCCATAATCCCCTATAAATACCCATCCATAAGCCACTTCATCTTCATCACTCCCAAACTTCTCTCTCAAATTTCCTCTCAAAAATCCCTGCTCTTCAAGCTTTTATCTTTCTTCCCTCTACCAAAAATGTCGAAGAAAACATCAAAAGCTGTTCTTTCTAGAGCTGCCATCGAGTTCGCTCAGAACTCGAATCTGGTAGTAAACACCTCTCCACCGGAAAAACTCATCGACGTATATCGACTGGTCGGAAAATTCATGCGTCACTGTCCTATCAGTGGTGCATTCTTTCGATTCACCAAGAGTTTTTACGAACTCTTGCGTGTTTTCTGGATGTCTGCCTCTATCTCTGGAGACGACATTGTTGCGTAGGTAGACGGTCCTCAAATCACCATCACTGTTGATGATTTCCGAACTGCTTGCGGGTTCGATTACTTGCTCCTTGTCCAGCTCTATCAGGAGACGAAGTCTACTGATGAAGCTAAAGAGAGTCTAATCCGTAACTCCGGATATCGATTAGAAAAGGATGATGACAGGGTGCAGATCTTCTAGAAGTCTCAGCTGTCGAGACCCTGGGCCTACTTGTTCACGCACATCATTCATGTAACACCTCAAATTTTCAAACATCTTTTAAAACATATTTTTAAATAAAAACATCACAATGTCCAATATCTCAAAATACGGTTTAACAAAACCATTAAAAGTTTATTCAGAGTATTAATATCGGTGTTACAAAACAATATCATAACCATAGGATAAACGGGATCTACCTACGAGCTCCCGATGCTAATCAACACTAGGCCACTTCTATCGCGACCTTCTAATCCTCCGATCCTGAACCTGAGTACATAGCCAAAAACAAAGTAGTACGTGAGACAAAATAGTCTCGTGAGATACATGGGTTTTCGACCCATTCTCAAAAGATATATAAATTAATATTTATATCAATATAAATACTTATCCTCATCATTTCTATTAATTCATAACTCATCTTCTATTCAATTACTCGTATAAACTAATAAGCTTACCATAAGCTTAATCATCATCTAAGCACATACTTGTAAGCTATCTCCAAGCTTACACTTTCTTTATCATATATGCAACGGACCTCTCTGAAGCCAACTCTCCCGATATGGGACGTCATAGGTAAACTATCAAGGTAATTGGGAGCCCCCATCTTACCGAGATTCATAAGCTCTCCCCGTTCCCGGGTCGTCATGCTCACCCAACACTGGCTGTCGTAAACTGTGACATTCTACTCTTTGCGCAGGGAGGTACCACCCCAAGTAGACGTCTCATGCTCCCCCATTTCTGGGCGGTCTTATTCTGGATATCTTATTAACACTTATGAGCCTCAGCTCCTTTCATCAAATTATGAGCATTAGCTCCTTTCATCAAAACCATCACTTATTAGAATACACCTATTCTAATTTGTCATATTATTCTCTTTAATTATTCATTTTAATCTTGACTTTACCAAGTCCTTTACTAATTTAAAACGTATTTATCATCTATCAAAATCACAATATTTTGAGTCCTCTTTGACTAGAATACATGTCTATTACTAGTCACTTCATACTTATTCTCTTAGTAATTCGATAACTACTTTTATTAGTATAATATACTAACCGATACTTATTACTTAAAAATCATTGTCTCAAGCTTTATTAATACTTATTGTTAATAAATCCATTATCAAGCTCTTTTAAGTCATTATCTTTATTCATACATCTTATTTATACAAACTCATTAATTACTTTTCATTATCATATTCTCTTTCAAAATCATTAATCATTTAGACATACTCAAATAGTCTATTACTAGCACTTTCTCATCATATCAATCTTATCTTTATTAAAAACGTTTATTAATAAAGACTCCTAAAACATCATAGTTTTCAAAATCATTTGCTATGTACTCAGTAAAAATCTCATGTACTCACCTTAGCCAAGCTAACTCCAAATCGTGTCTATTAACGCGAATCCTTGCTTCCAACTTGTGAAATGTCACCAAACTTTAGGTCTTATTGACCTACCATCAATATCATCATATAATCTAGTTATTATCCATAACTAGTTACCAATAACTTCATAACAACATTCTTAACCACCAAGTTCATCCAACTTGGTGGACCCCAAAACCCTAGTTCAAGATTTCCATCAACAAAACCCAAATCTAACAAGAACACAAGGTTCTTAAGCTTACAAAGAGTGTTCTACACTCATCTTAGTCATCTTCCCCAAAGATAACTTGGTAGGTTACCCAAACCACCATTTTTCCCAAATAAAGTTCATAACTAGCTAGATAATCATCAAATCCATGTTGTGAACACATTTTCCTTAACAATGTGTTGTAGATCTAAGTTATATAAACCCAATTTCATCACCCATTACAAACCCTCCAACTAGGGTTTGCATACTTCACCATTTTCACCCAAAAACATCATCCATAACTAAAAAGAGTAGAGATTTACCTTATATTTCAACAATGGAGTGAGAATCTTCAAGATTGAGTGTGAAAATCGGTTCCAATGGCCTCCTCACACTCAAAATCGTAAACTCACACTTGGGAGGGGGTTCTAGGGTTTGGAAATGAGAGCAAATGACCAAAATTCCGATTTAAGGCCAGATCTGACACATTCGCGTCGCTAAATCAGAAATAACGTCGCTAATCTAGTCCCCGCGCTATTTCGCGATGGAAGTTCGCGTCGATAACTTGGTCGCTATCTCAAGTTCGCGTACATGTTGGTCGCTATTTCGGGTCGCTGTCCGAATTCCGTTGCTGATCACGTCGCTAACCCAGATAGCGACGCTATCTGGGTGTCGCCCTTTTCAACACTGTTTCGTCCATAACTTTCTCATACGATGTCCAAATGACACAAAACCAATTCCCACGTTCTTTAAATGATTTATCCTTGTTTATCATATTTTTACATAATTTATTTAATACAAAAATTTCGGGTCGTTACAATTCAGTGCATAGGCGGCAACTCTGGGTCTCACAACCAGTGCAACTCCAGCTTGCAGGTCTTTGCTGAAGCCCTAATCACCGGTCAACGGATTGATTATGGGAGACTGGTTTACGAGGAGGTCAAGGCCAAGCTCAAGGCAAAGGGAAATCACATTCCCTATCTTCGCTTCTTCACATTGTGCATAGCTCATATGATGGTCGAGAAGCTGGAGATTGATTATGACGACCTTCAAGGGGAATGGATTGAGGTCCGTACCTTATCCAACGCCATCTTCAACTCCAAGAAGGAAGCTGGTAAGGATTTTACCCTCTCCTCGTACATGCTAAAGATCATTGAAGATCAGGCCAGATCCAAAAGGGATCGATCACTGGGCACCACATCGGAGGAATCTGCCCTACCAGAAGGTATGTCCTTTCCTCATCTGAAGTGTTTTCCCTCAACCGGACACCCACAAACTGTTGATGGAAATACCACCACCTCATCAGGGATCTCAATGCCCATTATATTCCGCTGGTGGTGAAGAAGCGAGTTAAGCGATCTACTCATCGCTCTCCTTCTTCCTCTTCATTCTCTCCACCATCTTCTCCCACTTCACGTGCTCCTTCTTCTCCTCAGCTGAGGGTAAGAAGGTCTGCTACCCGTGGAGAAAGTGTGGTGGCTGATGATGCTGACCTGGCGACAGCAGCATCATCAGGATTCATCCGGGATCCTCTGGGTACTCACTCGAGTCCCAGATTGGAAGGATTACGATCAGAAGCTATGCCAGCATCTGAGAATAGTCCTTCTCATTTTCACTCTTACAATGTTTTTCCAGGAACTCCACCAACACTCGGAGCTCCTGGTCAAACACTCCTGGCTGATCCTCTTTTTCTATCTTTTGCTCTTCAACCTCCATCTGCTGATATCTCAACAAGTCAGCAGACTTCAATACGGCAATTTCGTTCTTCAGGATTTAGTGCCGGCTCCAACCTTCTGCGTAGCTCCTCGACTGATTCATTATCAGTCGTTGTAACAAGGGAACAAACTCCACAAGCAACCTCAGTCTCTCAACAGACTGCTGGTGAAGTTTTTGGCTCAACCCAAGCCACCCGTGAGTCAGCTGCACACACACCACCACCAACTTCTTCATCACTTTTTGAGTCAGCAGTTGATGACAGATTGACTGGAAGCCAAGTCAATCTTGAAACTGTTCTTAAGGTTTCCCACAATGTCACCAGCACACACCAGCTGGTGATCGAGGAAACCACCACCGCCGATGAAGAGACAAATTTAGACCAAGTTGTTACTGAGGCAACCACCCAAGCTGCCAGTGATCGCGAATGTATTCGCCAACTGAGTTGTGAGGCAGCTAACACACCACCCAGAGGAACTCTTCCTCTAGTCTCTATACCAGTTTCGCCGGCTGGTGAGACCGAAGCACAAGGTAATCAAACAGCATTCCATGTGATGTTTGATTCTGCTGATGAGCCCCTTCGGCCCTACTATTCGTCTGCTGATGAAGAAGTAGATGCTTGGCTTCGAACTGATTTGACAGCTGATGTCGGCACTTCTGACAGAACCCCAGAAGTTTCAGCTGGACCCAACTCACCCCCCATAGTTTCTGAGCATCCCATAGGAGCGATTCCTCCTAACTCAGGAACACCCACTCCCACAGCTGAGGTTACCCCTCCAGCTGGAGACATACCGGACCCCTTCCCCAAAAGCGTCCAAGTGTCCCATGCTGAATCCAGCATAGCTGGAGGAAGCATTCCCATCAGAGCCGCTGATGCTCTGATGTCTAGAGTTGTAACATCCCAGATTCGACTTGGGATGGCCATGCTGAGTAAGCAGATGGACACCCTTCGCAGGGATGTTCCAAAGAAGTTTGCTAAAACTGCTGAGAATCTCTCTTCCAGCATAACTTCTCTGCACACTGAGCTTCACACTCAGACTCCTCAGCTGGTTCTTCTTTCTGAGCAGATTCGTCTCAACACCAGCGAGTTTAACACTCTCAGAACGTATATTCATCAAGAGTTTAACTCCATTCGCGAATCTGACAGAGTCGAGAAAGACAAGCTTCTCTCTGAAGCTCGGGCATCTGAAGCCGAAGTCGAAAAACAGCTGAATACCTTGTCCTCCAAGGTATTTCCTCTCCAACCAGCTATCGATCGTCTGGCTCTTGCACAATCAAAGCATGAGTCTCTACTGACCAACACTCATATCCATCTCTCTAAGGCTATTGAGGAGTCCACTTCTGCTGTGTCCTCAAGAATGGACAAATTAGAGACTGAGGTCAGCTCGCTGACTTCCCAAGTCGATGGTCTCCAAGGCACCCTTAACCTCATTCTTCAAAAGTTAAATAAGGGTGATGCTGCTATCCATCCAGCTTCAGCACCAGAGAGTACCTTACTTCTTCAGGCACTCTCTGAGGGGGAGAAAGATCAAGCTACTTCAGCAGGTGAACAACAAGGTGAACAAAATGTTTCACGATCCATAATCACCTCTGCTGTTGGAGCCAATGTAGAAGACATTCCAGCAGGTGAGACTCCAAGATCTCTACCTATCACCTCTGCTGGGATACCAGAAGAAGAAGATGTTTCAGTAGACGAGACACAAATTCCAACATCACTCGTCACTACTGAAACACCTGAGGTAACTACTTCAGCAGGTGAGACAACCATGAAATCAACACTCACCACTGCTGAAGGCCTCAGGACAGAAGACACCTCAACTGGTTTTGTTAAAATCGTTGATTCCTTTGAATCAGTTGACGGCCCACAAGTCCAAGCCTCGCAAATCCAAATCCCTCAGCCCATTCTACAGGTGAATCCTCAACCTGCTGAGGGGGAGCCCACTTCTGCCACGGTTAAAGATCTTCTTTTAAAGGAAGCTGGAACCACTGCTGATCTCGAAACAGTTATTGCGCTTCAAAGAAAAACTCAAGAAGAGCTGTATCAAAGAGCTGAAGCACAAAGAGCTGAGAACATTAGGTTGTTCAACAAGGTTCTTTGCAAACGTAGGCAAGAAGCAAAAATCACCAGCGTAAGGGCCCCCAAGTCATCATCTAGCTCTCCACTAGAAGTCATAATATATAGAGCTAGAGGACTTGTATCTGAAAGGGTTCCTCTGATCAAAATCATCAGTTACTATAACAGATCTGGAAAGCGAGATAAAAGTCGCAATCTTCTCCTTCAAGACTCTATGCGACAATATCAGGAGACACTCTCCTGAATTGACAAATCGCATACCAACTGAATTGCGTGAATCTCAAGAAGCTGTTGTCAGAGAACCTGCTGGTGAAAGCTCCTCAGCAAGAGGGGAGAAACGTAAGTCTGTTCTCCCCGAGCCCTTTGCTGACTCCAGAACACTTGATAATGGGTCTTCAATAATATTTGCAAAATGACCAAGACTCAATATCACAAGAGCCATCCCCATGGGAGTAAACTTTGTCCCTGGACTGATTGTCAAAGAACCAATCTATGGCTTTTGCTATCTGGAGAAGAAGGTGCCTTGCTTTCAACGAGCTGGTGAGTTGTATCTATGTGATATTGATCAACTTTTGATCTATCACAAGTTGCTGAGTTCCTCCACTGAAGAGGGAAGAGAAATGAAGAAATTAATCGACTCGGTCATCAGCTCACTGTATCACAATGTCACTGGGGAAGCAATGCCCAAGACATTGTAATTTTGTTTATTTTTTATTTTCCTTGTACTTATCAGCTTCAGTTAATAAAAAATCAAATTTTGTAATATACTTGTAAACATATTGTAAAAAGATACAAAAAGAACCCAAAGGGTCAAAGCACATAAACGTTCAGCTGATTCCAACAGCTGAATCATTACAGGTTCATACTTATACAACTATTTGATTGCATCAAATAGGGGGAGATTGTTAGTCCCCAGACTAAGTATATAAGATTTGATGATCGATAGCTAAGAAGAATAATATCAGCTGTAGTATGTATCTCAGCTGAAGCAAGTATATGCAATAAACGTTCAGCCGAGTATGTACTTAGCTCTAGGAAAACAAGTCAAATCAACAGCTATAGAAGAGGGTTCATTCGAAGTCTATGGCCAAAGGACAAAGACAAGCAGAAGATCATCCAGCTGATTGTGGAATCAGCTGATGGTACCTGCTGCAGATAAAGACTTAGTGGAAATGTTCTTGACACTTTGAACATTTCCCTTTCCCGCTCAAAGAAGAAGAAAACGATGAGGATCTTCTATTTTGGAATAGAAGATAATATGTCAGTACGTCATCATTTGTCCTTCCAAGCATGTAAACGGAAAGTCAACTACTTTTGTACTATCATAGTACACATTTTCACTGTGCGTCAGAAAAGGTAGCAAAAGGAGTTGACACAAAGTAAACTTGGGACTATAATCTATGCAAGAGCATTTAATGTTTCCGTGGACAAGTCTACATCGACGAATGATATGTTTACACGTCCTTTAACTTGTGGACAAAGGAACACGGATATTGTGCTATATATAGAGACGTAAATGCTTGCATTTACACGCACCTTTTAGAATTCATAGCACAAGAACATTCTCTGAGAGTTTGTTATTTTCTGATATTAACTCCTTCGTAGTTATTACTCAGGCATTCAGTATCAGCTGTTAGTATCAGCTGATATAAACTCTCCTTGCATTGTCTTCTAGTTTGAGCGAACAAAACTGTCATTTCAAGTATAGAGTTTTAGTTAGTGTGTACTATCTATTTTTGCAAACTTTGTATTGTATTAAGTTGTTTTAATAAACTCTTAATCATTGAAATCTTCTGTGTTCTTTATCTTAATCGTCTTTACTTGTCATAACGCAACACATCTGTGTTGTTGGGATCCAACATAGTTTCTTAATCATTGAATTCATATCTCACAATTGGTATCAGAGCAAAAGTCTTAATTGATTTGATCCATATCAGTGAAGATTAAGCAAGATTTTGAAGAAAAAGATCTCAAGAATCAAAAACGAAATTTGAGGTATAAATCTTTGATATTATTTGTTCTTTGCATTCCTCTAATGATTCTAAGTACTTTAGAATCAAGTTTCGATTGAATCCATCAACGATTGATCCTAATTTCGTGATTTTAATGAAAACCATGAAAACACACTTTTTCCACTGTAAAATCGAAATTATCGTCTGATTTGTTGATCGGGTTTATTGAACCATTTCGTGTGAAATTCATTTTCGAGCATATTGGGATTGGAATCAATCAATTTGTTAAGAATTGATCAAACTAGGATCGATTTAGTGAAAATTTTGGCTGTGTTCGTTCGTCCCTGGTCAAGAACAGCGAAAGTTCTCGGCTCGAAGCTCAAGAACTTTCTCGGCTCGAGAACAGTAAACTACTCGGCTCGAGAACCCAAAACTTCTCGGCTCGAGAACCCGAAACTTCTCGGCTCGAGAACCCGAAACTTCTCGGCTCGGGAACAGTGAACATCTCGGCCTGAACTCTTTCAAAACATCTCGCCCGAGATCTTTTCACAATTCAGCCTGAACTCTTCCAAACATCTCGGCCCGAGATCTTTCCACAGTTCGGCCCGAACTCCTTCAATCTTCTCGGCTCGAGAACTTATACATCTCGGCTCGAGATCTTACAATCTTCCCGGCTCGAGAACTTACACATCTTCTCGGCTCAAGATCGCGTGACAAAAAAGGTTATACTAAAACGGTCATATCTTTCAGCTCGGGTGTCTGTTTCAAGCCCACGAGTAACCAAATCGAAGCTCGAGACGAAGGATACGACATGATAAACAGCCTTAGGCGGTTAACCCAACTTTCCGGCCCAAAAAGACCTGTTTCAATCACTTTATTTGCGTTTTTGTGATTTTTCGGTCAATTTCCAATCTTTGTTTGGCCCCAGTTTTTGGCTCGGTTGTCATTTTTGGCCAATTCAAAAATATGGGACATATTTAAAGTGTCATTTGTCATATCTGGCCTCCTTGAAAAAATTTCAAATTTAAATATTTTTTTTCATCCTGGTAGTAATTAAAGTTTAACCAAACAAACAATGACATCAAGAGAAGCACTATCAGTTGGGTCTGATCTAAAACCTCCAGTCTTATTCAGAGGAGAGTATGCTCAGTGGAAGAAAATATTTTTCCACTTTATTAAGAACCGAGAGCTAGCTACTGAAATTCTCGAGTCTCTTGAGAATGGAAATGCTAAATTCTATGAAGATGTTGTTGATGCTCCTGATGCAAATACTCCAGTTATTGGCGGTCGATTTCTAATTCCTCCTACCAGATATAATGCTCAACAAAGGCGACGTGCCAAAGCAGATTTACAAGCATATCCGTTCATGCTTCAAGGTTTACCGAATGACATCTAGAATAGCTTAGATAGTCTTGAAAGCGGTAAGGAACTTTGGGATGAAATTAGAAACCAAATGGAGGGAATAGTTCTTGGGAATAAGGCTAATATGGTGACTACATTAAATTCCTATCAAAACTTTAAAGCCATAACCGGGGAAGACTTGCAAAGCACTTATCATCGATACTGTAATTTGTTGAATGATCTCCACAATAACAACCTATCAAAGGGAAAACTAGAGATCAATATCAAATTTATCAACAATCTTCTTCCCGAGTGGTAAATGTTTAGTAACAGTGTTATGCAGCATAAAGATCTAAGTCTAATAGATATTCATGAGCTGTATGAATATTTGTACCAAAATGCACCAATGGTTAATAACATAGCAAAAACAAAACAAGAGACACAAGATACTCTTACACTTCTTACCAAACAACATCATCAGTTAAATGAGGCTGCTAAAGTGAAAGAAAAAGCAGAAGATCCCACACTTCTAAAAATTGATGATAAGGATAAAGAACTTCAAGAAGTGTTGCAAGCCATGTCACTCATCTCTAACTATCAGAAGAAATATTATTCAAAGCCCACAAACAACAATCTGCGATCTTCCTCCAACTCTAAACCTGCTCAATCTGCCTCCGCTTCAACTGAAAAGCCAACCATGACACCTTTGGATCCTACAAAGAAATGCTATAATTGTGGTGTTGCTGGTCACTTCTCCCGTGAATGAACGAAACCTAAAGTTTGTTACTATGAATATTTCAAATGGAAGATGTTAATGGCAAAACAAATTGAGTCTAGGAAAGTGTTGTTAGCAGAAGATCTTCAGTGGATGGAAGATTCAGATCAAGAAGATGAAGAACATGCTGCAAACTTGTGCTTCATGGCAAGAGGGAATGCAGAGATTTCTGACTGTTTCAATGAGGAAGCCAACAAGGAAATTGAGGTAATCAGGTCTCTTTTATCTACTTCTGATTATTCCACTGATTCTGATACTTGTTTTGATAAAAATATGATTTCCGAAATTGATTGTCTAAAACAAACGATTTTACTCGAAAAAGATATGAATACACAACTTTTGGAGCGTTTAACCGATTTAGAAAATCAATGTGAACAAACTGCTCATCTAGGTGAACAACTTGTAAATCATATTAAACAAAATAAAGTTTTTAAACTGGAAATTCAGGATTTACAAAAACAGGCATCGGAAATAAAGGTCCAATATGAATCTGAAATTCAAAATTGTCTCATACGATCTCAGAAAAAGAAATTGAAATTTAAAATCTTAAAAGTACAACGGGTTCAATATCAAATGAACATAATGATAAATATTACAAATTATATATTGAAACGTTTCATGAATATCAACTTACAAAGAACTGGTTGGAACGTAAACTAAAAGAATTTAAAGATAATGAAAATCAATTTAAATCTTTAAACGAACAAATCCAAGAATTAAAAAACAAATTAAGAAATCAAATAAATCAATCTTCACAAGAAATAAATAGTCAACAGTCTATCATCAATCGTCTCACCTACGACAAAGATCAGCTAGTATCTCACGTTAAACACCAGGAAGAATTAATTGCAAAACGAGAAATACTGATCAAACAATTCATCTAAATAAACCAAAAGAGTTCAAATTCTTTAATTCAAAACAAGTTCTTGATGCAGACAATCCAGGATATCTAAGCAAGGCGTGTAGGGTGCTTCCAACACTATATGATTACAGATACATGCAAAGAGATATCTGGCAAAGCTTTATTAAAATAACTGATGAAGAGAAAGAAATTGAGACATTTAATAGAGCAAAGAAGAAAAATGCACAAATTAGTTTCAACTACACCGAATTAAACAAAACATATGAAACTAAAAAGGCTAAATTTGAAAACGATGAATATTTTCCAATAATAACTCCGGAAGAATTTGAGATCAGGGGGAATGCTATCGTTCAACAAAAAGTGACACGAAAGCTCTATATTCCATCTTTAATTCTCGAAAAGAAAGTTTGCCAATTGGAAACTGAAATTGATGAAATAAATAAGGCATTTGACAAAGAAAAACCAGTTTTACAAACCAAAATTTATGAATTAGAAGATAAACTCGTTAAAACCAATTCTTCTTGTGTTCAAAATGATTCTCAATCTAATTCTTCTGCTCAAACTAAGACTCTTGAAAAGACTTCTACAATTAAAATCCCTGCTATTTTAAAAAGAAGCTCTGACTCAACTGTTTTAAATGTTTCAGACAAAACCTTAGAATCAAAGCTTGAGAAGCCCATGCCAATCAGAGACAGAGGAGCAGCTCAGATTAAGAAGTCTAATTCGTCCGGCTTTAGTATGCTTAAGTCAAAGGAACTTAAGAAGTCTAGTCCATCGTCGTTTTTAGTTTCTTCTTTTTCTGTTAATAATAAATGTAATAACTCCATGGATTTTATTGCTCCTAAATTGGCTTTTGGTACTGTTTATGATTCTGCTGTTTATCGTCCTGTGAATTATTCTATGAATGGTGATAATATGTTTGCTAAATATGATAAAACCGGTAAAAAGATGAACGATATTTTATTAGGATGGATGCTCCATGTGGTCCTAGAAACGATGTTCTTCATTGATCTGGTAAAGTATTAAGTCATGCAAAACTTGTTTCCCGTACCCATGCAAGACATCTGCTTCTCGTCCACTGAACACTAAACGAAAACATTCATCTCCACAAGGTCACAAACTGATGAATGTTTCTTCCGTTAATCATCCATCTCTAATAAAATTTGCACCACTCCACGTCAAGAATCTCAAGGAAGTTCAACACCAAAATCGTCAAATTGAAGTACTTTTACCAATTCTCCGAGAACCAAATCAAGAATGAGAGACACACAATCCACGTTTGTTCATTACAATTGGGTCAAGAATAAACATTCAAAATGGATTCTACATTCCCCAGAGAAAAAGTTTAAATGGTCTGTCAAATCAACCAACATAGAACTGCCTCCTAGCAGTTCCCCAAAATCTCTAAATTAATCCCTCAATAAAATCTACATAAAATATCCATTACTAATCGTAGAGGACCCATAATTGATTGGGTACCTAAATTGTTTTAATTGTTTTATGTAGAATATATGGTACCTTGATTCTGGTTGTTCAAGGCATAACTGGCAACAAGGAATTGCTAACAAATTTTAGAGAAAAATATCTGGCCAGTGTTCGGTTTGGTAATGATCATTTAACTGCCATCATGGGCATTGGGGATATCATACGTGAAAATTTGATCATTCGAAATGTGACTTATGTCGAAGATCTTGCTCACAATCTTTTTAGCATTGGGCAATTTTGTGATAAAACTTTGGAAGTCAATTTTCGAACTAAGAAGTGTGTTGTTCGTACGTATGAAGGTAAAGAACTTCTCACTGGCACCCGTGATACAAATCTCTTCACTATCAACTTGAATGATGTGGTCCCTCTTGAAGAGGTGTGTTTAGTCTCAAAAGCAACGTCTAATGAGTCTTGGCTATGGCACCGCCACCTCTCACATCTTAATTTCAAAACTATTAACAAGTTGGTCAAGGGTGGTCATGTGTCTGGACTTCCAGACGTTTCCTTTGAAAAAGATCATCTTTGCTCGTCTTGTGAAATGGGAAAGATGAAGAAGACGTCACACAAGTCAAAACCAGTTCAAAGTACATCCAAACCGCTTGAATTGCTTCACATGGATCTATGTGGACCAATGAATGTACAATCAATCGCTGGTAAACTGTATGTGTTAGTAATTGTTGATGACTGCTCACGTTATACCTGGGTTCACTTCTTACGAACCAAAGATGAAGTTGCCGATATTATTATCGCCTTTATCAAGAAAACTCAGACAAAATTGGAATTAAAAGTTAATACCATTCGGACTGATAATGATACTGAGTTTAAGAATCAAACCCTAGATTCCTATCTTGAATCTGTTGGTATAACCCATCAATTTTCCGCTGCTAGAACTCCACAACAGAATGGAGTAGTTGAATGAAGAAATCGTACCTTAGTTGAAGCAGCCCGCACAATGCTTTCATTTTCAAAACTACCTTTATCTCTGTGGGTTGAAGCAATCAACACGGCATGTTTCACTCAAAATCGTTCTATCATCAACAAATTCTACAATAAGACTCCGTATGAATTGATAAATAACAGAATCCCCAATGTTAAATTTCTCCATATTTTTGGGAGTCGTTGCTTCATCTTAAATGACAAAGACAAATTGAATAAATTTGAAGCTAAAGCTGATGAAGGAGTCTTTGTTGGGTATTCACGTGAATCTGCATCGTTCAGAGTTTATAATCGATCAAATCGGACGATAAGAGAAAGTGTGAATGTTACTTTTGATGAGACATTTCCTCTTGATTCACTAACCTCAGATATTGAATCTCCTTTACCAACGTCATCTCCTTCAACTTCTGAAAATGATTTTGATGTTTTGTTTGAACAATTTTTAAGATGAATATCATAACATCAGACATACCTTACTTCAGGAGGTTGGTGTTCCATTTCCTTCAGCCGTAGATGTTCAGTCCATCACTGTTCCTGAGATGCAAATTCCAAGTTCCCCTGATTCTCCATCTCCAACATCTGCTGCTCCTAATAACACCATGTCAGCATCAAATTCAGAGTCTTCGTCTTCATCAATGGGAACTTAATCATCATCGGATGATTCTCCACCTCCTACTCAAGCTGCCGGTGTTTCTGATTTAATCATTGCACCAGCTCAAGCTCCAAAGTTGGTGATTGATTTCTCAAAATTCAATGTTCAAAAAGTCGATCCTCCACCTTCTACATCCAATACTCAAACTGCTATGATCCCACATCCTGCATTCACTGATACCTCCAATATAATTCCAGGTCAACTTCCACTTCCTCATTCTCTGAAATGGACAAAAGAGCATCCTTTACATCAAATAATTGGAAATCCTGACTCTTCTGTTCAAACCCGTAGAGCAACTGCTGATGAATGCCAATACTCATCTTTTTTAAGCTCTAATGAACCTTAGAAAGTCAGCGAAGCTCTAACAGACCCATACTGGATTCTTGCAATGCAAGAGGAAATCAATCAATTTGAAAGATTGAAAGTTTGGCGTCTAGTTCCAAAACCAGCTGGGAAGTCTGTCGTTGATACGAAATGGATTTTTAAGAACAAAAAGGATGAAAACGGGATTGTTATTCGAAATAAAGCACGCCTGGTTGCTAAAGGGTATTCTCAACAGGAGGCCATCGATTATGAAGAAACTTTTGCTCCGGTTGCAAGAATAGAAGCCATCAGTATCTTTCTGGCATATGCAGCACACAAAAACTTTACAATCTATCAAATGGATGTAAAAACTGCATTTCTAAATGGCATTCTCAGTGAAGAAGTTTTCATTCATCAACCCCAAGGTTTTGTTGACCCACACTTGCCTAACCATGTCTACATTCTTGATAAAGCTTTATATGGTTTGAAGCAAGCCCCTCGTGCGTGGTACGATATGCTATCAAAATTTTTAGTCGACTCTGGTTTTTCAAAAGGCAAAGTTGACACCACTCTATTCATCAAACGTCAAGAGGAAGATATCATCCTCATTCAGATCTATGTGGATGATATTATTTTTGGCACCACAAATCCTAAATACTGCAAACGATTTACAGATCTTATGGTCAAAAGATTTGAAATGAGTATGATGGGGGAGATGAACTTTTTTCTGGGTCTACAGGTTCGTCAGTTACCTACCGGGATCTTCATAAATCAATCAAAGTATATCACTAATTTGCTGAAGAAATATCTGATGGATGACTGTAAACAAATTTCTACACCAATGTCACCTGGCTCAAAATTATGTGTTGATCCCGATGGTAAGCTGGTTGAAGTAACAAACTACCGAGGCATGATAGGGTCATTATTATATCTAACTGCTAGTCGACCGGATATTATGTTTTCTACCTGCATTTGTGCTCGCTATCAAGATGCTCCTACAGAGTCTCACCTTCAAGCGGTCAAACGCATATTTCGTTACTTAAAGGGTACTCGAGATCTTGGTCTTTGGTACCCCAACCTATCTGCATTCTTTAGATGCTGATCATGCTGGCTGTATGTTGGATCGTAAAAGCACATCTGGAGGTGCTCAATTTCTTGGTGATAAATTGGTGAGCTGGTCCTCACGGAAACAAAATTGTGTATCTCTTTCAACTGCCGAAGCGGAGTACGTTGCTGCTACAAGCTGCCTATCCCAGGTAATTTGGATGCAGTCACAATTTGAAAGACTACGGCTTCTCATACAACTGTATTCCTTTATATTGTGACTCACGAAGTGCAATTGCAATTTCATGCAATCCTGTTCAACACTCCAAAACTGAACATATTGATCTTCGATGCCATTTTATCAAAGATCACGTTGAACAAGGAACTGTGGAAATGTACTTCGTATCCATTGATTTTCAGTTAGCTGATTTATTTACCAAGGCTTTAGACGAAAAACGATTTAACTTTCTTGTGTCTAAACTTGGTATGCTAAATCTCAAAACCTAAACCGTTTCTACTCGTTCAATTTCAATCTTTGTTTCTACAAAATGTTTTTCACTGTTTTTAAATCTTTCTTAATGGCTTATGCATAAATCAGTGTATAACCCGTTCCTAATCATTTAATGGCTTTCAAGTACATCAGCTTGAAACCGCTCCTTATCCGTAAATCACATAACTGTATAAATTCTTCTCCACCCCTCTACTGTTGTTAAAAGGTACATTTCTGATCTACAAATTTTTATCTATCTTTATTTTGTCGAGGGGGAGAAATAATAATTCTAGGGGGAGAATTAATATTTCAAGGGGGAGAAACTTTAAAAATCAAACTTTTATACCCGATTGAATGATTAAACGAAAAATCTTTTAAAAAGACAATACATTCCCATGGTTTGCCAGAACCAGCCTTACCTTCCAAGGGAAATACCTTTTAGCCGGTTGGTAAATGTGAGGTTATAAGTCTAGGGTATAGATTTAGGTGAGTGCAAGGTGATGTGAAAACATGATAATAACAAGAAAACACACCTTTAAGTGCATTCAAACTGTCAATAAACCGGGCAACCATACAAAACATGTGATCATTCATGTGTTAAATGTTTCACTAGACTTAACTGGCCCAGTACGTCATCTACACTCCATCACCAACCACTCAGATTCCTTCTCAACAGGAATTTGTTTCAATTCATCAGGGGACGTAGCACATAATCTATCGACTACTCATTCGGAGTATGTTGGTATTGAAATCATTAACCTCCTGCCCAGGTTACGTCACGAATAAATGCACAAAGTGTCTAGATCTCACCGTCAAATATTTCCAATATAGGACACATACACTATTAAAATGAATCTCCGTGAATTCATCGGAACACTCATAGTTGCATCACAATCTTGTGCTTCACGAGGATTGGTGGAAATCCTGCTAGAGCTAACATTGCGCCAACTCTAAATGCAGGTCACACAATTGAATCGACTGTTGTGAAAACGACTATTGAATCAAATGGTGTGTTAACGGTTACTCTATGTGAGCCCGGTATTACCTAAAGAGTTCAAGTTGTTGTGCCTAAAATTTTCAATCATAAAGGCAACGACTTATGCCAGAAACACATACATGTCCGATGAAAAACCCAAGAAAATCATTCTTACAACATAACATCATAAATGTTGATCAATTTCACATACTGTGAGGGTCCATAGGTCTAGGTGAGCAGAATCAAGTATCATGGGATCTTGATTGGGGTGCCCAGAGGTAAAACTTGAGAGGGGGAATGAAGTATGGGTGCAAATCAGCTAACAACATGGTAAAAATACCTAGTTGTAACCTAATATTGATTAACTTTTGCCGTAATATTGAATTGATCGTACGTTTCTTATGCAAAAGCTCCATCTTATTCTTCAATCCAATCTTCCAATTTCATTGTAATAGTTGCTTAATCATTAAATTCATATCTCACAGAGGCATTCCGGTTACCGTGGATATGATGGTCTGGGTAGATTGGAGGCATTCCGATTATCTTGACATTGGCCAATGATGAATGAAAAGAAGTGACCCAAGCGAATTTAATAACATTATTTTAATATAAATGTGAAGGATTTATGTGCACAAATAAGTACACGTGTCATCGTGTCCAATGTTTTAAGGCACTAAAGGGTCACACCACTACACACCCAATAATGGACAACCAAATAAAGTAAGTTGTGTGGAATAATTAACTAGTTAAGTTAATTATAAAGAAGAGAATAAATAATAATAAGTAATTATTATTTGTGAGGATGGTTAAATATTAAGTTAAATATTTAACGGACAGTTAATTAATAGTCTATTAATTAACTAGTAAAAGTCCAAGGGATTAAAGTGTCAATAGGAAGTTTAATTATGAGGTTAATCATAACTAAACTCCAAGGACCTAAACGTAACATATAACCTTATAAATAAGAGGCTTGTGTTAAGGATTTTAGGTAAATCACATTACACACTCAAAACCCTATTCCCTCCCTCTCTTTCTCTCTCGTGCGAACGGCCGAACACCCCTAAGGGTTTCGAGTTCGTCAATCGCAAGTCACACACACACATACATGAGTTCGTGTATTGCTTTGTTGGTACAACACGGTCTTGCAGCGTATCTAGGTGGTGCAGTAGAGGTGGATCATTCTTTAGCAATCTAAAGGTAATGTTCTTCATCTTATTCTTCTTGTGATCTCATTGACTAGTAGAGATCCAGTAATGTGGGATTCAATTTCCGCCATGTGAATCCTACAAGTTTTTCCTACAGTGGTATCAGAGCTCCCTACTAATCTCAATGAGATTCGGCTGAGTTTCTTTTCATCTAGAAAAGAACCCTAGAAAATTCAAAATCCAAGCATGTGTTCTTCAAGTTTTGAATGAGCATTGGATTGAATATGGTTCTAGATAAAAAGAAATTAGGTTTCTTTTTCCCTCCCTTTTTTTATACGATTTTCGTATATATGTATATATATTATTATGTTTTTTTTATCTTAGAAAGAAACCTAGTAAGTTTGATCCAAGAAAATTGTTCAAGTTTATGAACAATTAGATTAAATAGGTTTCAAGATAAAAGAAATTAGGTTTCTTTTTATTTAGTTAGAAAACCCTAGAAAGTTTGATCCAAGAAAGTTGTTCAAGTTTATGAACAATTGGATTGAATAGAATTTTTAGATAATAAGGAAAAGGTTATAATAATTATTATTATTATTATTAAAATAAAAAGCGAGAGTCGAAACCAAACCAACCAAGATTCGGTTGAGGCTTGGTTCGACGACCGAGTGGTCGACCGAAACCAAGCCCACCGAGTTTCGGTTGGGCGATGGTTTCTTCGTGACCAAGTTATCGTATTTAGGGTACAAGATTTTATGTAGCCTAAATCGGGAATACAGAATCTACAAGATTTTATGTATTTTCTTTTAATTGTTAAGTCAATCTATGTAAATCTTTTGATTTTTGACTAACTATCAAGAACAAAATCAAAGGAATAGATTTACATAAATCTTGACTAGACTACTTTTTTTTAATTAATAATAAAAGATAATAAATTATTAAAACCAAAATAATCTCGAAATTAAGGGGGAAATAAGAAATCAGTTTATGGGTAATTTAAAAATTATCAGTTTGGTAATTTAGTAATTATCAGTTTATTTATTTAATTAAGTATGACATAACTTAAAAGAAGTGACATTCTGTTTATTTTAATTTTTCAAATTTTTTATTATTTTTCGGAAATTAATAAATTTTTTATTTTTAAATATACAAAACACAAAACCAAATCTTTGGGGTTATGACATAGCAATTCTTGAAATTGCATGCATTTTATTTTATTTCTTTTATTTATTATAGTTGAAATAAAAAGATGGTGATTATAAACAGTTTGTTTAGAAAACCAAGTTTTAATATTAAGATGGTGATTATAAACGGTTTGTTTAGAAAACCAAGATGTAAATTAATAATGATGATTATAAACAGTTTGTTTAGAAACCAAGTTTAAAATTAATAATGGCAAAATAAACAGTTTGTTTATAAACCAAGTTTTGTAAAGACAAAATTTAAAGTGGAATTTATAAACAGTTAGTTTATAAAACCAAGTAATTTTAAAAGGTTAAAAACTGGCTAACGTTTTTCGAACAAAGGAAAATCCTTTTTAGAAAATCTTAGATTAGAGTGAAACCCACCTGATGGAACACCTCACTTGTTCAACGATATTCACATTGTAAGGAGAAAGAACCTTAGATGTGGATTCAAATCATTGCGAGTGTTAGGGTGCGTAGGGTCTTGTGATAATTGAGAATCCCGGCGCAAGGCATCGCACTGTCTTAGGTGCTACGATCTACTTTGGTGATAATCGGGAGTCCCGGCCCAAAATGCACTAGAGGGATTAAAACATGTACAAGTTTGTTGTTCAACTTGATATCCCGAACATCTAGGAATCGTTTCTAGTCTAAAGGCGATCGGTATGGCTATACCTACCAGAAATAGCGTGGCTCTAATGGGAAGTGCCCAAACCTTGCATTAGAGGGCGTGAAATATGGATCCTAGTCTAACTATTATTCTTAAAAGGTAATAATGTTAGAGGTTATTAATTTATCTAATCATACTAACCGTTTGTTTTTTTTTCTCATAGATGTCTGTACCGTCGGAAATTCCGTTTTACACACCAAACGAATCGCGAAAGTTCATCACTGGAAAATGGAAGCTTACTGGTCTGAACTACAAAGTTTGGAAAGTGCATTTTAGGAGTTACCTAAAAGCACAGAATCTACTGTACGTGATAGACGAGGTGCCCAAGGGACAACCTGGGCAAGATGCCCAGGATGATGAGCTTGACGCTTATTATCAGTATCTGGCTGATGAATCACAAGTTATGTAGATTCTTATTCTTACTTCATTATCAGAGCTTACTGATAATTTACATAAGAAACCATGCTATGAGTTTGTTCAGTATCTTGAGGAGACGTTTAAAGATAGTACTGAAGAAAGTAAGCAGTTCATTTTGCAAGAAATCATTTCGTCAAAAATGAAAGATGATCAACCATTGAGTGACCATCTTATTAACATAAGAAGGTTACTAGATTGTCTCACCCTAGTTACTGGCACGTCAAACCAACATGAACAAGTCTTGTTCTTATTTGGATCTCTCACTCAGTACTATCAGGTTAAGGTAGTACGTTAGTCGGGAATTTTGATATGAGTGTCGCAGGTCTGCACGAGAAGCTCTTGTGTATACGCGATGTTCAAAGGCTAGAGGAAGAATCACTCCCCGAGGTTCCAATGGATGAGTTCGATGTATGGTTGAGAGACTTTGCTGATTTGTGTTGCCCAGCTTGTGGCAGCAAGGATATTTGCGAGCACACGTCCGATGTGGGACTGTTGGACGCTGACTTTGTCAGCGATTCAGGTATCTTCATGATTGATAGTTTCGTTACTTCTAGTGAATCCTGGGTATTGGATACTGGATGTGGTCATCACATTTGCAATCATTTGCAGGGATTTAAGAAGAACAGGAGGCTGGGACGAGGAGATGTTGAACTACGAGTATGCGAAGGTTCCAAGGTTGGAGCTGAATCCGTAGGAACATGTCTTCTCAAGTTGCCTTCAGGAAGAGTTTTGGAACTTAAAGATTGTTATTATGTTCCTAGACTTATTCAAAATGTTATTTCTTTTGATTTACTTATAGACAGTGGTTTTTATTATGAGTTTTATGGAAAAACAATTTTGTGTTTAAAAGATGATATTTTATATTTTAAAGCAAATTCTCATAATGGTCTATACACGTTAAATCTAAATAACATAGAACGAGACATTTATCATATAAGTAAAAGATCTAAAAGTAACTTGAATCAAACTTATCTTTGGCATTGTCGTTTAGGTCATATAAATGAGACTCACATAAAGAAGCTCCACGATGATGGAATTCTAGAGCCATTTGATTTGGAATCATATGCAATATGCGAAGCTTGTTTATCTGGAAAGATGACAAAAGACCCTTTCAACCATTTCAATGAAAGGGCAGCCGAGTTGCTAGGGATTAGACACACAGATGTGTGTGGACCCTTTACTCCAGAAGCCAGAGGTGGATACCGCTACTTCATTACCTTTACTGACGACTTCAGTAGGTATGGTTATGTCTTTCTTATGAGACTAAAGTCTGAAAGCTTTCAGAAGTTCAAAGAATATCAGAGGGAAGTAGAGAACCAACTAGGCAATAAAATTAAGTCACTTCGGTCTGACCGAGGAGGCGAGTATTTGAGCCAAGAATTTGACGATCATTTGAAGGAATGTGGGATTGTTTCACAACTCACACCTCCGTATACACCTCAGATGAATGGCGCATCAGAAAGGAGGAATCGCACCTTGTTAGACATGGTACGTTCAATGATGTGTCGCGCCCCACTACCACTATCATTTTAGGGACATGCACTCGAGACTGCAGCATTCACACTGAATAGGGTTCCGACCAAGTCAGTAGAAAAGACTCCGTTCGAGCACTGGACGGGAAGAAAGCCAAAATTGTCTTTTCTCAAGATTTGGGGTTGTGAAGCATACGTTAGACGTAACTTCACAGACAAACTAAACCCCAAGTCAGACAAGTGTATCTTCGTTGGATATCCAAAGGAAACCTTAGGATACTATTTCTATCATCAAGAAGACAACAAAGTCTCTGTTGCTTGGAAAGGTGTCTTCTTGGAGGAGAAGTTTCTAGGAACTAAAACTCCAAGAAAAGAAATAGAGCTTCAAGAAATTGAAGAGAATGAAGATCCACCTACGACTTCAGTCGAACCAGTGGTTCAACAAAGAATTGTTGATTCCCAACCAGACCCACCGGTTGAGGAAGAAGAAACACGCAATCCGCGTAGGTCCAGTAGACCACGCCAAGAACCAGATAGGTATCTTGGATTTATGATCGATGAAGATGATGGAAGTCTACTAGAACCATTAACGTACAGCGAGGCTGCTGATAGCCTAGAGTCTGAAAGATGGCTCGAGGCTATGCAAGCAGAGATGCAATCCATGTATGACAACCAAGTCTGGTGTTATCAGACTTGCCACCACAGTCACGAGCTGTTGGATGCAAGTGGGTTTTCAAGAAGAAAACTGACATAGATGGGAAAGTGCATACTTACAAAGCACGACTCGTTGCGAAGGGTTTCACGCAAACACATGGTGTGGATTATTCTGAAACCTACTCGCCAGTCGCTATGCTTAAGTCTATTTGAATTCTTATGGCCATATCAGCATATTACGACTATAAGATATGGCAAATGGATGTTAAAACCGCCTTCCTTAACGGGGAGTTGAATGAGGACGTATTCATGATACAACCGGATAGTTTTACTGATCCAAAGAATCTTGATAAAGTATGCAAATTGCTAAAATCCATTTATGGATTGAAGTAAGCATCTAGAAGTTGGAACTTACACTTTGACAAAAGAATCAAAGAGTTTGGTTTTGTCAAGAGTGAGTTCGAGGCATGTGTCTATATAAAATTCAGTGGGAGCATAGTAATCTTCCTAGTCATGTATGTCGACGACATACTGCTCAGAGGAAACGATATACCAGCATTACAAGGAGTAAAATCTTGGTTAGGTAAATGTTTCCAGATGAAGGACTTGGGAGAAGCCGCGTTTATACTGGGTATAAATATCTACAGAGATAGATCTAGGTGGCTTATTGGACTTAGACAAAGTACACACATTGACAAAGTACTGAAAAGATTTAGTATGAGTGATTCCAAGAGAGGTCTCATTCCAATGACACATGGCATTACACTGAGGAAAGCTCAGAGTCCTACATCTAGCAAAGAACAAGCTAGGATGAGTTTGGTACCATATGCTTCGGCAATTGGATCAATCTTGTATTCCATGTTATGTACTAGGCCCGATATTGCTTACTCCATAAGTCTTACAAGCAGATATCAAAAGAATCCTGGTGAGCCCCACTGGGTGGCTATCAAGAACATTCTTAAGTATTTGAGAAGGACGAAAGAAATGTTCTTGGTCTTTGGAGGTTCGTTGGAAGAATTGCGTGTAACTGGTTACACAGATGCAAGCTTCCAAACTGACAGAGACGATTACAAATCTCAATCGGGATTTGTCTTCACACTAAACGGAGGAGCTATATCTTGGAAGAGTCAGAAACAAGATACGATAGCAGATTCGACTACACAGGCTGAGTACATTGCCGCAAATGATGCTGGAAAAGAAGCCATGTGGCTTAAGAATTTTATCAATGATCTTAGAGTTATTGCCAGTATCTCTAGATCCATCGAAATATTTTGTGATAACAGTGGAGCAATAGCGCAAGCTGTTGAGCCAAGAGAGCATCAAAAGACCAGGCATGTACGCAGGAAATATCACCTCATACGTGAGTATGTTAGAGAAGGTGATATTATAATTAATAAAATACCAACGGATGACAACGTTGCTGACCCATTGACAAAACCACTAGCTGGACCAAAGGATGAGAAACATGCGCACGCTATAGGCATGCAGTACCTAAATATTGGTAGCTAGTAATTTTGATTATGATTCATAGACATGTTTGAAATTGATACATTATGTAATAACATTTCGTGGGATTGAAATAGGAGGTTTTACGTAATATTTTCACATTGTCTATTCTTAACATGTTTTAAACCTATCCTTGATACGCAAAGTTTTTGAGTATCTAAAATGTTTGTGGTTGCTTGAATATAGTGGGAGCTAGATTCAAGAGTTAATACCATTATGAATATTTATCTATTCATGGTTATTGAATAGAGAAACAAGGGTAGTTAAAATAAATATTCATAGATGTTTACAGAGTTTGCTAAACATTAGACGTGACCAAAAGATCGAGATTACTTCATGGAGCCCAAGCATGAGTAATTTCGAGTAGATGTCCTCTGACCTGAGACATTTTGGTTTGAGACACGATGACTTCTGATCTTTAGCATTTATCTAACGTTGCACCGTAAAAGGGTGATCATAAGGAACTTGACTAAGACAGCGGAAGTCGTGGGCAAGATAACGCAAATGTCAAGATGGAATTTGCACCTTCTTTAATTAGAAGAGATATTTCATGGTCGCTCGACGATTAAGCCTACTGAAATGCGTCGCCGTGCTCGGAGAATGATTAGATCATTCAGTAATCTGTTACCGCGTAAAGTCGAAATCAGTGTTGAGAAAACTCGAGTATATAGAACAAGTCCCTGCTTCATGTCTATTACTCAAATTAAGAAATATCATGATGCGAAAGGAAAATCTGTTAGTGTTATTCATTTTATGAATATTATCTCTGGATATAAGAGTTCTTATAACGTGGTTATCTTAAATGTCTGGCTAGGGAACGCTTTAGGCCAACGATGATCAGAAAGTGATTCTTAACTTGCACAAGTGGGAGTCTGAAGGATTTATGTGCACAGATAAGTACACGTGTCAGCGTGTCCAATGTTATAAGACACTAAAGGGTCACACCACTACACACTCAATAATGGACAACCGAATAAAGTAAGTTGTGTGGAATAATTAACTAGTTAAGTTAATTATAAAGAAGATAATAAATAATAATAAGTTAATTATTATTTGTGAGGATGGTTAAATATTAAGTTATATATTTAACGGACAGTTAATTAATAGTCTATTAATTAACTAGTAAAAGTCCAAGGGATTAAAGTGTCAATAGGAAGTTTAATTATGAGGTTAATCATAATTAATCTCCAAGGACCTAACGTAACATATAACCTTATAAATAAGAGGCATGTGTTAAGGGTTTTAGGTTAATCACATTACACACTCAAAACCCTATTCCCTCCCTCCCTCTCTCACGTGCGAACGGCCGAACACCCCTAAGGGTTTCGAGTTCATCGATCGCAAGTCACACACACATACACGAGTTCGTGTATTGCTTTGGTGTTACAACGCGGTCTTGCAGCGTGTCCAGGTGGTGCAGTAGAGGTGGATCATTCATTAGCAATCTAAAGGTAATGTTCTTCATCTTATTCTTCTTGTGATCTCATTGACTAGTAGAGATCCAGTAATGTGGGATTCAAGTTCCTCCATGTGAATCCTATAAGGTTTTCCTACAAAATGATATTACGTGACTAGTTGCTTACCGGGTCTAAAACCCATGTATCTCACGAGGCAATTTTGTCTCACGTACTATGTTTGTGTTTTGCTATGTACTCAGGTTCGGGATCAAAGATCTAGGAGGCCCGATTGGAAGAGGCCTTGTTGAGATTAGCTCGGTGCTATTGATTAGAGTCCTTATCATATGGTTAAGATATAATTTGTAACACCGTTTTTGTAATCTCTGATAATCTCGAACAAGAAACCTTTTCGTTTTTGTAAAACCGGTATTTGACACCAATACATTATTGCACATTTTGGGATGAAATGTATTTAAATATTGTTTTAAAATTGAGGTGTTACAACTTGGTATCAGAGCTATAGTTTAAGTGAACTAGGTTGAGTTGACCATCCTAGACTTTGACTAAGCTAGTAGACCGTAGGTTCCATATGATACTTATGAATTGACTATTGAGACCTTAAGTGTAGGTTCAATAGGGTTGACCTTGAAGTAATAGGTCATGTTTGGTTTTGGAACGGTCAATGTTACCGTTACTTTGATGAATTGACTTCTAAATGATTGATGTCTTATAATAGCAAAATGGTGAGAACTAGAAGTGGAAGAGGCCCACTTGATCAAGGGCAAGATTCGAATAGCATTGTCGAACCGGTGTTTGGTCCTCAACCTCAGGATGGGGAGGAAAATTCGGGTGTTGAAAGGAACACTCACACCCCGGTTACCGTAGAACATCTCCAAACTATGTTCAACCAAATGAGGGACATCGTGAATGACGATGTGAACCGGATCCTCAATGAACATAAGGCTCGTGAGAGGCAGGATGAATCTCCACCCCGCACGAACAGCAAGTCAAGTAGCGTTGCTCAAACCGAAAGGTCTTCGACGGAAGAAGAGGAAAGTGACCCCGAGCCGAGGGAAAGGAAGGGGTGCACATATAAGAACTTTGTGGCTTTTAAGCCCGACAACTACTATGGTAGCTCCGAACCGAAAGTCACGATCCGTTGGATCCGTGAAACCGAACAAGTCCTTGAAGCTAGTAAGTGCAAGGAAGGTGATATGGTGATCTATGCATCTCGGTTGTTGAAAGATGAAGCCCGCGTGTGGTGGGACACCATGTTTGAAATATTGGGAAAGAGGACGTTGTACAAGATGACTTGGGATGAGTTTGTGAAATGGTAAAAGGAAAAGTTTTGCCCCGAGAGAAACTTGGAGAAACTTCAAGAAGAGTTCGTTCACTTGTAGAAATAAAGTATGAGTGTCGATGAGTACACCAAAAAGTTCACGGGATTGATCCCGTTTGTGATCAAGTTATATCCGGATGAGAGATACCGGATTCTTAGATATGTTAATGGACTCCCGTGGGAGTATGAGTTGGAAGTGAAGAGGGCCACCACACTAGATGAAGCTATTGGTGTGGCGAGGAATGTTGAGGAAGTTGGCCAAAGGAAGATCAATGAAAGGCCAAAATTTGAAAAGAGGAAGTTTGAAGGAAGCTCGGGATCGGTGAAGAAGGGAAAGTTCACCCCCGACCTTTTCTAAGCAATCAAGTGTTGGTGCTTGTAAGAAGTGTGGCAAGGACCACAAGGGTGAATGTTTGGCGGATTCAAAAGCTTGTTTTAAGTGTGGAAGGCCGGGGCATATGGCAAGGGATTGCCGGGCCAAACCGTTGGATGAAATCGAGTGCTACTCGTGCCATGAAAAAGGGCACTATAGAAATTCTTGCCCGAAGAAGGGAAACGAGACTATGGTGTCGACCGCTCAAAAGAAAGCGGAGCCGACAATGGTTAAAGGACGGTCCTTCCAACTTACCCGAGATGAAGTCAAGGAGGTCCACGATTTCGTTTCAGGTACCCTACTCGTAAATTCCATTCCCGCCCGGATCTTATTTGACTCGGGTGCTACTTATTCATTTGTGTCACATGATTTTGTTGTGTTTTTGAAAGTGCCCTTAGAACTTCTTGATGAGATTTATGATATTGAAATAGCGGATGGTAAAACTTCCAAAGTTCAACATATGTATCAAAATTGTGAGCTAGAAATAGACGGGAAAAAGTTTAAGGTGAATTTATTACCTATGGAAATTGCGGGTTTTGACATAGTTATTGGGATGGATTGGTTGGGTGAGCATCAAGCAAAGATTTTATGTGGGAAAAAGATTGTCTCGATCAAGACTCCCGATAATGAAAAAGTTTATGTGTATGGCGAGAGACGACACCACCTACCGATCCTTATGACCGCGGTTAAAGCGAGGAAATGTTTAGCCAAAGGATGTTCGTCCTTTTTAGCATATGTGTTAGATGGAAGGAAAGAGAAGAAGACGGTGGAAAATGTTAAGGTGATTCGGGATTTTCCCGAAGTATTTCCCGACGATTTACAGGGATTGCCACCGGAGAGGCAAGTAGAATTTCGTATTGATTAAGTTCCGGGAGCGACGCCGATAGCTCGTGCTCCATACCATTTGGCTCCAACCGAAATGCGGGAATTGATGTCGCAATTGCAAGAATTGCGCGACAAAGGATTTATTCGTCCTAGTTCGTCTCCATGGGGTGCGCACGTATTGTTCGTCAAGAAGAAAGACGGTGCGATGAGAATGTGCATTGATTACCGAGAGTAGAATAAGTTGACCATCAAGAAACGATACCCGTTGCCTAGAATCGACGACTTGTTTGATCAACTTCAAGGATCCGATTATTTCTCAAAGATCGATTTGAGATCGGGTTACCATCAAGTTCAAGTGAAAGAAGGAGACACCGAGAAGACGGCGTTTCGTACACGTTATGGGCATTACGAGTTTTTGGTAATGCCATTTGGGTTGACTAATGCACCGGCCATTTTTATGGACCTTATGAATCGGGTTTGCAAACCATTTCTCGACAAGTTTCTCATCGTATTTATTGACGATATTCTTATTTATTAAAAAACCGAAGAAGAACACGAGAGTCACCTAAGGCAAACGTTAGAAGTGCTACAACGAGAAAAATTGTATGCTAATTTTTCTAAGTGTGACTTTTGGATTCGAGAAGTCCAATTCCTTGGTCATGTTGTGTCACGAGAAGGAATCAAGGTTGACCCGTCCAAGATTGAAGCGGTCATGAAGTGGGTACCGCCACGAACTCCAACCGAAGTTAGAAGCTTTCTCGGCCTTGCCGGTTATTACCGTCGATTTATCCAAGACTTTTCTCGAGTGGCGACACCACTCACATTGTTAACCCGAAAGAGTAGCGAGTTTGTGTGGGGAGAAAAGCAAGAAAATGCATTTGCCATATTGAATGTGTAACGCCCCGGTTCTCACACTACCCGAAGGAATGGAAGACTTTGTTGTTTATAGTGATGCCTCGAATAAAGGTTTGGGTTGTGTTTTGATGCAACGAGTAAAAGTGATTACCTATGCCTCGAGACAACTAAAGAATGCGGAAGTAAGGTACACGACCCACGATTTGGAATTAGCGGCGATAGTGTTTGCTTTGAAGTTGTGGAGACACTACCTTTATGGTACAAGGTGTACGTTATATACGGATCACAAAAGTCTTAAATACGTTTTCACACAAAAAGACTTAAATATGAGGCAAAGAATATGGACCGAATTGATAAATGATTATGATTGCGAGATTGTATACCATGCCAGGAAGGCCAACGTGGTAGCCGACGCCTTAAGCCGAAAAGTGTATTAAAAACCGAATAGAGGAAAGCTAACACGTATTGAAGTAGTCTCGAGTATAGTAGAACGAATCAATAATGCCCAACGAGAGGTGATGGAAAAAGGGGAGTTGAGGCAAGAACGTTTGGGAAAGAACCAACATTTTGTGGAAAACAAACAAGGGTTAAAAACCGTAGGTGGTCGAATTTGGGTCCCCAAGTTCGGGGGTACCCGAAAGGAGTTGCTAAATGATGTTCATAAGTCTAAGTATCCGATCCACCCGAGAAGTACAAAAACGTATCAAGATATGAAGAAGATGTATTGGTGGCCCGGGATGAAAGCAAGAGTAGCCAAGTATATTTCTAAGTGTGCCACGTGTGCACAAGTGAAAGCCGAGCATCAAGTACCTTTCGGGGTAGCTCAATCATTGCAAGTACCGGCCGAAAATGGGAAGATATAACAATGGATTTTATTGTTGGATTGCCAAAGACGAGCAAGAACCACGACGCCATTTGGGTCATAGTTGACCGGTTGACCAAAAGTGCATTGTTCTTAGCAATTCGGAGAAGTTGGCAAAGTTGTATGTGGATGAAGTGGAAAGACTTCATGGGGTCCCGTTGTCGATTGTGTCCGATAGAGATGCGAGGTTTACCTCGAGATTTTGGAGATCGTTGCAAGAAGAGTTGGGAACGAAATTGCGGTTGAGTACGGCTTACCACCCACAAACCGATGGTCAAATTGGAAGAACTATCCAAACGGTTGAAGATATGCTAAGATCGTGTGTGCTAGATTTTGGAGGTAAATGGGATGAACATTTACCGTTAGTCGAGTTCTCCTACAATAATAGTTATCATTCGACTATTAAAATGCCACCTTATGAGGCGTTGTATGGAAGGAAATGTAGAACTCCATCGTGTTGGCTTGAGGCGGGAGAGACAAAACTCACGGGTCCCGAAATTGTGAAAGTGACAAATGAAAAGATTGGAATAATTCAAGCCAATATGAAAACCGCACAAGACCGACAATGAAGCTACTCGGGTTTGAAAAAGAGATCGTATGATTTAGATATTGGTGACATGGTGATGTTGAAGGTATCGCCTTGGAAAGGCGTGATTCGGTTTGGTAAGAAAGGAAAATTGAGCCCAAGGTATGTTGGCCCGTTTAAGATTTTGAAACGGGTCGGTTTGCAAGCATTTAAGCTAGAACTTCCACCCGAACTTCAAGGTGTTCACGATACGTTTCATGTAAGTTATTTGAAGAAGTTCGTGGGTGAAGTTGAAAATATAATTCCATTGCAAGAATTGCGTGTTGATGCCCCGAATCGGTTGATTGAAGAACCCGAAGCCATACTAGAGTCAAATACTAAGAAACTTTGGAATAAAGAGATTGAGTTGGTGTTGGTCAAGTGGAAGCATTCCCTTGGACCGAACTTGACTTGGGAAGTCAAGGATGAGATTCGGAAAAGGTACCCGAACTTCATAAACTATGATGGGGTAGATAGTTGTAACGACCTGAAATTTGTAAATAAATAAATTGTAAAAAAGTATGATAATTATGGATAATTCGTTTAAAACACGTAGGAATTGGTTTCTTATCATTTGGACACCGTACGAGAAAGTTATGGATGAAACCGAGTTGGTTTAAGGATGAAAACGTGCAACCTTGGCTGCGTGAGAAGTTCACGACGCGAACTTCTGTTCGTGTTCGTGAACACGGGACAGAGATTTCGGTAGTGATTCGCGAAGAGTTCTCGACCCATTCCCGATCGCGAACTATGCGTGTCTGAAGGAGTTCGCGGCGTGAACTCCAGTTCACGATCGCAAAGATTTCCGACACCAGCATTAAAGTCGGGATTTTCTCATTTATTACACACACAAACCCTAGTTTTCTCCTCTCAACTTGTGTGTGCGATTTTTGAGTATAAGGTGGCGATTGGAGCTTAATCTTCATCAAATCTTGAGGATTCTTGCTCATAGTTGATGATCAAAGGAAAATCTTCATCTCTCTTGTGTTGTAGGCCATAGATTCAAGTAGGGAAAGCTTGAATCTCAAACCCTAGTTTTGGGTTTGTGCATAAATGGTTAAATGGAAGTGGTATAACTTAGATCTATGGTATTTTAACAAGGAAAATGTGTACATAATATAGAGTTACGAAAAGATGGTGATTTATGGAATTAGGGTTTGGTAACTTGGGGGAAAATGGTGCTAGTAGTTGACTAGCCATGGATTATGTAGTTAATATTGATGATTGATGCAAACCATTGTATTGGTATTGATAATAGGTTATTGGTGGAAGGATTTGAGGCATTCAAATCTTGGGAAGTGATATTGGTGTTCAAGGAACACGTGTTTTGGATAAGCTTGGCTAAAGTGAGTACATGTGAACTTTCAAAACTGAGTACATAGTTAGGAAATGATTTATGATTAAATGTTTTATCGAGTCTATAAGTAATTTAGTTATATATGTGATTTATAATGAATTGCTTATGTGATGATGAAATGATTGATTGATTGAGAAATGATGGAGCTATATGCTCATAACGATAAAAGACGAGTAATGATGATGATGATGTCCCTAGGGCCGTGATAGATTGGAGGCATTCCGGTTATTACGGTACCTTAAGGTTAGTGGTAGATTGGAGGCATTCCGATTACCCAACACCTATGAGTCCCGGTAGATTGGAGGCAATCTGGTTACCGTGGATATGATGGTCTGGATAGATTGGAGGCATTCTGATTATCTTGACATTAGCCAATGATGAATGAAAAGAAGTGACCCAAGCGAATTTAATAACATTATTTTAATATAAATGATATTACGTGACTAGTTGCTTATCGGGTCTAAAACCCATGTATCTCACGAGGCAATTTTGTGTCACGTACTATGTTTGTGTTTTGCTATGTACTCAGGTTCGGGATTGAAGATCTAGGAGGCCCGATTAGAAGAGGCCTTGTTGAGATTAGCTCGGTGTTGATAATTAGAGTCCTTATCCTATGGTTAAGATATAATTTGTAACACCGTTTTTGTAGACTCTGATAATCTCGAACAAGAAACCTTTTCGTTTTTGTAAAACCGCTATTTGACACCGATACATTATTGCACATTTTGGGATGAAATGTATTTAAATATTGTTTTAAAAATTGAGGTGTTACATTTATGAATTTGAGAAGGATATAGAAATAATTTATTAATTTTGCAAGGATATAAAAACAATTATCCCTTTATTTAATTAATACCAACTGAAACCAAAAATCCCCCAAAAAAAAGTCTTTATTCCCAATTCTTCTCAAATTACACCGTGCGACTAACATCCTCGTGCTACTTCACTAGAACATGGCCACATGTCCCTTTAGTGTGACTCTGCAAACAATCAAACTACTGATGTGAAATATTGCCCTATGTATTTCTAAGTGGGCCCATCCTTTTGTCATGTCATGATTATCAATGGCGTATTACGGTTAAGTTCCCATTAACATTACTACTTCCCTCTGTATTCACAATTAGTGTTGCCCCCAATTCTTCTACTACCGATCAAACCCTAGCAAACCCCACCCCGTTCTTTTCAAAAAAAAATTGTTTCATCACAAAATGTCGAAATTACTATTTGCCCGGCCATACTCATAATATGGTCACATGTCTCTCGAAACCCGGAGGCTCTAAGGGATTTCACGAAATCATCAACTTCCTCAATGCTTCCCATATAAAATTCGCTCTTAAACTTAACCCCGCAATCTTCATAGCCAATTGGAAGCATTCTGAAATATTGAAATAATGCAAAAACTATCAAATCAGGGAATGAAGTCCATATAAAATCTTCCATTGCATGGCAAAAATTATTGTTTCAGAAGATTCAATACGAAAGCATCTGCATCTAGATGATGAAACCGGTAAAAACTCCCTTTCTGATGAAATCTTGTTTGTTATATTTTAAAAAATGGGATATGTAGGATCCTTTAAAAGTTTACGTTCTATAAAAGATTGTTCTCTCCGTAGTGTAAATTCTTAATTCATGTTTTATAGCAATGTTTATTTCAATAGAAAGCTGGCTGGAATGAGTTTAGTTTTGGTTTAGCAACCACATTAGTACCCTTTGCTACTTCCTAAAAGTTTAATTTTTCACAAATGACTTTTAATAACATGATATTAAATTTGGATGGCAAAAAGAGTACATTTGCAATGTACCTAGGTTTATCCAGACAATTTTAAACAACAAATTAACTGGGTTACCATGAACAAATGTAATTTTTGAAACTCTGTCTCATACTAAAAAGGTGTTTTCAAACATGAAAATACCCAACAAATGAGCTCCAAAAATTATCACTCCATTATTCTCATACTAAAAAGGTGTTTTCAAACATGAAAATACCCAACAAATGAGCTCCAAAAATTATCACTCCATTATTTTCAACACTGACGGTAGTGGGCCACTCACAGACAGGTGAAGGATCAGGGTCACTGCCCACATCAAAGACCAATCCTACTGATCCCTAATCCACAGTCACTCAAAATGAACCAAACCAAGAAAATGTCATGAATGTGTCCCAGGAACATGAGATAGAGCAACGAGGTGCTCATCCTCACGTTGATGCAGACCTTGACCAAAGCCAAATTAATCTTGAAATCATTGAGGGGAGGGCTAACACTATTGATATTCCACAGGGTGGTGGATATACTTTCAATGATCCTTCACACAGTGGAAGTGAGGATAGACTTAACATGATAATCGATAATTAACAGATTCTGTGGAAGCCCTGCAAGATCAAGTCACAAATCAAGATGCAGAGATACATACACTAGAAAAACGATTAAGGAAGTTGACTGTAAGAGTGGAACTCCAGAGCTTCATGATCAAAATGTAACGTCCAGAAATTTCGAGTAATTAAATATTAATCTAAATTAGTTTTAAATTACATTTATTCGTTAATTGCCCACGTGATAAGTGTGTGACGTTTCTGTAACGTCCTGAGAAAATGAATTTCTCAGTAATATTTAATTACCTTTTATTAAGTTAAATTATGTTCGGCTTTAGCTTTTGCATGCTTTTCCAATCTTTAGCAAATCTTATACAAAATCACTAGATTCTTCTATAAAGTAACATTTTAGTCTGAAATAATAAGAAAACATGTTTTGGAAGTATATGTCCTAATTCTCAATGAATTTCTAGCTAAACGCGTTAGATATTAACTAAAATTTGAGATGTTTTTATGTATAATTTTGGCCATATCAATTATATCCAAGATTAATCATATCCATAGTCGATAATTACTTATGAGTTTTTTCATAACTAACTTATTAGATAAATGAATAATATTGAAATCATGTTCAACCGCCCGACTCAGCCGGTTTGACCGGTCCGACCGCTTTTAACGCGTCGGTCGGTCCAATTAAAAATCCGGGTTTTAAAAAAGATGATTATCGTCAAGTTATTAATTTCTTTTTCGTGCCTAACACGTGGATATTTATGGGTGACATGGGGTCCGTGTGACCGTTTGACCAACTACGGGTGAACATTGCTCTAATATCATATAAGTCTGTGAGGTTCCATCTTAAAACCAATTGGTTGTAAGAGTAGTAGCTCATGAACCTTATAAGCACATTACCGGTTCATCTCTTGTCCAATGTGGGACAACTCAACATTAACATATAATCTAATAGATTAGCTGGTTAGAACATTATGTTAGTGACACAGGGGTCGCGAGTGCAAGTTCTGCATGATGCATATTTTTGATAAACACAAATACTTCCTGATATAACAAGTATATTTCTGAAAATTATCAACTTTCAAATAAGGGTCGTATTCACTATAAGTTTGCAAACTGTTAATTATACAATTTGAAGAATATATAAAAACACATGTGAAAATTTAATATTCTTTTTATTACTATATGAACGTTTGGCTAGAAGAATGCATTTAAACCAACCAAACATCCAGCAATTCGGCGGGAAGCTTAATCTTTTATTTATTAAATGAATGAAAATGAACAAGATTTTGAGTCATGGGCATTGTTTCTTCATCAGGTACCTATTTATTATTCTTTTTTTTAAAGGTTTCCTTTTTCAATTTTGTGTTTTTCACTTTTGAATTAGGGTTCCCGAGCATACCCGTTATCAGTTGGATTTCAGTTTGCATCGACATGTGAAGGTAACATTTTTTCGTTAAGTTTTGTTTATTTAATTTATAAGTTTGTGTTGTGTATACGCCCATGATCCTAGAAAGACACCAAGAAGAAAATCAATGAAGATGGTGTTAAAGTTATGCACAAAACAAACCCTATAATCGCCATAAAAATAAGAAGGAAGATGAATTGGGAATTTGGGGAATTCTTATTTATGGACTAATTGGAGCTATGACACTACTCTCAACGTATGTATTCTCTTATTCTAATTTTAATTTCTATTATTTATTACTATTTACTCTAAATTTATTTATTAATTCATCAATGTTGTGGTTATAAACTTTCCAGTTACTAATTGTTTAGGTTGATTATGGACACTGATTTTTCCATCTTCATCAACAATATGATCAGGGAAAAAACATTTAAGGTCGATTATTCCCATAAGTTTGGTATTTTAGTATCTTGATGTTTAAACATATTCAGATTGCTCCATTCAAGTAGGTTTCGATCAAATTCATATCTATGAAAGTCTGAAACAATCTGATAGGTTGGACATATGAGCCAAATGGCTGGTTGGTATTCTCAATTTTTATAAGCAAAACCTTGGGTACAACATCCATTCTGAATGACCAATTGTGAGCACAATTCTTAATCTTAACATCATAAATTATTAATAGAGGTAGGTTCTAACATGCAGAATAGGAATACATAAAGTTTAAGCAATAATCTTCACAAACAACTCCAAAACAAACTTATGGTACAACAAAAATTTCAATATCGTTCATGCCTAATTTAGAAATGAAATAGAGAATCCATAAGAGATATTTAACCATTTTTATCCGTTTAAGATAACAACCCAGATTATTCGTTGAAGCTATAACTACTTTTAACCAATTTTGACCCGATAAGGATAAATGCAACCCAAATCCACCCATTTCAAGAACACATAGTAGAATTTTGAGTAAATTACAGTTTTTGTCCATGTGGTTTTCCCGATTCTGTGTTTTTGTATCTGTACTTTATTTTTCTGTTTTTTTGTCCCTGGGGTATCCGTTTTTTGTCCTTCCGTCCAAAATTCTCCGTTAAGTAACCTCACATGCTTAAAACGTGAGGGTAATTTTGTCTTTTTCCTTAAGTGACTTGTACTTTGTGCTTTAAAAATTATATACTTACCTTCTTCTCCACCATCATCATCATCAAGAACACCACCAAATTACTATCTTCTTCTCTAAAAAAAACCTGCAACAATTTATACCAAACCTGCAACAATTCATCATCAAGAACACCACCAAATTACGATCGTTTGGTTTGGTTATTTTATTGATGATATGTGTTCGTGAACAAGCATATCATCATCATCATCATTTACCAATAAGAGACCATGAAGTTCACGCCCTTCATCTTCCTTATGTTGATCTTTCTCATTCTTCACATTAGGGCTTCAATTAATGGTGAGTTGATAAGAATGTCAGTTTAATTATTCTAGTTTCATTCATGTATATTCCTTTAGTTGCCTCTCCTCACTATTTGTAATCTTCTAATTGAACTGTTTCTAGGGTTTGTAATTTGTTAATTTAGATGTTAAAGGTTTTTGTTGTTAACTGTTTAGATGTTAATCGGGAAATGATCATTTTTAAGATAATTAGAACAAATTCTTAATGGATTCTTGAATTAATTAGGAAATTGTGATGCGTTGGATTCGGGAAACCGAGCAAGTGCTAGAAAGTAGCAAGTGTTTGAAGAAAGACATGGGCACTTATGCATCCCGACAATTGAAGGATGAAGCGTTGACATGGTGGGATACCATGTATGAGACTTTGGGTAGGAAAGTGTTGTACAAGATGTCGTGGAAGGAGTTCACGAGTAGGTTGAAGGAAAAGTTTTGTCCCGAAAGAGATCTAGAAGAGTTGCAAGAAGAGTTCATGTTCATCAAGAAGGGTAATATGTCGGTGGAAGAGTACACCAAAAAATTTACGGGATTACTTCCGTTTGTAATCAAGTCTTATCCGACGGAACGTTTGAAGGTGGTTCGGTATGCAAATGGACTACCACCGAAGTTTGAATTGGAAGTCAAACGAGCGGCCACGTTAGATGAGGCCATTTGTACCGCTCGAGGTGTTGAGAGGGTTTTTCGGCGAAAGGCACAAGAATCGGCATCAAAAGGGGAAAAGAAGAAGCTCGATAGTAGCTAGGATCAACGAAGAAAGAAAAGTGCAAACCGAGTTCGTGAAAGCATGGTAGTGTTGGAAGTTGTCAAAGTTGTGGGAAGAATCACCATGGGGAATGTAAAGCAAATACGGCTATATGCTTCAAGTGTGGACGAGTAGGGCACCGAGCAAAGGATTGCAAAGTAAGTAACCTTGAGGAAGTGGAATGCTACACTTGTCACGAGGTGGGACACTATAGTAGTGCGTGCCCGAGGAAAAGAACCGACACGTCAGCATCAACCGCCAACAGGAATCGGGTGAAGGAAACTCATGGAGCCGCTTCAGGTAATTCGTTTATGAAGTTTTGATATATGATTAGGATTTAATTGCTTTTATGTCGCACAAATTGGTGCTTATGTGATCTAAGTATGAAAATAATTATAGATGGAATGTAGGATGTGAAAAAAATAAGTTTGGGAGATAATCTCCCCAGGTTATTATGTGTATAGTCGAATGGGTTGGCGACCGGTATGTCGCGAGAAATGAGGATAGGAAGGATTATGTTATCATGGAATATTGAAAGGTGAATCATGAGAGTGGTAAATGTTTTCCACAAGAGGATGGTAGTACAATGAAGTACTAAGTGTTGGTGAGAATCGTGAAGTACAAAAAATATATGCATATATAAAATGGAACCTTAGTTATTGGATATGATTGATTGAATGTTGGCAAATAGTCATAGCAAATGTTTGTGTCAGGGATGTCGGGTGTGACATCAAGGGTGAATAATTTATTTTTTGGTAAAGGCTTATAGAAAAAGTATGATAGTGTACGTATGGGCACCGATCGAAGTCAATTGGTTGACTCAAGATGACCGGATTAAAGAAAGATTAGAAGTTTTAGTAATGAGGGAATGAATCGAATAAGGGCGATTGATAAATGAGTAGATTGGTGGAAAGCACTAGAAATGATTATGTGTATACCGTGTGGTATAATGTATAAGTGGGAAAATCGAAGGTCCATTATGAAAGAAAATGATAGCATGATGCTAAGTGTAATGATGCATACATTAATTGTATGCAAGATAGAATGGTAGTGTATGGATCTTGTTAGATCGGAGGCTTTCCGGTTAACGAGATTTGATGAGTCACTTTGGATTGGAGGCTTTCCGATTATTGTGACAGTTTGGAGTCGTGATGGATTGGAGGCTTTCCGATCATCTCGATAAGATAGTCAAAGTATAATTTGTTATTTAAGGGATATGATGTTTGTATCGGACGTATGTAGAACCGTATGGTTAATTATCGTTATGATTTTATGGCAAGTGAGAACTTGGGTTGAAAACACGGGTCGTGTTTAAGTAGAAGTATGTGTAGGGGATGCCTACAAGTTCATGGTTCATGAAAAAGGAATGCTTTTAGGAAGCAAAGTTTGTTAGTAGCCAATGAGTGTGAAAGATGTATAATGGGTGGTTAGGCCACAATTGGATATGATCGAGACTCTAAAGCCGGTAATCGGGAAGTTCAAGTATGGTATAAGGATGTTTGAAGGAAATTATAAATGGTATAAGAATTTGAATGAAAGTTAAAGAGTAATAGAGATCGGTATCGATTTAGATGGAAATTGTTAATCGATTGTAGAAAATTGAAATCGAAGAAAAGAGAAACAATTGAGAAAGGAAATTTAGATATTGAAATCGGGAATGAAAAGCTTAGGAAGCGATGCCTTTTTAATAAAGAATATGTGGAATTTAGCGAAGTAAGTTTGACTTTATTCATAAGTCAAGGTTGGTCAACTAGTGGATTGTTGACTTTGGTCAAAATTGGGTTTTGACTTTCGTTTAAAATGGTTAAACGAGGATAAGAACATAATGTATTGGTTTCATGCACATGATGATGGTTAACTGAATAATGAGAATAATTATAGGGTGCGACTTTGACCGTTGGGTGTTAGTGAATAATGGGAATAATTATGTGGGACATGTCAACATTAACATATAATCTAGTAGATCAGTTGGTTAGGACATTATGTTAGTGATGCAGGGGTCGCAAGGTCAAGTCCTGCATGATGCATATTTTGGATAAACACAAATATATCCTGATATAACAAGTACGTTGCTGAAAATTATCAACTTTCAAATAAGGGTCGTATTCATTATAAGTTTGCAAACTGTTAATTATACAATTTGAAAATTTAATAAAAACACGTGAAAATTTAATATTCTTATTATTACTATATGAACGTTTGGCTAAAAGTATGCATTCAAACATTTAAACCAACCAAACGTCCAGCGATTCGGCGGGAAGCTTAGGCTCCGTTTGGTTACGGAAAACGATTTTCATTTTCTATGAAAAGTTTTCTAGGGAAAAGAAATGGTTTTTATTTACGGTTTTTCATGAAATTTTTTGAAAATGTGTTTGGTTCAAAACATTGAGTTTTCATTTTCCAATTTTAGAAAATTAGAAAACTTGTTTGGTTGTATATTTTTCACATGTTTTCATTTTCTACTTTTAGTTATTTTAAACAATACAATATACTTTAAAATACAATATACAACATATTTGCTCTTTCATCAACCCATCTTCCACATCTGCACCCACCCACCCCACACCTTGACAACCGACACCCACCAACCCCCCACACCCCCCCCCCCCCCCAACAAAAGATTAATAATAGTTTAAAACACAGTAAAACTCCATAAATTAATAAGGTTGAGACTAGGATTTATCGAGATATTAATTTATCGATAAATTAATAAATTATTAATTTAAAGGTAATATTATTATAAAATCAACTTATCTAATACGTATTCACATATTCACAGGACCTTCAAAATTCTGCATCACATTCACATTCACAAGACCTTCAAAATTCCCACCTTAATGAACTTGTCAAGTTCAATGTACATAGATCTAGATTGATCACTATAGAATGTCTAATGATAAATTTTAAAATCACATCAACTATGGCTTCTAAACTAAAATGTGTTAAAAAAATCAGCGATGACCAAAATCAGCGATGACCAATCAACAACAAAAACTATTATGCGAGTATCAGAGAGTTCACCAAGGATGCACTCAACAAGATTTGTTGCAATACGAAAATACAATGCCTCAACTCTTAAGTGCAATTGGGAGATTTAAAGATGAACTCAATATAGATTTAATGTTCATAAAAAACAAGTGATTATAGATTCATTTTTTACTTGATAACTCTAGAATTTTGGAATTTTATTTTAGTAATTATTAATTTATAGTTTGGTTGGGACTAACATATTTACATTAGGATTTAAAAAAATTATTATCTTATTATTTTATCTATTGGGGTCCGATTTTGTACTAGTCCCAAGTTGGGACCGGATAATTATTAATTTTATCGAGGTTACTAATTTATCGAGTATTAATTTATGGAGGTTTTACTATAGATTAAAGTGGATAGTTAGTGGAGAATGAGTCTCACTTCGTTTGAATAAAATGATAATAATGATGTTTAAAAGTAAAAACAAGTGTAAAATGGTAATTTCACTTTATTAAAGTAAATAGTTAGTGGAGAAATGGTCACATTTTTTTTACCAGATAAGGTAAGATTTAGAAGTATATCAATTATTATGATTCACCCCTAAATAGAAAGTGTATCATTTATTTTGATACGGAGGTAGTAAAATTTTATAATATGTTGTTAACATAGTATACAATTATTCAGGTCTAAGTCATATCCAAAATATGCATCAATTAAAAAACAGTTTAAAAAACTAATTTAATTATAAATATTTCAGTCCACAATTAAAATAATATAGTATAGAGTTTTTGAAAACCTTTAATAAATGATTTAATTCATTAAATTAATATGTTTACTTATATCAAAGAAGTTTTATTTTAGTATAGAATTATTTGTGTGTGTGTGTTGGGGGATTGGGTGGGTAGAGTGGAGTGGAGAGTGGGTATGTGTATATTTTAGAAAAAATTAGAAATAGAAAAGTATAGAAAACAATAAAAATCACATTTTAAAAATTTTTAAAATCCTTCACAAATTTGAAAAATAGAAAATTTTCATTTTCTTTGAAAAATTTGGAAAACTTATGGAACCAAATGCGTTTTCCGAACTTTTTGTTTTCTTGAAAAATTTTCCCGGAAAAATAGAGAATTCTCCGTAACCAAACGGAGCCTTAGTCTTTCATTTATTAAACGAATGAAAATGAACAAGATTTTGAGTCATGGGCATTGTTTCTTCATCAGGTACCTATTTATTATTCTTTTTTAAAGGTTTCCTTTTTCAATTTTGTGTTTTTCACTTTTGAATTAGGGTTCCCGATCATACCCGTTATCAGTTGGATTTCAGTTTGCATCGACATGTGAAGGTGACCTTTTTTCTTTAAGTTTTGTTTATTTAATTTATAAGTTTGTGTTGTGTATACGCCCATGATTCTAGAAAGACACCAAGAAGAAAATCAATGAAGATGGTATTAAAGTTATACACAAAACAAACCCTATAATCGCCATAAAAATAAGAAGAGGAATTGGGAATTTGAGGAATTCTTATTTATGGACTAGTTGGAGCTATGCCACTACTCTCAACATATGTATTCTCTTATTCTAATTTTAATTTCTATTATTTATTACTATTTACTCTAAATTTATTTATTAATTCATCAATGTTGTGGTTATAAACTTTCCAGTTACTAATTGTTTAGGTTGATTATGGACACTGATTTTTCCATCTTCATCAACAATATGATCAGGGAAAAAACATTTAAGGTCGATTATTCCCATAAGTTTGGTATTTTAGTATCTTGATGTTTAAACATATTCAGATTGCTCCATTCAAGTAGGTTTCGATCGAATTCATACTCCATTCAAGTAGGTTTCGATCGAATTCATATCTATGAAAGTCTGAAACAATCTGATAGGTTGGACATATGAGCCAAATGGCTGGTTGGTATTCTCATTTCTTATAAGCAACATCTTGGGTACAACATCCATTCTGAATGACCAATTGTGAGCAAAATTCTTAATCTTAACATCATCATTTATTAATAGAGGTAGGTTCTAACATTACATAAAGTTTAAGCAATAATCTTCACAAACAACTCCAAAACAAACTTATGATACAACACAAATTCCAATATCGTTCATGCCTAATTTAGAAATGAAATAGAGAATCCATAAGAGACTTTTAACCATTTTTATCCGTTTAAGATAACAACCCAGATTATTCGTTGAAGCTATAACTACTTTTAACCAATTTTGTCCCGATAAGGATAAATGCAACCCAAATCCACCCATTTCAAGAACATATAGTAGAATTTAAATTAGCATGGGTTTGCTTATATTTAAAAAGTTAATTATATAAAAGAAAAGAAAATAAGTATTTTAAGTAGATATTGGGTAACAAGCCTTGTACCATTACTCATAAAATGGAAGTATGTGACCAAAAATACGATCAAGTAATGTTATTTCATAAAGATTTTTACACACTCATTGTTGGTCATATATTAGTAGTGGTCATTTATTAGTATAACAAGTTTTAAATTTTAGGGATTTACACATGCTAATCCCTCATTATTGACGCAAATAATTCTAGAAATTTTCGGACGAAAAAATGCAACCTATACAATAAACCACATACTTAACGTCAAATGTTGTAATTTAGAACATCAGTTATAAATCCGTATTGAAATTCAGTTTCAAATTAGTCTGTTGACCTCAATAATTAAACACTTAAACTTCATACTCAGGGTCAAACTTCTAGCACTAGAAGGAGAAGATAGTTCCTTAAATATATGCTTATTTTTGGAATTTATATAATGGCATTACATGCACTTACGATTAAATTTAGTTAAGCGTTCTATGCAACAAAATTAGGAGGTAACTTCAGGTAGCACATGATGATAAAGTAGTATACAGCAAACACAAAAAGATGGTAATTATGAGATTGAAAATGCGATCAAGTAATAATATTTCACAAAGATTTTTATACATGTTTGTTTATCATATAAAAAAATGCAACTTCTACAGTGAACCCATACCTGACGCCTAATGCTGCAGAAATTGTTAAAGGTGGTTACTTTTTTTTATTACATTACACATATGAAAATTCTTATAGTTTTTAATTTTTATGTCATAAATCATGTCTGCTCCTTACTTTATGTGATTTCTTGATTCGCAAAAACTCATCTAATTGGTTAAATTGAGAGATCATGTTTTCTACCAACTTTAATTGCGAAATCTTGCAGAGGTAGGTAAACCCTTGTTTCATTTCTATTGATATGTTAATAAAGTCAAGTTAATTGAACTAAATAGAAGTCACGTTGACTTTTGTAATCAAAAAGTAACAAATCCTTAATTCATGTTCCCAAACAACTTTAGTTTGTGAAATCTTGCAGAGATACACCAGAAATTCATAAAGTAGTAAACTGAAGTAGTGAAGTTGATATAATTGAAGTTGTTGAATTGAATTAAAGACACGTTGACTTTTGTAATCAAACAGTAAAGAAATTGGTGCTTCTATTTCAAAAGTATACTTCTTTTGCGTATCGTATTAAACTCCCCCGCGGCAACGCGCGGGTACTGTTGCCGCGGGTACAACCAACTAATTTACATACATTTGTGAACGTTAATGTTGGTTTGTGTATCTTAATTCGTTTATTTTTTTATAACTATATAGTATATGCATCAAATATATTTAATAAAATAGTTTAACTTGAACGAACAAGCCAACCGAACCAAACCGAAAACATGTAATCGGTTCGGTTTCGATTTCAAAAATTCATCGCTTTCGGTTTCAGTTCTATTTGTTTCGGTTCGATTCGGTTTTGGACCGCGCTTACACGTGAACAAGCACAAATAACCCTATAAAAAATGATTACAGATAAAAAATTATTTTGTTTTAGTTTATATATGCTCGATCGTTTGGTTTGTTTATTTTATTGATGATATGTGTTCGTGAACAAGCATATCATCATCATCATCATCATTTACCTATAAAAGACCATGAAGTTCACGCCCTTCATCTTCCTCATGTTGATCTTTCTCATTAGGGCTTCAATTAATGGCGAGTTGATAAGAATGTCAGTTTTATTCTTCTAATTTCATTTCTTCATATTCCTTTAGTTGCCTCTCCTCGCTATTTGTAATCTTCTAATTGAACTGTTTCTGCGGTTTGTAATTTCTTAATTTAGATGTTAAAGGTTTTTGTTGTTAGGGTTTGTAATTTGTTAACTTAGATGTTAATCAGGAAATGATCATTTTTGTTTAATTTGTGGATTCCTTTGACACTTATGAGATGTTTGGGTTGGTGTTATGGAAAATTTAAGATAATTAGAACAAATTCTTAATGGATTCTTGAATTAATTAGGAAATTGACATCAAATTTCTGGTTTCTGATGGTTTAAGGCATTTTCTTAAATTTTAGGTGTAAATTGTGATGAAATTAAGAATTAGTATTAAGGGTGAGGGAATTCACCATCAAAAAAATGCATCAAGATCATGTGGTTCTTTAAATGCATTGGTTTAGGTTTAGAACAACAAATGAAATCTGAGACAAATAATGAGCTTTCTGCTTCAAGACCAACAACTGGAATTTATTGGCTGCAAACCGACAAAAGGAGGCATAAATATTAATCTTTTATCTTTGGTGGGTTGTTTCATTAGTGTATGACCACCAAATTGAAGAAATAACTGAAAAGGCTCGTGTATATAATGTTTTCATCTTGTGGGCCCCATTTATATAAAATGGTACATAGGAATGAGAATAAATTATTATTGCAGGAAGAGGAGATTACTAAATTGAAAAGGCAACTCAATTAGTTAGTTATCGAGCGAAAAGGGTAAAGAAAGACACATGCATTTTCACTGTACTATGTTAAAACCCGCGCGATGCGGCGGGCTGCGAACTACATATTTCTAGCGATTAAAATTCCATTGGTTACATATTTTTATAACGAATACACACAATAAGCATGAAAACTGTGTATAAAATAAAGGAAAAAAATCAATAATTAGCATTGGCGTTGAATTGTTGTTCAATTACATGTTTTGATATATAATAGGGTACTCGCGCTATGTGGCGGCTGCGAACTATATATTCATGGCGAAATGGTTGTTTTTTTTTATAATACAGTACATAAGCAAGAAAACTATGTATAAAATAGAGGTAAACAGCATATATCAGAGCATTCATCTGGGTTGCAAAATGAATTACAAGAGAGTAACAACTTTAATTTATTGTTAAATATTTCTGATTATAATTACAACTGCTGCACTTGAGATTGTCGAATCCAACCAAACAAAAAATTGATAATATATGTTTTAATTTAGGGAAAACATATCTTCAAGTGAAGTTTTCTGTTTTCAGCATGAAAGCACCGTGTCATGTTTCTTTCCTATATTAATGTGTTCCATTTAGAGAGAGGATTGTATTAGTGGTTAACATGCTTCTAGATAGCCTAACAAAACTTTTGCAGTTACAATTTTAATTATTAATCTTTGTTTTGATCATCTGGGTTGTTCTATTCTAGAAAACTTATTGTAGCTACCGTGGTGATAAATTCAAAGTTGCCTCGCCTAAAAGATGTAGTAATTTCCCCTGTTTTACCTACCTCTCATCAGGATAAAAACAGTATACATGATACATCGCAAATGATATTATGCACATGCAACAGTTGAGTAATTTCCCTCGTTTTTGGTCCGGTCAAGCAGTAGTGACACATGCATGTTTCTTGACTAAAATAAAAATAGTTACAATCGAAATACAAATATAATCTGGCAAAACAATTCAAAAACGGAACAAAAATAACTCATTCAGATTTACATTAAATAAGATGAATTTTACAATTAAAATCACATTAGATACATAAAATAAGATATTTCGTATGAAATTAAAACATAATAAGAGTCAGGATTGATAACTCAAAAACAGAAAGAGCACATTAATCAGCTGAATTTTATAGTTAGAGTCAAATTTAAAGCACAAAATAAGAAACAATTCTCTTGCATAAAAGATTGAATTTATTTTAATAAAATTGATAATTTAGAACTTACAAGTGGAACGTAGATCAGCATCACCATCTGCTGTGTACTTTGTTTGCTATATCATCAAGATTGAATTTACTATACTGTTGATAAATCACGGGTGGCTTTTAGAAATTTTCTATAAACATAATATATCAATCAAAGTACACAAGATGTTAAAGGCACGTGTTGCAACAATGATAACTTTAATATTGAAAGAGCCTCGTCTTTTACAAATTGCCCAAATAATGATTTATTTACAAACACGTCTGTAAATCTTTGGGTGGATAAAAGCTTGATTATGACTGGAATGGCCTGAGAACAAAGCGGGCAAAACGTTTAACACCTGTTTAAAATGTCCCGAGTCATAGAAAAAAATATGGAATTTATAAATATTATATATTTATTTAAAATGAAAAACTAATTTGACCTCAATGGTTATTCACATGGGTCTTGTTCTTTTGCTCATATAATAAAATTTCGCAAATGGGCAATCCAAAGAATGACTTGTTGGATATCTATGGATGCTTCAAATCAGCTGCAAATAAGTCAATGAAACAACAAACGTGTTAAACGGGTCAACAAAATAGGATTTAAATATACAAAGTTGGGCTGAAAATCAGTTGGAACGTACAAATTTAGGGTAAGAAAAAAAAAGATAATTGTACAGAAAATGGTAGAGGTGGCATTTTGTGTTGTTTTATCTATAATGGGTCTAACATGTAAACAATAATAAAAATTAGCTAAAAGACTGGTCAAACGGGTCAAAGTTGTCCAATATATAACTTGTATGATTGTAGTTATCCTTTATATATGATAAAAATATATTGTGTAACTTATATGATTTTTAAATATACGCTAAGTCTTACAAGTTCCTATAATGTAAAGGTTGGAATTTAATTGTTAACTAATCAAGATGACCAGTGCACTTTGTTAAAACCTTTGAAACCAACAAAAAAAAATCATTAAAAACAAGGTAAGTAATGAAGTACGGAGTATCAGATAAGTGACTACTATAATAATAAGAGTAATCAAAATCTTTTTCACCTTTAAATTCTTTATATACATGTGTCCTTTTTTTAGTGTTGGACCAAATTCCTCTGAGATTCTTGGAAATAATTACTTGTACAGTGAGAGCGGTACCCATAGTTGTCTGCGGTTGTAAACATGCATTATATGATGAAACTTTAAATAAACAGTAAGGAAAAAAGAATGTAATATGGTTGATATTATAATAAGACCTGCTTCTCCATGCCATCTTCAACAATCCACAAATAATAATGTATTCTTGGTAAATTTCTCATATAACCCGTGAATTTCACGGGTGGTAAATGACATTATTAAAGGTGTCTTTTATATAAGATAAAAATCTATTAATATTTGAATTTGTTATTAGAAAAACTTAGTATAAAACATTCCACCATTAAGTCATTAAGCTTATTTATGAGATTGTTAATTGTGTAAAAAACATTACAAACTTGGGTTGACTTTTGACGTCAAAGAGACTGATTTTTTCTTTATTACTTGTATGACTTAGTTATAACAATTGCCATGTAAGAGTTTCTAACAAATTACAATCATAACTTGCATATAGAAAGTTGAATGTTGGATAACATTAATTAAAAATATGATTAATTTGTATATAATAACCATTGTTTTTGTTGGTCATGGGAGGACCAATAAAAACATGCTTAGTGATAACATGACCAGGAATTTCACTAACCGGAGATCTTGATTCGGCAGTTATCCAACATTTTTCCAGCATTATTGAGCTTTATATCATTTATCATTCCAATATTTTTCTGTAAAAGATCAAAACTTAGAAAGATTGCTATGAAAAAACATAAAGTAGAATTGACATTATGTGGAATGATGTGCCAGTTTGACTGTAGAATTCACTCATCCATATTTATTAACGATTCTTTTACTTTTTTGACCATTAACTAAAGATACCATGGCTCTAAGAATCCTAAAAACAAAACTTTTGGGTATAGGAAAATTTTTGTGATTATTGATCCTTATAATATAACTATTTGTTAACATTGAAAAAAAAAGTCAAACCTGCAAAAGAAGGTTAAATTCTTGATGAAACCTTATAGAAGCATGTAAACCTTGCATGTCAGGATCCATATAAAACTCTGCAACAACTCTAATTTGTTTTTCGTTCAGCAAATTTGGTTGCTCGTGTACCTTCGCACCATCATTTGGAAACAAAAACCGTGCCTGCAATAATACCACAGTAAGCCTTGTCTGCAATTATACAACAGTAAACCTTGCCTGCGGAAAACAGAAATTGGAGCAACCTAGAATTAGAAATTCGCACAGATTAGTTCGAAGCCAACATTATTCGATCAATAAATCATCGTAATCGTGTATTGGAATTAAGTTAAGCACGCCACCCTGACCATGGTCTGTTTCACCCTTGCCTTCAAACAACATATGATTATTTAAGGAACTATAAATTGCACCTTGTCTTTCTTTTATTCATTCAGTTTCTTCATCTGAAATTTATCAACAGCGGAAATTTCTCAATTAAATGTTATTCAATGCCTAATTTCATGGTTGTGACAGAGCTAGGATATGAACCACTAGATCCTTGTAACTTTATCCCTACCATATTTCCATCAAACAATAATCCACCATCTGCAATTAAATCAGACCTAATTGAAGTTAGAATATTTTCACGCAAATGATTAATTTATTAGAGGCATCAATAACTAACCTCAAAAGATAGGAAGAACATAAAATACCCCTAATTTATAGAATCTGTAACTTGATATGAACTACCTCGAGTGTTCTGAGAAGTAGATAAAGGTTTTAACCTCCTGATCCGTGCTATGAATTGCGATAAAAATTAGGCTTGTGAGTATAAATCCACAGTGTGAGTAGAATTCCGTAGTTGTAGTTTGAGCACTCTTTGATGTAGTAACAATCAAGAATAGATCGCATAGAGAAGAAGAAGACGACAATGGTGGTGGTGATTTAATTAAAAAGTATGCGTGGGCGTCCCTATTTAATAGAGTAACAGCCAAATTAATATTCACGAAAACGCGCAAAATAGAGTAATATAGGAAAAAATTAACATTAAATGGGTTTTTTAATGCAGCGAATATTAAAACGAACGATAATGGTATAAGTACGTTAAACATCAAAAGGATAACAAAAAACCAAATGGCCGAGTGGTTAGATCGTTGTTTGAACTCCATCACGTCTTGGGTTCGAAACTCGGCTGAAGCACTTCTAAAATTTTGATTTTAAAAAGTGTTTGGACATTGCTAAAAATGGAAGTGTTGAAAATTCAGACTTCCAGTTTTACAAATGTCAAACACTCATTTATAAGTAGTATAGATATTACGGGTCAGTTTAGAGAGGGCTATTTATGTGGAAACGGGTCAGTTCAGGTTTGGGTTATTAATAACTAATCAAATGGTTAAAATATATAATTTTTCATCAATGAAGTGGGTCAGGTTCGGAAGGCATGTCAAATAATATAATTTTTATAATTATATTTAGTTCTTTAATCAACTATAAGTTAAACAAAATGGACAAAAGAAGTGTTGGCAGGTCGTTTTGGTTCAAACTTTGACATGATCCATTTTGGCCGGAACAAATTTTGACCCATGGCCCGCCCACCCATTTGCGACCTCTAGACCAGATATGACTTGCATTGTAACGGATTTTATTTTTTTTCATTTTTTAGTATTATCTTTTTTTATTTTTATACTATAGGTAGCTGGAAGGATTTAAAAGATTACAGGGTGAGATGATTGTAGCACGAGTTACATTAGAACAACTTTGTCAAAAAAATTGTTTACTCACAACTGAAAATGAAATGTTCAAGGTTTCACCTAAATACTCTTTTTTTCACTTCATTTGCTTTCTTTTATCCCTTTTGCTAACTTAACTTCATCTTTACATACTGAAATTGGTAATCACAAAATAAAGGTCATTGAGCTTGAAACTCAAGTAACAATGTTTTAAAAACTTAGAATGAAGGATTGATTCGTAAGCTTAGCAAAACTATAGTTCTATGATGTCTGGTGTTAAGAAATTGCTATTTTACGTGCAAACAATGAAAATAATACTTATTATTTGGAAACTGAGCTACAGCTGGATAAAAAAATTGGAAAATGATAATGACAGCCCTTAGGACTGTCAATAAGAATGCAAAATTGATATAAAATTGCCCCCAAAATTTTAGGATCACTACCTTATCAATGAATGTACAAGTCTTGCATGCATGTTAGAGACAGCACTTAGGGCTGTCATTAACAAAACCCAGAAAAATTACGGTTTGTATTAAAATTATGCTAAAATGCTTCGAGTTTTGATTTTGTATATAATCTAAGATTGGGTTTGCTGCCTAATTGCTTCGGGTTTTGATAAGGCAATTTTATGTTTTAATGTTTTGTTGTGTCATGTATGTCTAAACATTCACAGGTTCCTAAAGTAGAGACACAAGTTCTATTAAAAATAAAAGAATAAGATTGTATGAACCATAACTGAGCCGATTAAAAAACGGTAAAAAAGAAAAGGCTTGTTTTGAAAAGCAGAAAACTTTATACAAATATCCACGTACAAAGAATAAAAAGCCTCCAAGAAGCATATCCTCACCCGAATTTGACATACAGTAAAACCTACATGAATTAATACTCGATAAATTAATAACTTTGATAAAATTAATAATTTATCCAGTCCCAACTTGGGACTAGTACAAAATCGGACCCCAATCGATAAAATAATAAGATAATAATTTTTTTTGAAATCCTAATGTAAATATATTAGTCCCAACCAAATTATAAATTAATAATTACTAAAATAAAATTCCAAAATTCTAGAGTTATTAAGTAAAAAATGAATCTATAATCACTTATTTTTTTGTGAACTTCAAATCTATATTGAGTTCATATTTAAATCTCTCAACTGCCTTCTCCATGATTAACTCTCCTACGCTTTTGATGTTGGAGAAACCATTCATAAACAACTTTCTCCATGTCCGGATACTTAGCTGCTTTGTGACGCTTGGAAGATTCATCTTTGTCAAAGTTAGCCAATAGGAACTCCGTTGATCTCTTAAGAGTGTTTGAAATTGTTCCTTGACTAACTTTCAAATCGGAAGTTTTATCAACCTACTTCACCAAATCTTGTTGAGTGCATCCTTATGATCTCTCTGATACTCGCATAATAGTTTTCGTTGTTGATTGGTCATCGTTGATTTTTTAACACCTTTTAGTTTAGAAGCCATAGTTTATGTGATTTTAAAATTTATCATTAGACATTTTATAGTGATCAATCTAGATCTATGTACATTGAACTTGACAAGTTCATTAATGTGGGAATTTTGAAGGTCTTGTGAATGTGAATGTGATGCAGAATTTTGAAGGTCCTGTGAATATTAGGGGTGTGTATAAAAACCGGAAAACCGGAACCGAACAGGGACCGAATTGGAACCGGCACCGAACCGAGCCGGAAATGGCTTAACCGGTCCGGTTTCCGGTTCTTAGATTTGATCAAAAATAAAAAACCGGGTTTACCGGTTCCAGTTCCGGTCATTTCGGGTTTGGAACCGGCATTTAAATAAGTATATGGGCTTATGAGTTTTCATGTATATATGTCAAAATAATAGGTATATAGGCTTTTAATAGAAACATATTTTACTTGAACCAACCCGTGAACACCCGAAAACATCATACTTTTATTAAAAATACGTCAAAATATTTAAGTTATATATTTTAAGATGAAAATATTCACTAAAAATGTATAATTGGATGGCAAACGCAAAACCCGGGTTTATCGGTTCTAAACCCGCTTCAAGACCGAACCGACCCGGAACCGGTTAACCGGTCCGGTTCTCGGTCTTTGAAATTTCCTTTTTTCGGTTTCCGGGTTTACCGGTTCCGGTCCGGTTCGGTCCGGTTCCGGAACCGAACACACCCCTAGTGAATATATGTGAATACGTATTAGATGCGTTGATTTTATAATAATATTATCTTTAAGTTAATAATTTATTAATTTGTCGATAAAATTAATATCTCGCTAAACTAATAAAATATCCTAGTCCCCAACCTTATTAATTTATGGAGATTTTACTGTATTTCTTAGGAAAGAAAAATTCATCCAAAGAGCGATTGCAAATCATATGGTTAAGGTTGATGGACCAAAGGCATCTCCATTTCTTGATTTGAGTAAAGAATACGGCTTTTTTGGTTGGAAGTTGTGGGTCAAATACGAAAAGTTTAATACCTTGAGCATTGTCCATTTTTTTATTCTTTAAAAGTTAGATTATTACTTATAATGATGTAGCTTCTATAATCAGATAATTATTTGTCAAATTCAAAACCTCTTTAGTTTAAACCTGCTCCCAGAAACTTCCGGTTTTACCTGAATTTACATCTTGATGCATTTACACCTATAACATTGTAGCGCCTTTACTCCTATAACATTGCTATATAAGAGAAGTTAGTGAACTATTCCGGTTATAACATTGTACTTTAAGCTTCTTCTGATTTTCAGCTTGTTCGTACACTCAACTTTTGCTATACACGTGGGTCGTGCTTACATCCCAAAAATGTCCTAGTTTCTTAACAAAAGAACATAAACAAAAAAAAACCTTTAGTTTGAGTGTTCATTTTCATTCGTTTATTCGGTTAAATAAAACAAACAAGAACAAGCTCACTTCATATTCAGAATTCAACTTGCAGTGTATAAGAATTCAACTTGCAGTGTATAAGAATTTAATTCAACATCAAGACTTCCAAAAGGCAATGAGTATTGATGTTATTAATCTTAATGGATCCCATATATTCTGTTTCTAAAATAGGCCTTTTTACAACCTTATACGGGCCTTACGTGGGCTACCCATACACTTAGAAGTCAAATAAAAGAATAATTAGCTTGAGAATAATATCTAATATTTTTTTATTAACTTTTACTTTATGAGATGACTAATCACATAGCAGCCACCTGCTATATAAGTAGCCGGAGTCCGTGCAAGTGAATTCCCGTGACTACAATAAGATTATTTTTGCTCCTAAGAATTGAACTAACACATACTGATAATTTGACATTTTAAGAATTTCACTGCTATATGAGTAGCTGGAGTCAGTGCAAGTGAACTCCCCTGACTATAATAAGATTAATTTTACTCCTAAGAATTGAACTAACATACTGATAATTTGACATTTTAAGAATTTCACCGTTATAAAAATTAGATCGAAACATTACACCACCAACCTCATGGTAAATAACATTTAATACTTGCCATATATAAACCAAACAAATAAGGCCCAAAAGAGGATTGTGGTCCTCTATCTACAAGATTCTATGAAGTACATTTTGAAGAGCATATTCCATTTCTTCGAAAATTTCAAATTTCAATTTCCCATAACAAAAAATATGTAACATGATGTCCTCATCTATTTCTTCATTATGTTGTCATTTTTGGTCATCAGAAGACTAATCGCGTATTTTTTTTTCTACAAAAAATTTTGATCATTCAAATTCGTTGTGCGTTTACGTTGTTGGACCACAATATTTTCGTTTATATCTATTTGTGGAAAAAACTATGACAGAACTAGTCTTATGTATCACACTTGAAATTTGATCGTGAAAACGATATCAATATGGAAAATTTCTTTTCTATAATTAAATCTTGCATCTTGAAAAGGGGCAAAGGGAAAATACCTTAGAGCATCTCCAACCAACCTCTATCTTCATTTCTATCTCTATATTTGTAGTTATTCTCCTCCAACCCACATCTATCTCTCACTCTAAATATAGAGTGAGAGAAAAGTTCACTTTATATTTGAAGTGAGAGAATACCCCCTCTATCAATGGACCCCGCTACTTCTATTTAATTATCTAATAATTATTTCTATTTAATTGATTTTGTTTTGTGTTTGCAAGCTAACAATCCATCCAATTGAGTTAAAAACATAATTGTTATGGGTCCCACTATTTTTAAAGGGATGGATAGAGTTTATGGTTGGAGTTGAAGTTTTGTTTAGTGTTAATGAGCCCATTAAATATAGAGATGGAGTGACTTGGATAAAGTTTATGGTTGGAGATGCTCTTAGGTAAAAATGAGATAAGCACAAATTAAACATATTTATTGATACGTATAAATTTGTTAATATTTAAGTGACCTGTAAGTTTGTAAACCACCGCCGGTAGTTTATCATTACATTCTCTTTGTTGCAAGCTTCAATTTGACTGATCCTAAACCTGAAATAGAACTCCGTAGTCAGTGGCGAATCTAGGAACAAAATTAATCGTAGTCCACTAATAGTTACCAATTAACAAGTGAGGCTAATAAAAGAATTTTCTAATATAATAAAAAAAATCGAAATTTTTTATACATGGAGGCTTCAATTTGGATGTCCCCGTTTTATTATTTTTTCTATTTCCTAAATTTCTTATCACACAATTATCGTTATCAAAAAAGATAAATCAACTAACTTTAAAATAAAAACATTAGATGTTTTACGACTTAACTATCACACCCATATCATAAATTCATTGATAAAGTTCCTATACAAACTCATCATATTGATATTTATACTTTGTATTTATTAGCTTTGATATACTATGGTTTTTACTTTTTAGCACTGTTTAGTTTTGCCTTAGACTCTATAGGAACAAATCAAAGAAGGAGGCGGAATGGAGAAAGGAAATGATATACTAAATTTTGTCTTTAGTAGGTTCATCTACAACATCTGGTGGTGCCCTTGTGGGCACGTTCCTTGTCAGGATCGAATAACTCAATCAGTTATTGAATCACAGATCTACTCAACAATAGAAGTTACAGCGGATTAACACTATGTTGATTGAATAAGAACAGTGTAAATTGGAAATCGAATAAGAAAAACAAGAACATAGTTTATCACAAAAAGCTTCAATGTATTAATATTAATCGAATCAATACACGTATGTTTATAATTCATAAGGAACTATATATAATAGTCCTTGAAGCCTAACATTATACCCTAGTTATTCTAGGACTAGATTACAATTCGAATTACAAAAAGATATTAATTCTAAACTAACTCTGCTAGAATCTCGGACACGATCTGCACCAAATATGATCATCAGTAGTATATGCACCCATCAGTAGTAGATCGTTCATCAGTAGTATCTTTGTAATTCTGCCCATCAGTAGTAAGTCTTGTTAGCAGCATCAAGACATTACGAGTACCAACTGCAGCATCAGTAATAGATCACTTATATCCCAATATTCCTCTCTGGGTCGGTCTGGTCAAATCGAAGTCAACTGACTCACATGGGATACGGGGTAACATATTATTATCCATCTCAATCTATTCGCTAAATATTTCATTTGGTGATGATAAAACGTATGAAATAATCCTTTAAAGGTAATGTTTTGAGCTTTTCCCTCGATAAAATTTTACCATGTGACTTGAGGAAAAATTGAAAATGACCACAAAAACGATTAGATTACGTATATTATGAGCAAAACTCATCCACCCCTAAACCGGTTATAAACAAAAGACATCATTGACACTTTAATTCTTGATTTGATCATCTACTTCTGAAATTTATGTATATAAAAGAAATTCTTTGTATAGGGTCTTACTTTTAGGTTAGTGTAGTACAACTTAATGTCATTATTTGAAAGGACGAAACCCTAGAATGTAAGATCGTGATTTTACTTTCTAATTTTAAATTTCTGATTTTTACTTGTCATTTTTAGTTGGGGTAAAACACTTTAGATTTTATTTTTTTTCACATGGGTTTGTCATATTATATTGTATGATCCAATTTGGAAAATTATGTATAGTTTTATATACACATAATAGTGAAGTACATTTGCCAAACATTATCATATTTCTCATCACAAGCAAGTAACCCATGTGAAATACAAATGAAAAACAAGAAGTTTGGATAAGATAAGAATAGGGATGAATTTTGTTTTGGAATCGGACGAGACCAAACCAGATCAGAAATATACATAAGAAAATTTGAGAACCGAACAGAATCAAAATAATGATTCCAGTTCCAATTCAGTCCGGTTATTTCGGATTTAAGCGGTTAGAACCGAAAAAAGCATCATCAATATAAATAAATTTTGAATTAAACTCGAAATTGTCAAATTCGGTTCTAGAATCAGAAAAACCAGAACCGAACCGGACAGGAACTGGAAAAACTGAGAACCAAAAAAGACAAAAAAAGGAAACCAAGACCAACCCGAAAACCGAAAACCGAAAACTAGCTCAACCAGTTCCGTTTCAAGTTCGATTTTTCAGTTAAATTGCACACCCGAGATGAGACTGAGGCATAACATTTGTATTGAGAATCTCACATTCTCATGAAATAGTATACAACTCGTCAAAACAGTGTAGATTCTCTATAAATACATCGGAAGTAGAGAAAGAAATGAATATTATCATCTATATTTACATATGTTAGTATATTACAAGTAAATAAGTAGATATGGTTTCTTATTTTTTTTATAGACGTCACAGTGTTATCCCATAACGCTATTATAATATGTATATGTTTTTCCTTTAAGACTAAAGTAGTTTTGACGATTAAACATGCTTGTCATCTTTTAACCAACATTTGCTTGTCGTTATTGATGTATGTTAAATTTATATTTACTTTATTCAATCATTGTTTGTTATACCTAAATGTTAGCAATGTGTTTGTTAATGATTGATATGGAAGTCATTTATAAATTTAGGCCTAAAGTACAACTCCTGTGAAAATAAGCTACGGGCTCGTGGTTGGCTATCGCGATCCTCGTGGTGGCCACAATGAGGATCTCATGTTCATCATGGTGGAGATGGTTTCATGGTGAGAGATTCAAGCTTTGTGGGTAAAATTACGTCTAATATAGGACGTGGACAATCACAAGGGAATTAATATTCACACCACACTTTGATGCATCTACCATACTTTATAAGTATTTCAGCAAACTGTATACGTATATACAACAATTATTATGATATATGAATTAAAAGATATGGTCTAAAAATCAACCCCTAACAAGGTAGTTTGTGATATTAGTTGTGATGGGTATAAATCTGATTAAGTCGAACTTTGATAGTGCCACACACTAGGAAAAGTAAGTGGACATATATGACTATCTCCTCTTGTACTATATGTCACTTAACTAATTAAGTCGAACTTTGATAGTGCTAAACATATGGGACTAAAATTGAAGTTAATTGTTTATCTTATTTGGTTAAAAAGAAAATAGTATGCATTATCCTAATTAACTATGTACTTTAATAATGTAAAATTATTTTTTCACCCTTATTTTTATTTTTAAACATCATTAATATCACTTTATTTAAAATGAGCGAGACTTATTCTCCACTAATTATATATTTTAATTAATCTTAATTTATTTTTTTAATCTTTTGTCTTAAATATTGTAAATCTTTCAATGTATTACTTCTATTAATACTGAGGTAGTATATATTACTCCGTATAAGTTAAGACAAAATATTTGGAGGATTTTAGCATCAGCAGCAGGTCTGCACTCTGTAGGATGCAGAGCCTCGTGTTTTTATTTCAAAACCATACGACGACGTTTGCATGTTGAGTAAGCAAAGGCAGCTCGTGCTACAGTGAGGCCTACATACATGGCTCACACGCCGGCTTACATTCGACACGTGCCTCTTTTTGCAAATTACTTTTGGACCACCAATTAAAGTCCCATAACTTTATTACTTTACAAATTTAAAAAAGAAAGGAAAAAAACTCAATGGAAACTAATTTCATTTCTATTTGCTCTTCAAAATTCGATTTACATATATATAATAAGATAAATGATATTTAGTCTTACCATTTAGACATATTTACAGGTCTACCCACCTGATAGGATGACATATGTATTCCACTAATTCTCTCTCCTAATATTATCTCTTGATTTTAATACGTGTCTTCATCCAATAAATAGGCATATGAGTTATCTAAATAATAAGCCTAAATATCATTACTCATACTTCCTCCGATTCAAAATAAGTGCTACACTTCTACTTTCACGGTTTTTGAAGTAAAATAGTGTAATGATGATTAAATTAGATTAATTAAATGATTAGCGGATAATGGGTCCCACACCTTTTGAATAAAGTGAGGTTAATGATGTTTAAAAGTAAAAAGTAAGGGTAAATGAGTCATTTCACTTTGTTAAAGTAGATAGTTAGTGGGTGTGGGTCCTACAATTTTTTGCTATTTATGAAAAGTATAGCACTTATTTTGAATCACCCATTTATGAAAAGTGTAGCACTTATTTTGAATCACCCATTTATAGAAAGTGTAGCACTTATTTTGAATTCAAAGAAAAGTCAGGTAAAACCATCTTGGTGTTCTCCTTATTAGTCAAACCATAATTTATTACACTTTGGAAAAATAAATAATAACCTCAAATTTTGTTTTGTTTCGAAAACAGTAATAATTAAGTAAAGTAATATAAGCTCGGCATTTTGGAAGAACTTTTACAACAAAGATAACCTTAAAAAATATATCAAATTACCTTATCTAAGATTTTTATCTTTGTTGTTTCAAAATAAGATATAAAAGATGTTAAAGTTATCATTAACTTCTCAATGATGAAAGAAAAAACAACAAAAAATGAAGGAGGAAGCAATCTATCTATGGAAATACATCATAGTGGTCTCGTGATTGGAAAATCATTTAAAAGGTATATCATTTTTTTTAATATTGTATCTTTTTATTACGTACTAATACAGAATTCAAAATATTATTACTTATAACGAGAGGACTTCATTTGTAAACTAAATTCAATAATCAATAATCAACATGGCCGGTTCCGACATACGTTAGACCCTGTGCAAAAATTAAAAAGACCCCTAAATAATTATAGAGCGCATGTATCCACAAACACATTCATCTAAGATATATATAATCTTGGATATAGAATTATGGAAAACGACATAGTTTTAATCTATTAGTGAAAATAAATAGTCCTACATTTTAGATTTTTTAATTTTTTGTAATTTTTATAAACTTCTTTATCTTTCATGTTATCTAGAAAAATCAAAATTTCTAGTTTGTTAATTAAATTAATAATTATAGTCGAACTAAGTTTTATCGTTATTCTTTGGCACAATAAATATATCTAGTTTCACCATTTTTTTTTTTAAAAAAAAAACCAAAATATAAACCTTGACAAAAAGAAAACCATAAATTGTGTCACTAAAAGGAATCAAACATGGAATTTTTTTCAAAAATAGGCTCGATCGGACATTGAATTTCACAAATAGGCTCGAATTTTTTTTGTTTTCAAAAATAGGCTTTCCGCCTTCCCCGAGGCCGGCTTCCATTTAAAACCATGACTCCCCGAGGCCGGCTTCTTCTTGCTTGATGTGACCACGGGTTTTGAAGGACTCCCCGAGTCCGGCTTTAGTGTTGAAGGACTCCCCGAGTCCGGCTTTAGCATTGAAGGACTCCCCGAGTCCGGCTTTAGCATGGAAGGACTCCCCGAGTCCGGCTTTAGGCATGAGATTCCACTTACATATACAACACTCCCATACAGACTTCACACCAACACAACAAAAAAAAAACGATACTTTCACCTTACGTTTCACCATAAAAAACATAGTTCACAAATCATAAAATCAAGAATGAGTTCATCGAATAACGAGTCACCTCCATATCACCCCGTGTATGATTCGCCGCCTCCTTTAGATGAGGCTGAGTTAGAATGTTTGATAGCTATGGATTACAATGAGGTGCATGCGGAAGAACTTGCAGACGAGGAGCAACTTCTTTGGCTTGATGCAGAGCAAGCTCAATATGAGCGACATACTCAAATGTTGCGTGAAATAGGACCACCGGTTATTCATCTCTGGCAGTTAAAAGGGAGGTTTAAAAATTTTGACACGAGAAAGCAAAAAATGGTACGTTTAAAATTACAAGATAATATTTGTTCAATTAACTAAAATCATAATTTTTTGGTATTTTCAGCTTTTACCGCCTCGGTTTGTGAGGCAACATAACCACCTCCTTCAGAAAAGACATTGCGTGATACGAAGAGGTGATTCTGTTGAAGTCATGGACCTCCATGCTACTCGATTTGGGGAAGTTAAAATTAGTGGTGATTTCAAGCATTTCATGCATGAAAACGGAATTCTACCGGATGAACTTTGTACTTTTATCATAAATGATGACTATCAGACTAATGGTAGAAATGTGATTTTTACTGTGTGTACATACAACCCGACTACCTGGTTATGTGTAACATATGTTATTCATTGGGAAGTAGTGGAGCAGTACTTACCCAACAGGGTATTAAGACAATTCAACGTTTTTCAAGGTATTCCAATGGCGCCCCTCTTTACTATAGCAGATCATAGGAGGTTACGTAAAGAGAGCCGTAGAGGAAACGCAGGTCTAGATTGGCGTGTGAAGCGTGCCGTTTATGTGACACATTGGAACAACCGTCTTGCTAATTCCATTACTCCAGACCAATGGATGGACATGCCAACAGCTTCAAATGATTATATGCCTTGGTACTTTCAGCGTACCGTAGGTTTTATTAGAAATCCAAGGCCTGTTGGGGACAACTTATCACGTGGCCATAATCTGGGAGGAGCTTTAAATGTTGCGGTAATATTTTATAATAATGTTTATATGTACAATTAGTCATAATATATTAATATTTGATATAACATGTATGTAGGCTGATGGGTTAGCACATCTTCAATCGATGATGCAACCGTACCTGGGACAACAGGAGTTTCAGCCTGTTATAGGTGACATGTATCAACTGTCCCAGGATTACTTGTACCAGGCACATGAAGAAGAACGTCCAAGTTATTGGGCTCCTCGTGTGGCACATATTCAGCCTCAAGCGCCACAGCTGCCACAAGAGGAACTAATGTCGGTACCGAGATGGATGCGGGGGGCTCGTAGGGCCCAACAAACGCAGACAGAAGATGAGGGCCCATCAAACCGAGGGGAATCTAGTGCCCAACAAACACAAACCGAATATGATGCTGGTGCCGGTACATCATACCAAATTGGCAACAATCCAAGTTGGAACTTTCAACAGGGGGGGTCTAGTACGCAATTTCAAAACCAAAATGCACTAAATATGGATGGGATATCTCAAAATGATTTTATCTCGGATTTATTTAGTACCCCCTCTGCGTATGCTCCCCAGCAAATGACAAACGAATTCGGTTTCACACATTCCCCTCATAGTTATTTCGCGGGCCAATCTTCTGATCAGCCACCTAATAGAAACGTGAGTCCGATCCATCAGTTAGACATGAATATAGACCCAGCTCAACAAGATAATCAACAAAGGCCGACAAGAAACAGAAGACCACCGAATTGTGGGACAGGTGGAAGAAGGGGCCACAATCATTAGCTTATATTTTTGGCCAAAGTTGTATTATGAAATTAACTTTATATGTATGTTTTTGGATTACAAAAAACTATTTCTTTGCATTTTCAGATTGTCATAACTCTTTCATTACTTATCTTTTTGCTATAATTCTTTTTCATATGTTTACACTATCATCAATACTGCAACTATCATTTAGAAAGTTATATCTGAATAACTTAAAAGTGTACTGTATCAAGCTCCAAAGTTAGACATTTAATTTTTTTCAAATTTTTTTTTAATACTTTATTTTTAAATGACAAATAAACACTAATTTTGCATTTTTATAGATGAAATTAACTTTATATGTATGTTTTTGGATTACAAAAAACTATTTCTTTGCATTTTCAGATTGTCATAACTCTTTCATTACTTATCTTTTTGCTATAATTCTTTTTCATATGTTTACACTATCATCAATACTGCAACTATCATTTAGAAAGTTACATCTGAATAACTTACAAGTGTACTGTATCAAGCTCCAAAGTTAGACATTTAATTTTTTTTAAATTTTTTTTAGTACTTTATTTTTAAATGACAAATAAACACTAACATCACGATTTTATAAATTAATACCAAATACAATAGAAATTTTATTCCATATCATCAAACAAAACCTTGGATCTAAAAGGATAAATTTCGGGTTGTGATTCTAAAATACGATAGCTATACAAATCACGAGCCATAAGTTGTCGATAACCCGTAGCGATCTGATTATTATCGACGACTCCATCTTGCTTGATTGATTTCCCAGTTACCAGATAATGCATAAATTTACAAACAAACACAGCAGAGTCTTCTTCCCTTCCTTGAGGTATACCTTTGGCGAAACCAAGATTCGCCTTAACTTGGGGGCTTCTTTCTTCATAGGAGAAACTCCTTTTAAAACTGGGCAAAACATCTCGCCAACATTTTAGGGTTGCCTTAAGCACGTCATGGTTTATGGAACGACGGCAACTGCAAATTAAACATGTATCGTTGCTAACAAGATCCATCTGCACAAGCAACCAAACGTTATCATTTAAACGTAACGGGATGTATAAGACATCCACGTCCCCCCAAGCGGGGTAAGGTGTCAAACTGCCGTCTGCATATTTTATAGCATCTGATTCGTGAGGTGGTAAGAGTAGAGACTCAAACTTGGTAGGCATTATTGTCCATCGCTTATATTCTCCATTATTATAGCCAAGATACAACCGATAACGCATCCATCTTCTAACCCAACAATCTATATGCTGTAATAAATATACAATTATTTACATTTGAGATTCAATTAAAAATATGGATAATAACATAATTAAATTACGTACCGCACGGAACAAAACAGAGCTGGAATTCTCATTTAACAGGGTACTCCAAAACTCCCTAGGTACCTGTGTACGACCTAAGAATACAATATAGCAAAAGGTTTCATTCCCGCGCCTATCCCCGGTCAAGTAAAATTCCTCTACACTCCTGGCCCAACCATACTCCTCAACCAAGTCGATTGTTTCTTGTTGTTCATTACGTATTGAGGAGTTTTGATTTTGCTGCTCCACAACCGCCTCCTCCGCCGCCCCTTCATAAGCCAGGTTATCCATTTCACATATTGTACGTTGCATCTCGTCAATGATATTTTGAAATTCACGGGCTCGAGTTCGTTGACTCATTTGGTCAATACTCTCTTCTAACATCTCAACCTGTAGTCGAAGTTCCATGATTAAGACTTTTTGACTTCGCCACATAGTATTAGAAATATGTTTTTTTTTATTTGAGATGTAAGGGTAGAAGTAATTTTTTTTTGGATGTTGTTATTTAACCCGGAGTGTGGAATTATATAGGAGTTTGTCCATGCCTAAAGCCGGACTCGGAGAGTCCTTCCATGCTAAAGCCGGACTCGGGGAGTCCTTCAATGCTAAAGCCGGACTCGGGGAGTCCTTCAACACTAAAGCCGGACTCGGGGAGTCCTTCAAAACCCGTGGTCACATCAAGCAAGAAGAAGCCGGCCTCGGGGAGTCATGGTTTTAAATGGAAGCCGGCCTCGGGGAAGGCGGAAAGCCTATTTTTGAAAATCAAAAAAATTCGAGCCTATTTGTGAAATTCAATGTCCGATCGAGCCTATTTTTGAAAAAAATTCTCAAACATGGACACTTGGGTTTGCAAGAAAGGACAGCTACCAACTGTTCTGTAACATAGTTTGGTGATATTTTGGAGCTAGCTGTTATATGTATAATAGCTTATAGACAAATATAGTAAAATACGAGCCCCGATTTTTTGGGGGCCCTATTCCATTGCACCCTTTAAACTCCCCTTGGGTCGGCACTGATAATCAATAATACCCCACACACTTTTGACTTGTTCTGTTCACCGGATCCCGGTTAAACCAGTTATGTCGATCCATATTTCAAAACATTGATGGCGTATCCCTTGTATTGATTGTACCTAAGCGTACAATAAATATAACTCACAATAAATGTTTGCCAAAGGAGTAGGAGATCTTCTGCTTTTTTGAGTTGTTTATCTTGTTATCTTGTTATTGACATTTGAAATCTTATTAGTTTTTCCTATTTTGCTAAATTTTCTTTTTGGTTATGCTTATGCTAAAATGATACTGTATTTCTATTCATATAGAACTTACTATAATGATAAATAATTATATAATAATATAAAAAATGACTTTAAACTATATCAAAGCCTTTTGTATGTTATATCAAGACTTTTACCCTCATTTCACAAGCTATTTAATTTCATCACAATAATATATTATTTGTTATTTGAATATCTAGTTTTTTAAATAATAGAAATTATAAACCCTCAGACAGTTAATTATCTATTACAAGTTAAATTAATAAAGATACTTTCAATTTTATTTTATTTTTGAACGGCAAAGGGAAGAGGAAAGGGAGCTTCGGCAATGCCATCACCCCCGCCAAAACCCATAAAAATAATATATATATATACGAAAACACTTCTAGCAAGAACTAGAAGAAATTACAAACAATTCAAAAAACCAAGACCGGACTTAAACACCATACAGACCACGAGATACTATGACACTTTGCTCTATATTTTACCCACGAATACAATAGGGATTTCAGTTCATCTTGGATTCTAGACACCGATACATTTAAATTCTCAAACGCCGAATTATTCCTTGACTTCCACATAAGCCAAACAAGGCCCCCGATTGCCGCCTGAAAGAATTTCTTCACCTTGACCGAATGCCCAGCACTAATGATACCATTTATTAGTTCTTGAAGCGTATTATGATTTTTAATTGAGAGTTGGCACCATCGTAAAAACCAAACCCAAATGTTCCTGCTAATTGGACATGAATAGAACAAATGTTCCATTGATTCTTCTGCAGAATCACAAAATTGGCAGCTAGTAGATGGAAGGTTAATACCTCTCTTAACAAGATTCACCTTTGTGGGGATTCTATCTTGTAGCAGCCTCCATACAAAACAATTAACTCTAGGGGGCATCCAATTATTCCAAAAACAATCAAATTCTGGGGGGGCATATGATAAATTATCAATAATTGTTTTCAATGAGCCTACTGAAAATATTCCAGTAGCATCACCATCCCAACGCCATTGATCATTCCCGACAACTAACTGAACATGGGCCACTAATTCTTCGATTTCTTTCAGTTTAAACGCACAAGCCGCCGGGAATGGAGATACCGACCACGACCATGACACCATATTATTAGCTGCAATTCGATCTGCCACTTTGCATTTTTTGTTTGATTCCAACGAATACAATTCATGGAATAAATGACATAGTTTCGGGATTCCTAACCACCGATCATGCCAAAACTCCGTATTTTGACCATCTTTTACTGCCCTTGTGCATAATTCTTCTATGTTTAGATTTATTGAATGTAAATAATTCACCGCTTTTGCAATATTAAGCCATGTACCTGTGTATTTTTTCTTTGCAAAAACAGAAAAGCTAAAGTTTGTTGGGCCATGAATTGCGGTAATAACCTTAGCCCAAAGGGCATTTGCTTCCGTTTTAAGTCGCCACCACCACTTAATTAATAATGATGTATTGGCATGTTTTAATGACCCGATACCAAGCCCACCGAGTTTTTTTGGGGCGATTGCTTTAGCCCAATTAACCCAACAAATTTTCGTTTTACCGTTACTTGTCGATCCCCATAAAAATTTTCTTCTAATTTTGTCAATTTCATCAATTACTTTTTGAGGTGCGGAGTAGAGGGACATAAAGTATAATGGTAGGCTATTTAGAACCGATTTGCATAATGTGACCCTACCCCCAAATGATATAGTTTTTGCTTTCCATGCCGATAGTTTGGATTTTATTTTATCTAGCACCGGTTTCCAATTTCTTGCAAGACTCATATTTGCACCGATTGTTATACCCAAATATTTAAATGGTAGCTTATCCGCCTCACATTTAAAAACGGAAGCAAGACGACTAACTTCACTATCAATCACGCCCACACCCATAACTTTACTTTTTGTATAGTTGACTTTTAGACCTGAAACAACATGGAAGCAATTCAAAATTCTCTTGAGATTTATGATGTTCCGGGAGCTCCATTTACCTAGAAATAGTACATCATCGGCAAATAGAAAATGTGAGAGAACCGGGCCACCATTTGGAAGTTGAATACCTTCAAAAATATTATTATTTACCGCCTCATTCATTGCGATATGCAACCCCTCCATTGCAATAATAAATAAAAATGGTGATAAAGGGTCTCCCTGTCTAAGCCCCCGAGAGAGTGAGAATTCACCCGTAGGGGAACCATTAACAAGTACGGAAGACCGGGCCGAAGCAAGACAATTTTTAATCCAAACCTGCCACCTGTTACAAAAATTCATCTGATCTAGCACCGAATCCAAGTATTGCCAACTTACCGAATCAAAGGCTTTGTCGAAGTCAACCTTGAATATCAAGAGTTCTTGTTTTACTTTCTTTGCCCAACTAATAACTTCATTCATCATAAGAGGGCCATCAAGTATTTGTCTACCTTGAACATATGCGGATTGTTCAATGCTAACGACTTTTCCCACCACCGATTTCAATCTAATTGTGAGTAATTTGGAAATTATCTTGTAAATACTTCCAATTAGGCTTATTGGCCTGAATTCTTTGAGTGATTGTGGATCTGGATTTTTGGGGAAAAGGGATTTATGATGTTCCGGGAGCTCCATTTACCTAGAAATAGTACATCATCGGCAAATAGAAAATGTGAGAGAACCGGGCCACCATTTGGAAGTTGAATACCTTCAAAAATATTATTATTTACCGCCTCATTCATTGCGATATGCAACCCCTCCATTGCAATAATAAATAAAAATGGTGATAAAGGGTCTCCCTGTCTAAGCCCCCAAGAGAGTGAGAATTCACCCGTAGGGGAACCATTAACAAGTACGGAAGACCGGGCCGAAGCAAGACAATTTTTAATCCAAACCTGCCACCTGTTACAAAAATTCATCTGATCTAGCACCGAATCCAAGTATTGCCAACTTACCGAATCAAAGGCTTTGTCGAAGTCAACCTTGAATATCAAGAGTTCTTGTTTTACTTTCTTTGCCCAACTAATAACTTCATTCATCATAAGAGGGCCATCAAGTATTTGTCTACCTTGAACATATGCGGATTGTTCAATGCTAACGACTTTGCCCACCACCGATTTCAATCTAATTGTGAGTAATTTGGAAATTATCTTGTAAATACTTCCAATTAGGCTTATTGGCCTGAATTCTTTGAGTGATTGTGGATCTGGATTTTTGGGGAAAAGGGATATGAATGATGCATTGCACCCCTGTGATATTGAACCACTGTTTTCAAAACCTCTAACCATTTTTATTACGTCCGGTCCGACAATATGCCAATATTTTTTAAAGAATTTGAAAGTGAAGCCTTCGGGACCCGGTGCTTTGTCTCCACCGCAGCTCCATACTGCTGATTTTATTTCTTCATCAGAAATTTTTGCCACGAGAAGAGTATTGTCATCATTAGACAGTCTTTTAAAATTTCTGTTTATGAATTTTGGTCGTTGGCTTACTGGTTCTAAGAATTTTTGACCAAAACAATCCACCGCTATTGATTTGATACGACCTGGATCAGTATTCCATGATCCGGACACTGACAAACCGTGGAGTCTGCTTCTATTTTTATTGGCATTGATCATACCAGGGAAGAATTTCGTGTTTTCGTCTCCATCTACTGTCCATTTTATGCGAGACTTTTGTTTCAGGTCTAGTGCTTTCATATATTCGAGATCTTTGATTTGTTGTTTCAATTTTAATCTTCTATCACGCTCGTCATCGGAGAGTAATCGAGTGTCAGCAATTTGTTCAATTGTGTTGACGAGATTTTTTAGCTCCCCTAAGTTTGATTTTTCTTTATCAAGGACCTGTTTTTTCCACTCTTTGAGAGCACCTTTTATGGCTTTGAGCTTATTTGCCAATATTTTATCCGCCATCCCCCGCCCCGTAACAGAATTCCATGCATTTGCAACAATATTACAGAAATCAGCATGATAAATCCATGAATTATAAAATTTAAAGGGTGTCTTACCGAAATCCGCACCCACACATTTGACAATAATTGGGCAGTGATCGGATTGATCTCTTGGAAGCGCTGTGGCGGATACGTTAGGCCATATGCCAACAAAGTCAGCAGATACAAACACCCTGTCTAATTTGCTTAACGAGGCACCATCATCTTTGACCCAAGTGCATTTTCTCCCCCCGAGGTTTAGTTCTGACAGACCTGAATTAGAAATAAAACCGTTGAATTTATCAATGATCGATTGAGAGAAATTTTGTCCTATTCTATCTTCTTTAGAACGGATGTCATTGAAGTCACCCAGTAGAATCCAGCATCCTGGGTTAGCTTGCATTAAAGATAAAAGATCTACCCACAATTGCTGCCTATACGCATTGTTACATGGAGCGTATATATTGGCAATGAAAATTTTTTCACTACACCCTTTTACGTGACCAACTGTAATTATAAAATTCCTTCCTGTGATTGAATCGACTTTGTTGAAGATAGACGGATCCCAGAGACTAATCAGTCCTCCGGATCTGCCCGATGCGGGAATTGCCTCGAACTGTACATGTTTATAACACCAAATATTTTCGACTTTTATATTTTGAACATTTGTAAATTGTGTTTCCTGAATTGCAATAAAATTAATATTATGATTTCTTTGTAATGTTCTAATCCACTCCGACTTATTAACCCCCCCGATACCTCTAATATTGATAGAGATGTAATTCATTGGATAACCGTCACATTCTCCTGGCTTGTGACTATATTTCTTCGTATCTCATCTTGGAACCCCTTCAATTGGAAACCCAATGTATCACCGATCGCCATAGTTTCGTTTACTTCCTTATCCACTCTTGCTTCCGAGTTTACAGATTCTTATACATGTGTATCAGAACTCGCAGCAATGGTCGAGGCCATGCTAGATCTCCGTTGAGAGATTTTTCTACCTCTATCACTCATCCATCTCATCGGTGTCCTTTTTGGAATTGATCGGATTGGGATTTTCATATATTTTCTCTTGCTTGATAGGAAAATAAATGCCGATGCTTCTGAAGATTCCTGCGCAGGAGTGTTATTTAGGTCAAAAATTGGGTCTGGATTATCCCCAATTGGATTAGGATCAATCCTGTTTGGAATCACCTCTGGTACGAATATATTAGGCCCCACCTCTTCATTATTAAATTGAGAATCCACCTTATTATTTTCAGGCATTAATGAATCCTCCGAATTATTAAAATTAGGCCCACATTGCGAATTTAAGCCCAAGTCATCATCTGAGCCCAAAGGGAATTTTGTAAAGTCTTCCATGACAGGTGATTGGATATTATAGCCGTCGATGACTGTTGTGGGTGGACTTAACTCGAGGTTGATTGTTTCGGGACACGAATTGTCGTTTGGTATCCCCCTGTCATTATTGTTGCTACTTTCTCCAACTTTCCCCTGAGTCTTTTCAAATTCCGAAGACCGGCCAGTCGGAAATTGATCGTCGGTGTTTTCCTTGTCATTCATGGGTCGATCATCATTCCATGAATGGTCGTCAAAGTCAAAGTCGCTACCGATATCCGACCCTGACTCGGAATCATCATCATCCCGAGCCCAACCGGATGATTGGAGGTATTTGGGCCTCCAAAGTTCTTCAAGTTCTTTGATTATTATGGTGTAACTCATCCTTTTCCAAATTACAGACATACGATCATGGATGGTGGCTTGAGTATCAACGAGAATGGCGGCTTTGAAGAATGATAAGTCGGCCACTGTATTATCGGATGTTGGGGGAATGATCACTCTACCAATCGAATTGGTTATTTTTTGCATTATCTCCTCAGTCCACAGATGAGGTGGTAACCCTGATATTCTGAACCATGCAACTTTTTTGGAATTACTCGGGAATTTATGATATTCTCGTAGCCAGTTGAACCAAATCCCCCATAATTTCTTATTTGCTAGGAATTCCCTAGCGGTAATAGTACCATTAAACACTAGCATGACTGAAATTCCGCCCAAGTATTGAATTGTTATTTCCTCCGTACATTCAGCTTTTAGTAATTCAATAATGTTATCAAGTACATGAATGTTCTTTACTTCAGCGTACAGGGCATTAGAGGGGATTACCAGATTTGTGGCCTCACCTTTATCGTGAATATGGATTGTTTTGATGGGTGGTGCTAGTGCAATCTTCTTCCCTTTGCAGAGTGCATGGCTGGAATCGCCCCAACATTCCTGCTTTGAAACGGAACATGCCCGCCAGCGTTTGCAAAGGAAGATGGGTGTTTGGGTGGGGCATTAGATTTTCTTCTGTCATGCCTTGCGTTGTTTGCCACCAGATTCATGCCATGGATTTTCACCTGTTGAAGTTTTTTCTCCATTTCAGCAACATTTCTAACCCTTATGAATCTGACAAACCCGAAGTTATCTCCATTCTTTGACTTGCGGAGAGCAATGTATGCGTCAACAATGGCTCCCAAGTTTTCCACTGCATTCCAGAGATCTCTGTTTTGAATACCATCCGGGATGTTCCCGACGAAGAAGGTTGTGCTGATGTCCTTGAGGTTGCTCGCTTCTTGAAATGATCTCCGATGAGATTCCGGTCGCCTGAAATCGCCTGCCCTTTCGTCTCCTCTCATTTTACATATGTCATTTGATCTTCCATATACAAATACAAACATACAAATTTTGACTACAAAAATTAACCAACCAATACATGCGTACTTCATATCCCACCAAACGAGATGCGAGGCTCTTGGAAGCATGCAGCAGTAAATAGCCACACAATTAAGACATTATTTAATAAAATGTGGCTCAAAATTCATAGCATATTGATATTAGTGTAAGTGTACAGTATTGTCCATCACTTAAATTGGAGTATATTATGTTCTGTTAAAAAACACTTAACAAAATGGTGATCAAAATTATAAAAATTAACAAAAACAAATCACATAATCACCTTTAAAATAAACATTAGTGTCTTAAAACCCGGTTGAACCATCCGGTGATTAACCTCAATGCTAATGGTTATCCCCAAGGTTCAACGAATGAAGCTATACTATGATTGTACCTCGAACAAGCGGGAGGCGGAACAGCAGAGAGATAAATAGAACTTGCTGAGCTGAACTGAGAAATGAGAAGATAGTCGGTCGGGATGAACTTGTTACATTGGTGGTTATAACTCAGTCGAGCTTTAAATCCATTTGACCCAGCCGGTCGAATGGAAAAAAATCAATTTTTTCTATAAATATTTTAATAAAACATAAATATAAGTTATTTTATTTAAATTTCAGATTCTAAAAGTATTAATTTAATTAAAAAATAGGTTTGGAATTTCTATTGAATCCTTTATGTTATTTGTTATGTATTTTTATAGTTCTTGTTATTTTTACACTATTTACATAATTATTATATCATAAATACTAACATTAATATCACCCTGTTAAACAAGCCCGATAATCTAGTTCAGCTGCGTTAAAGGCGTTGTCCGGTTCAATGCAAAAATTGGTTTTTAAAACTTTGATAAACATGACTAAAATTCAAATCCCTAAAATTGGTCCCACCAAACATTCGTCCCTCCTCTTCCTTCTACCGATGTGTTTAGCCCCTTACCCCCAACTAACGAAGCGTGCCAATAACGGGAGGAAGGAGACGCCGTCTGTTACCCCGTTTGACACCGGTCTAACAAAGTTTACAATCTCACCAAACAGTTATGGTGCATGAATCAAAATTAATTTGTCGTACAAAGTCTCTTTTGTATAATAATAGTATTGCGTTACTCTTATTTTGAATTTTAGATAAGAAAATACTTTAAAACATGTAAAATGGAAGCAAAAATGCTTTCAACTTCCGTGTCTCCTTTAACCTCCATGACCACATTCATACTTTCCACATGTATAACTTCCTTTAATATCCAACAATATTACATTAAAATATGGTAGGCTTGACTCCTGGACCAGAGCACTCAGACTATCCGTAATGGAGAGGTCGTAGGCCTTTGGTTGCCGTCTGTTCCTCCTCTATTGACGCGTCCACGCCCTTACGAGATTTGCTGGCTACGCGTCTTCGGCTGCAATCTGGTCAAACGGACGATCTTTGAAGGTCGTGTGATTTTGGGCTACTTTATCCATAACAGACACGCATGCGCACACACGTATATATTTAATAAAACTGTTCAATCGCCCCCTTACGTGGGTTTGGTCGCAGTTTGGTCATGCGTTTGATCACGAGAGAAAAAGCTGATGTAACATTGATTTGTCAGTAGTGACCATTAAGGGTGTAAATGAGCCGAGCCTGAGTTCGACTAGTTTTGAGCTCAGCTCGTTTAAGTTTGAAGGAGCTCGAGCTCGAGCTCGGCTCGTTTCGAGCCTTATATGTAAAGCTCGAGCTCGATTCGTTTAGTTTTTTGCAGGTTCGAACTCGGCTCGATTAGACTCACCCCCCCCCCCCCCCCCCCCCGCGCCCCATATACACAAAATATATAATGTTTTTTATTTAATTATAATATTTAATATATTATGTAAACATTTCATTTTTATATTATGTTATATACATATACTAGCTTCATAGCCCGCCCGACTGGGCGGGCATGCTTCAAGATTTATATTATAGAAAAATACCAACAAAAATTAATAAATGACATAATAATCGATAGCTGTAATGCTGATTTTGTACAAAATTCGATACATGAACAAATGTTACATAAAATTTATAGACGAAATAAGACTTCTTTGTAAACGACATTTGCTGTTGAATTAGTGTAATTTCCATCTCTGTCACAACAAATGACCTTCAATCCGTTCTTGTTCTTAACTCGTGATACAGCTACATAAAGCTGGCCATGTGATAATACCGTTTTTTGCAGAAACAAACCAACTTGAAGTAAGTATGCAATTGATTTGTAGAATACATCTATAAATAGGGTCAATTGTTATTGATTATTCAAATATGGTAAAGATCATGATAAGGCCATAATTTATGGAATACATTCAAATGGGAACCGAATTTTCGGAATTTTGGTTAACTTTTAAAGTTTTCAATCGGTGATATATATTGGGGTATTAAACCTATTTTAGTCCGGTATTTAAGAGTTTTTAATTGATAGAATATTCAAAATATTGCCCCATAAATGTCGGCCTAAGCATAAATGATGGAATCAAAGTGAGATTTGAAAGGAATTTTAGAGGCATCATCGGTGGCCAATGATATAATTACATGTGGCATTCTCCACCAATGAGGAAGCTCCATCATGCCAAGCAGTCAAAACTCAATCAAATTAGGGGCCATATATGGGAGAAGATATGTATAGTATACATACACACGTAAGTATAAAAATATATAATATATAATTATGTTTTTGTAATAATTAATATATATTTGCTTGTTTAAGCTCGCGAGCCTAATCAATCTTAGTGTATCAAGCTCGGGCTCGGGCTCGGGCCCGTTTAATAAACGAGTTTTAAGCTCAGACTCGGCTCATACTCGTTTAAGCTCGGCTCGTTTCGAGCTTTTAATGAGCCGATTCCCGAGTAGCTCACGAACGGCTCGACTCGTTTTCACCCCCAGTGACCACTGAAACAGTGATCACCCATTACACTTTTATATTATACTTCAAATAGAATCTAACTTAAAATTTACTTGTGATTTTAAAATAACATTAAAAGTTATTTATATACACATGAATCTTCGGTAACAATTACGACAAATGTTAGATCACATAAATTACGACCAAATATTGATCATCATGGGGACTTACAAAAACTACTATAATTAAATTTAAATTTAAATTTTGAAATCGTCAAAATGACTAGAAGATCCTTTGACTTATGATTGACATGTGACATTATGAGTCAGCAAAACGGGCCAATGAGAAGTGGCTAAATGGACACGTGGACAAAGTGGAATCAAATATAGGCTCCATATATAGGTGGAGATAAGTATTATTCAGGTATGATCAGTGTTGTAAAATTCGATCTACCCGGCCTAGTACTTGTCGGGTAACCGCTACCCAGTGTTCAACTGAGTTGGGTTGCTCCTAATTACTCGGTCAACGACAGTCAACAATGGTAAATGGTTGTGAAAATCGGTTTAGGCCTAATTGGATTTTAAAATTTTAAGTTCATGGTATGCAGTGTTAGGCCCATAAGGGGATGAAACTATGTTAGTTGCCATATGCTATTAATCTTATCCATGAAGCATAATTTAACTTAAATTTTATCATTTAATATGTATTTATTTTAAAAATTAGGTAAATTACATGTATATTATATATTTTTATAACTTTATAAATAAAATTTCCCGATTCGAGTACCCGTTGAGTACTCACCGGATAACCGAGTTCTCACTACAAGGTTGTCGAACAAACGATTAATGAGTAGCGAGTTCTACAACATTGAGTATGATTTTATAAGATATGATAAGATATTTATATATGGTTATTCTAAATAATTATTAAGATGTATGACTGAGATTTATTCACATTCTTTACCTTTATTTTTAACAACAAGAAGATGTAGTAGGATTGCTTTCCCATTTGATATATCGACATGAAAAACAAGGCATTATGCATCCTCCGACATATGGGAAACAATCGTACGCTCATTCTCAAAATAACACGTTACGATAAATTAAAGCATCAGGATCAACTTACTTTATTACCTTCAATAAAGTCTCAAAATTTTCAAATCACTAATTTTGAAATCATGTGATTTATTATATCTTTTTACCTAATTGGCTTCTAAAAAGTTGACACTTATCTTACAACTTATTGATTATACTTATAATAATAATTAGAATTTTATTAATAACAATCTTAATTGTTGATATCATGTTAAGACATGTATTAAGTTTTGAAAATGACAGCTATAAGGACTGTTTTTAAAATGCATAAAAAGTTGAATGATAATTTATGGGGAGTGGTTCCTAAAGTTACTGAGTTGATTATAGAATAATGTATGTTGATTATTGTTGATATAAGAGTAACAAGTTCACGATACACATCTTAACGATATCTCTTAGGGTTGTCGTTATCATTTTTCTTATTATCTTACTACTTACTAATGCATTTAGGCCTACCTCTTTTAGTAAGTTTAAGGAGCTCCTTAATTTTAAGTTTAAGGAGATTTCCACTTTTAGTAAGTTCTTTAACTAAAAAAAAATAAAGTGTTGCTTACAGGATTCGAACACAAAACCTCTCCTAAGTAGTCACTGTGTGTTAACCACTTCAACTACTTGACTATTTTGATTTATTCCAGATTTTTCTATTTAAAAGGCTCATATTTAGTTTCATAAAAAAAGCCAATTTCGGATCTAATCCTACCATCACTAATGTCAGCACCTACCATCACTACGCACCACCACTCATCACCATTGCTATTGTCACCACCACCGGTACTGTCGTCACTTCGAAATATAGTTACGGGTACCCGCCGCCGCATTGCGCGGGTACCCTGCTAGTTATTGTTAATGAACTAAAATTTTTGCCACTTATGAATTTTAGAGTTTTACTAACTATTGACCTTAGGGTTATAGTTAAGAATAATAATATACAATTATTAAAGCATAACCATCTTAAAATAGTTAGTGATTTTTAGATGATAATTTTTTTTTATGATTAATGTAGACATATTTTAAGTTTCAACATTTTTAAATCATTGTCCTAAAAGCTCTAATTTATAAAATCCTAAATTTGATCATGTTTATTGTCTCTCCCTTTCTCGCTAACACATGTTCACACATATATACATACATACAAATATGTGTACTATCATAAATTATTTCCCACGGTAATCCTAAGCCCTTAACGATAGGGTAAATGCAACATAAAATAGATGTTGTGAGTTCAAATCACATTCTTACATTTCTTTAGATTTGTCAGTATGTGCCTTGTGCCGTGACCGTGGTACTAGTGTGACCAAAGCCCTGCTGTTAAAATAGAAATAACACTACTCCACTAATGTCATTAGCGGGTTTCGTGGTTGAAGGTGTTCACAACCACAGACGGTCATGGGGGCGGGGAAGACAGCTTTTGGTGTATTTTGGCGGGGCCTCTTTCAAATGTGGGTGGGTCTCGAGGTGTGTTGGGTATTTCGTGGAAAAATAATATGACTTGATTACTTATGTGACATCTAATGTGATAAAATTTTTAGTGTGCCTGATCATACTCATACATACTGGTCTAAGGTCTTAACTGCAATTTAGTTCTGGTCAATAAAGACCACAATGGCTTAAATAACCTCATTCTAATTTTGATTTTCTCATTCTAAACCATATGCCTACACATATTGTTAAATAACTTAATTTTATAACATATACAACCAACTATTTTACCCGGATGTATTATATTTCAAAATTCCCATTATATTCCATTAAAATTGACGTACATTTTATTCTTAAGGCGAGTGGGTATGGGCACCACATGTGGTGGTGCCCTTTTCCGCCACGTCATCGCCACCTCATACACCACACCACCACCACACCACATCATTTGGTGGAAATACCCACCACACCACACCACACCATTTTATTTTCCATCTCATCATTTCTTTTCCATTTATTTTTTAAACATAATACTTCCATTAAAATTAAAATAACAATACATTAAATTAAAAGTACAAAGACATTAAAATAAAAATAAAAATACTCAAAATTTAAAATACTTAAAATAAAAAAACTACAATCCTAAATCGCTCATGGCTTTTCGAGCCCTTTCCTTCGCCGCTAGGAAATGTTGAAGATCTTCTTGCGGCAAGCCTGGCGGCGGTTGCATACTCAAAATATTCAAATTATTGATCATTCTTTGTTCGGTTGCAAGCGCCCTTTCTCTTTCTTCTTTCTCCCTCTCTTGCTGGCGTCGTTCTTGTTCCAGTTGAACTTGTTGACGACGCATCTCTACGCGCTCTTTCGTTGCCTCAAAGTGCTCGTCTAATCGTTTTTAAATGTCTTGCCTATGCTTGCTCTTCGCTTCCTTTTCCGCCGCATGCCTACCCGCTCGTTTAGCCTTGTCTCTTCCAATTGGTCGTTCAAGAGGAGTTGGGGTTTCATCAATGTCGTCGAATAGGTCATCGGGAAATTCATCGTCCCCTGCATCAAGGTTGACACGAGAACGACCATCAGAAACGTCAACCGATTGTGAACTTTTTGAGCGCTTCGATTGTTGTTGATCTTTAGTAATTGTGCCGATCCATTTTGGATCCTCTTTTAAAATCAACCAATGTCAATCTAGCTCAAAAGCATGGCCATTTTTTTCAACTTTGTATTGTTTCTTGGCGGCCTCCAAAACATCAAACGCGGCCATTCCGCTACTTCTTTCCGACGAGAGTTTGTTGTATATACCATTGAATTTTGTAACCTTGTTGTTTATGTCACGCCATTTGCTACTAAGACTATTGTCTTTTCGGTATGGCGAGACTCCCAAGAAGGTATGGAATTTAGAAAGAATGGCTTCCCAATAGTTTTTAATTCTCATGCCATTCCCGTCCTTCTCGTTTTAAGAAGTCGCACACCAAGCTCGGCACAACGCAAGTTCCTCCTTTTCCGTCCATGGAAGTTGTGTGTCTTCTTCCACATCTTCTCCCTCAACGTCTTCAACAACCTCTTTTTCTTTCCTTTTCCCTTTCCCTTTCCCTTTCGCCTTTCTCTTGCTCCCCCCCGCTTGTCGTTCTTGTGTTTGGGCTTGTTGATGAATTTGTTGTTATTGAAAATATTGGCCGGTGGGTGCAAATTCGGATACATTTTGTGAATATTGGGGTTGTTGAAATTGAGGGAGTTGAAATTGAGGTGCGGTTTGTGGATAATATTGTGGATGTGAGACAACACCGGGATTTAGGATGTTGGCGTATTGGTCGAAGCAACCAAATCCTAGGTTCGGTGGTATATTTTGTTGTGAAGGTTGATTGGGTGTTTGTGGAGGATTGTTGTGTGGATCCATTGTAAGTAGAGAGGTATGAAGATAGGAGTTTGTAGAGAGTAAAATGGGTTAATTGTGTGTATAAAATGAGTGAAAGTGTGTAATATATATAGGTAAATAATTTAATTAAAAAAAACTTTTTTTTTTAATTCTAACGGCTATATAGCCGTTTGACAACGGCTCTTTCCGATCAATTTACGCTTCCCACGCCCGTGCATAGCCGTTGTCCGTGCCCCTCTCCACCCACGCCGACCCCCCACGCCGTTGTGGGGGGCGGTGTTCCTCGTCCTCGCCACGCCGTGGCTGCCGAGTCACACCCCCACACCATGTGGGGCGTTGAGAATCACTTTTTTCTATTTGTGTAGGTACAGGCGAAAAAACGTTATTCTGGAAAGATTTGTGGATTGGGGAGTCTACGTTACAAGAGACTTTCCCCATTCTATATGAACTTGAATCAAGAAAACTATGTCGAATCGCGGATAGAATCTTACCAACCGGACCTTCTTGGAGCTGGAATCGTAACATACATGATCCCACAATTATGGTGGAGATTAACAGATTAGGTGATATGCTCAACAATTTTACACCGTCCTCCAATCCAGACGAATTAAGATGTCAACAAGCAGCTGATTCCAAATTTGAGGTTCATATTGCAAGGAATATAATTGATGAAAAGATCAATACTTCAGGTGATTATATAAACGTATGGAATAAGATGGTACCACCGAAAGTATCGTGTTTCACATGGAAAGCTGAGTTGGGAAGACTTCCGGTAGCTAAATGTCTCATGGAACGTGGTATACCATTAGATAATGATCGATGCAAAAGATGTAATAACTCAGACGAAAGCGTTGATCATGCTCTGATCAACTGTTCGCATGCAACCGATACTCGTAACTGGATTTTCAGATGGTGCAACATACCTGACCCGAGTATAAGTTCGGTGGTCTCTCTCATTGATTTTGCTTCAAATTGGGGGAACTGTCCAAAAAAGAGAAAAATCCTTGGAGCTATCATACAATGTATGTTATGGTGCACGTGGAAAGCAAGGAACGAGAAGATCTTTAATGAAAACACAAGATCTTCCATGTCGGTGGCAGATGATTTCATATCTACTTCCTACACTTGGGTTAGATATAGGGGCAACAATTTATGTAACTGGTCCGATTGGTGTTGTGGTTCTATATTTTCCATGTAACATTCTACTTGTACTCTTTGCTCACCTGCATTTAGCTCCTTGCTAAGTAGATTTGTTTTTTTAATCTTATTTGCCGTTTCCAAAAAAAAAAAAAATCACCCACAGGAATATAAGAATTTTTAATTACCGAAGGAATCTTTGATAGGGATGTTTTTAATCTTTCAAAATAAATTTACATATACGTACACATTCTATATATGTATAAATTATGGTTATAAATTACAATTGAACCACCTTCAACCTTATATTCATCTCAGCAACCCACCGTTTCAACAATCGCCACGTGAATCGCTAACCCTTTACAGATACATTGTTCAGACTCATCCGATTTTGGATATACATTTCCACTAAATAGTTTTCTTTATCCTATTTCCCCCCATTAATTTAATCAATATTCTGTTTTAAAGGCCCTTCTTTTCCTTAGTTTCTGTTTTAAGGGTTTTTTCTTGAGGTCATGGAGTTTGCTTCAATGGCGGCCATTCTGAATACAGGAAATGTGTATCTCAACATATGCTTCTTTACATGGCTATTCGTATGGGTTTGTGTAGACTTATACAAACAAAATAGGGTTGAAAGAACAAGATTTTCCACAAATTTATCATTTTTATTCGTGATTACTATCATATCAACATCTATCATCACAATTTCTCACATGGGTTCTTGTGTTTATGGATTCTTGAGGCATGAATTTGAATCTTGTGAGTCTATCGCCATGGCATTAACATGGTGTTTATCCACTATTGTTACTATCTACTCGATAAAAACCAAAACTTTTGGCCAAATTACAAAATGGCCAATTGTTCTTGTTACATTTTGGGGTTTTTCGATGCTTCTTGATTTGGTTTTAGTGAGTATGATCATGTTAAACTATTTCGAATCGAAAAACACACAATTATTTCAATCAATACCGAATATTATCGATATGGCCACCTTACCATTTTTGATAATTTTGTGTTTTAATGGTGTCACTTTTTGTGGTTCCAAGAAACACAAAGAGTTAAATGAGCCATTGATTCAAGAAACTGTTGTTGGAGATACAAGTGCTTTTACAAATGCAGGAATTTGGGACCGGGTCACTTTTAGGTGGCTCAACCCGCTTTTTGAAACGGGCCGGGCTAAAAAACTGGAGTTTAATCACGTACCTTTGATACCCGAATCCGAAAGTGCTGAAGAAGCTGCATTTTTATTGGAAGAATCAATTCATAAGCAAAAAACTCGTGGTTCGGTATTGTCTAGGGCTATAATTCATGCTATAAGAAGATCTTTAGCAATTAACGCCGTTTTAGCAGGTAATTTTTCGCGTTTTTTGTAACTTTTGGTTGTTTTTTAACTCAAAATTAGTTTGTTGATGAAGTTTATGCATTAGTTTGAATAGTTTGGATCAGATAATCAGTTGTAACAAAACATGTTATAAGAAATAGTGTTTATGCTTGAATCGCGGTAAAATTCTGATTATTTAAGAAACTAATAGACAAAATAAAAGTTTGTAACCCCTTTTTACCCTTTTGCTAATTATTCAACCTCTAAATATTCAAAGAATATAAACTTTTTATTATTAATATTACCTTATATTTAAATGACAACTTTATTATCATGATTGAGCAACACACCACAACAAAAGCCAAAATCAAGTTTGTTCTTTACAACCACATATGATCCAAGAGACCACTGCACAAAACCCTAAACATATAGGACAAAAACACAAAAGTAAGAATCTAGTTTGCCAGCACATGCCTAAAGATAGTGGTAGGTTTCTACAATAGGTAATACCTAACAAATAACTAACCATTTCTTCTACTAATCTTTTTTATTTGTTAATAAAAAAATTTTATAAGAGAATACTAATTATTATATATAATAATTGATTTTTGTTTAATTAAAATTGCTTGCTTAATTTGATGAAAACTCAAAACAGAATGGTTAACTTTCTTTCTTTTTAGCTTTTGAGTAAAGCATACTACATGTGAAACCACATGTGATTTTACATAAAGTATGTGATTTATATAAAGTTAAAAGGACATGTTAAAATGATGCAAACAAATAGACAAAAGTTTTAAATTTTCAGTGTATGTGAAAAAGTTCCAAAGATGTGTGACAGGACCAAATTATAAAGATGAAACATTGATATAAAACATTGGTGTGAAGTCAATTTAACTATCTTCTTTTGGGTAATTGTAGAAATAAAGAAATAGAATAAAACATGGGGAATTGTGACAACACCTATCAAGGATGAAACGCATTATAAAAACCGAAAAGTTGACAGAAGTGTGTGAAATTGATTTAACTAACTTTATTTTTCGGGTAACTGTAGAAGTAAAAGAATAGACTAAAGTTTAAATATTTAAATGTAAGTAGATATAACAACACATGTGTAACAAAAACATTTTAAACATTGGTGTAAACTGTAAAGTTGATTTAACTGTTTTTTTTGGGTGATTACAGGAGTAAACACACTCGCTTCATACATGGGACCGATTTTAATCACAGGTTTTGTGAATTACTTATCGGAAGATAGTAACGAGTCAAACTACCAAAAAGGGTTGACTTTATCCTTCATTTTCTTATTTGCAAAAACAGTTGAATCTTTATCTCAAAGACATTGGTATTTTGGGGCTCAACGTATTGGTATTCGTATACGGGCTGCTTTAATTGTACTTGTATACAAGAAATCTTTATCGATCAAATACGGTACCACAAGTAATGGAAAGATAATAAATTTAATCAATGTAGATGTTGAAAAAGTTGGTGAATTTTTTTGGCATATTCATGGGATTTGGTTATTACCGGTTCAAGTTCTTCTTGCTTTGATCATTTTGTACATGAATCTTGGTTTTTTTCCTTCAATGGCTGCATTTGTTTCAACGGTTTTAGTCATAATTAGTAACACCCCATTAGCAAACATGCAAAAAGATTTCCAAACTAAAGTTATGGAATCAAAAGATTCAAGAATCAAAGCAACTGCAGAGATCTTGAAGAGCATGAGAGTGTTGAAATTGCATTCATGGGAATCAAATTTCAAGAAAAAGTTAACCGATTTAAGAGAAAAAGAACGAAATTGGCTCAAGAAATATCTTTATACATGTTCGGCTATTGCTTTCCTGTTTTGGACTTCACCTACATTGGTTTCGGTTTCCACTTTTGGCGTTTGCATTTTCTTGAAAACGCCATTAACGCCAGGTGTCGTTCTTTCGACTTTAGCCACTTTTAGAATATTGCAAGACCCGATTTATAATCTACCCGAACTCGTTTCCATGGTGGCCCAAACTAAAGTTTCACTTGACCGAATCAAAGATTTCATAACGGATCAAGAAAACAAACAGTTGGAATCCCAATCTTTAAACGGGCCAACGGGTGTTGCAATCGAAATCGAGCCCGCTGAGTATTCATGGGATGTAAATGAATTGGATCAAAGACGGCCCACAATCAAGATTTCTGAAAAAATGAAAATTTATAAAGGTTATAAAGTGGCGATATGTGGGTCGGTTGGGGCCGGGAAATCGAGCTTGTTGTCAAGCATTTTGGGGGAGATCCCGCGGGTTTCGGGCGGGCGGGTCAAAGTATACGGGTCGAAAGCGTTTGTGCCACAAAGTGCTTGGATTCAAACGGGCTCAATTAGGGATAATATTTTATTTGGTAAGGAGATGAATAAACGGTTTTATGATGAAGTTGTTGGCGGTTGTGGGTTGGTTAGGGATTTTGAGATGTTGGTTGATGGTGATTTGAGTGTTGTGGGTGAAAGAGGGTTGAATTTAAGTGGCGGGCAAAAACAGAGGATTCAGTTGGCCCGTGCTTTGTATAGTGATTCGGATGTTTATATTCTTGATGACCCGTTTAGTGCTGTTGATGCTCATACGGGTGCTCATATGTTCAAGGTACATGATGTCTTGAATAACAAGTTAGTCGGTTTTTGTGTTTTTTTAGAACGGGTCGGATTGGGTAATGGGTAAAAATGTGTATTTTTTTAGCTGTAAACACTTTTTTGTCTACTCTTTTCTTGAATTTTACAATTATTTAATGTTTTAAATATGCTTAGCAAACTATATTATTACAAAGATGATATGGTTTTTGAAATAAAATGATGGTAAGCACCTTGACTACAATTTGGGTGACTTTCGACCCTATGGACCATTCAGCCCGTTTTCATTTTAACCAAGCTTTTTCTACCCCAATTGACCCGTTTGAGGGAAGTATACTCGAGTTGACCCGTTTACTCATAAATGGGTCAAACTTGCATTGTAGATCAAAAGTTATGCCCATTTTCTATTCATTTGCCATTTTCCTCTGTTTTATGCATATTTTTGGGCTAATTTCTCATTTTTGAATCTTTCTTTTGCAGAACTGTATGTTAAATCTGTTAGATCAAAAAACCGTTGTTTACGTAACTCATCAGTTGGAGTTTTTAAGTGCATCCGATTTAATTCTGGTATGTTATATTACCATTTTATGCACCTTTCATTGCACATTTAAAAAGAAAATAAATATTAATGCATTATTATTATTGTAGGTAATTAAAGACGGTGGTATCGTCCAATCCGGAAGATACACCGATCTCATAACCGACCCCACAAGCGATTTCGCCCGACAAATAGCCGCTCATTCGATCTCTTTAAACCAAGTGAGCCCACCCAACGAGCCCAAACCCATAACCACGGGCCCACCGCCTAACCACACGGTTAGAAAAAAGGGGCCCGCCATTACCAACAACGGGCCCGTTGACACAATCCCACAAGAAGAGTCACAATCGGGCCGGGTGAAATTCAGTGTTTACTCAACTTTTATAACTTCAGCATATAAAGGCGGGCTTGTTCCGGTTATTTTGATCTGCCATACTCTGTTTTTAGCATTGCAAATGGGGAGTAATTATTGGATGGCGTGGGCCACTGAAGATGGGGGTCGGGTCAGCAGTAAGAAGCTTGTTGGTGTGTTTGTGGTCTTGTCGGGTGCGAGCTCGGTTTTCATTTTGGGTCGGGCGGTTTTGTTGTCGACTATTGCGATTGAAACGGGCCAGAATTTCTTTTTGAAAATGATAAATTCTGTTTTCCGAGCGCCCGTTTCGTTCTTTGATTCTACTCCTTCTAGTCGGATTCTCAACCGGGTTAGTAATTTATCTTTACTTCTTTATAAACTTTGAACAACCCGTTCCCCTAAAACCTAATATTTATAGATTATTTTTTTATGATTTATTGATTTGTTTCTTACAGTCTTCAACGGATCAAAGCACATTGGATGTTGACATCCCTTACCGATTAGCCGGATTAGTTTTTGCAATACTGCAACTTCTAAGTATCATTTTGCTGATGTCACACGTTGCATGGCCCCTTCTTTTGCTATGTGTTATCATCATCGCTATATCTATATGGTATCAGGTAGAGTCTTCATTTTGGTCCTAGAAAAACTTTAGTACCTTTTTATGCAATTTGACTTTTATATATATTTTTTCTCAAATTATATTTTAGGCATACTACATTACAACGGCAAGGGAACTAGCTAGGATGATTGGCATCCAAAAGTCTCCAATTCAACACCACTTTTCGGAGTCAATTTCGGGTGCATCAACAATCCGTTGTTTTAATCAAGAACTCCGTTTCTTGAATAAATGTTTAAGTGTTATTGATGATTACTCCCGTGTTACTTTTCACAATGCGGCTACAATGGAGTGGTTGTGTTTAAGGATAAATTTCCTTTTTAATGTCGTGTTCTTTATCCTTTTAGCCGTTTTGGTCCACCTGCCTCGAGCATCCATTGACCCTAGTAGGTTTCTTTACACATATTCACCTTTTATTTTGTTAGATGTAGCAAAATATTAATATATATCAATTGGTTCAATTTTCAACCTTTTATTTTCGGTTGATAACTTATTATGGTTAATATAATCACAGGTTTAGCCGGGTTAGCAGTTACATACGGGTTGAGCTTAAATGTACTACAAGCTTGGGTCGTATGGAACTTGTGCAATGTGGAGAACAAGATGATCTCAGTCGAACGAATCCTTCAATTTTCAAATATTGCAAGTGAAGCCCCCGAAGTTATTGAAAATTGCAGACCCGAAACAAATTGGCCAACAAACGGGCAAATCGAGCTCAAAGATCTTCATGTCCAATACCACCCTGCTCTACCAACAGTTTTGAGAGGAATCACTTGCGTTTTTCCGGGTCAAAAGAAAATCGGGGTTGTGGGAAGAACGGGCTGCGGGAAATCGACCTTGATCCAGGCTCTGTTTCGGGTCATTGAGCCCGCAAAGGGTAAGATCTTGATTGACGGGCTCGATATTTCAACAATTGGGTTGCATGATTTGAGGTCAAAATTGGGGATAATTCCACAAGATCCGACTTTATTTCAAGGAACAATGAGAATGAATCTTGATCCGTTAGAACAACATTCGGATCATGAGATTTGGGAAGTGCTAAATAAATGTCGGCTTGCGGAAATCGTGAGGCAGGATAAGAGGCTTCTTGATACACCTGGTAAGCAATTGAATGTGGGTTTTCGGTAGTTATTTCAACCATAATCTAATTTTTTAATTTAAGAGACTTTATGCATTAAAAAATACGCTTTTGGATAACTCTTTTTTTACCTGTTTCCTTAAAAGTTCCAAGTGAATCACTTTCCTTTTTGGGGTGTATCAAAATAAGTGAATCACTTTAATAAATTACCTTATTTGGTAAGTTTTTATATTTAAAATTACCCATATACCCTTATCCTTCTTTAAACATCATTGTGTGCCCCATTCACTTTTGTCATCTTCCTATATTATACTAAAAGGTGTGGGCCTCATCCATTCTAATTACCCCATTAAATTTCACTAATCTCTTATAAACTTATTTTGTCTCAAAAAACATGTTCACTTATTTTAATATAATTGACCCGTTTGACTCATTAAGATAAAACATAACCCAAATCGCCCTTGCAGTTGCAGAAGATGGTGAAAATTGGAGTGTGGGTCAACGACAACTAGTTTGTTTAGCAAGGGCCTTATTGCAAAAAAGAAAAATACTAGTTCTTGATGAAGCAACGGCTTCGATTGATACGGAAACCGACAACATAATGCAAAAAACGATTCGGGAAGAAACAAGTAGATGCACGGTTATAACTATCGCTCATCGAATTCCGACCATTGTTGATAGTGATCTAGTTCTTGTTCTTGATCAAGGTAACTTAATTAATCCGTTCAACGTTAATTAACCATAAAATAAACACAAAATCCTAAATTTGATTAATTGTATGCAAAATTTACAGGGGAAATTGCCGAGTATGATTCTCCAGCACGGTTGCAACAGGACGGTTCATCGGCGTTTTCAAAGTTGGTGAATGAATTTTTGAGGAGATCGTTGTAATGCAAGGTTTTAGGGTTTAGAATTTAGTGTACAGTGATGATTACAAGGACTCCATTAGTGTAGGTTATAGTTAATCCAGGTAGGAAAACACAATATTCGTTCATCGGCCATGATGACAATCAGACTTTTGTTGTGACGATTAAAGGAATGATACTTGAAGTTATGACCCAAATATATTTAGATGTATAATATTATGTACCAAAAAAAATTATTATAACATGATATAATTTGACTAATAAAATTTTCCACACACTATATAAAATATATTCCACTTTCTTTATAAAAGAAGATACTAAATGTCTTTTTTCTTTTTCTTTAACTTTCTTTCTCTCGAGTGAAATAGTCGATGGCATGATTTGAGGGGTTCGGCCACGAACAAACTTTCTTAATCTATGTTCGGCCTACTTTTCACCTTCTTTATGGTTCTCTAGGATTCCTGTTTTCTTTCGTAACCCTAAAACAGAAAGTATTTTCGTTATATGGTATAGTAGATTTATTTTATGGTAAATTTTTCCTAGTTTCATTGTTAGAACTCATACCTCACATCTGGATTTGTGGATATGTTACGTATAAGTTGTGTTGCAACTAGTCCAATAACTCCTGCAATTGGTACCATCAAAGGCTACACCTACACAAGAAGACGAACAATTAACTAATGTTTTAAAACTTGATTTTTGAAATGAAATGTTTTAAAAACAGTTTGAATAAGATTACAATACTAGTAAATATAAATATATATGATAAATTAATTATATAAAATGTACAAATGTTAAAAGAAGTCTAAAAAGATACAAAACAAATATTATTAAAAAAGCCATAAATTTATTTATCAACAAAAGTTAACAACTTTGAGTTCCAAATCTATAAAAATATATCTTACACTTAAGATTTAAGTAAAAATCTGATGCTCAAACTTCAAAACATATAAAATAACATAAAACTTTAAACCTATCAAAAATGATACTAAATATTCATTTTAGTAAAAAATTGAGATTAAAAAAAATAAAATTAAAACCGGTTCACATGTAGTCCAACCATCCCGGTTTGACACGATTCACAGTTAACTCGCCCAGTTTGAAGTGGTTCATAAATACTCCCTCCGTCCCACAAAAAACTTCCCATTTGAGTTGGGCACAAGTTTTAAGGTGATAGTTAGTGGTGGGGTCATTGGTAATAATTGTGATTAAAATATATGATTGGTTTGGAGAGAGAAAGATAGTTAGTGGATAGTTAATGGTGGGTCCTTATTAATAATATTATTTTATTGTGTGGAGCCCATCAAATATATGAAATGGGAAGTTTTTTGTGGGACAAAAATATAAGGTCAAATGGGAAGTTTTTTGTGGGACGGAGGGAGTAGTTTTTTAACCAGGTTGGTCGGACCGGCTTACTTTCTACTTCCGAGTCGAACATGAGTTTTAAAACAATACAATCAACTGATTAAGATGAATGATCAATTGATCATCTATATTTAAACATATCATAATACATTAAATTGTTTTAAAGTTAGAGAAACTATCACAAAATAATGAAAAATAGTACCTCAGGTTTAACCCATCTTCGCCACAACATTGATAGGTTCACAACAACAATAATATTTGGGAACGCCTTTTTGGCTTGGGTTAAATGACTGCAGAATCCTTTTGAGAAGAAAGACGATTGTCTTGAAAAAAATAAAACGTAATGAAAAATTCGATTATATAAGCTTTTATTTTATGAGTTGCTAATTAAAAGCTCAAAAACACGGAAAGTTTTGGTCTTGTGTCATAAATGTATCGATTCTAGATGCGTCGAATTCAATTCGTATACAATCTTCTTTTTCTACCTTTCAAACTCATGGACAAAATATAGACACATCTAGAGAAAACTCGTTGAAAAGTATATAGACCGAAATATATCATGTGTGTTTTTGTGATGTCATGAAACGAAGAAGATATATCGAATAAGGCATGGTAATGATCGTATAGGGATTTAGATTAATGTCTCTTGAATTATTGTTTTTTGTAAGTGTTATAAGATGGATGGATTGTTAATTAACGTAGCCAATTTATAAGTAAATATTAAAATGAAATTATTAGCTTCTCGATGATGTCAAGTTTCATGCCGGGTTATAGGAATATGTCCAAGTCCAACCGCTACTTTTATTCTCCTCCACAAGTCAAAACTTGTTTTTGATTTGTGAGTATTTGACTTTTGATATGTTTGCTATGAAAATAATCATTTGAGTTTCAAATACAAGAATCATCCTTATACTATTGTTCAATGTAAGAATATGAATAATGGAATCAGGTTTTGTTATTGGTGTTATGTTATTATAACCACAATTTTTTTCTCATCAAACTAAATACATGACCAAACATCCGTAGGGGTGATCAAATCCACACCAACTTTATCATTAAATCATAACATACACTACTTTATGCATAATACAACAAATACCCCACTCTCTCTCTTACAAGATATCTGATTGCCTGAACGACTAAACCGAACAAAAAATGGAGGTGGGACGCATCTACGAGTGGTCACGTAGTGGGATGGACGTGGACGCGAGTAAGGCGACCAACCGACTTGCTCGTCTATTACGTTTAATCTAACGGTTAACAGTAGTTGAGTTTCTAACAATTCAACATATTGTATCATGATAAATCGATCATAGACTTTTAAAAAATGAAAGAAAAAAAACCTTGAGTATGATTGTTAACTTATGAAGTTATAATTACATAAACTTATTGATCAATCTTGATGTTATGACTTATGAGTGTCAATAAATGTTTAATATTTAGAGTAAATTAGATGGAAGGTCCCTGTGGTTTGTCACTTATTGTAGCCACAGTCCCCTGATCTTCGTTTATTACACTAGAAGTCCCTGGTGTATTCAATTTGTTACACCCGACGTCCCTCTGTCAAACGGATGTCTAAAACTTCCGTTAAGTGAGCCATGTGCACCTCACATGATGGACAAAATGGTAATTTCCTTTCCCCATTTAAAGAGTAAATTACACAGAAGGTCCCTATGTTTTACCATTTATTACATCCACAGCCCTGAACTTCGTTTATTACACTGGAAGTGTAACGACCGAGATTTTGTAAATAAATAAATTGTACAAAAATATGATAAATAAGGATAATTCATTTCAGAATCGTAGGAATTGGTTTCGTGTCATTTGGACACCGTATGAGAAAGTTATGGACGAAACCGGGTCGAGGCAAGGACCGAAAAGTGCAGCCTAGCTGACTAGTGGAGTTCACGGCGCGAAGTGGAGTTAGCGATCGTGAACTCCGACCAGGGATTTGGGGTTTTCAGACATAGAGTTCACGATCCGTTACCGATCGCGAAATGGTCACGACACGCATACTTCACGCCGCGAACTTAAGTTCGCGATCGTGAACTCCTGAAGTCTGTATAAAAACGGGTTGAGGCTAGGGTTTTGACACCTACACCCCTAGAACCCTACCAGCCGTTATTTTGGAAGAAGTGCACGATTGTTGCTGTTCTTGAGCTCAAATCTTCATATTTCTTGGAGATTATTGATCTAAGGTAAGAATCCTTGTTAGTTTATGCATCTCTTTGGTATTTTGAGCTCTATTTGGGTATTAATAGTGGTTTTGGGAACCAACCACATCATCTATGGGAAAGATGATCTATCATGGGTGTAAAACACTCATGGTAAGCTTGTAATCAATGTGTACAAGTTGGATTTCGATTTTATGGATAGAAATCTTGAACTAGGGTTTGAGATTTCCACCAAGTGGTATGAACTTGGTGGTTGGGAATGTTAAGATGGATTAACTAGTAGTTAGTTATGGTTTATGACTAGATTTGTGATGATTTGGATAATAGGTCAAGAAGGAGTTGAGATTGGAAGTACTTCCTTGTTTGGGAAGTAGAGATTGTGTTGATTTACACAAGTATTGGATAGCTTTGCTAAGGTGAGTACATGTGATCTTTCTGAGTACATAGTGAACCATGTCTTATGAATTGAAATGATTTTAGAGTCTTTATTAGATAAATATTTTTAATAAAGAAAAGATTGAATTGATAGAGTATGAATTTAATTTAATTGAATTGAAATGAATTGAATTGAATTGTATTGTGAATTTATTGCTTAGTTACCACTAGTATGATTGAGTTGTGATATGGGCTTTGACCCAAGTTGATGATTTGTTATGTGGTAGCTAATCGATTGGATCCTAGATAACCCACACAAGTTGGGGGAGTTAGTGACACCTACTTGGGGCGGTACCACCCTGCGCAAGGGTAGTGTGTCGAGAAAATAGATAACCCGGAAAACTGGGGAGTTTGAGATAACCCGGAAATCGGGGGAGCAAATAGATAACCCGGAAACGGGGGAGTTTACCTAGATAACCCACATCCGGGGAGTTGTTTCGGGGAGGCCCGTTACGTATGTGTTTGGCTTATGGCAAGCCTTAGAGATTGATTGACTATGTGCAAATTGATAATTAATTAATTATTATTTTATTGCCAATTTATTTCTAACCGGGCCTAAAACCCATGTTTCTCACGAGACAATATTTGTCTCACGTACTACATTTATTTTGACTATGTACTCAGGTTCGGGAGCGAAAGATTAGGCGGCCCTTAATTAGCATTTGGAAGGATTAGCTCGGTGTACTTATTTAGTTCCTAGACTATTGTTTTTGATATTATTGTAACACCGGTTTTGGTATTTTCTAATTATTCCAAATGGTTCATTTAAACCATATTTTTAGACATTCGGTTTGTAAAGACATATATTTTATATTTTCAAAAGTTTTAAACTGGGTTGAAAAATCGGTGTGTTACAGGAAGTCCCTGGTGTATTCAATTTGTTACACCTGACGTCCCTCCATCAAACGGACGTCTAAAAGGTCTGCTAAGTGACTCATGTGCACCTTACATGATGGGAACTGGTAATTCTCCTTCCCCTCTCAAACGTGTGTTCCCTAATATACACCAGCCGTCCCTTCACTTATTCTCTCTCATCTTTCCCTTTCTTATCTCCACTCTATTCATTCTTCAAAAAACCCTTCTTTTCCAACAATGATGGGCCAATCGAGCAGTGAAAAAGGTACTAATAATGAAGATTACAACTGCAATGACTTGTACGGTATGTGTTTTGTATATTTATGATTTTTTGAATTTTTTTCTTACCAAACTTCATGATCACTTGTTTATAAAGCATTACCATTGTGCCCATTATGTGAGGTAAACATGAGTCACTTAACAGATGTTTTTGACGTCCGTTGTCGGGTGTAACAGATTGAATACACCAGGGACTTCCAGTGTAATAAACAAAGTTCAGGGACTGTGGGTGTAATAAGTGGCAAACCATAGGGACCTTCCGTGTAATTTACTCTTTAAAAGGTGAAGGGAAATAACCATTTTGCCCATCATGTGAGGTGCATATGGGTCACTTAACGGAAGTTTAGACGTCCGTTTGACAGAGGGGCGTCGGGTGTAACAAATTGAATACACCAGAGACTTCTAATGTAATAAATGAAGATCCAGGATTGTGGCTGTAATAAGTGGCAAACCACATGAACCTTCCGTGTAATTTACTCTAATATTTATACTTCGAAAATTGTTAGATGTGTTTTTCCATTTAGCTGATAATCGTTGGCAATTTGATTAGTTAAAACACTTTACTTGGATATTTTGAATTGAGAGTGATTTGTATATACCTTGGCAATTTGATTAGTTAAAACACTTTACTTGGATATTTTGAATTGAGAGTGATTTGTATATACCGATAGATGATTTTATATAGTTAGCTATGAAATTTATCATTATTCAGTTGTAAGAGCTATCAAATGATTTACTAAAATTTATGTATTTGATTCTTCTCTAGTTAAATATTTACCGGAAACAAACAATCATCAAAATATTTTCATTAAATATTCAATATTTCCTATCAAAATATCAATAGAATATTCCAAGAATATTCCGCTAAATGTCCAACGGCATGATTTCAAAAAAGTTAAACTCAATTTCTTTTTCTCCAAGAAAGTAAATTGAAACAGCCGTGACGTCATCGACTTCGGTCTGTCCGTCGATGCTTTAAATACTAATGGTCCCAATCGCCTTTCCACTCACACTCATTTCACTCTCTCTACTATTATTCACCAATTTCCTAAAACCCTTTCAAACTCTACTCAATCGCTATGGGTAATTTCTCCATCCTTGATTGCTTTTGCTCGTTCTTCTTACTGTATGTTTTGAATTTGAACTGATTTTGATCTATGTTTGATTTGTATCTGCAGCATCTGATAAGAAGATTAAGATCGGAATCAACGGTACATTTTTGGTTAATTAGTTAGATGTTATTATAACTTGATCTGTTTTTGAGCTCGTGTTGCTCTAATTGTTTATTGACTCATTGGATCTGATCGATATGTTACAGGATTCGGAAGAATCGGTCGTCTAGTTGCTAGAGTTGCACTTCAGAGAGATGATATTGAGCTTGTTGCTGTTAACGATCCTTTCATCTCCACTGATTACATGGTACTGTGTGTGTTTTTGTTCGATGTCATTTAATTGGACCTATAAATGTTATATCGTCTAATCATATAACTGGTAAAGGATACAATGCTAAAATTATAAATTATAAACGATTCAAGTATGATAGTGAAATTATATTCAAAATGATGCTTCAGATGATCAGATCAGATACACAGGACTTGATCTATATATGTATATTACAGAAATCTGAACTTAACTTATATTTATCTGTGCGATCCATTTCATGACACACATTACTCAGATTTAACAAAAATAATCATGCTATTACAATGTTTGAATGCATTTAGTATAAATTAAGGTCAAATTAGGCTCAAAATAGTATTTACCATATGTCAATGGAAGATGTAGTATGTTTCATTGTTTGAAATTGTTCTCAATCTCTGTTCTTATGTGTAATATATGCTTAGCACTGAGGATCCTATAGAATGTGATAACATCAATGCTATGAATTTTATATGTAATTGTACGGAATATGTATTGATGCAAATTTCAAATTTTGGATGTGAATGCCATTTTGTGGAAGTAATTTTCATTTGTGTTCGCTTTGTGAGTGTTAAGACTTAATTCGAATAGAATTCATGATATTATTTGAATAAAGTGTTGTTTGCGAAAAATTACAAGTTACTTTTCTTGCAGACATATATGTTCAAGTATGACACTGTTCATGGCCAATGGAAACATGATGAACTTAAGGTTAAAGACGAAAAAACCCTCCTCTTCGGTGAGAAACCAGTCAGTGTTTTTGGCTTCAGGTAAATTCCCTTTGAGTACTAAGATAACTATTTTGGACCTTTTCAGTTTTTGAATTCTCAAAATTTTTAATATTTTTTAATGCTTTTAGGAACCCAGAAGAGATCCCATGGGGTGCAGCAGGAGCTGACTTTGTAGTTGAGTCAACTGGAGTCTTCACAGACAAAGACAAGGCTGCTGCCCATTTGAAGGTCTAATTGGATTCCATTTATTTATTTATTAATATTTTGGTTTTTTGTCGTGAATTGTTATGACCACTTCACATTTTTTTTAACTAATTTTGATTGGTTTTGTATGATCAGGGTGGTGCTAAGAAGGTTGTTATCTCTGCTCCTAGCAAAGATGCTCCCATGTTTGTTATGGGTGTTAACGAGAAGGAATACACACCCGACCTTAACATTGTTTCAAATGCCAGCTGTACAACTAACTGCCTTGCTCCTTTGGCCAAGGTATTTTTATAGTTCAATATATATAATAATATAATGTATTGACGACTTATATTTGATTTCTTATGATTCCATTTTGTAACATTTCAGGTGATCAATGACAAGTTTGGCATTGTTGAGGGTCTTATGACAACAGTCCACGCCATGACTGGTAATTAGATCATTTCATTTGTCTAATTTAATTATTCAATATTGATGATTTAAAATATAAAAAAATATTTAATTTATTTTTAACATTTCAGCCACCCAAAAGACTGTTGATGGTCCATCAATGAAGGACTGGAGAGGTGGAAGAGCTGCTTCCTTCAACATTATTCCCAGCAGCACCGGAGCTGCCAAGGTAATTAGACCAACATTATAAATACAGGCTCATTGGGTTACAGGTTGAAACGGGCCGGGCCAGGTCACCCATTTATTTTCAAAATATTTAAAGCGTTAATTATGATTAAAAAAACTTTGAATGAGATTGATTTAGCCAAGTTTTTAGATAAGTATGCTTTAAAAATAGACTTCTTGGACAAGTTTTGACCCGTTTGTGAAAAAACACAACCCATATCGCATTCATGAGTTAATGGGTCAAAATTGCCATCTTCCTTTGTCAGAATATTTTTACCCGTTTAAGTAAAAAGTTAATTCTACAAAATAATCAGTTAATTAAACGTATTTTATGGCTAGTAGGCTGTTGGTAAAGTGTTGCCAGCCCTAAATGGAAAATTGACCGGAATGGCCTTCCGTGTACCAACTGTTGATGTCTCGGTTGTTGACTTAACTGTCAGACTTGAGAAGAAAGCTACCTATGAGCAAATCAAGGCTGCTATTAAGTAAGTATTAAAAGTTAATTATATTAAATTCGGTTGATATTTTGAAATAGCATTTTTTTAATTATGAATAAATAATATAATATAGGGAGGAATCAGAAGGCAAACTGAAGGGTATTTTAGGATACGTTGAAGAGGATGTTGTATCTACCGACTTTGTTGGTGACAGCCATTCAAGCATCTTTGATGCTAAGGCTGGAATTGCTTTGAATGACAACTTTGTCAAACTTGTCTCCTGGTACGACAACGAATGGGGATACAGGTACTTTTTCTAATTTCTCTTACAACACCAATATGATGATAAATTTTACTATAAAAATAAATGATTTTAAAAGTTTTTAGTGACCAAAATGAGACACAAACCCATGTTTTGATAACCATATTTTATGCAATTTAAATATGTTTATTGACACTTACTTCTTGATGATATTTTTGCAGCTCCCGTGTTATTGACTTGATTTGCCACATTGCATCTGTTAAAGCCTAAATGTTCAACATGTGATGGTGACGTTGGGTTTTTTCTTCTTATTTTGAGTTTGAATAATGCGAATCTTTTGTACAATATTTTGGGGTACTAGAGAGATTTTTGAATAACATTGGTACATGTTGCAATGTACCGAGTCTATTGTAGTAGTGTTCTAGTCTCCTTTTTTTTTATTTGCTTTCTTTGTTTAGTAAAAAATGGATCTTAAATGTTCATTATTCAGTTTGGTTGATGGTCTATCTTTTGATCTAGTTTTGTGTATTTCTTTTGCTTACTATTTTGGCTTAGGCATGTGCTCAAATAGGTGAACGAATAGAAATGGTTTTGACTAGACTTGACTGAGAACTGGGTTTTCAAAAAAATATCGACTACTTTCTAGTTTGTTTCCTGCTGTTATTTTGTTTAAAAGATTTTAACTGAATAAGCCTCTTTCGATTTCAACTGAATTTGCCAAAATAATGAAACTTAGATCTTGTTTAAAACTTAGACTAGAGGTTAAGTTAGTTGTTTTCAAAACAAAATGAGTATCTTGAAATGTGTTGCAAAATAATTGTTTGAAATTTTGATGACTTTAAAAAGAATGACCTTCGTAAACCAATTTAGCATTTTGATTGTCAATCGGCATTATGCCAGTCGTTGTGAACATACAAAAATGTGAAATTTGATATGACTCAGCAATAAAAGTGATAAAAAAAAATCACGTCTGACATGATGAGCACATTGGAATCAAACCGCTGGTTTGGAGAGTTTGTTATAAAACGTCTTAGGTTTAATACTCATGAGATTAAAAAAGGGGTGATGTTTATTCTCCCAGAAAGGGGTGATGTTTATTCAAAGAATGCATACAAACTCGAACCACTAATTGGTTGTTAAAAAAAGTATTAATCACACGAAGGCATTTGTTATGCAAATTTGACATCACTCGCAATAAAAATTGAACCCAAATCTTATTTAATAGGCACTAGTCGTAGCAGGTTATTCTTGTCATATTATTAAACTCTAACAGTGTAAATTTATATGATAATCATTAGACTGTGTGTAAATGGAGGGTCGCTCACTGCGTCCCCCTTACACCTCTCTCTCCCTGGATGCGTCGCAAGATGCTCAATGGTCGTGCAGGTCACCAAATTTCAAAAGGAAAGGGATTGTTTTCAAAGGGCGTTCTGATCGCCTGCTACGTGAGTTTGATCGGAAGTTTTCATGTGTCTGTGAGATGACGGGCGTGACCAAAGTGGGTTTGGCCACCCTTACGTCAAGTCTTAGATTCGTGTTAATGGTCCTTCAATTGTGTCCAAAAGGACAGTTTACCGACATCAATTGGTCGCTTCGGTTTGGTGTGGACAAATTGAAGGGTGGGTTAATTTCAATAAATAGCTGTTTTTTGTATGCATTTTATAATGCGTGAGATCAAAACATTGAAATTAAATGAGGCATATTATTTATTGTCAGATGTGTCTTAATTTATATCCGTGGTTTCTAAAGTCTATATGGTAGCTTAGATCGTTCTCAACTCCGACACTTTTGATAAATCAGTGTCACGTTAGACGACAACACTCCAACTGATATAGACTTATTTTAATAATGTCATTCACTTAATATTTTATACATAAAATACACGTTAAAAAATAACAATATCACAAAATACCCACCCTTCACTTAATATCAATGTTTTTAAACCCGGGTTCGACCGGGAAATGGAATTATGTCGGGCCGAATCGACCGGTTTAAAGTCCGTTTATGAACCGCTTCGAACCGGCGGGGTCAACTGTGAACCCCGGTCGGACCGGGTTGATTTGACCGGATTTGAACTGTATTTTTTATTTAATCTTAATTTTTTCTTTTAAATTAAAGTGAAATTTTTATTATTTTCTGTACGTTTGAATCTTACGTGTTTTGAAGTTTGAAAACACCAAGTTTCTAGTTAAATATTATGTCTCATTTTTTTAGAGCGAATTACATCTAAGGTCCCTGTGGTTTACCACTTATTGCAGTCACAATCCCTAAACTTCATTAAGTACACTGAGAGTCCCTGGTGTTGTCACTTTGCTGCACCCGTAGTCCCTGTACTAAACAGACGTTAATTAAAGTCGTTAAATCCCCCATGTGCACATCATATGATGGAAGGTCCACTCCTTCCTCATATTTAAACCCGAGTTAATTACATGGAAGGTCCCTGTGGTATACACCCCTTGTGCACATCATATGATGGAAGGTCCACTCATTCCTCATATTTAAACCCGAGTTAATTACATGGAAGGTCCTTGTGGTATACTACTTATTACAGCCTTAGTCCCTGAACTACATTTATTACACCGGAAGTCCCTGGTGTATATACTTTGTTACACACATGTAGGCATGTAAACGAACGAACAGTTCGTGAACTAGGGTAACAAACATAAATTAGGGTAACAAACATGTATTTCTTTATGTTCGTTTGTGTTCGTTAAAAAAATTTAGTGTTCACGAGTGGTTCGTGAACTAGGGTAACAAACATAAACGAACATAAACAAACACAAACGTACACGAAACAAACACAAACGAACACGAAACAAACACAAACAAACACAAACGAACATAAACAAACTCAAACGAACACTAACAAACGAACGTAAACAAACGAAAACGAACGTATGTTCACGAACATAAACGAACGAACTGACCTTTGTTCGTGTTCGTTTGTTTAACTAAACGAACACAAAATTTTATTTATGTTCGTTTGTTTAGCTAAACGAACGAACATAAACGAACTCCCGCCGAACGGTTCGCGAACGATTCGTTGAACGTTTGGTTCGTTTTACAGGCTTACATGTAGGTAACAAAGTGTATACACCAGGGACTTCCGGTGTAATAAATGAAGTTCAGGGACTAAGATTGTAATATGTAGTATACCACAGGGACCTTCCATGTAATTTATTTAGGTTTAAGTATGAGGAAGGGGTGAAAAATTACCATATGTGATGTACACATGGGGGATTTAACGGCTTTAATTAACGTCCGTTTGCTTCAGGGACTACGGGTGCAACAAAGTGACAAAACCAGGGACTCCCAGTGTACTTAATGAAGTTTAGGGACTGTGGCTGCAATAAGTGGTAAACCACAGGGACCTTAGATGTAATTCACTCTTTTTTTTATAGATTACGAACTCAGAGTGTTGAATTTTATTAGAAAAATATGTTTTGTAATTTTTTGGATTTTATAATATTTGTTTTGTATTTTTTTTTTTTGCATTTATATACCTTTTTACATAACTAATTTAATATAATAATATTTTAAACTTCTATAAACCAAAGCAAACAACCATACCCAACTGCAGGGGCAGTGCCAACGGGCAACGACTATCTAAACCGAAGTGTAAGCGGTCAACCCGGTTAATTTTTCATAACTTACTTAGGGTATGTTTGTTTTTTTATTCCATTAAGTCCTATATAGATATGGAGAGCTGTATGGATATAAAAGGAATGTATGCAGTAAGTTATAAATAAATAGTTGTTGTTTGATTTTTTTCTGAATAAACAGTCTGAATGACAAAAATAACCATTTTAACCTTGTTCTAAATAATTGTTATTATATACTAAATAATCGTGATAACTATTTAAAAATGGATATTCTAGTGATAAAAAACAGTTTATTTATAATGTAGTCACGTTAAACATAAAAAAATTATAAAAATATTAAAAATGGATATTTAAACATCAAGAGATTACATTATGAATAATTTAATTGCATTAAACAAAAAAATCCTACGAAATAATTTATGAATAATATATACTATATACTGTTATATATAGTTGCGTCATTGTCCAAGCAGTAAATATTTTCACTCGTATTTTAGATTCTAGTTTACAGCAATTAAATATTAAAAATTAAGTTAAAATATAAAAGGAAAAGAATTAATATAATACGATATATGCGTATGGAATGGGAGGTGAAAGCATGGGGAGGACATATTTGGAAAAAGTGACGACGGTATGGGGAAGACATGGGATATTGGGCTGAACAAATAAATCAGACATATATAATTCTTATTAAGGGAAATGATTTGTTTAAGACAATTTATAATTTATATAAGGTAAATTAGAAATTTTTAAGGCAATTAAATAACTATATTTACCTTAAATAACTTTATTTGCCTTAAATTAATAAATTACGCCTTAAATAACAAATCAATTCCCATAAATTAAGTCTTAAACAAACAACCATAAATAATTAAGCAAGTTAGTTGTTTTTCCAATTAAGCTTCTTAAACAAACACCATCTTAAACTCCTATGATACCAGTTTATGTCCCAAATACGATCGATTTTTCATTAAATTAATCCTACACTTAGCACTTACCAATTACCATAAGGCCATAAAATCCCGAAACGGACACCTTTGCAATTGATGTTTCAACTTCAAGAACTTTGATGCTCAAGACTCTGATCTGAAATTGTATCTGTCGGGTAAGATGCTCACTAATTCTATCATGTGCATTCATTATTCAAAGAATTTGCTCAATTGATTTTGTCGTCAGTAGAAACGTTCTTCTAGCAACTCCATTATGCGTTTGAATTTCATAATACCATTTCAGATACGTTGGATTTCAACAAAGTTACAATCTTGAAAGTTAAAAATCATTAATTACTAAACAACAAATCTTACCCTCATGCGTGCATGTATGTTGCACGAAACTTGTTCGATGAAATGCTTGAATGAATCTTTCGATCATAATTTTTACCATCGGTAGATATGAACATGTTTTATCATATGATTAGCACCTTAAATATGCGTTTGAATTGCATAATTCCATTTCAGAGTCCTTAGATTTCAATAACAAGCTTAAATGTATTATCTTTCATGTGTGCATACGTTTGAATTGATCTTTCAGGTGTGCATGTATGTTGCACGTAAGGTGTTTGATGAAATGCTTGAATAAATCTTTGATCTCTTTTTGCTTATTTGAAGAACAAAAACTTTGTACTGATAGTAAACATATATTTATAGTTTGTTAAAAGTAACTAATTCCTTTTTTTTCTTTCTTTTCTGAGAATTGCAGAATTACTACTTCATGTTCTTTTATGGCAAGAATCATGCTGAAAAATAATCTTTCCAATTTTGGATCTTATATTCCCGCTCATCACCGATTAAAATTACTAAATTTTACCAGCAATGCACTCACCAATCAAGAAAATTGCAATACCGATTCACCAGAAAACATCAAAACCATCATTTCAAAAGTTCAATCGGGTAAAACCGATGATGAAATTTATCAATCTCTCACACACGATCAAGCATGCAACAACATCCCCATATCTCACAATCTCATATCTCAATTACTACACCGATTCAAAGACGATTGGAAATCCGCATTAGGCATATTCAAATGGGCAGAATCAAACCCTAATTACACACCATCATCATCTTCATATGACACAATGCTCGACATTTTAGGAAAAATGAAACACATGGAAAAAATGATGTCATTAATCGAGCAAATGAATCACCAAAATCGTGTAACAATCGATAGCATATCAAAAGTCATGAGACGGTTTTGTGGGGCGGGAAAATGGCAAAATGCTGTAATGATATTCGATGATTTGAATAAATTCGGGTTGGAAAAAAACACGGAATCAATGAATATTTTACTCGATACATTATGTAAAGAAAATAAAGTCGAGCAGGCCCGAAAAATATTTTTGGACCTAAAATCATGTATCCCGCCTTCTGCTTATACTTTTAATATATTCATACACGGTTGGTGTAAAGTGAAACGGGTCGATGAGGCCCGTTGGACTATCCAAGAAATGAAAGGGTATGGGTTTAACCCGTCTGTTATAACGTACACAACGATTATCGAATCGTATTGTCGGGATTTAAATTTTAATAAAGTTTATGAGCTACTTGATGAAATGCAAGAAAACGGTTGTATTCCTAATGTTGTTACATTCACAACTATAATGTGTTATTTAACAAAAAATGAGGAATTTAACGAAGCATTGGAAATACCCGAGAGAATGAAATCAATCGGATGTGAGCCCGATACGTTATTTTACAACGCGTTGATTCATACATTGGCGAGATCGGGTCGGGTCGAAAAAGCCCGTTTGGTTTTCGAGGTTGAAATGGTGGAATTTGGCGTGGGCCCGAATACGTCTACTTACAATTCGATGATTGCAATGTTTTGTCATCATGGTATGGAACAAGAAGCCTTAAATGTTTTGAAAAATATGGATCTTTTTCGACCCGAGATCCGACCCGATATCCATACGTTTAACCCGTTGCTAAAATTGTGTTTTAAAACGGGTAAAACAGATGTTTTGCTGGGTGATTTGTTGGATGAAATGATTTGTAAGTATGGGATTAGTTTTGATTTATCTACTTACACTCTTTTGGTTCACGGGTTGTGTAGATCGAATAAATGTGATTGGGCTTATCGATTTTTTCGGGAAATGATTGATAAAGATATTCAACCGAGATATTTTACGTGTTCTTTGCTTTTGGATGAAATTAATAAGGTTAATAATTATGTTGCTGCTGATTATGTTGAAAGCTATATGAAGAGTATGAAATTGTAGGATTAATATTTGTATTTATGGTGAATGCTGCACCTAATCACAGGTAAATCAAGAAAGCTTAGAACTTTATATGGTGAAATGGGCGGGTCGGGTGATGGGTCAAAACGGGTAGTTATTGTGCTTGTTGCTAAATATTTTTTTTACTTTTTATAGTAGTTAGTATGTCAAATATGTATTCACGATTTATATTATTTCGACAATAATATGATTATAAATAAAGATTTACGATGAGCAGATTTATAGTGTTTCGACCCGTTTTATTAAAAGTTTTATTTTTTTATTTACCCGTTTGACCATTTAGAGATAAAAATATAATCTGAATAAATTTATTTGAATTTAAAAGAGTAATGATTTTAATTTATAAATTTGTAATTATGCAATTTGTTCATATTGTTGTAGGCACACTGATTCAGATGCAATACAATTTGGGGTTGCTTCGGATGAAGTGTAGATCTCATTGGTATGTTGTATTTTTTATATTTTATTTTGATTATTAGATTAGAGTTATTGAAGACAACTACCATGTGGTTTTTCATGTTTGGTTTTATAAAAAATAGAATATAATTCTCCTGATCCAATGTATTATCAATATTATAATATTGATTTAAGCATGTACATTATCGCTTAACAAACTTATACTGGGAAATGTTTAATTTATTGATAGTTATTATAATTTTTAGAAGTTCAATTATTATTTAAATAATCATTTGATCATAATATATTTTAAACTTAACAAGGAATATGATATTATGGAATTAAATTAATAAAAATTATATATTAAAGTTTAATAGGGACGTATATGAAAGTCCACATTTGCAATTATTCATGTTCCAAATAGTGTCAGAAAGAACTTTATTTACGTTATGAATTGTTTATTGGAAAAGATAACAACCATTATTGAAAAGACAAAGACCCCTTCAAACAAGATCTAACTATTGAAAAGACATAGTCCAAAGTCGTCCTCTATATCGGAATATAACATAAATTTGTTAATTTCTGTAGCTAAATTTGTTTTAGTTGCTTTTTTATGCCTAAAAGTACCCATATCATCTTTATTAAACATAATTATATGTTGGATGCATAAACTAAGCTATATATAGTTGTATACAAGTAAACGGAGATGTATGTCTGCTCAGGTTATTCGGTCAAAGTTAAGTCTTTGATTCTGATATACGTAATTTAATCGGTATTCGTGTGATAATTTCTAGATTTTTTTACATGTTCATTCTACTAGTGAGGTTTGAATTTGTAGGTAAAAGTATTTTACCATTTTACTCAAAAGTCAACGGTGAATCAATCATCCACCTTTAGGCAATTTTCCCCAAAATATTAATATCAAACTACTAACCACTTAAAGTTAATTATGAAGATTAACAATTAAAATTAGTTTTCAACCACATTTCACCAAGCATGTTTTGAAAGGTTGGTTGTTAAAATCGTTAAATAGTAACAAAAAAATAAAGATTTTGTTGGTGATAAATGGAAATATAATTCACATTAAATGTTTAATACAGAAAATGTTTTGTTAATAATAGTAAGTTAGAAAGAATTTACACATATTTTATCACATTATATTCCTTCTACATAGTTCAAGTAATATTATTGATCTTCGAAATGTCTACATTCTTTCGATATTTAATATATTAGTTAATATTTTCATTAAAAATACGCAAATAGCTAAAAGTCGCGTCATTCGACATAGAAAATACTTAAAACTGGTCTCTACTTCAATAATATTTTATGGCACATATTTTTTTTCCAACTAAGTACACCGCCTCCCCTCTTGCTCCCTCTTAGCTATAACATAATAAACTAATAATATTTGTTTTATCAAGCTATACTATTTATATAAATTAACTATTTATATAAAACCTTTTTTTACTTTTAGTTTGTAGTAAATAGAGTTATTAAGGTACATATCAACAGTTGAACGGTCTCCTGGTCGGTTTTATTGGTCAACTGACATTGTTTGTACGGGTTGTTCATTTCTTTCTTTTATGTACCGAAGAGTGAAGGAAGAAAAGAGAAGGGAAAGGAAGGGGGAGCTAAGAAGAAAGATGAGACCGTAAAATTTAAGTTTTACTTTTATCATCTTCTAATAATAATAATAATAATAATAATAATAATAATAATAATACAAAAATTATTTATTTTCTTTTATAAGTTTGTATATCAAATTTTGTATTAAACTAAAAAAAATATAACATGACATGATGTGTCAAACTGAATAAAAAAGGAAAAAAGTATTTTATTTATTTATTATATATTTTTTTTTGTTGGTAAGAAAAAAGTATTATTTGAAGGATGTGTTAATTGTCAGTTAAAAAATATGACGCGCTAATGTGGAGATGCCTAAGAAGTGTATATGTAATTAAATTTTACTTAATTTAAGGCTTTTATCTAAATAAATTATAATGTAGTGTAGATATAAATTATTTATCAGGGTTGTAAACAAACTAAGCATTTCAATGAACAATTTGTGAATCATTCAACGGGAAACTTGTTGACATTCATTTGTTTAGAAAATGAACGAATATGAACAATATTACTGGTACGTTTAGTTAAATTAATGAACCTAAATAATCATTTTTATTTCATTTATTAATATTCATAAATATTTATTTATGTTTATATGTGAATGTTTATTTATTTCCTAGATTGTAGTATATAAGTAACTAGTGGGCTTTCCCCACGAAAGAACACAAATAAACACAAACGAACATAAACAAAATCAAACGAACACTAACAAACGAACGTAAACAAACGAACACGAACGGATGTTCACGAACGTAAACGAACGAACGGGCCTTTGTTCGTGTTCGTTTGTTTAACTAAACGAACACAAAATCTTGTTTGTGTTCGTTTGTTGGCCTGTAAACGAACCGAACGAACACGAACGGGGTCTTGTTCATGTTCGTTTGTTAAGGAAAAAATGTGTTCACGAACGGTTCGCGAAAACTTATCGAACGGAATTTTGTGTTCATGTTCGTTTGTTAAGAAAGTTTAGTATTCACGAACGGTTCGCGAACGAGGGTAACAAACATAAACGAACATAAAGAAACACAAACGTACACGAAACAAACACAAACGAACACAAACATATACATGACCAGGGACTTCCGGTGTAATAAATGAAGTTCAGGGACTAAGCCTGCAATAAGTAGTATACCACATGGACCTTCCATGTAAATATGAGGAAGGGGTGGACAATTACCATACTACCCATCATGTGATGTGCACATGAGTGATTTAACAGAGTTTTTTAACGGACGTTTGTTTCAGGTACTACGGGTGCAACAAAATGGCAACACCAGGGATTTCCGGTGTACTTAATGAATTTTAGGAACTGTAGTTGTAATAAGTGGTAAAGCACAGAGACTTTAGATGTAATTCGCTCTAGTTAATAATATTGTTCTATACAATAGTAAAAATATAAATTCACTATGTTTTTCCAACCTTTATTTGTTTAATAAAAAACTATTGTATTTGTTGGAAATTCCTTTTTATTTTTATCAGACAATTTATTTGGTGTAGCTTTATTTGCTTCATGTGAACTTTTTGTTGTTGTTGAGATTTTAGATATTTTAAATTCATATATAACTTGAACCAAGATGTCGAAAAAGTTTAACTTTGAAACGATGAGCAACTATTGCAACTACATATTTGTTTTATAAAAAAACTATTGCAACTACATATTCAATAAAAAATATACAATTGAAAATGAAACGACATATTTTCCGGTCGCTTTGCGTGTGTATCCATCTAGCATATTTAGATTGGATTTAAAAAATGGATATAAATATAACATTTGTGAATCGGTATTATCATTATATTGGTATTGAAAAGATATATTTATATATATTAAGAACAAAAAATGTTGGATATGTATTTTGAGGTTTTTTTTAATATTTTGTAATGTTGGATTTGCATTGGCTTCTATTTATATACTTCATTATTCCGTTTGTGATCATTGTATTTGTTTACGCCCTTAGCGTTTAGTTGTGTTTGTTTAGCTTTAAATAAACAAACACAAATGAATATGAACAAACATATATATACTTATAACAAACGAATGCGAACTATAAAATGTGCATGTTTATCAGTTTCCGTGTTCATTTGTTCGGCTAAAGTTAACGAAGAAACATAAACAAATTTCATTCGTGTTTGGTCGGTCCAATTACAGCAGGAGCATTCCAAAATTTTAAAGACCCCTGGATAGATGAAAATGGTTCCCAAAAATATAAGATATATAAAAAAAGTAGAAATTCTAAATTTTTTATTAAATTATTAAACCGACTTAGAACTTTAATGTTATACTTATTAAAAAAATTAGATCCGTTTAAGCATGATCTATATGCGGTCACATCTTCTACGCCTTCTTAAAACATACATGATTTACAACCCCAAATCCTTTAAATTGTCAAGATATTTTTTTACGAATTAGAGGGAATATATGTCAATCACAGACAATATGTGATGTGGGTGATCACGGGGAAAGGAATCTCCCTTCCAACTATGCAAAAACCATCTTTCTATATTCACACATATTTGCCACGAAATATTTATTTGTTTAACCACCAACAACCATGAAAAATATTACTATTAATTATGTGTGGTCGTACTCGTTTTGTTTCCATCTCTAACCACTAATCCACCCCAAATCAACTCTTCTTTCTTGCGTCTGTCTTATTTATCCCCTTTCCCTCCATTTCTGTGACCATTATCTCTCTTCATTTTAGCTTTTTTTTCTTCTTCAAGAAACTCATATTTCTTCTAGTACAAAGACCCATATTCACTTCAATTCTAAAATTAATCCCATAAATCTTCTTTTGGGTGTCTTAAAGATCACCTTCTCCTTTTGGGTTTTTCTTGATTTCCAAAAAAGTTTGCATCTTTGGTCTAATTTGTCCTAAACAATTCATCGGTTCTGCAAAATTTGGTGATTAACAAATTAGGTCTAGTTTTATCAACTTTCTTGAAGTATAAAAACCCAAAACTCCTCATTTGGATTTCCTCAAAATCAACTTATATATTTTTGGTTTTTCTTGTTTTCCAATAAAGTTAGCACTTTTCTCCAGTTTTTTAAAAAAATTCCCAGTTCTGCAGAATTTAAGATTAAAATCAACTTTTTATTCTGGGTTTTTCTTGATCTCAAATAAAGTTACCATCTTTGCTCCAATTACTGTTAATTTTCGTATTTAACAACTTGGGTATACTTAAATTACCCTAAAAATTCAATCTTGATCAATCAATGGCTCCATATTTTCCATTAAGATGGGAAAGCACAGGTGATCAATGGTGGTATGCATCACCAATTGATTTAGCAGCTGCAAATGGTCACTACGATTTAGTCAGAGAGCTTCTTCATTACGACACAAATCTTTTAATCAAATTAACTTCCCTCCGCCGTATACGGCGGCTGGAAACCGTGTGGGACGATGAAGAACAGTTCAACGACGTTGCAAAAAACCGATCAAAAGTAGCTAAAAAATTACTTCTTGCAGGTGAACCCAACACTAACCATGGCCATAATTCGTTAATCAGAGCTGGTTATGGTGGTTGGTTACTTTACACAGCTGCATCAGCTGGTGATTTAGGGTTTGTTAAAGAATTGTTGAAAAGAGACCCATTGTTGGTTTTTGGTGAAGGTGAATATGGTGTTACTGATATATTGTATGCTGCTGCAAGAAGCAAGAATTTTGAGGTTTTTGAGGTTTTGATTGACTTTTCGTTGTGGTCAACGGGTGAGGAAATTGGGTCTGTTTTTAAATTGGAGATGATGAATAGAGCTGTTCATGCTGCTGCGAGAGGTGGCAGTCTTGAAATCTTGAAAAAACTTGTTCAAGATTGTGATGATGTTTTGATGTATACAGATTTGCAGGGTTCTACTTTGTTGCATTCAGCTTCTGGTAGAGGTCAAACTCAGGTATTTTGACTCACTAATCACTATTTTGTTTTTAATTATTTTCCTAAAATATTGAAACTTGTTATGGAAAATATGATCATGGTATCATAAGACATTATGCATTTTTGGTTTTTAATTAACTAATCACTTTGTTTTAATTGTAAATGATTTATACATTCTTGTTTCTAAAGATACTTGGAACTTACTTCTCAAAGAATAATAAGAATTAGATTTGATAATTATGTATGCATCTAATAGATTTCCTTGTAGGTTGATGCAATTATATTTCAAAAGTGCTCTAACTAGGGCTACATTTGTGCAAACTGGACCGAGAACCTGCTGGAACCGGTAGACCAGACTGAATCGAGATATACCTGTCTGGTTCTCAGTTTAAATTTTCATGCAAAATCGGTTCTCGGTCTGGTGTAAAACCAAAAGAAGGCCGAAAAAGTTGAAAATAATCATGTGTTTGATTTATTGTTTTTTAATATAAATGGTATGCTGTCATTTATGTAGGTTGTGAAGTATTTACTTGAATCATATGATATAACCAACTCAACGGACGTTCAAGGCAACACAGCATTACAAATTGCTGCATACAACGGTCACTTAACGGTGGTCAACCTATTAATTTCAAAATCTCCAACGTTAATCACATCAACAAACACTTACGGCGACACTTTTCTTCATGCCACCGTCGCCGGATTCCGAACACCCGGTTTCCGGCGAGTTGACCAAATCGAGCTCATGAAACATCTCGTAAGTGGAAAAATCACAAATATTGAAGATTTAATTAACGTTAAAAATAACGATGGTCGAACACCTCTTCACATTGCAATAATCGGGAACATTCATTCGGATTTGGTGGAGCTTCTTATGACCGTTAGATATATTGATTTGAATATTAGAGATGTTGACGGGATGACCCCGCTTGATCTGCTAAAACATCAACAGCCGAGATCAGCCTCTTCAGAGATTCTGATCCAGAGGCTGATTTCGGCCGGTGGGATCTCGAATTATAATGATTATATGACCAGGACTGCCCTTGCATCCCATCTGAAAACACATGGGATCGGGGGCAGTCCTGGAACTTCTTTTAGAGTTCCCGATGCGGAGATTATTTTTTACATTTGTGCCGATAACGATAAGCGGTCGGAGTCCATGTATTCGGGCGAATTGAGTCGGGTTGACTCACCGGCCCGGTCAAACTCGGGTGGGTCTAGTGCCGCTAGACGGTTAAAGCTTCTTTTCAGTTGGGCTCGAAAGAAAGAAGAAGACGATGATCGGGATTCTTTAGATTCTTTCCGGGTACGGAAATGTAAGCCAGAAAACGGGCCCGTTTCGATGCGGGAACAATATTTGAAATCCACATTCCCAAACAACAAGAGGGTGTTCGGGCCGCCTAGCCCGTCAACAAAGAAGAAGTTTTCAGCCGGGCTAACCCACGGGGTCCTACAAGTTGACTCAGCTTCAAGTCAATGTTCCGGGTCATCTTGGTCTTCATGTTCGGGAGATGAAGATGATGAACGTGGGCCCACAAATATCAAAATCAAGAATTTTGCACGGTCTAGTACCAACCCGTGGGTTAACCGTGAGAAACCAAAGTTCCACAGAAGACAGTCGTCGTTGAGCAAGGTTTTGATGAACCAGGTGTTTTGTTTTGGTGCACACGGTCTAGCCGTTGATGAACCGGTTAAGAGACCGAACCCACGTCCGAGTCGGATTGGTTCAGCTGTTTGAATACTTTATATATAAATCTGGTTCATAAAAATGTAATTTTACTATATAAATCATAAAGACGATTTTATTTACTGTTTTCGTTACGACGCTAAACAATTTGCTATGTTTTGTGTAAGTGATATCTAGAAAGAAAAAAAAGTTTATGGACTGCATTGTATATAGAAATAGCAATAGAATTATATGTATACGTGTAATCTGCCAACTCATTCGACACTCCGGTTATACACACAATAGAAGTTGTTCAGGTCACCCGATCGATGCTCCCAATTAGGGGCATACAAAACAAACACAAAAATAAACAGGTTTTGATTGAGGTAAAAAAGTGTTGGGTCGATACAAAACAAACACAAAAATAAACAGGTTTTGATTGAGGTAAAAAAGTGTTGGGTCGACTTAACTGACCCGTTTATAACCCGCTATTAAAGATATGGCAGAAATAAATAATTAGTTATAGTTGCTAGATTAGTTTTAGGATTAATTAGACAATTAGGGACATTGTATATAAACCAAAGTGTAATCCCTAATTGTTAACCCTTGCTCATTAATTACAATTATCTCTTGCAATTGTTCTCTCTCCCTCTCTCTTGGTCCTCTCTCTTGGTTCTCTCTCTAAAACCCTCATTCTTAACCCTCAAGTTACTCACAAAATCATCATCCGAGGCTAAACTATGGATTGATTGCTTGTTTAAGGATCATCAATTGGTATCATAGCAAAATCCTTCAAGGAATACGATCCAAATCCGTAGCATACAGTCCAAAACAGAAGATCTTTTGGGGTTTCTGAAGTTTTGAAGAAAAATGGTCAAGAAATCAAAATCCGGATTTAAGGTATTTTTCTAAGATTTTATGGCTTGAATCTGTTGCTTTCCTCATAATATTAAGCTTAGAATCAAATTTCGTTCAATTCCAATCCATATTGACAATGAAATCTTGATTTTAAGAAAACTACATTAAAGCTTGAAATAGTCTGAAAATTCAAAATTTAGATTAGATTTAGGTTGTTTTTAGTCAATATTATGGGAATGGATTGAAGGAAATGGTTTTTAGATCATATTGCAAAAAGAATCAATCATTTTGGTTAAGAAACGAGCAATCTAGGATCATTTTAGTGAATTTTTTTGGCTGTTCGGAACTCACTGCTCAAAACGACGCCACTGTTCTCGGCTCGAAGCTGAAGAAGAATCTCGGCTCGAGAACATTGAACATCTCGGCTCGAGAACATCAAACATCTCGGCTCGATATCTTTCCACATTTCGGCTCGAGAACTTCCATCATCTCGGCTCGAGAACTTTCATCATATCTGCTCGAGAACTTCCATCATCTCGGCTCGAGATCTTTCTACATTCGGCTCGAAATCTTAACACATCTCGGATCGAGATCTTACAACATCTCGGCTCGAGATCTTTTACACTTCTCGGCTCGAGATCTTTCTACATCTTGGCTTGAAATCTTGTACACTTCTCGGCTCGAGATCTTTTGCAAACACTTCAAATTTTTTACCTCGTTGTAATCTCAACCTTACCACTCAAACATGACTTCCAAAGATGCCTTGTCCATCAGATCAGATACCAAACCACCTGTTCTCTACCGAGGAGAATATGGTCAATGGAAGAAACGATTTCTCCATTTTAGCCTAAGCCAAACTGCAGTCCACAAATCCTTGAATCCCTTCAAACTGGACCAGCAAAATTCTACTGTGCTGTAGTAGCTACCCTAAATGTCAACCACCGGTAACTGGTGGTGTAGTTGAAACTCCCCCAGCGGAATACACTCAAGAACAGAAAGAAAGGGCAAGGGCTGATGTATATGTACACTCATACATGCTGCAAGGTCTTACAAATGAAATATACAGCAGTCTTGACAGTTTCAACACGTGTAAAGAACTCTGGGATGAAATCCGCAAACAAATGGAGGGAACTGACCTAGGCAACAAAGCAAAAATGGTATCTACCCTTAACACTTACGGCCAGTTTAAAGCTAACTCTGGAAAAGAATTGGAACAAACCTACCATAGGTTCTGCAACATGCTGAATGGTCTCCGAAAGAACAACCTAAACAAGGGGAATCTAGAAATCAACATCAAATTCATTCAATCCCTTCTCCCCGAATGGGAAATGCTTGGAAACAGTGCTATGCAACACAAAGACCTAAGCCTGATAGATGTTCATGAACTATATGAATGTCTACATCAAAATGAGCCAATGGTCAAAGGAATTGCCAAATCCGGGCAAGACAATGCTGACACGCTTGCACTGTTGGCCAAACAAAATCAAGCACTGAACAAAGGAGTAAATGATGCCCTACTAGCTGCTCAATCAAAAGAGGTTGTAAGAGATGAACCTGAGACTCCTACTCCTGAGGGAACAAATGAAGAGATCGAGTCTGTTCGTCAAGCTATAGCTCTAATCTCAAGCTACAACAACAAATACTACAACAAGCCAACAAACAACAACCTCAGATCTTTATCGAACTTCAAATTCAACTCTTCCCAAACCCCAAACAACAAAACATCATCGTCCACTACTGATCCCCCGAAAAAGTGCTACAACTGTGGCATGACTGGACACTTTGCCAAAGAATGCAAGAAGCCAAAGGTTAAAGATTCTGAATACTTCAAAAGAAAATGCTCTTGGCTAAGCAGGTCGAGAATGGCAAAGTCCTACTGGCTGAGGATATGCAGTGGTTGGAAGACTCTGATGATCAGGAGGAAGAACAATGCACAGTTAGTCTGGCTCTTATGGCTAGATCAAATGAATTAAGAGCAGAGCTGGGTATCCTTGAGAATGATGAAAATGAGGTACACTCTTCTTCTTTTGATTCTTTTCTATCCGACTCAGACACTGATGAATCAGAAAATTCCTTGTTTAATGAAAAGCTTTTACTTAAAATTGATGAGAAATCTCAGATGACAAAACAAATTACTGTTTTAGAATCCGAAAAAGCACAACTTTTAAATGATTTAAGTCAATGTTCTCTTCAATTAACAAAAATGCAAACTTTTGAGCAAATAAACAAGGAATTACAAAATCAGCTGTCTACGTCACAATCTGTTTTTCAAGTTAAAATATCTGCATTACAAGAAATTTACAACAACAAGTAAACACAACTAATACATCAAATGTACAAATCACAAAGTTAAAAACAGAAAATGCAACTTTTCATCGTCAACTTGAAACACTTGTTCCTCAAGTCAATCAAAATAACAGTTCTTATCGAAAAATACAAGAGTTATAACAACAGTTGTCATCATTTCATGTTGCTCACACCAGTGAGGTCAATCGATTAAACCAAATAATCAATGATTTTTTTTTTGAAATATCAAACCTTAAGAACATGAAAACGATGTCAAGTGAGAATGACGACTCCAAGAAGCTACTCAATGACTTAGCTATTCAATTACATAGAGAGCAAACATGGATAAAGACCGCATAAGTCAAGATGAAAGAATATCAAGATCAACTGAATACAGCTGCCATCGAAATTCAAAATTTAAATGAACAAATCAAAGAAATAACCAACAAATTTAAAAAGGAAATCGATGTACAATCAGCAACCATACACAGTTTCACTGTCAGAAAGGAAAATGCTGAAGAACACATCTCTAAACTGGAGCAGACGATTGTCAAAGCCGGTCATACAGAACAAACAATCAAATTCAATGAGCCAAAAGAGTTCAGATCTTACAAGTCAAAAGTGGGTCTTGGAGCAGAAAATACCCGTTATCTGGAAAAAGCTGCTGATGTTCTTCCTACCTTGTACAACTACGATTACATGAACTTGGGGATTTGGCAAAACTTCCTTCATATGCCGGATGAAGAAGCAGAAATTGAGAAGTTCAACAGAGACAAGGAAGAATATGCTCAAATTAGCTTCAATTATGATGCTTTAAACTCAACATATGAAAAGAAGAAAGCGAAATTTGAACACAATGAATACTTTCCATTCATCACGTCAGCAAAATTTTCCATTCCAGAAAATAAAGTTTTAAATCAAATCACAGAACCAAAGCTTTATGTTCCACCATTAATTTTAGAAAAGAATATCGTCCAACTTGAATATGAAATTGATGAAACCTAAAATGCTTTTGATAAAGAAAAAGAAAACCTTCAAACTAAGATTCATAAACTAGAGGACACCATTTTAGAATTGAAACCTAAAACTAACAAAAATGTTTCTCAAAATTCTAAATCCTCTTTATTAGGACCAGCACGTGTTAATCCAGTTCCAACCATCTTGAAGAGAAGCTCTAATCCAGCTGTTTTGAATCTTGCAGATCAAAAATTAGACTCCCAAAAGAAGAAGTTGATGAAGCCGCATAGTGTAACAAGAGCCAAGCAGTCCAAGAAGTCTATTCAGACTGGACCTAGTATGCTTAAGAAGCCAAGCCTGCTTAAGATGTCTAGTCCTATTAAGTATGTAGTTTCTTCTTTTTCTGTTAAAATAAATGTAATGACTATACACAGTTTATTTCTCCGAAAGAAGTTTATGGTATTCTTTTTGATGCTGCAGTTTATCGTCCAGTTAATCACACTGTTAATGGTGTAAATTTGATTATTAAAACTGATAAAAATGACAAAAAAGGTTTATTTTGATAGAAAGACTGATAATCCAATTTCTCAGTACGATGAATGATATTTTATTAAAATAGATGCTCCTTGTGGTATTCGACACAATGTTCTTGATAAAGCTCATCAAATCATTCAGTCTTGCACAACTTGCTTTCCAAATCCATGCAAAACAATATACTCTCGACCAGTAAAATCTACCGTTACACGTTCATACCCACCAATCTCTAAAAAATCTTCATCTAATCGTCATCTCGTGTATAGGGAAATTTCTTCACGGTAAATCGTCTAATTCAGAGTCCCCAACGAAATCTCACAAGATGAACTCCAAACAATCAAAGAAATCTTTTAAAAATCCATGAACTTCTGTTACCCACTCGTCTTCTCGTCACACATCTTCTCGAGGAAATTCCGCACCAAAGGCAAAATCGTCAGGCTCCTCAAAATGTGACAAAAAAACATTCACAAAAACGTCTACTCATGTGAAATATAACTGGATTAAAAATGAAAAATCTCATTGGATTATTCAATCCTCTGAAAAATCTTTCAAATGGGTCATCAAATCCACAAATTCTGAACTGCCTCCTAGCAGTTCTCCAAAACTCTAAATGAGTCATAACATGAAATCTGCATAAAACATCTATCACTAATCGTTCTGGACCCATACATCATTGGGTACCTAAAATGTTTTTTTTGTTTTATGTAGAATGTATGGTACCCTGACTCCGGTATTCATGGCACATGACGGGAAATAAAAATCTATTGACCAACTTTCGTGAAAGTTATTTGGGAACGGTCAAATTTGGAAATGATCATTTAGCTGCTATTTTAGGACTCGGTGACATCATTCGTCCAAATCTTATTATTCGAAATGTTGATTTTGTTGAAGATCTCTCTCATAATCTCTTTAGCATCGGTAAATTCTGTGACAAAACTCTGGAAGTCAACTTCCGCACAAAAAAGTGTCCTATTTGTACTTATGATGGAGAAGAACTTCTTACCGGAACCCGTGATACAAACCTATTCACCATTAATCTTAATGATGTTGTTCCACTTGAAGAAGTATGTCTCGTATCAAAAGCTACTTCCAATGAGTCATGGTTATGGCATCGTCGTTTTTCTCATCTCAACTTCAAAACCATGAACAAACTCGTAAAAGGAGGCCATGTATCTGGATTACCTGATGTTTCTTTTGACAAAGATCATAAATGTTCGTCATGTGAAATGTGAAAAATGACTAAAAAGTCTCACAAACCTAAACCTGCACCAAGTACTTCTAAACCTCTTGAATTACTGCACATGGACTTGTGTGGTCCAATGAGCGTTCAAAGTCTTGCTGGTAACCGATATGTACTAGTTATTGTTGATGACTATTCAAGATACACATGGGTCCATTTCCTTCGTTCTAAGGATGAAGCCGCATAGATCATCATCTCATTTATCAAGAAAACTCAAGTGAACCTGGAATTAAATGTTCAAACAATTCGTACTGACAATGGTACTGAATTTAAAAATCGGGTTCTTGACTCTTATCTTGAATCTGCTGGCATCACTCATTAGGTTTTCGCTGCATGAACTCCCCAACAGAACGGTGTTGTTGAAAGACGAAACCGTACTTTAGTTGAAGCTGCACATACAATACTTTCATTTTCAAAACTTCCACTGTCTATATGGGCAGAAGCAATCAACACCGCCTGTTTTACTCAAAACCGCTCCATCATCAACAAAACATACAACAAAACTCCATATGAGCTCATCAACAATCGAATACCAAATGTAAATTTCTTCCACGTCTTTGGTAGTCGATGCTTCATTCTATATGACAAAGATAAACTGAATAAGTTTGAAGAAAAAGCTAATGAAGGAGTCTTTATTGGATATTCAAAGGAATCAGCTTCATTCAGAGTTTACAACCGATCAACAAGAATGGTCAGAGAAAGTGTCAATTTTTCATTCGATGAAACCTTCTGGTTGATTCATTGACAAGTGGAACTGAAAGACCTCTTACCACAACCTCCTCTGATCATTCAACATCTCTGAATGATCTTGAAATCTTATTTGAACATTTCTATGATGAATATCACAACATCAAACATCCACATCCACCTCCACCTCCACCCCTACCCCCACCTCCACCTCCACCTCCGGCTGATGTTCAATCAATCGCTGCTCGGGAAATAAACACTCCAACCACAAATGAATCCCCATCACCTACCTCACCTGCTCCAAGCTCACCAATACCTACAGCAAATACTGGGCCTTCAACAACAACACTAGAAACTCAATCTACACCAGATGATCTTCCACCTCCGTCCGATAGCTCCACTGGTGATTGACTTCTCTAAATTTCATCTTCCACGTGTTGAACCACCACCACAGATTCACCCCCCAAACCCTGAAACTGCTATCATACCACACCCTGCTTACACTGATAATTCCAACATTAATCCTGGTCAACTTCCACTTCCTCATTCAACTAAGTGGACAAAGGAACATCCTTTGGATCTAATCATCGGAAACCCAGAGTCATCCGTTCAAACTCGAAGGGCTTCAGCGGATGAATGTCAATATGCTTCATTCTTAAGTTCCACTGAGCCTAAGAAAGTCAGTGAAGCTCTTTCTGATCCAGATTGGATAATTGAAATGCAGGAAGAAATTAATCAATTTGAAAGATTAAAGGTCTGGCGCTTAGTTCCAAAAACTCCAGGATCCTCCGTTATTGGAACTAAGTGGATTTTCAAGAACAAGAAAGACAAAAATGGAATTGTCACTCGTAACAAAGCAAGGTTGGTTGCTAAGGGTTACGCTCAACATGAAGGGATTGACTACGAAGAAACATTTGCTCCTGTTGCCCGTATTAAAGCCATTCTCATTTTCCTAGCATATGCAGCTCACAAAAACTTCACCATCTATCAGATGGATGTAAAGACTGCTTTCTTAAATAGTATTCTGAAAGAAGAGGTGTTTGTCCATCAACCAGAAGGGTTTGTAGATCCAAAACATCCAGATCATGTCTATGTTCTCGACAAAGCTCTATATGGTTTAAAACAGGCCCCTCGGGCATGGTATGATGTTCTTTCCCAGTTCTTGGTCGAATCTGGCTTTTCAAAGGGAAAAGTCGATACCACTCTGTTCATAAAACATCAAGGGGAAGATATCATATTAATTCATATATATGTCGATGATATCATCTTTGGTTCTACAAATCCAAAATACTGCAAACGTTTTTCCGATCTCATGGTAAAACGTTTTGAAACGAGCATGATGGGGGAAATGAACTTCTTCCTAGGTCTTCAAGTTCGTCAACTTCCAACTGACATCTTCATCAATCAATCAAAGTATATCTCTGATCTGCTGACGAAGTATCTCATGGACGACTGTAAACCCATTGCAACACCAATGTCCCCTGGCACCAAACTCCATGCTGATCTCGATGGTAAACCGGTAGATGTCACGAACTATCGGGGTATGATTGGATCTCTACTTTATTTAACTGCCAGCCGTCCGGATATCATGTTCTCAACATGCATATGTGCCCGATATCAAGCTGCACCTAAAGAATCTCACTTTCTGGCATTCAGACGAATATTTCGTTATCTCAAAGGCACCAAAGACCTTGGTCTGTGGTATCCAAAGGAGACCTCGTTTGATCTCTCTGCCTTCTCGGATGCTGGTCATGCCGGGTGTATGATGGATAGGAGGAGTACATCTAGAGGAGTTCAATTTCTGGGAGATAAGCTAGTCAGCTGGTCATCACGAAAGCAAAACTGTGTCTCACTATCAACTGCTGAAGCATAAATATGTTGCGGCCGCTAGCTGTCTTTCTCAGGTTATTTGGATGCAATCATAATTGAATGACTATGACTTTTCTTATAGCCTCATTCCTTTATATTGTGATTCTCGAAGTGCAATCGCAATATCTTGCAATCCAGTTCAACATTCCAAAACAAAACATTCGATCTTCGATTCCATTTCATTAAAGATCACGTTGAACTAGGCAATGTTGAGTTGTACTTCGTATCCACCGACTTTCAATTAGCTGATTTATTTACCAAGGCTTTAGACGAAAAACGCTTTAACTATCTGGTCTGAAAGCTTGGTCTGCTAAATCTTAAAAAATTATCTGTTTTAAAAAAAAAAAATTCATTTTCGCAATTTGTTAAGTCGTTGAATTGTCCGTAACATCGCAATGGCTTACAAGAAATTCATCTTGAAACCCGGTCGTCAAACGTCGTCGTCTGTGAAGGGGGAGAATTTTCTCATCTTATCAGTCACGGGGGAGCAGATGCTGCACTTCAAATGATAAACGTTCTCGACCCTCGACACATATTAGGATTTTTTATTTCCTTACTTTTATTTTTATTTTTATTTTTGATTTTAAAATTTTATTAAATTTTATTTTTAAAATTAAAATTATAAAAAATTGGTTTTGTCAAAACATCTCGAGCCAGAAACTTTACTGTTTCCGACTCGAGATCCCGAGTCGGTTTAACCACAAAATTATCGGCTCGGAAACTACACTGTCCCCTTCTCCACAAAGTTCCCGACTATATATACTTCCTCCGTACAACCATCTTCCTCTTTCCAAATTCTCGACTACACACACCTCTACACTGTGCAATACACACATTAACCATCTCCGATCTCTGATTCTTCATCGGCTCGACTCAAATCTTTTACCGATCATCACCACTCTTCTTCTCATCTGATTTCGGTACGTTTTCACCAATTAATTTCATCATCTTCATGGTTAATTTCATGTATTCAATCTCGTTTGGTTCGAACTAGACCTAGGGTTTCAGACT